>JAUIMM010000558.1:787500-1987500 GCA_031769625.1 Taudactylus pleione
TTGCCTCCTTGCTGGTGTGACAGCCTTTTGCGTCACACCATGCCGTGGCGCAACTCGGTAGCGCTAAACATCTTTTCATGCAACTTTTTCTCTTAAAATGCATCTTATTGGTAAATCGATATGAACAGAACGCTCAGGCTGGTGCTGCTGATTAATATTGTATGCGGCATGCCTATATTCTGTGTGCAGCTGCTGCTGTATCTGCATGCAAAGTGCTACGTTAGTGTAACAGCCGCTGGCACTGTGATGCAGCATTTCACATGTAGATGCAGCTGCACAGGGAATATAGGCATGCTGTATATCATTTTAAGCAGCATAAGCAGCTTGTGCATCCTATTTGCATCATAAGACACATTGTAAGGGAAAAAGTTACACAACAAGCGGGATGCACTCTGGGCCTGATTCAGAGCTGATCGCTCTGACCAGAGCGCTCGCTCTGAATCAGAGCCCTCCTCCATGAAAATGGAGCGTCCTCCTGGACGCTCGTATAGCTGTGGGTGACCACCCACAGCTATAACGAGCGTCCATGATGATGGTCACGATGGTCTTGACCATCTCGACCATTGGATTTGCGATGGAGACCCTGCGGTAGGGTCTCCCTGCCACAAGCCCTGGAGTGATTTTGGCTCTATCAGAGCCAAAATCACTCCCACTGACATCACTAGTGATGTCAGTGGGGCCGGCTTCAGACGGTAGGCGTTCCCATGGGAACGCCTCCGTCTGGCCGCCACGCCCCCAGCACGCCCACCAAAGGGGGCGTGCTGTCAATCAACATCGACAGCACGCCCCCGTTTGGTGGAAGACCCGGAGCGACAGCTTGGCTGTCGCAGTCCGGGTCTCGCGCATGCGCATGACGGAGCTCCCTCCGTCGTGCGCATGCGCAGTGGGGCAACATCGACCCGTTTGCGAGCATCCTTTGCTCGCGAACGGGTCTGAATGGCCCCCACTGTCAGAACCCCAGCATCGGAATCCCGATATCCGAGACAACACAGGAACTGAAATCCCAACATGACAGGTCCCAGGAGACATTGAGGTGCACACAAGACCTGGTTTTAAACCTGCATTGACCCACGCTAGGTGCAGTAAAGTACAATGATCCTGCAGCCACCCTATAGTAAATGGCATTTTCTTGGAGACGTGAAGGTGTGATTTTCTGATCAGGCTGTTTATGCCAAAAACCTGGTAAAACCAGATAGCCTTCATCATGTCAGAATCAAACCGGTCCTCTGGGGCAGCATTTCTCAAACTGTATATTTTAATTGGAAATAATTCGTACCACCTGTATATCAGGAAATGAACACGCCTATGCTCCAGCTTGATGATCTGGAAAACATGTACTGTTAGGGTTCCATGAGGATCGGGTTTGAGAGATCAGGCCTCCCCACACCGAGAAGAAGGGCCCAACGCAATGCTGACTAGCAATGGATTGCATCTGATCACTCTGGTAGCACTTGCACTTGTGGCACTACAAGTGTCAGCATGCTCTGGCAACCCATTAATGTCCTTGCGTGCTATTAACACCAGCATAACCATGAAAGGGAGCACTACAGGTGTTATCCCAGTAAAAAAAATAGTGTTGCCTTATTAATTTAGCTAATAAATTATCAGCTATACCATTCATATAAAGATATAAAGATATGTAAAAAATATAGTGCCCGCTTTATATAATGTTATTGTAGCTCCCATAATTTTTTTCTGTAGTGTAATTTTCCTAAAAAAATATTTGAAATCAAATTATTTTTCTCAATCTGACATAATCAATTTGGAATTAAAGGAAAAAATACATGTACATGATTTTTTATTATTCTCCAGGAACTCCCAATGCCAAATTAGCTCATCTCAAATAAGCCCATCTACTTCATAACATGACAGCCAATCAGGAACAGTTTATCATCCGCAAGAAAGCTCGTGGCTGTCCGTGGATGCTGGCATTTAATGGTGTTACCAGTAATCACATTATTACCGTGGTACCCATGACTTATGTGCCCAGTGCTAGCCAGCATTGGTGTGCCGCTGTACTATGTTGGTGCATAGGGCAGGGCCATTAAGAGCTTGCCCGGGGAAGGGGAAGTGATCTAATTGCGAGAGGCGTGGCATTACCCCCTTATATGGAGTTACCAAGATGCACAGTTACTGGCTTATCTCTCTGCACATTATACATGTGTCCCACCTGCTCTGAGGCATGGAGTTACCAAGGTGCACAGTTACTGTCTTATCTCTCTGCAGGTTATACATGTGCCCCATCTGCTCTGAGGCATGGAGTTACCAAGGTGCACAGTTACTGTCTTATCTCTCTGCAGGTTATACATGTGCCCCATCTGCTCTGAGGCATGGAGTTACCAAGGTGCACAGTTACTGGCTTATCTCTCTGTATGTTATACATGTGCCCCACCTGCTCTGAGGCATGGAGTTACCAAGGTGCACAGTTACTGTCTTATCTTTCTGCACATTATACATGTGCCCCATCTGCTCTGAGGCATGGAGTTACCAAGGTGCACAGTTACTGGCTTATCTCTCTGTATGTTATACATGTGCCCCACCTGCTCTGAGGCATGGAGTTACCAAGGTGCACAGTTACTGTCTTATCTCTCTGCACATTATACATGTGCCCCACCTGCTCTGAGGCATGGAGTTACCAAGGTGCACAGTTACTGTCTTATCTCTCTGCACGTTATACATGTGCCCCATCTGCTCTGAGGCATGGAGTTACCAAGGTGCACAGTTACTGTCTTATCTCTCTGTATGTTATACATGTGTCCCACCTGCTCTGAGGCATGGAGTTACCAAGGTGCACAGTTACTGTCTTATCTCTCTGCACATTATACATGTGTCCCACCTGCTCTGAGGCATGGAGTTACCAAGATACACAGTTACTGTCTTATCTCTCTGTATGTTATACATGTGCCCCACCTGCTCTGAGGCATGGAGTTACCAAGGTGCACAGTTACTGTCTTATCTCTCTGCACATTATACATGTGCCCCACCTGCTCTGAGGCATTGTGTTACCAAGGTGCACAGTTACTGTCTTATCTCTCTGTATGTTATACATGTGCCCCACCTGCTCTGAGGCATGGAGTTACCAAGGTGCACAGTTACTGGCTTATCTCTCTGTGTGTTATACATGTGCCCCACCTGCTCTGAGGCATGGAGTTACCAAGATGCACTGTTACTGGCTTATCTCTCTGCACGTTATTCATGTGCCCCACCTGCTCTGAGGCATTGTGTTACCGAGGTGCACAGTTACTATCTTATCTCTCTGTATGTTATACATGTGCCCCACCTGCTCTGAGGCATGGAGTTACCAAGGTGCACAGTTACTTTCTTATCTCTCTGCATGTTATACATGTGTCCCACCTGCTCTGAGGCGTGGTGTTACCGAGGTGCACAGTTACTGTCTTATCTCTCTGCATATTATACATGTGCACCACCTGCTCTGAGGCATGGTATTACCAAGGTGCACAGTTACTGGCTTATCTCTCTGTATGTTATAAATGTGCCGCACCTGCTCTGAGGCATGGTGTTACCAAGGTGCACAGTTACTGGCTTATTTTGTTTTGCTCCCAACTCAGAATAATCAAATAATCAAAATACATGTCAAAGTCAATAATCAAAGATATATAAATATATAACCCCAACTTATATTTTGTAGATAGAGAGATATGAAGGGAAATTATATAAAAGACCTACTGTTGGGATCCAGATATATTGAATACTAGCTGAAGTACTTGTCGTTTCCCGGGTTTAAAGTTTTAAAGTTATTAAGTTTTATTATCTGATGTCATTCAAATCCATCCAGTGAAAGGCTCAGAACAGGCTCCCCAGGACAAACTTCTGCACAGCGTACACTATTGGGAGGTCTGACTGGGACCTCAACCCCCCAGTATGTCTTCTGACATCCATTGTTACTACTCTGTGTAGTGTCCGTCCAACCAGTGATGGTCCTAGGGTCGGGCTAACAGGGCAATCGCCCATAGCACTGGCCCCTAGAGGGCACCATTGCATCCCCATAAGGAAAAAAAAAAACTGCGCTGGTTCCCGCACCCCCCGTTAGCCGCCACAGGGAGGTTACATTTGCTGGCCGCTGGCTGAGATTTGTTACCAGTGGGCACCTGGCTCCCTCCCTGCAGTGGCAGCTGGCTTCTGGCTCCTGCAGAGAGCACTATGGGAGGGACGTCATGATTTCATGATGTCTCTCTCATAGATTCATGGAGCCGCGGTCGGACCGGACAGCAGCGGAGGCAGGAGAGGGGCTTAAGGTAAGTATTGTGTTTGTATTTTAATTGTATTCTTTTTTTCAGAAGCACCAGCACTGGAGGCACTACTATAGGGGCCATGACTACTGGGGGCACGACTATAGGGGGCATTGCTACTGCGTGGTATTACTATAGGGGGCATTACCACTGGGGGCATGACTAATGGGGGCATTACTACTGGGGAGCATTACTACTGGGGCACTACTTAAGGGGGGCATTACTACTGTGGGCACTACTATAGGGGGCATTACTAATGGGGGCATTACTACTGGGGGCACTACTATAAAGGATCTTACCACTGGGGACACTACTACTGGGAGCATCACTACTATAGGGGGCATTACTACTGGGGTCATTACTATTGGGAGAATCACTACTATAGGGGGCATTACTAATGGGGGATTGCTATAGGGGCCATTACTACTGGGGGCAGTAATAGGGGGCATTACTACTGGGGCACTACTATAGGGGGCATTACTACTGGTGACACTACTAATGGGGACAATACTACTATGGGCACAACTATAGGGGGCCTTACCACTAGGGACACTACTTTTGGAGGCATCAATACTCTATTGGGGACATTACCAATGGGGGCACTATAGTAGGGGCACTACTACTTGGGGCATCACTACTACTGTGAGCCTTACTAATGGGGGCATTTCTAATGGGGGCATTATTAATGGGGGCATTACTACTGGGGGGCATTACTACTGGGGGCATTACTACTGGGGGCACTACTAATGGGGTCATTACCACTGGGGTCATTACCAATTGGGGGCATTACTACTGTGGGCATTACCAGAAGGGGCATTACCACTGCAGGCACTACTATTGGGGGCACTGCATGTGGGGCACCACTACTGGGGCCATTGTGTAAGGGGCACCACTGCTGTGGGCATTGTATAAGGGACATTACTACTGTGGGTATTGTATAAGGGGCACTACTACTGTGGGCCTTGTGTAAAAGGGGTACCACTGTGTGTTATAACATGAATAATGGACTACTGTGTGGCATAATTTGAATTGGAGATAATGTATTATAAAGGGAATAACTGTGTGTGGCACAATGTATTATACAGGGCATTACTGCATGTGGCATAATGTGTAATACAGGGCATTACTGTGTGTGACATAATGTGTTATACAGGTTATTACTGCGTGTAGCATATTGTGTTATAAAGGTCATTACTGCATGTGTGGCAGAATTGGAGATAATGTATTATAAAGGGAATAACTGTGTGTGGCACAATGTATTATACAGGGCATTACTGCATGTGGCATAATGTGTTATACAGGGCATTATTGCGTGTGGCATAATGTGTTATACAGGACATTACCGCATGTGGCATAATGTGTTATACAGGGCAATACTGCATCTGGCATAATGTGTTATACAGGGCATTACTGCATGTGGCATAATGTGTTATACTGGGCATTACTGCGTGTGGCATAATGTGTTATACAGGGTATTACTGCGTGTGGCATAATGTGTTATACAGGGCATTACTACGTGTGGCATAATGTGTTATACAGGGCATTACTGCATGTGGCATAATGTGTTATACAGGGCATTACTGTGTGTGGCATAATGTGTTATACAGGGCATTCCTGCATGTGGCATAATGTGTTATACAGGGCATTACTGCATGCGGCATAATGTGTTATACAGGGCATTACTGCGTGTGGCATAATGTGTTATACAGGGCATTACTACGTGTGGCATAATGTGTTATAAAGGGCATTACTTGAAGTTACCTTATCTAGGATGTCCTATAGATCATTTACAATACATCTTTATTATGTCTGATTATTTGATGGTACATTCAATTTCAGGATTGTAATGCGGTTCTTTATTAACCTTAGTACCCATACCACCACTATTCACCACCATCAGGATTTCATTTATTTTGTCATGATGTTCATACTGCGTGTGTATGTATGGAGGTGGTGTGGTTCTATGGATACTAATCATTCATCATGTGTTAGAGTCATAACCTCTGGGATCACTCTCCCAATATAACATAAACCTTCAGTACTCAGAGAGAGCCATTTGTACGCTTTCCTTCCACATATAAAATATACATCGCCTGGGAGAACGTAAGGAATAGAATACATCATTATCATAGAACATATTATTCTGACAAAGGCTCCTTTTCCACCCATCTGACTGGTACATGTTTCATTTTGTATAACATCTGCACAGTACCCCAATGGTACTCTGCCAACCATTATTTTATCATTTCCACGCGTGTACCTTTACCAGAAATGTTTTCCATTTGCAATAATTCTGTGTACAAGTTCGGAATCAACAGGCTCACCATCAGGTCTGTGTGAGTAGGTCATTGTCTTATTGTTCCCTATCACCTCCCAATTTCCTGGTCTCCCTAAATTTGTGATAGTTAAGCATACCAGTGATCTATCTACCTGGTACTGGTGGAGCTTAAAACTGGGGGGTTTATATATCATATTTCTTGTCCACCACTTTTCCCTCATGTAACTCAAGGACCTCAGAGAAATTTAATGGAAATGGTACTAATCCTAGATTATGTTGTCCTTGAGGCATGTGAGAACACACCCAAAATTCGGTCTCGTTTAAGACCTTACCCACAGTGTAATGGTAATCCTCTAAAGGATGCCTGTCCAAATATCGATTACTCTTTGACTGGCAGTGTTTAATGCACTTTTCATCAATTAGGGATCCACAGTGCTCACAAATACAATATTCCTCAGACAATAACCCCTCACACTGTCTCCGAGTTTCATTGTTAACAGATCTCTTAATAATTCTAATACTGAGGTCGAGAATAATCTCCCCTGGTTGTTTTGTCGCCTTTTCCTCTGGCTCCATTCTATTAACATCACTCTGAACCTCCCACTTCGCAATCTGTCCTCCGCCACAGGAACAGGAAATCCCGAAACAAATAAGGACGACAAGAATTCTGGAAGAAAGCATAAACAACGCCCCAGCCCGCCACTCCATTGCTGGAACAGTGGTCTGCATATTTCTCTAGCTCAGGTGTTCCACTGCAGTCTCCAACTATCCCAGAACAGGCTCGCAATCGACAGGTCCATGTTATCTGTCTCGACTCCACCTTGTATCTCCTCCGGGTGGCTGACCTTTCTGCAGTCCTCAGATATCCCGCCGTTGGCTTGACTTGCCTACATGGACGAAAAACAGATTGTCCGAGAATTAGTGGTCCCCTCCCCCCATCGTGACATTAACATTGGCGAATGTTACAAATTCAACTTTACATAGTTTTCTCCACAAGGTGGCAGTCAATGATAATACGTCTTGACCTGCATTCCGATGTTCTGAGAAATTAGAAAGAAATGTTAGTGTACATAATACATGTTAAAATGTAACTTAATTCTTATCTATTCTAAACATACGAACTGTTAACAGATATACCAAGTAATTTAATAGTAACAGAAAACCCTCCTGTGGAACCTATTTAAATATAAGACCAATTTTACAACAACCTTAGATGTATTTTTCTCATTGAAAACCCTTAGTAATTACAGACCTTACCACCTCTGCTGGGAAATGGATGTGTATTTTCCCTTCCACTAATACTCCCCCTAGGACCTGTGAGTGTCCCTACTGGTCACAAGAGGTAAAACATCAAAATCACAACTGGTGTTTTTGAGAGAGACTTACATTCCGGTGAGTTATTGTCACTGCAACAATTTCAAAACAGTACGATCATATGCATATTTTTATGATCTATGACAATCCCCCTGTTCTGATGGATGAAACCTCCACCCTTTGTTTATCCATAATACCTACAACATAATTTAACTAGGTTTTACAGGGATATACATACACAGGGCTCCCTGGGGACTGGCTGCAGCATGGAGCCTGCGCTTCCACTAAGGCCCGGGGACAGTGGGCCACGATGTGTGGCACACGCGGTGTCCCAGGGGTTAATTGCAAGCTGGGGGAACGCGCCTTCCCTGTTCACAGCCGGCACCTCCCCTGCTGCACATGACCTCTCCATAGCATTCTGTGCCTGTGTGTGCAGCGCTCCTCTCCTGGGCCCGCCTCCTCTCTGCTCCTCGGCAGCCATCTTCAGTGACTGGGCAAATGCTGCAGGAAGCTGAAGTCCGGTGGCTGTGTGGTCCGAGTCCCCCTGCATACCACTCCTCCATTAGTAAGGTCAGTGTATGTAGCGCTGTTTTCCTAACAGACTCTGTGTCTGTGCAGTTGAGCTCAGCGCTGATAGGGCAGGGGTTGTTCTTCTGCATCGTATGTGACTTCTTGCTAGCGCTGCCTCCTGTACTTTCACTTTCTACTGTCAGCCATTTTCCTACCCCTGTCTTCCTCTGCTAAAAGACCTTGCGGTGTGGTGTTGCAGGGTGTGGGTTGCTTCACTGTACAAGTAATTACTTGTGAGGTGTGTCATTTACAGCTACGTCACACTCAACATGTCTGAGAGTGAACGTGACTTTCCTCTCCAGCTTAAGTGTACTACATGTAATGTACCATTAGCGGAGGATGATGGTAACTTTGATGGGTTATGTAGGGCGTGTTATTTACTTTCATGCCCGACTGCCCTGGGCTTGTTTTGCTAAGGCGCTTACAACCCTTGAGCGTCAGCTAGCGATGCCCCCTGCATTTCCCCAAATGGGGTTTTCACAGCAGTCATTTGTTTCGTCACCCATGCAGGGGTTCCCCAGACAGTTAGTGGTACCCCAGAGTCTCTTGCTGTTGCCCCCCCAGGTCTCACAAGACCCTGCGTGGGTTAATTCCTTGTCCACTTCAGTGCAACACCTGTCGGACATTTTACAGGGGGAGTCTTCATTACTATCGCATAAGTGTCCATTACCGTCTCAGCCTGCTCAATATGATGAAGATGGTGTGTCGTCTGATGATGGTGAGATATTTGATCTCTCTGACCAGGAGCCCATCCGTACTAAAGAAACGCATTCTAAGTCTAAGGTCTTATACTGGGCCTAATACGTGCAGTCCGTACGGCCTTAGTTATTGAGGATGACGATCCCCCCGTGGCTAAATCTAAATACGCCTTCTGTAAGGATATTAAGGGTGATGCCACGGTTTTTCCTCTTCATTTAGAGGAGGCGTGGAAAAATATGGGTAAACGGTACCAGCCTCAAAAACATTTGGCTTTTGCATACCCATTTGCGGTTAGTTATTACTCTAAGTGGGAATCTTCTCCGCAGGTGGATTCCCATGTGACACGCCTAGTACGAAGTGCTACATTGCCCATGCCCTCCATGTCCTCCTTAAAGGATGCTATAGATCGCAAGGTTGAAATATGCCTTAAGTCCATTTAATCCCTTGCTGGAGGGGCATCCAGACCGGCTATGGCTGTGTGTTTGGCGGCCAGAGCCATGGAGCGCTGGGCTGACAGTTTGGAGGCGTCTCTGGACTCTGACTCATCTGCAGAGCAGGCAGAGTTAGTTGGTAATCTCAGAGACTTGGCTGCTTACATTAATGAGGCAGCCTTGGATATCGGTCTCCTCACCTACAGAATCTCCTCTGCAGCTATGGCCGCTCGTCGCACCCTATGGTTGCATTCTTGGAAGGCGGATGCTGATTCGAAGAAGGAGTTGGAATGCTGCCGTTTAATGGACAGGTCCTGTTTGGCCCTGATCTGGACAAGATAGTATCTACTTTGGCTGCATAGTCTCCCATCAGCTCCAGTCCAGTCAGGGTCGGGTACTTCATCCTTTCGGCCCTACAGGCCCCAGGGTAGGTCCAAAGTACAGCCTTTTCCAAGACTGGCCGGGTCCAAGAAGTCTACCAAGCCAAAGAAACAAGCTTGGAGTACAAGACGCCCTGCCCCCAAGTCGGACGACAAGCCTTTGGCCTGATGGCCCAGGCCTCCCTTTGGGGGATCCCAAATTGGGAGGCCGCCTGCTTCGGTTTGCCCAGTTTTGGGTTCTGACTACCAAGGACACTTGGGTACACAAGGTGGTCTCTCAGGGCTATGCCCTATCCAGCAGGGGAGTCTGCACCGGAACAGGCCTTCCATCACAACAGGCCTTCCGTCAGATCAGAACAAGGCCCTGGAATTGCAGAAAGTATTGCACCCTATGCTCCAGGCTGGAGTTATAGTGCCTGTTCTGTTATCCCAGAGGGGCATGGGATTCTATTCCAATCTCTTTCTGGTACCATTATATTCTCAACCTCAAATCCCTCAACAAGTCTTTGAGGGTGCCTCGGTTCAGGATGGAGACCCTGCGGTCCATCATACTGGCAATGGAGCCTGGGGATTTTATGGTGTCATTGGACATCCAGGATGCTTACCTGCATGTCCCCATTGTCTTAACGCATTGGCAATTCCTCAGGTTTGCAGTACGCGACAAACATTATCAATTCTGCATTTTGGTCTAGCAACAGCACCTCGGGTTTTCACCAAAGTCATGGGAGTCATGGCGGCTCACCTGCGGATGCAGGGAGTTCACTTATTACCTTATCTGGATGACCTTCTGTTGTTAGCAAGGTCTCCAGAGACCATCCAGCTTCATCTGCAACTGACGATCTCAATATTGCAGAATCACGGCTGGTTAATAAACTGGAAGAAATCCACTCTGGTTCCCTCACAGAGGATTTTCCATCTCGGGGCCTTGTTGGACTTGCAACAGCAGAGGATCTTTGTGACGGAGGAAAAGATCTCTGCATTGCAGATGAAGGTACGCAGTTGTCTTTAGTGCCACCGAGTGTCTATTCACTCGGTGATGAGGTCACTGGGCTCAATGGTGTCACTTTTCGACATGGTGGAATATGCCCAGTTTCACTCCAGACCTCAGCAACAATTGATCCTGTCCATATGGGATGGGTTGCCTCAGACGCAGACCATGGTGCTTTCTCCGGAGGTTCGTCTGTCTCTGGCCTGGTGGTTGCAAACAACTCACCTGAACAAAGGACGTCCCTTTTGGGTGGAAAACTGCGTCCTTTTGACAACAGATGCCAGCCTCAGAGGCTGGGGAGTGGTCACGGGTCCACACTTGTTCCAGGGCAGGTGGACTCCGGCAGAAGCGGAGCTTCCAATAAACATCTTGGAACTTCACGCGGTGTTCAATGCTCTCCATCATGCAAGCCTGGTCCTACAAGGAAAACCTGTGCAGGTCCAATCAGACAACACCACCATGGTGGCTTGCATAAACTGCCAAGGAGGAACCAGAAGTCGGGCAGCACTAGTGGAGGTGTCCCGCATTCTAGCTTGGGCAGAGGGCAATCTCCCTGCCATCTCAGTGGTGTTCTTCCCGGGAGTCCTCAACTGGGAAGCAGACTTTCTCAGCCGGCAGGACATACATTCGGGAGAATGGTCTCTTCACCAGGAGGTATTTCAACTCCTGGTGGACAAGTGGGGCCTTCCGGAAATAGACCTCATGGCCTTCCTACACAGCAACAAACAGCCTGTGTATGGGTCAAGAACAAGAGACACAGAGGCATTTCTAGTAGACACTTTGTCGGTCCGGTGGACCTTCCAGTTTGCGTATCTCTCCGTTCTCCCTTCTTCCTCAGGCGATCTGAAAATTCAAACAAGAGGGCGGCAAGCTCTTATTGATAGTGGCCCAGACGTCACTGGTTCTCAGACCTTCGAAGTTTCTCTGTAGACGCTCCTCTGCGGTTGCCTCTATGTCCGGGCCTGTTGACACAGGGTCCTTGTGTTTACCTGGACCTCAGTCGGCTGTCTTTGACGGCGTGGCTATTGAAACAGCCCTCTTATCATCGAGGAGTTTTTCCAGCTCTGTAGTTAAGACCATGCTAAGAGCTCGGAAGCCTGCATCAGCTAGGACTTACCATCGAGTATGGCATACTTTTGTTGAGTGGTGTCGCCCTAGAGGCTATGATCCTCAGGTGTTCCGGATATCCCGAGTGTTGGCTTTCCTACAGGTGGGTTTGGATCATGGTCTTCGCCTTTCTTCTCTGAAAGTGCAGGTTTCTGCCCTTTCGGTGTGGTTTCAGTGTAGAATTTCTACACTTCCTGATGTCCTCACCTTTATGCAGGGTGTTCTTTGTATTCAGCCTCCCTTTGTTCCACCTGTGGCTCCTTGGGATCTGGCTATGGTCCTGAGAGCTCTCCAAGGACCCCCATTTGAACCACTGGGCTCAGTGGATTTAAAATGGCTTACAGCTAAGACCATATTCCTTCTGGCCATTGTTTCAGCCAGAAGGGTCTCAGATTTAGGGGCTCTCTCATGTCAACTTCCCTTTCTCATTCGCTTCACACTCGCCCTAGTTTCCTCCCAAAGGTGGTATCTAGTTTCCATATCAACGAGGAGATTATTGTACCGGCCTTTAATTCACCAGACCTTTTGGTTGGTGAGGCCACCTTGGATGTTGTGCGGGCTTTAAAAATCTATGTTGACCGCACCGCTTTTTTTTCGGAAGTCAGACTCATTGTTTGTCCTTTTGGCTTCCGGAAAAAGGGCTAGCCTGCCACTAAGCAAACGTTGGCAAGATGGATTTGCCTGGCTATTTCTGAAGCTTATGCTCATGAAGGTCTTCCCATTCCATCTTCGGTCAGGGCTCATTCCACTAGGTCTGTGGGTCTTTCGTGGGCAGCTCGACGTGGCGCCTCAGTGGTTCAGCTTTGCAAGGCAGCCACATGGTCATCTGTCCATACGTTCGTATGGTATTATGCTTTTGATACCTACGCCTCTCAGGATGCTTCCTTCAGGCAGCAGATTCTCCTTACAGCACAGGAGTGTCTCCACCCTTAAAGGATACTGCTTTGGGACATCCCCAAGGTATCCTGTGGATACCCTATGGAACCTGCAGTAGAAAATAAGAGATATGGTAAGAACTTACCTTTGTTATCTCTATTTCTACGAGTTCCATAGGGTTCCACAGGACTCCCGCCCTGTCACACCTGTACTGCAGATTTCTTTTGTGTTCCAGATCTTTCTTCTCTCTCTTTCCTCTCCTCCTCTGACCTGGGGCTTGTTACATAACTGATTTGCCTTGGCTCAGGGGCGGGGTATAGGAGGAGGACCCCAGTACATCCTGGGAGGCTGAAAAACTTAACTCTGTGGTACCTGTGACTGACATCATCACCTATACCCAAGGCATCCTGTGGAACTGTATGTACCTCGTAGAAATGGAGATAACAAAGGTAAGTTCTTACCACATCTCTTATTTTATATATATATATATATATATATATATATATATATATATATTATATATATATATATATATATAATATATATATATATATATATATATATATATACCATTACACCCTACCTGTATACACCTTGGACTTTAAAATGAGCAGGATTTTATACCACCTGACTGTTTTAAACCCATATTACACCATATACAGTCTTGAAAACAATTGCATATACCTTAAACATTGTTATAAGCATAAAAAATAAATCCATTATCTCTGCTTTTCATACGATATCTCTACTTCAAATAAATATCTCATGTCCAACATTCTGGGTATTACACATCTCACATTGTTTCCCAATATATATAATATTAACTATAGTGCTATCTAAAAAAAATCGATGTCACCTATGTATACAGGTTACAGGATTGAATAAATGGGTAAACACTAATACCTCCTTTGGCAAGTTCCTTATTCTATTTACAGACATCCATATCTATCTGAGTTATGACTAGTATACAGGGTCAGACTGGGCCATAGGGGTACAGAAAACTTCGAGTTGTCCCCCAAAGCTCCATTCTTACCATGTCGCCAAATGCATTAGCCATGCAGTCAACTATGAAAGACATGCCTCTGTAGGAAATAAGATTTAGGGTTAAAACAACAGAATATCTTACATAACAACAACAATCACTTCACCGCTACATCTCAGATATTCTTAAGCATCTTATATCTCTTAATATTGCTAACTTTTCTCTACCGCTTTCTTTTATCCTGTACCACTTCAACACCGGGTCATCCTCGCTGTAGCAATCAAAGCTTCCTGTGAGCTAAACATGTCAGCTTCCACAAGGTCCATAACCGTCCCCATTTCCTAGACAAAATACATCCAGCAACCTGATCATCTTTATGCATATTCAGTTAACCTTTAAATCATACTTAGTTATAACTGCAAGGTAATGTTGGGTTCATATATGATCTAATACACAGATAATACAATATGACACACCACATGTCATAACTTACTCAGAACTGAGGCCCTGATTCAGAACCGGACGCTCTGACCAGAACGCTCGCTCTGAATCAGGGCCGTCCTATTTAAATTTGGAGCGGCCTTTTGGACCCACAGCTTATGCGAGCGTCCATGATGATGGTCGCGATGGTCAAGACCATCGCAACCATCTGGTTTGCAACGAGACCCTGCGGTAGGGTCTCGCTGCCGCAAGCCCAGGAGTGATTTTGGCTCTATCAGAGCCAAAATCACTCCCACTGACATCACTAGTGATGTCAGTGGGGCCGGACCCAGACGGTAGGCATTCCCATGGGAATTCCTCCGTCTGGCAGCCACGACCCCGGCACGCCCACCAAAGGGGGCGTGCTGTCAGTCACCATCGACAGCACGCCCCCTTTGGTGCGAGACCCGGAGCGACAGCTTGGCTGTCGCTATCTGGGTCTCGCACATGCGCACAACGGAGCTCCCTCCATCGTGCGCATGCGCATTTGGGTACCATCGACCCGCTTGCGAGCGTCCTGCGCTCGCGAGCGGGTCTGAATGAGACCCTGAATTTCTTAACCTAAAATAAATCTGTAAACTGCTGCATTGCAAGGAAATTTTCAGAAGTACATACAAATTCCGCATAGAAAATTCTCATATGCAGCATGTATAAACTATACATAGAGAACTTTCATATTTGGGTTTGCTGTGATTAATAATGAATTTTCCGGTACCTTAAAAACATGCACTGTACAGCTTCACTGCAGACATGCCGCAGGGGTCCTCCCTGTTGTTTAGTGTGATTTAAACAATGAATGGACCTGCTGTCTAGACTTCCAGGTAGATCAGAGAAAAACCTATTTGTAAGCACATGCATATTTACTGTAAACAAGGACACTTGATTTTACCAAAATGCACAATGACTTGAGGCATGCACACACTTAAAATTACTTAAATCCTAGAGGTAAACAGGTTATAACTTATGATTTTTATAATTTTTGGTATTGGCTGTACCTCTACCTCTAACCTTAGGGAGGTAGAAGTGCGCATGCGTGTGCGATGCTGCTTTTCGCCGCGAGCACGCCACTTAGCCACGTATTCCCCTCGTGCTGCCACACCTTCAAACAGTCACTAAATTTCACCTGTTTTTTTAGAGATTTCACTAAACATATGCAATCTCTAACATTATTCAACGCCTCCAAGTCAAAACTACCAATTTTAAGAAAAGGTTTCACACATCCTCTGGTCATTTTAACCCATACATCACAGTATGCAGACGCATACGCACCATTTCTACTTCAGGGTCCATAGGGGGTCCACAGGGTTGACCTTGGGGGTTATAGCTGGAACAGGATCCATGGGCACCACACAGTTAAGCTTTTAGCTCCCAGGATGCACTTGGGTCCTCCTCTATACCCCGCCCCCGAGCCACAGGCACCTCAGTGTAAGCTGGTGCCCGGCCGGAGTCGGTCACCGTGCAGGGGGGCTGCAGGAGCAGCCCCCAGAAGCTTTTATTTTAAGTTAGATTTTATTTATTTTAATCTCTTTTTACTACAGACGGCAGCGAAGGGCTGTCTATACAGACGCCCACGCTGCCGCTCTGATCCCCGACTGGCGCCGCGACGCCAGTACTGATCTGGGGATCGCGGCGGGAGGGCAGAGTCCGTACTAGCCGGACTCTGTCTACCTCCCAGGACTGCTGCCGGAGTCGCCGGGGATGCAGGTAAGCCGCGCATCGCTGGCTAGCGGCGGTGCGCGGAATGCCTTAAATGCAGTCCTTTAGCCTCCGGTCCTGACCGGAGGCTGCTGGCAGTGGCGGCGGCCCCCCCCCATAACCCGTGGGACCACTAGACCACCAGGGATAAAGGGGCAAGCGGGAAGCCAGCATCCCTGGGGTTATGGCCAGCCAGAAGAGGAAGCCTTCCCTGTCAGCGGCTCCTCCCCTCAGCTCAGCGCGCCTTTCAGCACGCAGTCTGGCGTCGCTGAGCTGCAGACTCTTCGGCCACTCCTCCTCTGAGATCTCCAGCGGCCATTTTCTCACAGTGGCAGCGCAGATCTCTCAGGGAGCATGCGGACCGGTCCCCCTGTGTACCTCTCCCCTGATTAAGGACAGCGTACACAGCACTATAGCCCTCCCAGACACTGAATCTGGGCAGGTTGATTGTAGTGGAAAGGTGCAGTGAGTATATCTTCTGCATGGTATGTGACTTTTGCTAGTGCTGCCTGTCTGTGCTTATTTTCCGCTTACTGTCAGCTTATACCTATCCCTTTACTTCTCCTACAAGCCCTACAGGTGTGTGGGGGAGGGGCGTTTCTACTGACCTCACTTATATAGATCACGTATTTGTGAGGTCCGTCACATACAGTTGTGTGCTACTCAGTGCCATATTGTGGGCTGTTGTTCAGCACACCGGTGAGTGCGGTTTACTTCTACCCTGGTGCCAGATATATAATATATTCTGTCATGTCAGACGAGGAGGTTGAGCGCTCAGTGGCTCCGATGTTGGCCTCCTGCGGACGCTGTTCTGCAGGAGTGGATAGGGAGGATTTGTCACAGGAGGGTCTGTGTAGTCGGTGCCAGGTGGCTCCTGGCCCATCCAGACCTTCTCTGACGCAGGAACCACCGTGGGCAATGTTTTCTCAAGTGCTGGTGTCTATTGCGGACCGTCTATCGGTCCCGACTGCTCTCCCTACTAGGGCGTTACCCCAGCCGACCATCCCCCATTCCCCGGGTGTCCCGCAGTTATTGCGGAGTCCTCCTGGGCCTCAGTCGGTGGGTCCCTATGCGGGGTTGCCTATGTATATACAGGCTTCCCCTGTGCCGCAGCAGCCTGTGGTACCTTTTCAGGCCCCTATGGTGACTCCTCCACCCTGGGTGGATGTGCTCTCCAACTCAGTACAAAATTTGGCGGCCGCTTCCTCGGTTTTTCAGTCAATGTTGCAGACTGACATTCCTTCTAGGGTTTCAAAACGCTCACTCATGGCACGGGCTGCTCAGGTATCGGACTCAGAGGGTTCCTCAGATGATGGGGAGGTCCCTGATGACACTGACTCGGACGCCTCGGTCCAGGAAATGGATACCAAGTCGTCCATTAATGTGCGAGCACTGGTTAGGGCGGTGCGAGCTATTATTCTTATAGAGAATGAGGCACCGGTTCCTAAGCCGAAGTTTCCTAGTTTCAAAAAAACTAGGGTGGCTTCTGCGGTGTTTCCCCTGTCGGATCAGTTGACGGATCATATGGCGGTAGCTTGGCAGGCGCCCAGTAAGAGATTCCTTCCTCAGAAGCAGTTGGCTTCTAATTATCCCTTCCCTGAGGCACATTGTAAAAAATGGGAAACTCCACCGGCGGTGGATTCCCATGTCACCCGTTTAACTCGGGGCGCTACTTTACCTTTACCGTCGATATCCTCGCTGAAGGATCCCATGGACAGGAAAGTTGAGACTTGTTGAAAGTCTATTTACTCCCTCTCCGGGGCGGTGGCCCGACCGTCCATGGCCATCTCCTGGGTGGCCAAGGCCATTGAGGGGTGGGCCAATGCATTGGAAGATACCTTCTCGGATGATGCTCCGGATGTCCAGCGGGCGTTGTTGGGACAGATGAGGGACGCTGCTTCTTACATTGGAGAAGCTTCTTTAGATGCTAGTCTGCTGACTTTGCGGGTATCGGCTGCAGCGGTGTCTGCCCGCCGATTCTTATGGTTGCGGTCCTGGAGAGCGGACTCTGATTCAAAGAAGGGCCTGGAGGCCTTACCTTTCAATGGGGAATTACTATGGTCCGGACTTGGACAAAATTGTGGATACCCTGGCTAAATCCAAGTCAGCCTTCCTCCCTTCAGCGGCACTGCCTGCTAAGGTTCGGAGTTCGGCTTTTCGTTCCTTTCGGGTTCAGGGGAAGGTGAAAGGTCAGTCCTTCCCGAGACAATCTGCGAGTAAGACTGCCTCTAAGCCCAAGAAGCAAGCCTGGAGTGCACGACGCCCTTCTTCCAAGCAGGAAGATAAACCTGCGGCCTGATGGGACGGGCCTCCCTCTGGGGGACCTCAGAGTGGGAGGCCGACTTCTTCTATTTGCCCAGTGCTGGCACAATACCACCATGGATGCCTGGGTTCGAGAAGTGGTCTCCCAGGGGTACGCCCTGTCTTTTCGGTACAGACCACCCCACCAGTTTTTCTGCACGAGTCCTTCTCAGGACAAGACCAAGGCGTTACGGATTCAGGAGGCTATAGAGTCCTTGCTGAAAGCAGGGGTCATTGTTCCCGTTCCTCAATCACAACGAGGGACGGGGTATTATTCGTCTCTGTTTCTGGTGCAGAAACCCAATGGTTCTCATCGCCCTATCCTCAACTTGAAGTCTATGAACAAATTCCTCAGGGTTCCCAAGTTCAGGATGGAGATGTTACGTTCCATCATTCTGGCGATGGAACCGGGGGATTACATGGTGTCCCTGGATATCCAGGACGCCTACCTCCATGTTCCGATAGCACCTTCGCACCAGCGGTATCTGAGGTTCGCTATCCTTCAACACCACTATCAGTTCCGGGCGCTACCCTTTGGTCTCTCCACGGCGCCGAGGGTGTTCACGAAGATTTTGGCGGTCATGGCCGCACATCTTCAGAACCAGAATGTACGGCTGCTGCCGTATCTGGATGACCTCCTGTTGCTGGCGAGCTCCCCAGAGGTACTGCTTCAACATCTCCACCTGACGATCGCTTGCCTGCAAGCACACGGGTGGTTGATAAATTGGAAAAAGTCCTCCCTGATTCCATCACAGCGGATGGTTCATTTGGGAGCCCTGCTGGATTCGCGTCAGCAAAGGATCTTCCTGACTCCGGAGAAGGTCGCCTCCCTACAGCTGCGGATACGCAGTTGCCTGAGCAGTTGCCGCCTGTCGGTCCATTCGCCCAATGAGAGTTCTGGGGTCCATGGTGTCGACATTCGACATGGTGGAATTTGCCCAGTTCCATTCCCGGCCCCTGCAGGGGCTGATTCTATCGGAATGGAACGGGTTACCTCACCGGATCCGCTCTCAGGTGCTGGTGTTGTCTCCGGACGTTCGGCAATCTTTGGCTTGGTGGCTTCAGACAGCTCATCTGGTCGAGGGGCGCCCCTTTTGGATCCTGGACTGGGTCCTGCTCACGACGGATGCCAGTCTCCGGGTTTGGGGGGCAGTGACCGGCTCATTGTCTCTCCAGGGTCGTTGGTCTGCGGAAGAAACTCTTCTTCCCATCAACATCCTGGAACTGAGGGCTGTATACACGGCCCTGCAGTCGTCCAGCCCCGCTCTTCACGGAAGGGCGGTACAGGTGCAGTCCAGCAACGCCACCACGGTGGCGTATATCAACCACCAAGGAGGAACTCGCAGTCGGGCAGCGATGTCGGAGGTGTCTCGCATCCTGACTTGGGCGTAGGGTCACATTCCAGCGATCTCGTCGGTCTTCATCCCTGGAGTCCTCAATTGGGAAGCGGACTTCCTCAGCCGTCACGACGTGCATCCCGGGGAATGGTCGCTTCACCCAGAGGTGTTTCAGCTTCTCGTGGACAGGTGGGGACTGCCGGAGCTGGACTTGATGGCCTCCCGTCACAATCACAAGTTGCCCGTTTACGGGTCAAGGACAAGAGACGCAGGCGCAAGTCTGGTGGACGCGCTGTCGGTGCAATGGATGTTTCACCTGGCGTATCTGTTTCCTCCGATATCCCTACTTCCTCGGGTTCTGCGGAAATTCAAGCAGGACGGCGGCACGCTAGTGCTGGTAGCTCCGGCGTGGCCCAGACGTCCTTGGTACTCCGATCTCAGAGCCTCTCCATCGACGCTCCGTACCTTCTTCCTCAGCGTCGGGACCTGTTGTCTCAAGGGCCCTGTCTTTACCCGGATCTGGGTCGGCTGTCTTTGACGGCGTGGCTCTTGAGACAGCCGTCTTGAGGTCTCGGGGCTTCTCCAGTTCGGTTATTGGTACCATGCTCAGGACACGCAAGCCTGCTTCCGCACGGATTTATCACAGGGTGTGGCACACTTACTTTCAGTGGTGTGAGTCCAGAAATTATGATCCTCAGGTGTTCCGAGTTTCTAGGGTCTTGGAATTTCTTCAATCAGGATTGGACCTCGGCTTACGCCTTGCATCTCTGAAGGTTCAGGTTTCCGCCTTGTCTGTGTGGTTTCAACGGCGGATTGCAATGCCGCCGGATGTTCACACCTTTTTCCAAGGTGTTCTCGGGATCCAGCCTCCCTTTGTGCCTCCTGTGGCTCCTTGGGACTTGGCGGTGGTTCTACGGGTCCTGCAGGGTCCTCCGTTTGAGCCTCTTGAGTCGGTGGAGCTCAAGTGGCTGACATTTAAGACCGTTTTTCTCCTGGCAATTGCTTCGGCCAGGAGGGTGTCTGAATTGGGGGCGCTTTCCTGTCGCCCTCCTTTCCTGATTTTTCACCAGGACAGAGCGGTGCTCCACACTCGTCCTGAGTTTTTGCCCAAAGTGGTCTCGAAGTTCCACATTAATCAGGAACTTGTTGTGCCAGTTTTTCAGTCCCCTGATGTTTCAGCTGGTGAGACTTCCTTAGATGTGGTCCGGGCGCTTAGAATTTATGTGGACCGGACGGCTTCGGTTAGGAAGTCTGATTCCTTGTTTATCCTCTTTGGTTTTCACAAGAGGGGTTGGCCTGCCAACAAACAAACGTTAGCCCGTTGGCTTCATTCCGTTATTTGTGAGGCTTATGCACAGGAGGGTTTACATGTGCCAGCCTCTGTTAAGGCTCATTCCACTCGTTCTGTGGGTCCCTCTTGGGCTGCTAGACGTGGTGCTTCTGCTGTTCAGCTGTGTAAGGCGGCCACTTGGTCTTCTATTCAAACGTTTTTGAGGTTCTATGCGTTTGACACCTTCGCCTCTCAGGATGCATCCTTTGGGTGCCGGGTGCTCCTTTCAGCACAGGAGCGTCCCCGCCCTTAGTTGAACTGCTTTGGGACATCCCCAAGGTCAACCCTGTGGACCCCCTATGGACCCTGAAGTAGAAAACAAGAGATATGGTAAGAACTTACCTTTGTTATCTCTGTTTCTACGAAGTCCATAGGGTCCACAGGGCGCCCGCCCTGACGCACCTGGCTTCAAATGGGCTGTGTGGCTGGTCACCGGTTTTCCGTCTCACATTGCTGTGTGTATGGTTTCTATGTTCCAGTCTTCCTTCTCTCTGTTCCATATTCTCCTCCGGCCTAGGCTGCTTACCAACTGAGGTGCCTGTGGCTCGGGGGCGGGGTATAGAGGAGGACCCAAGTGCATCCTGGGAGCTAAAAGCTTAACTGTGTGGTGCCCATGGATCCTGTTCCAGCTATAACCCCCAAGGTCAACCCTGTGGACCCTATGGACTTCGTAGAAACAGAGATAACAAAGGTAAGTTCTTACCATATCTCTTGTTATTTTGTATACATTATATGCCTTGTCGAACCTGTCGGCCCTTCCAAGAGCAGCGCATTGTTGCCCATTTCCAGTGTTTGCTTAGCACCCATCTGGGAAAAGCTTAGTGATTCACTAGATAATGTCGACCGGTGAACGATTCTAAGTAGCAACATTCATACACTCCCACCGGTTGTGCACAAACGACCCGATAAGCGTTATGGACAGCATGCACAATGGGCAGCAGGATATGCCTATGCAATTATCTTGCCTTCTGGACTCAATTGACACAAGCTTTGTCCGTAAGCTTATCCCTTTCTGAGTTACTCTCCACTGGTAGAATTTAAATGTTCCGATAACACTTACCCTTTTCAGTGATTTCCTCCACTACCCCCAGTCACAATCACGGTCTGCCCAATCGTGCGGTCCAACCGCAGTGCCCAAAGAACCTAACTGATCAATGGACTCTGTGGCCACTGTTGGGGGCAGAACGAAAAGCCCCTTGCTTTCTATTCAGGGTACAAAATCCCTGTCCTTGCTGCAAGTACACCTGCTGTGTGTACCAACTCAGTAGCTATCTGTCTCGTCAGACACCTACCGAGTCTTAGGGTCTGTCACATGGTACCCCGTCTATAGGTCTTTCCATACAGTTCCTATTCACAAAACAAGCACTCTTTCACTTTGATACACATTTTCTGTGCAGAAAAATAAACCTTCCCCCAAATAGCACTATAATTCAGAGGTTAACAAGTAATCACGCTATACATACAATGACTGTTTCAACACGTGGCAGCAATACAAGAAATATGCCTACGCTATTGTGCGAATCGCACTTTAGCGTATAACCGTGAAAGAAACAAACTTTTCTCTCCTGTCCCAGGTCCTAGCCAGCACTCCTTAAAATCACACAATAACGGGTATCGGTTTCTCAACACCGACTGGTAGCAGATTTTGAACACAGTGCGCTCTTTCCTGCGAATGGCGCCTTCCACCCTTTGTTGAGAGATCGAGAACCGTGTGTTAGCGTGTGAATTCCAGGTAGTATAACCTCACTGCAAGCCCCCAATCTATTGATACAACATTATCGCTAGTCACTTTTTAGCGCTGCGAGTCGCTAAAGAAATAATTGCTTTTCTAGCCCAATTGTGGTTCCAAAGCACAAAAAATTATATTATTCAATAAAAAGTAATACGCGCTTTGATCTAAACAATTAGCGCAAAGAAGCAAGTATAATAAAAGGTACAGTCAATACATACGCAAGTGCCCCGGATCCAGGTCCCAGTCATCAATCCTGATGTCTGCGGTCATCAAATGGCTATGACTGAGATCTAGCCCCAAAAGCACAAGTCTATATTCCTTCCAGAGTGTTACACCAATAATAGAGACAAGCATAAGTGATTTAATTGGTTCTTGATTCTTGTCATTCTGGTACGATGCAGGTCATAGGACAGTTCATATGGTGACAACAGGGATATGGTCCATCCCTTCAACAATTCCTTTGTGGCTGTTTTCCCCCCGAGCAACTGGTTGAATCTAACTAAGACACTACATACAGATTCACAATATCTAACCAATTTCTCTCTATAATCCATAACTTGAGGACGCATGATGTGACTCCCTTACCAATAGAACCGAAAGTCTGCAAATAAACAGGGTGTCAGTATAATACTAAACATGACATGTCTACAATGTTCTATACCTTTAATTTAAAATACATACATTTTACATCATAATTAATACCTTTAATATAAACCATAATGTGCAGGAACCTTTTTTGAGTGCGTGTATATATATATATATATATATATATATATATGTTTGTGGTCGCTAATGTTCATCTGTATATTAAACTGAGAAAAAGTTCATCAATGTGTATAAATACAAGTAAGCCTATGTGCGTCCACGTGTACTTATATGAGTGCATATACGATCATCAATGTGTGTATATTTATGATTATATGTAAGTATGCATTGTGCGTCTGAACGCAGCGCAAAATGTGCACTGCATGCATATGTTGTGTACAGTGCAAACATGCGCTGTGTGTGTGTTTATATATTGTAATTAGGGGTGTGCACCGGCCACTTTTCGTGTTTTGTGTTTTGGTTTTGGATCTGGATCTTTCTTCGTGTTTTGGATCTGGATTGGTTTTGCCAAAACCACCCTTCCGTGTTTTGGGTTCTGGGTTTTGTGTTTTATATCTGTATTTTTTTAAAAAAAAGCATAAAAACAGCTAAAATCACAGAATTTGTGGGTTTTTCTGCTCCTATGCTATTATTAACCTCAATAACCTTAATTTCCACTCATTTCCAGTCTATTCTGAACACCTCACAATATTGTTTTTAAGGCCAAAAGGTTGCACCGAGGTAGCTGGATGACTACGCTAAGCGACACGAGTGGGCGGCACAAACACGTGGCCCATCTAGGAGTGACACTGCAGTGGCTGACAGGATGGCAGTTTGAAAAACTAGACCCCAAACAGTACATACTGCAAAGAAAAAAAAGAGGTGCAAGATGGAATTGTCCTTGGGCCCTCCCACCCACCCTTATGTTGTATAAATAGGACATGCACACTTTAACAAACCAATCATTTCAGCGCCAGGGTCTGCCACATGACTGTGGCTGAAATGATTGGTTCGTTTGGGCCCCCACAAAACAAGCTGGCAATTAATGTGTCCCTGCACAAACTGGTTCTACGGAGGCAAGATGTCGTCCTCATCCTCCTCATCCACCAATTCCTTGGATAAAATAGGAAAAAGGGATTTAGGTGACCCTGGACTGCTTACGGTCTTAGCCAAAGTTTCTGAACTTGACAGTAACTTTTTATGAACGCGCTGCAGGTGCCGTATAAGGGAGGATGTTCCTAGGTGGTTAACGTCCCTACCCCTACTTATTTCACCTTTACATATGGTACATATGGCAAGACAGTTGTTGTCCGGATTTGGATAGAAATATTGCCAGACCAAAGAGGTGGAATGTTTGGTCTTCTGCCCAGGCATGACCGTGATGGGCTTTTTCATCCCACGGTCAACAACTGTCTCCCCCGGAGCCTGATTTAAACAAACCACATCACCATCAGAATCCTCCTCGCCAACTTCCTCCTCAGCGCCAGCTACACCAGTATCCTCATCCTGTTGTACTTCAACAGTGACATCTTCAATTTGCATATCAGCAAGTGACTGTGGGTGCTCCTTTCAGCACTTGCAGGGGGCGTGCAAATGGTGGAAAGAGCCACCTCTTCCCGTCCAGTGTTGGGAAGGTCAGGCATCGCAACCGCCACCACATTTGGACTCTCCTTGGGGATTTGTGATATCTTCTTAGAATGCACAGTTCTTTGCTGTGCTTTTGCCAGCTTAACTCTTTTGATTTTTTTAGTGGGAGGAGGGCTTCCATCGTCATGTGAAGCTGAACCACTAGTCATGAACATAGGGAAAGACCTTAGCTGTTCCTTGCCACTCCGTGTCGTAAATGGCATATTGGCAAGTTTACGTTTCTCTTCAGATGATTTAAATGTTTTTTTCAAGGTCATTTTCCTGAAATTTGTCATTTGGGATTGTATGTGCCCTCTACTATGACATTGGGCATCGGCCTTGGCAGACGACGTTGATGGCATGTTATCGTCTATGTCATGACTAGTGGCAGCAGCTTCAGCACTAGGAGGAAGTGGTTCTTGATCTTTCCCTATTTTATTTTTATCGGAGAAAGTTTGGTCCTCCATTTATGTTATATTGATATATACGTGCGGCTAAGGCACACACAAATACAGAAAATTATTTTTTATTTTTGTTGGAGACTAGTGCACTTTGTGGGTTTCACCACCCTTTAAGAAATGAGCCAGCTGGCCCTTTACTTATGGGACACAGGCGCACGCTTGGCACTGCTCCTTCGTTGATGCACGTGCAGCCACAGTGTACACAATTCACAAACACAGAAATTTTTTTTTTATTTTGTTTGGAGTGCTCTTTGGGCGTTACAGCACCCTTTAGCGGTCAATCCAGCCGGCCCTTTATTTATGGGACACAGGTGCATGCTTGGCACTACTTTGTTGATGCACGTGCGGCTACTGCGCACACAATTCACAAACACAATAAAATATTTTTTTTTATTTTGTTTGGAGTGCCCTTTGGGGGTTACAGCACCCTTTAACGGACAAGCCAGCTGGCCTTTTACTTATGGGACACAGGCGCACGCTTGGCACTGCTCCTTCGTTGATGCACGTGCAGCCACAGTGCACACAATTCACAAACACAGAAAAAAAATTTTTGTTTTGTTTGAAGTGCCCTTTGGGGGTTACAGCACCCTTTAGCGGTCAATCCAGCCGGCCCTTTATTTATGGGACATAGGCGCACGCTTGGCACTACTTTGTTGATGCACGTGCGGATACTGAGCAGACAATTCACAAACACAAAAAAATATATATTTTTAATTGTTTGGAGTGCCCTTTGGGGGTTACAGCACCCTTTAACGGACAAGCCAGCCGGCTTTTTACTTATGGGACACAGGCGCACACTTGGCGCTGCTCCTTCATTGATACACGTGCAGCCACAGTGCACACAATTCACAAACACAGAAAAAATATATATTTTTTTGCACTTGGGGGGAGCACCCCTGATGGACAGAGCACCCCCTGGACAACACTACAGCACCCCTTTAGTACTGGGACACTGCACAGGACTTTGGAGTGGACACAGCCCCTATGGACAACAGCAGCACAGCGCAGCACAGCACAGCACAACACTACACCGCACTACACTACACTACACTACACAGCCCAGCCTGCCCTAACTCCCACCCTCCCTCTTCACTGTCCACAGCTGAGTGAGAAAATAGCGCCGACGCTGGTACCTTATATAGGATCCAAAACCCGCGAGACTCGGAAGGCGGGATGATGACGTTTTGCCTCGTTTTCAGATCCGAGTCAGGCGGGAAAAGTCGAGCCTGTCTCGGATCGGCCTCGGATCGGGGGGAGCTCGGGGGGGTTCGGATTTCAGAAATCCGAACCCGCTCACCCCTAATTGTAATAGCAACTGTGTATATGTGTGTATGCATAAAAGCGTCTATGTGTACGCATATGTATGTATGTGTGCAAGTGTGCGTCCGTGTATGTGTCATGGATTAATATATATATATATTGATGATTTGGGGTATTTAGCTCGGCAGAGGGTGGATGGATGCAGTGTTTAGGTGCTTATTGAAGGTCCACACACAGCTTTCAAGTAAACAAATGATGCTTTTACTTCCAGCTTGTGAATTTAGGATACAGAAAATAACAAACAGAAAATAACAAAACAACCTAGCCCCTGATTAGGGCATCTAGCTCACTTCTTGAGCCCTCTCTAGTGTGACGCAGCTAGTCTGCCAACAAAGTCCCAGCCTGCTTCTTGCAGGCCTATCGCCGGCTCCAGCCTGGCTTGGCTTGGCTGCCACAGCTACACAAACACAATCCTGGTGGCCTTCCCAGTATCACACAGATATAGGCCATGGCTTTCTCGGCCCACAGTTTTACTGCTTCAATGTCCCACGGTCAGAGAGTTTTGTAGTGCCCCCTTGCCTCCCGTAAGGACCAGACACCGGCCTGGCCCCCAATAGGTCGCTCTGCTTCACGGGGCTGTCTGGCTGTTACAGTCCCAACTAGACTGTCTCCACCAGCCTGACTGCTCGGCCTTCTCATTAGCTCACACCTGAGCTCTCTTCACCAGGCAGGTGTATCACCACTCAGTATTTCAGCCCTGTGTGGGAGGATCTCTCCAATCCCACACAGAATCTGCTGCTCACCAACACCACCTCTGGTGATACTGCCACAGTATACAGTATATATATATATATATATATATATATATATATAGAGTATATATATATATATTTATAAATATATATATATATATATATATATATATATTAGGGGTGTGCACCGGCCACTTTTCGTGTTTTGTGTTTTGGTTTTGGATCTGGATCTTTCTTCGTGTTTTGGATCTGGATTGGTTTTGCCAAAACCACCCTTCCGTGTTTTGGGTTCTGGGTTTTGTGTTTTGGATCTGTATTTTTTTTTAAAAAAGCATAAAAACAGCTAAAATCACAGAATTTGTAGGTTTTTCTGCTCCTATGCTATTATTAACCTCAATAACCTTAATTTCCACTCATTTCCAGTCTATTCTGAACACCTCACACCTCACAATAGTGTTTTTATGTCCAAAACGTTGCACCGAGGTAGCTGGATGACTATGCTAAGCGACACGAGTGGGCGGCACAAACACGTGACCCATCTAGGCGTGAAACTGCAGTGGCAGACAGGATGGCAGTTTGAAAAACTAGGCCCCAAACTGTACATAATGCAAAGAAAAAAAAGAGGTGCAAGATGGAATTGTCCTTGGGCCCTCCCACCCACCCTTATGTTGTATAAACAGGACATGCACACTTTAACAAACCAATCATTTCAGCGCCAGGGTCTGCCACACAACTGTGGCTGAAATGATTGGTTCGTTTGGGCCCCCACAAAACAAGCTGGCAATTAATGTGTCCCTGCACAAACTGGCTCTATGGAGGCAAGATGTCATCCTCATCCTCCTCATCCACCGATTCCTCACCCTCTTCAGTGTGTACATCCTCATCCTCACAAAGTATTAACTCGTCCCCACTTGAATCCACCACCACAGGTCCCTCTGTACCTTCTGGAGGCTGGTCTCCCTGGAAGAGCTGATAATTCATTTTGATGAACATCATCTTCTCCACATTCTGTGGAAGCAACCTCCTACGCCTTTCGCTGACAAGGTTCCCGGCTGCACTAAACACTCTTTCGGAGTACACACTGGAGGGGGGGCAACTCAGGTAAAATAGAGCCAGTTTGTACAGGGGCCTCCAAATTGCCTCTTTTTCCTGCCAGTACAGGTATGGACTGTCTGCCATGCCTACTTGGATGCTGTCACCGATGTAATCCTCCACCATTCTGTCAATGGTGACAGTATCATATGCAGTGACAGTAGACATGTCAGAAATTGTTGCCAGGTCCTTCAGTCCGGACCAGATGTCCAAACTTGGTCCTGCCTGTCCTGCATCACCGCCAGCGGGTTGCTTAGGATACCTAAGTTTTTTCCTGGCAGCCCCAGTTGCAGGAGAAAATGAAGAAGGAGCTGTTGACGTGTCACGTTCCGCTTCAGCTGACAGTGTGTTCACCAGCAGGTCTTTGCACCTCTGCAGGCTTGTGTCGGCCGGAAAGAGAGACACCACATAGGCTTTAAACCTAGGATCGAGCACGGTGGCCAAAATGTAGTGGTCTGATTTCAACAGATTGACCACCCTGGAATCCTGGCAAAGCGAATGAAGGGCTTCATCCACAAGTCCCACATGCCGAGCGGAATCGCTCCGTCTTAGCTCCTCCTTCACTTTCTCCAGCTGCTTCTGCAAAAGCCTGATGAGGGGAATGACCTGACTCAAGCTGGCAGTGTCTGAACTGACTTCACGTGTGGCAAGTTCGAAGGGCTGGAGAACCTTGCACAACACGGAAATCATTCTCCACTGCGCTTGAGTCAGGTGCATACCCCCTCCTTTGCCTATGTCATAGGTGGATGTATAGGCTTGTATGGCCTTTTGCTGCTCCTCCATCCTCTGAAGCATATAGAGGGTTGAGTTCCACCGTGTCACAACCTCTTGCTTCAGGTGATGGCGGGGCAGGTTCAAGAGTGTTTGCTGGCGCTCCAGTCTTCGGCACGCAGTCGCTGAATGGCGAAAGTGGCCAGAAATTTTTCGGGCCACCCAAAGCGTCTCCTGCACGCCCCTGTCGCTTTTCAGAAAATTCTGCACCACCAAGTTTATTGTGTGAGCAAAACATGGGACGTGCTGGAATTTGCCCAGATGTAATGCCCGCACAATATTGGTGGCGTTGTCAGATATCACAAATCCCCAGGAGAGTCTAAGTGGGGTAAGCCACTGGGCGATGATTTCCCTCAGTTTCTCTAAGAGGTTGTCGGCGGTGTGCCTCTTACTGAAACCGGTGATACACAGCGTAGCCTGCCTTGTAACGAGCTGGCGTTTCTGAGATGCTGCTACTGGTGACGCTGCTGCTGTTGCTGCGTAAGGTGATACATCTACCCAGTGGGCTGTCACAGTCATATAGTCCTTAGTCTGCCCTGTTCCACTTGTCCACATGTCCGTGGTTAAGTGGACATTGTGTACAACGGCATTTTTCAGGACACTGAGGACACTTTTTCTGACGTTTCTGTACAGTCTCGGTATCGCCTGCCTAGTGAAGTGGAATCTAGACGGTATTTGGAACCGGGGACACACTACCTCCATCAATTGTCTAAATCCCACTGCACTAATGGCGGATACCGGACGCACGTCTAACACCAACATAGCAGTCAAGGCCTCAGTTATACGTTTTGCTTCAGGATGACTGCTGTCGTACTTCATCCTCCTCGCTAAGGACTGTTGGAGGGTCAATTGTTTAGTAAAAGTAGTGGTGTTCCTACTTCCTCTCTGGGATGATGAACGACTCCCAGCAGCAGCAACAGCAGCAGCGGCAGCAGTAGGCGTAGCAATGCAGGATCCTCCAGAGGAATCCCGGATAGGAGAGTCAGTCATGCCAGTGACATGGCCTGCAGGACTACTTCCGATCCTGACTAAGGAGGAAATTGACGAGGAGGGAGTTGACGGTGTGGTTTGCAGGCGCTTGGATACAACAGGACAACGGGATTTAGGTGTCCCTGGACTGCTTACGGTCTTAGCCAAAGTTTCTGAACTTGACAGTAACTTTTTATGAACGCGCTGCAGGTGCCGTATAAGGGAGGATGTTCCTAGGTGGTTGACGTCCCTACCCCTACTTATTTCACCTTTACATATGGTACATATGGCAAGACAGTTGTTGTCCGGATTTGGATAGAAATATTGCCAGACCAAAGAGGTGGAATGTTTGGTCTTCTGCCCAGGCATGACCGTGATGGGCTTTTTCATCCCACGGACAACAACTGTCTCCCCCGGAGCCTGATTTAAACAAACCACATCACCATCAGAATCCTCCTCGCCAACTTCCTCCTCAGCGCCAGCTACACCAGTATCCTCATCCTGTTGTACTTCAACAGTGACATCTTCAATTTGCATATCAGCAAGTGGACTGTGGGTGCTCCTTTCAGCACTTGCAGGGGGCATGCAAATGGTGGAAAGAGCCACCTCTTCCCGTCCAGTGCTGGGAAGGTCAGGCATCGCAACCACCACCACACTTGGACTCTCCTTGGGGATTTGTGATATCTTCTTAGAAAGCACAGTTCTTCGCTGTGCTTTTGCCAGCTTAACTCTTTTGATTTTTTTAGTGGGAGGAGGGCTTCCATCGTCATGTGAAGCTGAACCACTAGTCATGAACATACTAGGGATCGACCTTAGCCGTTCCTTGCCACTCCGTGTCGTAAATGGCATATTGGCAAGTTTACGTTTCTCTTCAGCTGATTTAAATGTCTTTTTCAAGGTCATTTTCCTGAACTTTGCCATTTGGGATTGTATGTGCCCTCTACTATGACATTGGGCATCGGCCTTGGCAGACGACGTTGATGGCATGTTATCGTCTATGTCATGACTAGTGGCAGCAGCTTCAGCACTAGGAGGAAGTGGTTCTTGATCTTTCTCTATTTTATTTTTATCGGAGAAAGTTTGGTCCTCCATTTATGTTATATCGATTTGATATATACGTGCGGCTAAACACAGAAAATAATTTTTTTTTTGGTTTGGACTGGAGTGTACTTTGTGGGTTACAGCACCCTTTAACGGTCAAGCCAGCCGGCCCTTTACTTATGACACAGGCGCACTCTTGGCACTACTCCGAGTCAGGCGGGAAAAGTCGAGCCTGACTCGGATCGGACTCGGATCGGGGGGGCTCGGGGGGGTTCGGATTTCAGAAATCCGAACCCGCTCACCCCTAATATATATTTATATATAACTTTATCCATTAACTGGCATATTTGATATTATATCTGTCTGACCTCTAACTCCAAGGTGTCATATACTATGAAGTTGTTCTGCTCACAAGTGCACTGTGCCACCATCGACCCGCTTGCGAGCGCATAGCGCTCACAAGCGGGTCTGAATTAGGCCCAGTATCTGTGTGCATTTTGATTACTTGTCACAGACAAGTACACAGAACCTGTTTCCTATAAGCCGACTTCGTGCTGCAGTCGGATTTCGCTGACTCTGAGTGATGTCCATTTTAATCTTTATCAAACCATAGACGACTAGACCGTCAGATAATAATTGCTAGTGATTATAACCAATTATTTGACTTCGACATACATTACTGCACATGGCAATTATGCGCCATGAGGGGAAAGCTTGGGGGAAGCCCAGCACCTCCGTAAGTGCTGGGCATGCCCCACAATCTGATGAATTGGGTGTGTTCCGCAAGGATATGCCCCTTTCCGGAGCCTCGCATACAGGAGAGCCGTCTAAAAAAAGGAATTTCTTTATGGGGGGGGGGGGGGGGTGAGCAACTGGGATCTTTCGCCCTGAGCTCCACAATGTCTGGAACCGGTCCTGCGTCCAACTCCATCCTGTGGAAAGCTCAAAACAGGCTTCCTGAGTCAAAATCCTAACACCAGCATCCTGACAAGGTTAGCATACCAACACCTGTCAGTAAATATCCTAACCCTCCCCCTCTACCTCCTCCTAACTCTCCAATCCTGGTACCTAAACATAAACCACATCCTTCCCCCATAGTGCCTAAACCTAGCCCTCCTCCTTACCATGCTACTTATATTTGGGATTCCGGTGCTCGGAAATAATGCTGCTGTCAGTGGGCCGGTCACTGACTACTGCTGCCAGAGCCCCATATCACCTATTATACCTACACTATAATGCTGCTGTCAGTGGGCCGGTCACTGACTACTGCTGCAAGAGCCCCATATCACTTATTATACCTACACTATAATGCTGCTGTCAGTGGGCTGTTCACTGACTACTGCTGCTAGAGTCTCATATCACCTATTATACCTACACTATAATGCTGCTGTCAGTGGGCCGGTCACTGATTACTGCTGCCAGAGCCTCATATCACCTGTTATACCTACACTATAATGCTGCTGTCAGTGGGCCGGTCACTGACTACTGCTGCCAAAGCCTCATATCACCTATTATACCTACACTGTAATGCTGCTGTCAGTGGGCTGGTCACTGACTACTGCTGCCTGATCCCCATATCACTTATTATACCTACACTATAATGCTGCTGTCAGTGGGCCGGTCACTGATTACTGCTGCCAGAGCCCCATATCACCTATTATACCTACACTATAATGCTGCTGTCAGTGGGCCGGTCACTGATTACTGCTGCCAGAGCCCCATATCACCTATTATACCTACATTATAATGCTGCTGTCAGTGGGCCGGTCACTGATTACTGCTGCCAGAGCCCCATATCACCTATTATGCCTACACTATAATGCTGCTATCAGTGGGCCGGTCACTGATTACTGCTGCCAGTGCCCCATATCACCTATTATACCTACACTATAATGCTGCTATCAGTGGGCCGGTCACTGATTACTGCTGCCAGTGCCCCATATCACCTATTATACCTACACTATAATGCTGCTGTCAGAGGGCAGGTCACTGACTACTGCTGCCAGAGCCCCATATCACCTATTATACCTACACTATAATGCTGCTGTCAGTGGGCTGGTCACTGACTACTGCTGCCAGAGCCCCATATCACCTATTATACCTACACTATAATGCTGCTGTCAGAGGGCAGGTCATTGACTACTGCTGCCAGAGCCCCATATCACCTATTATACCTACACTATAATGCTGCCGTCAGTGGGCTGGTCACTGACTACTGCTGCCAGAGCCCCATATCACCTATTATACCTACACTATAATGCTGCCGTCAGTGGGCTGGTCACTGACTACTGCTGCCAGATATGTTAATATTACCTTTTTATTTATAATCTATTTTTATTCATGCACATATTTTAATTTTATTTTCAGCCAAGGAAAAAAGAAGGAGAAACGTAAAGTGTATTGGAAATAAGGTAAGGACATTCATTTACAAAATGTCTTTATTCTCTTATTGGTCTCCTATGGTGACAGCTCTTACAATAAATGATAAAATAATATTTATATTGTACATGGCTTTCCTAAATGTATTTTAATTATTTTCCTATGTGGTATAGTATGTGTTTAGCACAGGCGCACTGGGGACCACACACTTCTGCAGTGGCCCCTGCTCATAGCTCCCTGCTGTTGACGCACGTGGGGTAATGCTGTTGCAGTTAGGCTGTGTTGCAGCTGTGTGTGGGGGGTGGCACGTGACTCGGGTGATGGAAAGCGGAGGGTTACACAGGGGAGCAGGGGAGCCATTATTTGATTCTCAAGTATGATGGCTAAAAACTCTGCAGCTCTGTAAGCCAGAGACTGGGTACACAGTCGGCAACAGAAAGCTTGGGGCCCGGTGGACATTTATTTTTGTGGCCCCCATCCCACACTGTACCCTAAATCATATTATATGCCTCAAAGTGCCCTGAAATTACACTGCAGTGCAATACCTCTCTGTGAGCATTATAGAGCCAGAGGATAAGGAGAGGATTACACCCCAATACACAGTATAGAAATCACTATGTTGTTACTACAGAAACACAGGAACAAGGCTACAAACACAGGGACTGTCACTGAGACAGGTGACACCTGGCCAGTGTTATCAGTTGCCAATCTTCACCTCAGTCCCCATTCATACCCCCACACAGACTCCTGATTGGCAGACTTTATCTCCATGACAAGTCTTGACCCTCAGCATACCTTGAGAAAGTGGTGCCTCTCACCTCTTGCTCCAAGCGCGAGTCACCTAAGCACCCGCTAAGACTTCACAGCAGGAGGTGTCCAGCTCTTTGTGGCTGCAACCGAGGAATTCTATCCCAGCGGGCCCACATGCCTATCAAGCACCCAAATTCCATGGCTCTGAACACTGTGAGCGAGTGCCCCAGCATGGGTGGTACTGTGGGCGGAGAGCTTTGTGACAGTGGAGGAGTGGCACCCGGTACCGACACCAGTCCTGGGAACACTGACTAGGGTGGCTGCGGTGTATGTCAGGTGCATAGTTTAGTTGTCAATTTGTTCTACTGGGGAGGATTGTGCCGGGGCCACTTGGAAGCTCGGGGCCCGGTACATGTTTACCCCCTAGTCCCCCCCTGTTGCCTGGCTCAAGTGGGGGGAAAGGAAAATAGTTATCCCCTCCCTTTTGCTGCTGTCTCCTCTGTGATGGTTCCTCCTCACTGGCAGCCAGGCTCGGTTGGAGTTGGGACATGCCCGGGAGGCTGCTGCTTACTGACCACTGGGCTGATGTGCAAGAAAAGCAACAGGTGAGATCACCAACTTTGTAGTTGGAGTCACTGCACAGGTATAATACCATACTGCTCTTATAAATTATTACATGTGTTATTAAAAAATTTAGATAGGTTCTACTATACACACAAATGGGGCTAATTCAGAGATGAGCACTAACCCGATCCTTAGCATGGGACGTAATTTACAGAACTTTTACCTGGGTTGGAGACTGGCAATTTCGACCCAGGTTGACCCTTTCACACAGAAAAAATACCTGCGTTGATCAGCAAATTACTGGGTAAATGTGCTTTACCTGGTAATTCATTTTCTGTGTGAAAGGGGGGTCAGGTTAGAACCAGCAAAAAGACCCGAAACTCAAATGCCGGGTATAGCAGAAAAAATTTCTGTGTGAAAGGGGTATAATTCTACAAACAATTGAAACATATCTTATCAATGAAAACTTATTTAAATAAATATTTGACATTGAAAATTAAATATTAAAAATAAAGAGAATAAGGAAAATGAAGAAAGGAGATTAAAAATAATTTTCAATGTGCCTGTGTCTTAATGATGTGCGGATTCGGGTTACTAAAATACGAACATACTAGAACTAAGGGTTTCCGAGTAGAACCAGGTCATATATTGGAATCACTTTGGGGTTCCGAGTAGCACCAAGTTCCGCCTTGGGTCTGATAACAACTCTAAAATCTAAAAACTGGAACTGCATTTAATTTCCACTCTCAGGATTTCTGGTCCTGTGAGGTGGTGCCAATTGACTGGAAAAAATGAATACTAAAGGAACAAAACAGGTGCAAATTACATTTTTTTTGTTGTTTTTATAACTTATTAAAGAAATCCGAAACCAAAACAAAAATAAAATCTGACACAAACCACTTAAAAGGTAGTTTTGCCAAAACCAAAACTCTGGGGTCTGTGCACATCTCTACTCTACATTATTACCAGACAAAAACTGAGACGTGTAGATCTACCTGTATATCTCTAATGCCATTGGTTGTATTATTGTATTAATTTACTGTTTTAATATCCCAAAATTTAGTATATTTTATTACTGAAGCTAATAATACACCTTTTATCCTGTTTTTATGTTTGAGGTACTGGATTTTAAATAAATTATCTGGTTTCATCTTCATGTTTTGGTTTTGGAAAACCACCCTCACGGGTTTTTTGTTTTGGATCTGTATTATTCATTTTTTTAATTGATAAAAGCAGCTAAAATCATGTAATGTGGGCCTATTTTTGTTTTCATTATTTACCTCAATAACATTTATTTCCAGTAAATTTCCAGTCAATTTTGACAAACTCACAGTTCACAATATTGTTCACCAATATTGGCCAAAGGCTGGCTGGCTGGCTAAACAAAGCAACAGGGCAACGACACAAACACTACAGTTTAAAAGATTATAGCACATCTATGAACATTGCAACACAGTGGCAGACAGGATGGAAGTTTAATAAACTATATAACCCATTAAAAACTAAGAATGTGCTTAAAACAAATAATTTGTTAAGCTAGATCAGACACCCAAGGGCAGTGCAGGGAATTATGATGGAGTATGTATGTAGTGGAAGGAATGAATGATTAGTTAGGGAGGGGAGGGAGTAGTATGGCAAGCTGGTCATCCTCCTAAATTTTGCGTTCTATAGCCTTTGTCAGGAATCCTTGGCTATTAAAATTGTATTATTATAATTTTCTTTTTAAAAATGGGTAATAATGGATTAGAGCAATAACCAATAAAATTGTTTGTTTATGAAAAAAATACCATCCCCAATGCCTCTCAAAAATAAAGCCCATTATGAAAAGAAAAGTGCTGCAAGATGGAATTGTCCTTGGGTCCTCCCTCCCACCCTTATGTTGTATATTAAAAGGACATGCACAGTTTAACAAACCAAGCCACTTTTGTGGCTAAAGTGCTTGGATTGTTTTGTCCCACACAAATTTTTTTTTTGGGAGGACTTTCTCCGATTATTAATGAGGAGGTTAATGAAGAGGATGTTGGTGGTGGAGATTGCATGTGCAAGTAGAAACTGCTGCTAGCTAATCCTGTACTGTTCGTTATAATTTTACAAATTACTATAATTTTCTTAAATAGGTTGCATGAACTTGCTGCACTTGACATATCAGGGAGGAGGTGCCTAGTTGGTTAACATCCTTACCTCTACTAACTTTGGTCTTACAAATGGTATAGATGCCTTCACAAATGTCAGGATTTGGGTAGAAATAATTCCACACCCAAGAGTTGGCTTTTCTGATCTTATGTACAGGCATGAAAATGGCTTTCTTTTCTCACAAGCAAGAACTGCAGCCAGATATGGCTGACTTACATATACAACATCTTCACCATCAACATCCTCATTAGCATCACAAATATCCCACTAATCCTCCTGTTGCACTTTCTCCACACTGTCATCCTCATTTTCTATTATAACACCATCTTTACTTGTACTGTTCATCCCCACATTTGCAGAGGGTGCAGAATAGTGGAAGAAGGCTTCTCTATGAGTACAATGTCAGAAATGTCAAATACACATAGCGAACATGGACACCCCTAGATGCTCCTCAGGGATTTTTGAACATAGTTTTTTCTTCAGCCTTAGTATTCTTTCTTTGGCCACTGATATCTTTGCTATAAAGGTGATACCTCTATTAGACTCATAGCAGGGTGTAGCATCATCATATGAGGTTACAGAAGAAGATGACTGACTGTGTTTGGACCCAGCTTTTGCAATAGGCAATCTTTTAGTGCATGAAACAGGAGAAGCACTAGGAGGACCACCATTTGCAAACAAAGGCTGTGGCCGCTTTGCGTGGTGTATGGCATGTTGTCAATTTTAAATCTTTTGTCCGTAAACATTATTTTTTATTATTAGAGGTGATGTTTTCTTTAATCACCTTTAGTAGATGTTGAAGTACTATCATGACTGGCAGCAGCCACAACACTAGTACTGGTTTGCTGCTCCCGCTCTTCTATAGCAACTGATTCATATCAGCTCACAGCGCTAATAGGGCTCTTATCATTGTCACTTAATTTCTTCAAAAGCAGGTGAAAATTAAAATTTTCACCTGCTTTTATAGAAATTAGCTTTTCCTCAAAAAGGTAAAGCATGAGATATCACAGATATCAGTTGCTTACCTTTCTCTCCCTGCTGTCCCCATACACTGGTGACCTAAGTTCATCAAGGTCCGAAAATATATTTTCGGAGCTTGACTATGGGAGTACTGGCCATCATTAGATGGCATTTGCTCCCGAAACCCGCTCCTTCCCTATGGGATGGAGTCCCAGTTGCAAAGAGGGATCCTTTCAGATCCCTCCACCCCTGATCGGCTCTTTCCGCCAGACTCTGGGGCTTTTGTGCACTTGCATGTACTGCAGAGTCTGAAAAGGAGCAGTGAAAACATTCAGGGAGACAGCTGTTCATTGGATCAGCTGTCTTCACACAGGAGCAATGATGAATTGCTTCGGTGCTCATGGCGAGTTGGAATGTTAATTATCAGGGTCCGATAACTAACATTCCAACACTGAATTTCACAGCTCTATTAGTAATAAAGCACGAACTTGTCCTGAACACACACATTTTTTTTTTTTTTACAATGATGAATTGCCTAACACTGACAGTCACAGTGCTGCAGCCAAAGGCCCTTCACTGATGATGATGATGATGATGATGACACTGAGTGTGACACACAGTAGCCCAAAGCTCTTAATCACAGAGTCACAGTCGCACTGCAGCCCGCACCACAAACCCTAACTCTCCGACGTCCTGCGTAAAATGATGTCCAAATCGCAAGGACTTTTATCGAATCCAAAACACGTAAGATCCAACGCCAGGAGGATGACATTTTGCCTCATTTTCAGATCCATTTCTGGCAGGAAAACCCCAGCCCTTGCTCAGTCTAAACTAATAACCCCTAAGTTCGGGTGTGTTCAGATTCCTGTAATCTGATCCTGCAAATCTCTAGTTTACATTTAGTGAATTCTTTAGTGTCTAAATGGTAGTTTATAAAGTACTTGTTAATAAAATGTCACATAGTAGAGATAAGCGATTTGGCTTTTCTGACAACTGAACAAACCCAAACTTTGGAATTTTGAGAAGAACTGAGTCGCAGCTCGGATCAATTTTGAATTTCTGAGTAGAACCGAAACCCGACTCAGATCTTCCCTCAAAGGTGTCAGGGTTTTGGATTTTTGTGTTCCCAGGGATGATGCTTCAACTGGTTCAGAGGTGAGTTCTGAATGCAGGAAGCTGGGTGGTCTAATTTAGCTCTTATACATGAGGTGTAGACTGAGGCTACAGTCGGTAAGGGAGCATCAACACAGGAAATGGACTGAAACCCTAATTGCCGGACTGGGCTATACTTGCAGAGGTGCCGGGTTGGGACTAGCTGTGTTTAGATACCAAGCTAGGACTGACTATGCTCACTCAGGAGCCGGGCTGGGACCAGCTATACTCAGATGCTTTACTGGTTGGGACCAGTGGTGCTGAAGAGTCCTGGCTGTGATTGAACTATATTAACTGGCTGGGCCCAGTAGTGTTACAGAGACCTAGTTGGAACTGGACTGTATTATCTGGAGGGGACCAGTAGTGCTGAAGAGACCTGGCTGGACCTGATCTGTATTAACTGTCTGGTATCTGTAGAGCTGCAGAGTCCTGGCTATACTGTATTAACTGACTAGGCCCAGTAGTGCTGCAGAATCCTGGCTGTGCTGTATTAACTGACTGGGTCCAGTAGTGCTGCAGAGTCCTGGCTATACTGTGTTAACTGACTGGGCCCAGTAGTGCTGCAGAGTCCTGGTTAGAACTGGACTGTATTAACTAGCTGGTTAGAGTAGTGCTGCAGAGTATTGACAGGTACTGACCAGTATAATTAGTATGCAGTGTGATAGAAGCACTGGAGAAGTGTGGAATGGCTTCTATATTTGTCCCAGATTCCTATCTTATGTCTTTTAAAATCCCCAGGAGAAGTCAGTTAGATTAGTAATGTTGGCTTCTGTGAAAAGCCAGAATGGGTCCTGGGGGTGTGGATGTGAGGAGAGGGAGGGCTCCATCCACAGGTCTTGGGCCTTTCAGCCTTGTAGCAGGCTCATCAGGGCTTGCACCTGGAAGTGGCTAATATATGCTGGGTTTAGTTAGGGCTGAGAGACTCATACCTGGGAGAGCAGGCCTGCAGGTTAGCTTGCTCTGAGACAATTCTGGCTACAAACCAGAAGGTACTTTGGACGGAGATTTATTTAGTGTTCCGTTAGTGAGGGAACTTGATGTCTAGTTGGTGCCCAGCCGGGCTAGGTTTCATTTTGTGTTTTGTTTTTTTGAGTTTTGATATTGCGCTGACTAGCTTGTACAAAAACTCTTGACTGAAGTGCTATTTCTTGGCTGCCGTGTGTAAGGTGGTGTCCATCTACCCCAGGAGAGGGACCCCCTACCCCGACCTTGTCACAGTAGCTATGAAGCTATTTTGTAGCTAGTGCACCTAGACAGCCTTTTATACACCTTGCTGCACTTGGATTGGTGACTTGATTCACCTGACCGAATCCTGTTATGTCATTGATGGTTGAGAGGTCAACTGACCTGACCCAAGATGGCTACGTCCAGTACACATAACTGGAGGGAAAAGTGCTGCAGACATAGTAGGCCTGAACTCTGGAACCATGTGCAGCTACTGGAGAGATGCAGGCAGGGCCATAAAGAGCCTGGCTGGGCCCAGATAAAGGAGGGGGCATGGCCTAATTGTGGGAGGTGTGGCCATATTCCCTTGACAAAAAAAAGAAAGAATAACAAGGGGGCGTGTAAGCCCCCCAGCCCGGCGGTAAGCAGGTGGGGGCACGATCAGTGTGATCGCTCCCTCCTACAGCCATAGGAGACTGCTCCGGCTGCTGCAGCAGCAGCGAGCAGTCTTGCACTGAAGCCCAGCACAAGCTGTGTGCTAATGTGCTGTGATTGAGGGGGGCGATGCCGGGCCCCTCTAGCAAGCGCATGGCTGCAGGATTGCTGGGAACTGTTTGAGTAGAGCCACCCATCTTACATGTAAATGACGGGGGGCCAGCTGCCGAGTACTGACATAAGGTTTTGGTTTTGCAGAAAAAACCTCAAGCATTTTAGTTTTGAATCTGGATTTCCTCAAAAAATTTAAAAAACAGCTAAAATCAGGTAATTTGGCCTATTTTTGTTCCTACAGTATTATTATCCTCAGTAATTTAAATTCAAGTCATTTCCCTCCTCACAGCTTACAATATTGTTTTCTCCCATATTGGCCAAAGACTGCAGAGAGCTGACTGGCTAAACTAAGCGATAGAGCAAAATAAAAGTTATTTTTAATCACCTTTCTTTATTTCCTTTGCATTTGCCTTATTTTTATTATTTTGCCTTTCAGGTCCAATATTTATTGAAATATTTGAATTGAATTTTTCAATAAACGTTGTGTTTTAATTGTTTGGACAATAAGTGATCCCGAAACATGGATGGAGTATTAATGATACACGATATGAATTTTGTAGCCAAACTGTGCACCATACTCCCACTCCCGTTCTATTTTGGTTTATGAGATTTTTAACAAGTACTGTACAGTAAGTTTAGGTATGGGGGTGTAGCTAATTGCAGTAATAATAGGAAAATGGGTTAGTGGCTTTCAATGAGATGGAGGAAAGTAATAAGGGGGTTAATGTCAATGAATGGAATTATTTATTGATGATGCGACTAATTAATAATGGATATTATTTAGGTAATTTTTATACAGGAGTTAACCATGTGTATTATTTTGATTGGGGTTGTTAATATAATGCTAAAGTAGTTAATGGTTAATTAAGGGTTAATTGATGAGGTATGATATTGAAAGGCATTTAAAAATAATCTATACTATATGGTGGTCACTGAAGCCCTTTGTATAATATGGTGGTCACTGTCATATTCTCTGCATTATATGGTTGTCATCTGTAATATATAATGGTCACTGTGCTGTTCTCTCCATTTTATGGTGTTCACTGTGATGTTCTCTGCATTATATAGTGGTCACTGTGATGCTGTCTGCATTACATGGTGTTCACTGTTGTGCTCTCTGCATTATGTGGTGGTCATTGTAATGTTCTCTACATTATATGGCAGTGACTGTGATGTTCTCTGCATTACATGGCAATCACTGTGATGTTCTATACGGAATGGTATTGAAATCCCGACATAGTCAGCCTGAGTAGATGAAATCCTGACAGTGTCACGTAAGTGACCTAACCCTAACCCTAAACTCCCGTGGTGGTGCCTAACCCTGTCCCCCCAGTGGTGCCTAAACCTAACACCCCCTCCCCCACACCCTAAACCTAACCCTCCCGGGGGGTGCCTAACCCTAACTCCCCCCCCAGTGGTGCCTAACCCTAACCCCCCATTCCCATAGCCTAACCCTAACCCTCTCTCGGTGTGACTAAGCCTAAGTCCCCCTGGGGTTGTCTAAACCTAACCCCCCCATGTGGCTATGTGCCAAGGACAGCAGGACTCGCCTCGATCGGTCTGGTGTCCTTTGGCACTCCGGCATCGGAATGAACATAGGTGTTGGTATTTCGATGCCTGTTTTCTGTTTCTTGCCGGTCTTCTATTGTCGGGATATACTGTAGACCGGTGGAATTCAGTCCGCCGGTCTGTTAACTACATCCTATTCTCTACATTATATGGTGGTCACTGTGATTCTCTCTGCATTAATGTAACAGTGTTTACAGTGCTGGTATCTGTATTTAAGCAAGCCAAGGATAACTACTATCTACTGGGGGAAATGGGGAGGGGTGCTGAGCTGGGCTTAGCTTCCCTTCTGCAGGTAGATAAAAATTTCACCTTTACCCAGCACTACAGTAGTCTCTCACACACCATCTCCCCGTTACTACCCCAACACCACTGGAGGAGCTTATCCCAAAACAGGTACTCATCATTACATGAGCAGGTTGCAGTGTATCCCAAACTGATAAGAGTTATCCTGCAGGTGGGAGTGTACATGGGGGAGGGCGGATTGGCTGAGAACCATCACAGGTAAAGAGGAGAGGAAGATAGGGAAACAAAATAAGGTACTGTGGTACAACAGAACCATGTGTATAAAGCTCCCAATATTTTCCCCGACAAAACTTTCAAATCTTTTGAAGACTGTAAAGTTTTTCCTTTAATTTAAAACACATAACAAAGTCAATTAAAAATATATATTATCCCACCACTTATCCATCCTCAGTGCATACATTTATATTCCCAAATTATATTATGTATTATACGATATATGAAGGGATAAAGATATAAAAGACCTAGGGGTTTATTCATCATGATAAAAAGTGATATTTTAGTTTTGTACTCGCAACAAGTTCATTGTTAAATTTAATGCTATTCATTATTCCTCTAGTACAAAAGTATCACTTCCTAAAAGATGCTATTTCTGCAAAGGCATCCTTTTGGAAATGTGATATTTTTCCCCTGTCAGTGTCCTTTCTCTACCTGCATCCTCTCCACACAGAGTCCCCTCCTCTCTACGGCATTCCCCCATGACTGCTGCTGGCTCCTCTGTATTGTGTCCCCAGTACTCTCACTCACCCCATCACTGTCATTAACCCCCTCTTCAGTGGCCGCCGGTGTCAGTCCCGACAACCTGCAACTGTTGATGTCGTGCGGCCCCCTCTTCCAGCCACAAGTGTCAGCACCAGCACCCTCTCCCCCCGTGGCCACAAGTGTCAATCCTGGCTCCCCCCCTTCAACCACCAGTTTCAGCACTGCCCCCCCTCCCTCCTTACCCCTATTATAAGGTTATTATTAATATGACATTATAGAATTATGACTTGTAAGACATAATTACAAAGAACAGAACTTAATCTACATACAAGCCAACCAATTGTGGTTACTAGTGACTGACGGTGGCAGGCTATCAGCTCCACTAAATCACATGATGGCACATTTCACAAAGCACTCAAATAAGGCTCCTTGAGAGAGGTTTAAAAAAAATCAAGATGGATGGGGTTGGGGCAGTGTTTGTATTTTAGTCTGGACTGGAATATGTAATACTATGGTTGTAGTGCAGTTGTGATGCAGTCTTGAGAGATGTGCAAACTCTTAGATACTCTATAGTTTGTTAACTAAATCTACTTTTGATTAATTACTGATGATAAGATATTCTTCAAAAGTCTATTTTGCATATGGAACTTATGATTTCCACAATTGTTCAAACTGGTCGCTCTTTGGGAGATGTATCAAGCCTTAGAGAGCGAGTGATATCTTACTCAATCTATCAGGATTGATAGAGGGAGAGCCTGAGCCATGCCATGTTGCCTGCTGATTGGGCAGCAGTGTTGGCCAGTGTCTCACAAGATTGGCAAGCTCCCAACTGCTGCCACCATACTGGATGCTACATTTGATTTTGATGTACTGCCTGGGATTACCACCTGTCCAGACTCAGGACAGTCTGTCAGATGTTCTGATTGTTCTGAGTAATCCCTGATGGCTGCTAACCCTATTTATGACTAGTAAAGTCACATCTGTATGGCCATAGCTCCACCCCATCCATCCCCCACTTTGTCCTGACCTGTCCCACTCTCCATCCTCCAATCTACTGTTTCCACTGCTTCCTCCGGCTCCACCCCAGCTCTGTCCTTGCCTACCATCCACTCTGTCTACCACTTTGCCCTTTTCTCTTTGCCACACTGCCCCCTACTCTGTCCTGTACACTGACACAGTTGCCTACATACTGATTCACAGTGGGTCCGTCCTCTCACTTGCTAGGCTAGGGTCTGAGTCTTAGTTCTAGCAGTGGGAGCTGTCAGAAGATGGAAATCTCCACGGCTCCCACTACACAGACTATAGGATATTTTTATGTACATGTATTTTATACATAGATTTCTACTCTGCTACCATATTTGGGAGACACCCAGATTAGGACAAGACCTCCTGGACTTCTGGGAGAATAGGTATTTCTCCTGGAAATGCACTTATCTGCCCACATCTTATCTTCATACCTCATCTCTACACCTCCAATAATTTAAGGTGCGTACACACGTTCAGATAAAGTGAACAATTTAAATGATAACGATAAGGATCTTATCGTTACTGTTCAAATTGTTCACTTTAATTGCCTCTGCAACGCCCAAATGATGGTCAATGCGTGGGCACTTATGGTTGTTATGGACCATCGTCCATCGCCCGGGCAGACTGGCATACATGGTCGACATTGACCATGTTAGCTGGGTTCCTATAGGGACCCGCGATCATTAATCACCAGTCATTATAGGTTAATGCATGTGTTGGATGTTCGCTAATGATCATCAAATACATACAGAATGATCAGATAATGATCGTTATCATTATCTGATCATCGTCCAGTTGTCACATGTGTACGCTCCTTAAGATATGAAAGTTCATCAGGAATGATCTAACACATGTCAGTAAGAGCTTTCTAACACACAATAGGATAAACAGATGCTGACATAGCCTCATATCCAGGGCCGTAGTGAGGCTTGCTGTACCTCAATTCTTTTTTTTATGGGGATGTGTGGCCTAATGCATGTATGTGTGGGAACACCTCCTTAAAAAAGGTTTAAGAAAAAATAGTTTTTAATGCAATGGGGTCCACTGCAGCCCATCACACAGCAGTGTGTGCTGGGCTGAGGAGTGACAGGCAAGGGAGAGGGGGGAGGTAAGTGGTGGATCCAGGTCCCTGCCAGGCCCCTCCATCAAGCCCAGGCCCAGGTAATTAGTAAACCCCCCTCCTCTCATCGCCTTGCCCATACCACCTATTATACTGTACCTATACTATAATGCCACTGTCATTGGTCCGGTCACTGATTTCTGCTGCCAGATACAGTACTTCAACATTACTTTTTTATGTTTAAATTACCTGTTTATCTAAACTCTATTTTCACCCATGTACATATTTTAATTCAGGCAAGCACAAAAGGTACATAAAAAAAAGAAAAAAAGAGATCTAAAAAAAGGTAAGGAAAGTAATTTACATATTTTCAATATTTTGCTATTTGTTTCCTATGGTGACATCTCTCACAGTGAATGGTAATTGAAATATCTATAGGGCTCTCCTAAATGCATATTATTAAACAGACATTACAAAAATAAGTATCCCCTTAATAGACATTTATGGGCTAAGAAATTGTAATTAAGATAAAGTGGTATATTTACTAAAGATGGGGGTTTTGCAAACTGCTGGGGATTTGGCCTTCTAAAAAGAACTTGCCATCTCTCCACATTGGTTTATAACCTCCTTTCCCACCACAATCCAACTGCAAACCAGCCCTATTTAAGAACTGCTGGTCCGCTATAATATATGAGTGCTGCACACATCCCCAGAATATGTTCAGGATTTTTTAAAATGAAAAAATGAAAATTTTAAAAAATGTATAATGAGCTGCAGCCTAGAGCACTAGGCTTTACCTGTCAGAGCTGTTGGAACCATAGAGCTAATAGACTCAAGAAAGGGGGGGGGTCTTCACTATGATTCCAAGTTCCAACCAAACCCAAGCAGTTGACACAATGACTGGGGGTCATGTATGCTATTAGGTTTTCCCTGCCCAAGTGCCAACAGCTTTAGGGCTATTTCCCACACCCCGGGTGCATTGGGTTCGGAGTTAATAATACTATGTTAATAATAGATTTAATACTCTTTAATACTACAGGTCTCAATGTGTGTATTCCAGTGTGCACACAAATCTGTGAATTAGAAGCTACACTAATTTGAGAGTAACAGCAAACTCACTCCATGAGTGTGCTGAATCCGCAGGTAACCACAGGGTGTGTTGGCACCATATCTGTATTGTGTGAGTGTGCTGACTATGCAGGTAACCAAAGGGTGTGATGGCATACCATATTTGTATTGCACAAGGAACATGTCCATTAAGGTGTCAATCTTAATCATTGAAATGTTATTGTTTTTTCGAGTTTAAGTTGTAGAGATTCTGTAGCTTTCAGAAATGGTAGAACATGTCTCAAAAGCATTAATATGGCATAATAAACTGAAAGGTTTTTTAGTCTATGGAAATTAAAAGCTTTTAAAAAAATATATTTTCAGTAATGAAGTTTCAGGAACATAACACATATGAATACTTGACTTGTAGAGCAACATAGCCCATAAATATAAGCGAGCACAATACAATAAAAGGTTACAAGTAGGAGCCAAGAAGAAGGGAGGTTACCAAAAAGATATACAGATGTGTCCTGCTACATCTTTGCTCCATACACCATGTAGCGCAACATGCTAGTTGCACCCTGCCATGCTGCTTGGCATTCTATATTGCATCCTGCTGCTGTAAGGCACAATGTAACGTACTGAAGCACTGGAAAAGCCAGAGTGTGTAATACTACTTTGTGTCCACCAGATGTCGCTTTTCCTAAACCGCACAGCGCATGTTTCAAATAGCCAACAAAGCTTTTGTAATAATGTCTGCTAATTGGCTGATGGAACTTGTCATTCATTACACTATACAGTAGTACTGGACTGCGTTTTGTCTTGAATGCAGGATTAAATAAAGAGCTATCAGCATTGGCCAAAAGACGCACACCAAGTATTAAATTAGGACAGAGCAATTCAAGTTCAGTATTCTTAAGGAACTCTGCTGAAATCAATAATTTGCTCCCAATTTACCACCACTTGTCATTTCTATGCTACTGTATGACACCCAGCTGCATTTTATGCTAAACCACTATAGACATTGTATTGTACACTTTACCTGGTGTAAAGTCGCTGGGTGACATAACATAGAAATTAAATATTGCTGTCTTTAAAAAATTATGCGTCTTCACACCAACGCAGATATGTATTTTTGTAAAACACAGGACTCACACACCAAATTATTTAATCATTTATTTAAACCAGTATAGTAGATTAAAAATAAATAAATAAATAATACTGATTTACAAAATGATTTTGTCCCTTTCCGGGCCTCAGACCCGAAGCGCCAGCTTTATAAGGCGCTCACCTTAACCACTTGCTCACACATGCCAGCCATATCAAGAGCCATACCTGTTGTGTATGTGATGTGAAGTGCGCAACTTTACACCAGGTGACGTGTACAATACAATGTCAATAGCGGTTTATAGTCTAATGAAGCTGGAGGTCATAATATGGAGACAAAGGGATGAGGAAAGTGTGGAGCAATGCATACAGTTGAGCAGAGTACTTTAAAAGTATTGAACCTGAAATTATATCTCTTGTTGTGAAAAACTGCCTGTGCGTCTTTAGACCAGGCGTCTTTACACCATGTAACGACACTATACAGAATGGATGGCCTGTAATGAGTACAATATACAGTAATGTCTATAGTGGTTTAGTCTTGACACAAAGTGATAATTTCAAGCGTGTAGTCTTCATGTCATACAGTATGCCATGCCATAACGTGCATCTCTGCATAACGCGTTTTGACATTCCGCAGCAGCGAATCCAGAATGCCTTGCTATGAGCAAAGGTGTAGCAGGACACATCTGTATGAGAAGAATCAATATCCGATACATAGTAGGTATAACATAGTTATGTGTATAGAACCAGAGGTGGAACTCCCAGAAGCAGCAAAGTCACTGGCCTCCAGCTGCTTGCAGTCAGGGGAGCACCAGGGCCATACATATAATTCCATCTATAAACACTGCCAGCAGTGCAGGTGGTGATTACAGATGGATCTATTTGTGGGGTCCGGCGAGCTGCTGTTTTGCCTTCAGGCACCACCGTTGCTGGCTGGTGCAATAAAGTTTTTATTTTTGTTTATTTCGAGTTGCATTAAACTAAAAAACTTTATTGCATCAAATGTTGGTGGTACCTGAAGATATGCGATGCAGCATTCAGAGGAGCAGACAGACATAGTCAGAACACCCAAGAGAAGGTAAGTGAAGCTGGAGAGATGCAGGGTTAGGAGCTGGAGATACACTGCAAGGTTGGCAGGAGAAATAGTGGATGCTGACTGGAGCAAAAGAGGGGACTGACTGGTGAGAATGAAAGAGAGGGGCTGGCTGGAGTTAGACAGGGGTGGTTGGAGAGACACTGCATGTGTTGGCTAGGGAAACAATGGGGGTTGGCCGAATAGACAGTGGGGGCTAACTGGAGAGACAGAGGAGGTAGGATCTGGAAAGACACTGCAAGGCTGGCAATAGAAACAGTGGGTGCTGACTGGAGAGACAGAGGAGGCTGACTGGCAAAAAAGAGGAGGGAGATGAAGGGAGATTGACTGGAAGACAGAGAGGGGCTGGCTGGTGAGACAGTAGGGCTGGAAGGAGATACAAAGGGGGCTAGCTGGAGAGACAAAGGGGGGCTTGCTGGACAGACAAAGGGTGGCTAGCTGGAGAGACAAAGAGAGGCTAGCTGGAGAGACAGAGGGGGGCTGCCTGGAGAGACAGAATGGGGCTGGAGCAAGCCAGAGCCACCAGGGATGGGGGGTACCACCGTCTATTTTGCCTCTGGTCACTTGGCATGAATTTACACCCCTTTATAGAACAGTAAGATATATAGGAACAGATAAAAACAAATTAACTACTGTCAAAAATGCAACAGAGAATCTTCTATGTAAAAAGCTGATTAACGTAAAAATGAACAAAAGAAAAACAAAATCAGTAGGGGGTAAGAGTGAAAGCCTGTCCAGGTTGTCACGGCTCGCGTAACTGGTATTGGTGAACCCGAACTGGGTTGAGGAACAGAGACACCTGAACCAGTGGATAGTTGGAATTTAGATGGTTTAATGTAATTCTTGCACATACAGATGATGGAGAACTTTAATATGAGATGTTGAATAATTTCCTCAGTGTAGAGTTATGCAACAAAAGATACTGATTAAAACTGTAACACAAAAGTCACTGAACTTCAGGAGGTGATGTGTAGACTTGGACCTGTAGAACTTGAAGAATAATATTAAAACTTCTAATAGAGTCCTGGCTGAATTTTATTGAACTGGAGTAGAGTAGTTGAATGTGAGTATACTAGATTGGAGTGACAACTTGAGTCTGACTCCGAGATGGAGTATGCTGGATTGTAGTGAGCACTTTGAATAGGACTCCGGGATGGAGTGTGCTGGATTGGGGTGAGCACTGAATAGGACTCCGGGATGGAGTATGCTGGATCAGGAACTATAGTACTCCCGACTGGAGTATACAGGAACTAGACTTGGGAACTGTAGCAAACAGGAACATAGGTACCAAAGACAGGGCTCAGGAACAAGGGTCATGCTGCGGCAATGAACACTGTTGTACTGTTTTCATTCCAACCAATCAACTAGTTGGCTGGTTGGATAGATAATCTTTACGTATGTATGCAGAGATTTATGTTACTTTGTTGTCTAAAGTGTAGATTAATGAAAATGTGTGGATTATCCTAATGAAAACGTATTGGATGTAAATATATACTGTACATGATATGTAGCAATGACAATAATAACTCATTGGGATATAATGAGCTATTGTAGTTCTGCTTAAATATTAAATGTTACATTTGTAAATAGCATATTACCACATAAATCAATTTAGAGTTTAAACATTATTTAATACCGGTCAGTGTTATATTACAGTTTCATTTTTATTAAGTTTATTTTAATATAGTCTGTGTTTAAAGAAATATCCTTTAAAAGTATATAAAACACTGTTTGCCAGCTCATTATTCCTTTTTTGTAGTTATCAGTATAAGCATTGACAAGACCAAAAGATAGTCAATGCCAGCCGTACTGTAATAACATGGTCTGCTAAACACCAATTATAAGGGGTAAATTTTGTAAAGTGAGAGTTTTTAGAAGTGTGTTTTAAAAGTGATGTTGCCCATAGCAACCAGATTCTAGCTATTATCTTCTAGAAGTTGCTAGTTATATGTTAAGTAGAATCTAATTGGTTGCTATAACAATTAGATTCTACTTAACATATAACTAGCAACTTCTAGAAGATAATAGCTAGAATCTGATTGGTTGCTATGGGCATATTATGGGAGTGTTAAGGGCGTGTTATGGGAGTGTCATGGGCATAATATGGGAGTGTTAAAGGCGTGTTATGGGCATATTATGGGAGGGTCATGGGCGTGTTATGGGAGTGTCATGGGCATAATATGGGAGTGTTAAAGGCGTGTTATGGGCATATTATGGGAGGGTCATGGGCGTGTTATGGGAGTGTCATGGGGATATTATGGGAGTGTATAGGAAAGATTCCTGCACTGCACACCCTGAATATATATAATGGGAGGTGCTACCTGATGAGACTAATTGTAGACACAGAAACAGACAAATCTCAGGTGCACAACTCCAAATTACTGATTATATATAAATGCAATAACATTTCACAATCAGTAGAGGTTTTTAGCATAATCATTGCCAAGGTTATGGGCCTACCCACCATATCCAGGTAACCTCTTTAGGGTAGGTCCCTAACATACTAGGGTTAAAATCAGGAGTGCAGGACACCCCTAAATCAGCACAGCCCTAGCTGCCCCAGGGCATTGCCAAAGTGCGAAAAGTGAAGTAAAAAAAGTAAGATCAGCTATGGCTGCATAGAAAGGTGAAAATACAAATATAATGAAACAAACAAAGTATTAAAATTGTGCAGAAAAGAAAGAATGTGTTATATGCGGTGCCCTGGAGCAGACCAACCGAAGCAATCCAGGGGATCCATGCCCCAAAAATCAACCCAAAATTGCACTACAGTATATAAACTTGTAGGACTTACCTACAATTGTGCCTATTAATAGTGTGCGTATACTATACCAGACTCCAGGCTTTTAAACCAATTAGAGAGAGGTACTAGTCCAGACTGAAGGCGTCTCCTTTCCTTCAGGTGTCTAATAAAGCACATTAAATGGACTATGTAGGAAATATTCCTGGACTGCACACCCTGATCATATATAATGGGAGGTCATGGGTGTGTATGGGAATTGTTTAGCATTCCCAATCACAAATACACTGCATCAGAGGCCATGTTTAGTTGGATTAGAGGAAAGTAGCTACAGTAGACCCCAGGCTTCCTACAGTAAATGTCAATTGATGCTGCATTGATGTTGAAGTGTTTACAATATCCATCACAAATGCACAGACCACGCAGCCTGAAAGTGGGTGTCTCATGTCTTGCACTATGTCATCACACCATGGAGCATAAAGGGAAAAATGAGATTAGCACCTCCATAATCCCGTAAGCGTTATTGTGAGAATATCTGCGACCACGGCTGCATTACCAACCATCTCTAAGTCAGACCTTATATATGTTACATGAAATACTGTAAGGCAGACTGCACAATAGGGATCCATAGTAGCGAGGGTAGTCCATAAAGGAACAATTACTGTAAGTGAGAATGCAAATCAGCAAGTACAAGTTGTTTGTTGAAAGAGAGCTGCAGGAAGCCATGGAACGTGTACACAGATAACAATGGTGGTCAGTTTATCTGGGATAGACATGCTGAGGTAGAAGGTGGTGGTGCTGAAGGAGAGGAGGGTGGATCCCTTGGGAGGGAGACAGGTGTGCTGAGGGAGAGAGGGGAGTGCTGAGGAAGAGAAGGAGGTGCTGAGCAAGAGATAAGCAGATGCCGAGAGGGAAAGGGAGAGGCTGAGGGAGAGATGGTTGGTTGCTGAAGAAAAGAAAGAGGAGATGCTGAGCGAGAGACACTGAAGGAGAGAAAAACAGACACTGACGATGAGAAGGGGTGCTAAAGGAGATAAGGAGGGATGCAGGGGGAGAGAAGGAAAGACATTGAAAGATTGAAGGACATATGCTGAGGGTAGAAGGAAGTGGATAGTGAAGGAGAGGAGGGAGATGCTGAAGGTGCAAAGGGAGATGCTGATGGAGGGAAGGGGAAAACTTGGGAGAGAGGGGACGCTGATCGACAGAAGGGGAGACACTGAGGGAAAGGAGTTGATGCTGAGGGAGATATGGGGAGATGCTGAGGTAGAGATGTGTATGGTGAGGGCAAAATAAGCGGATGCTGAGGGAGAAATGGTGGAATGCTGAAGAAAAGAAAAGGAAAATGCTGAGGGAGAGATGCTGAAGGAGAGAAAGCCAGATGCAGAGGATGAGAGGGGGTGCTAAAGGAGAGAAGGGGGACACTGTGGGAGAGAAGGGGGGTACACTGTGGCAGAAACTGAGAATGAGAGCAGGGAAGCTGAAAGAGAAGGACATACACTGAAGGTGAGAGGTGGGTGCTAAAGAATAGAAAGGAGAGGACACTGAAGGAAAGAAATGTGGATGCTGAGGGAGAGAAGGGGAGACAATGAAGCAATGAAGGACAGAAGAGAATACACAAAGGGTAGAAGGGAGAGGATAGTGAATGAGAGAAGGGGGATGTTGAAGGAGCAATGGGGGAAGGTGATGGAAAGAAGAGAAGATGCTCTGGGACAGAAGGGAGAAAAGAAGGAGAGCTGCTGAGGGAGAAAGGGGGTGGATGCTGGAGGAAAGAAGGTGTCCTTCATAGTAATGCAAAAAGAGAGGCCAGCTCAGAGGGTGGGAATTCCTGAGGATCTCTCTGCTGCAGCTCTGCCTGGGAGATGGGGAGAGACTGTCACTGGGTGAGGAGCAGCTGAAGCAGGGAGCTCGGACTGTGGGTGATCCTTCTAGGATCATCAATCATAGCTTGGGTGGCCATGGAAAGCCACCTGTTGCTGCTATGACCTGAGGTGCAGGCCAGCTGTGCTGACCTTGGTGGCTGCAGGAAGATTATATTCCATAAGTCGAAGGTGGCCATTTCTGACACAATCACATCAGATGCAGTTATGTCAGTGAAAGCCCAGCTTGGAGTGGTTACATCTGACCATGCCAAGCAAGTGGTTAAATAAGGGGATGTCTGTTTGTATTTGACACAAGATGGGGAGATCTGGGCTTTTGACCCTGCATGTATATATTTTTTTTTTGTGTGTACTATTTCGGTCATTGTCTGGTGATCACCAGAGAATAATTACTAAGGGGGCACATTCCTGGGTGTATCTATAATGGGTGCATGGTTTGCAGTGCACACTAGCCCCCAGGAGTAGGGGGGGGCAAAATGAACACAGTGCACTCATTCACAATACTTACCGCTGAATCAGCGCAGCAGATATCACTGGCAATGCCATGCTTCAGAAGACCTGCACAGCAGATATCACAAATAACATCATGCAGGTGCCCTGTTTCTGTAGATCTGTGCATATGAAGTACAGAAGTCACTGAGGAAATGGTGCCTGCTGCATTTTCCGGGTGCATGTGCAATCACTCTGGCACAGTGTTACATTCTACTGAGAAAATCCACCAGCGAGAAAGGGTTAGGGCCATACAGAGACTGCACATGGACTGTCCTTTGTCCTGATCCACCCATACATTTCAAATTGCCATATTTCTGTAAAAGTCTATCCCTCATATTTGTTTGCATGCATAGATCAATAAACGTACTGGTAGCAGCAATATTCAGCCTATTAAAGAATATTTTACTTCTAACAAGTATAACGCCGTTCTCTCTCTTTATTATAGGAAAGAAAATAAAACTCCAACTGTGAAATGTTTGTGAAGAATTTGATTCCGGACCATAACATGTACCAGGATCAAATAACTTGTGAAATGTAATCACCCTGTCTGCTGGGGGTAATTTTACCCTACAATTTATTAAAACCACACATGAAATCTTTGTCACATCAGTGTCACAGAGCAGAGATGTATCACACTGGGGATGACGCAGAGGTGTAAGTGAAATGGACACACATTACACACATGGAACGTATTGGACATATATCATCTTTAGGCAATTATGCAGAGCTGTCAGCATGGGGTTGTGCTCACCTCTGTGTCAGCAGTGTCTGTGCTTGTTTCATCATAAACAACAGGCTTACGTACTGCTCTACATGGGTCGCTCGTGTGTGAACAGGTCCTCACCGTTCCACCTCTCTGATCATAACTCTAGATGAGATCAGAATACGCTTATTTTCTGGGCATGCGTGATGTGAACAGAAATGGGCATATGGCCATCTCTGCATCAGACACATTGTATAGTCATCACCTCTCCTAATTTCTCTGCACTTCCCATTTGTGCGTTTGTGATTTTTGTCCCTTTTTTGTCCGCTCTATAAGTACTGTACGATTCCATTTAGATTATTAGATTATTATTATTAGATTATTATAAATATAATGTAATATAATTACTTTACAGTATATTATTATTGTGCTTAATGGCCATACTACAGTATGTTGGTGATAGACAATGTAAATTAAAAAATAAATAAACAAATAATGCCATGCATAGTGATTGTGTTAAATAAGAGTAAAAGTGAGGAGTAAAATTAATAATAATAATAATAATGTTACCTTTCCACAAATTCAAAGCTGCTCGTTATGCTGATTTACATGTGCAATGAAGCTGGATGCTAGTTATATAGTCAGACATGCTTAACGAGAATTTTCACAATCAGGACACTAAGACACAGCTGCTAAATAGAGGCCTGGTCATGATGTGATAGGAGCATGACTGTGTCACAATAGGGGTATGACGAGTCACCCAGAGGCATGTCTTTTGCTTTTAAAGTAGGGGTGTGCACCGGCCACTTTTTGTGTATTGTGTTTTGGTTTTGGATCTGGATCTTTCTTCGTGTTTTGGATCTGGATTGGTTTTGCCAAAACCACCCTTCCGTTTTTGGGTTCTGGGTTTTGTGTTTTGGATCTGTATTTTTTTGAAAAAAAGCATAAAAACAGCTAAAATCACAGAATTTGTAGGTTTTTCTGCTCCTATGCTATTATTAACCTCAATAACCTTAATTTCCACTCATTTCCAGTCTATTCTGAACACCTCACACCTCACAATAGTGTTTTTATGTCCAAAAGGTTGCACCGAGGTAGCTGGATGACTATGCTAAGCGACATGAGTGGGCGGCACAAACACGTGACCCATCTAGGAGTGACACTGCAGTGGCAGACAGGATGGCAGTTAGAAAAACTAGGCCCCAAACTGTACATAATGCAAAGAAAAAAAAGAGGTGCAAGATGGAATTGTCCTTGGGCCCTCCCACCCACCCTTATGTTGTATAAACAGGACATGCACACTTTAACAAATCAATCATTTCAGCGCCAGGGTCTGCCACACAACTGTGGCTGAAATGATTGGTTCGTTTGGGCCCCCACAAAACAAGCTGGCAATTAATGTGTCCCTGCACAAACTGGCTCTACGGAGGCAAGATGTCATCCTCATCCTCCTCATCCACCGATTCCTCACCCTCTTCAGTGTGTACATCCTCATCCTCACAAAGTATTATCTCGTCCCCACTTGAATCCACCACCACATGTCCCTCTGTACCTTCTGGAGGCTGGTCTCCCTGGAAGAGCTGATAATTCATTTTGATGAACATCATCTTCTCCACATTCTGTGGAAGCAACCTCCTACGCCTTTCGCTGACAAGGTTCCCGGCTGCACTAAACACTCTTTCGGAGTACACACTGGAGGGGGGGCAACTCAGGTAAAATAGAGCCAGTTTGTACAGGGGCCTCCAAATTGCCTCTTTTTCCTGCCAGTACAGGTATGGACTGTCTGACATGCCTACTTGGATGCTGTCACCGATGTAATCCTCCACCATTCTGTCAATGGTGACAGTATCATATGCAGTGACAGTAGACATGTCAGAAATTGTTGCCAGGTCCTTCAGTCCGGACCAGATGTCCAAACTTGGTCCTGCCTGCCCTGCATCACCGCCAGCGGGTTGCTTAGGATACCTAAGTTTTTTCCTGGCAGCCCCAGTTGCGGGAGAAAATGAAGAAGGAGCCGTTGACGTGTCACGTTCCGCTTCAGCTGACAGTGTGTTCACCAGCAGGTCTTTGCACCTCTGCAGGCTTGTGTCGGCCGGAAAGAGAGACACCACATAGGCTTTAAACCTAGGATCGAGCACGGTGGCCAAAATGTAGTGGTCTGATTTCAACAGATTGACCACCCTGGAATCCTGGCAAAGCGAATGAAGGGCTTCATCCACAAGTCCAACATGCCGAGCGGAATCGCTCCGTCTTAGCTCCTCCTTCACTTTCTCCAGCTGCTTCTGCAAAAGCCTGATGAGGGGAATGACCTGACTCAAGCTGGCAGTGTCTGAACTGACTTCACGTGTGGCAAGTTCGAAGGGCTGGAGAACCTTGCACAACACGGAAATCATTCTCCACTGCGCTTGAGTCAGGTGCATACCCCCTCCTTTGCCTATGTCATAGGTGGATGTATAGGCTTGTATGGCCTTTTGCTGCTCCTCCATCCTCTGAAGCATATAGAGGGTTGAGTTCCACCGCGTCACAACCTCTTGCTTCAGGTGATGGCGGGGCAGGTTCAAGAGTGTTTGCTGGCGCTCCAGTCTTCGGCACGCAGTCGCTGAATGGCGAAAGTGGCCAGAAATTTTTCGGGCCACCCAAAGCGTCTCCTGCACGCCCCTGTCGCTTTTCAGAAAATTCTGCACCACCAAGTTTATTGTGTGAGCAAAACATGGGACGTGCTGGAATTTGCCCAGATGTAATGCCCGCACAATATTGGTGGCGTTGTCAGATATCACAAATCCCCAGGAGAGTCTAAGTGGGGTAAGCCACTGGGCGATGATTTCCCTCAGTTTCTCTAAGAGGTTGTCGGCGGTGTGCCTCTTACTGAAACCGGTGATACACAGCGTAGCCTGCCTTGTAACGAGCTGGCGTTTCTGAGATGCTGTACTGGTGACGCTGCTGCTGTTGCTGCGTAAGGTGATACATCTACCCAGTGGGCTGTCACAGTCATATAGTCCTTAGTCTGCCCTGTTCCACTTGTCCACATGTCCGTGGTTAAGTGGACATTGTGTACAACGGCATTTTTCAGGACACTGAGGACACTTTTTCTGACGTTTCTGTACAGTCTCGGTATCGCCTGCCTAGTGAAGTGGAATCTAGACGGGATTTGGAACCGGGGACACACTACCTCCATCAATTGTCTAAATCCCACTGCACTAATGGTGGATACCGGACGCACGTCTAACACCAACATAGCAGTCAAGGCCTCAGTTATACGTTTTGCTTCAGGATGACTGCTGTCGTACTTCATCCTCCTCGCTAAGGACTGTTGGAGGGTCAATTGTTTAGTAAAAGTAGTGGTGTTCCTACTTCCTCTCTGGGATGATGAACGACTCCCAGCAGCAGCAGCAGCGGCAGCAGTAGGCGTAGCAATGCAGGATCCTCCGGAGGAATCCCGGATAGGAGAGTCAGTCATGCCAGTGACATGGCCTGCAGGACTACTTCCGATCCTGACTAAGGAGGAAATTGACGAGGAGGGAGTTGATGGTGTGGTTTGCAGGCGCTTGGATACAACAGGACAACGGGATTTAGGTGTCCCTGGACTGCTTACGGTCTTAGCCAAAGTTTCTGAACTTGACAGTAACTTTTTATGAACGCGCTGCAGGTGCCGTATAAGGGAGGATGTTCCTAGGTGGTTAACGTCCCTACCCCTAATTATTTCACCTTTACATATGGTACATATGGCAAGACAGTTGTTGTCCGGATTTGGATAGAAATATTGCCAGACCAAAGAGGTGGAATGTTTGGTCTTCTGCCCAGGCATGACCGTGATGGGCTTTTTCATCCCACGGACAACAACTGTCTCCCCCGGAGCCTGATTTAAACAAACCACATCACCATCAGAATCCTCCTCGCCAACTTCCTCCTCAGCGCCAGCTACACCAGTATCCTCATCCTGTTGTACTTCAACAGTGACATCTTCAATTTGCATATCAGCAAGTGGACTGTGGGTGCTCCTTTCAGCACTTGCAGGGGGCGTGCAAATGGTGGAAAGAGCCACCTCTTCCCGTCCAGTGCTGGGAAGGTCAGGCATCGCAACCACCACCACACTTGGACTCTCCTTGGGGATTTGTGATATCTTCTTAGAAAGCACAGTTCTTCGCTGTGCTTTTGCCAGCTTAACTCTTTTGATTTTTTTAGTGGGAGGAGGGCTTCCATCGTCATGTGAAGCTGAACCACTAGTCATGAACATACTAGGGATTGACCTTAGCCATTCCTTGCCACTCCGTGTCGTAAATGGCATATTGGCAAGTTTACGTTTCTCTTCAGCTGATTTAAATGTCTTTTTCAAGGTTATTTTCCTGAACTTTGCCATTTGGGATTGTATGTGCCCTCTACTATGACATTGGGCATCGGCCTTGGCAGACGACGTTGATGGCATGTTATTGTCTATGTCATGACTAGTGGCAGCAGCTTCAGCACTAGGAGGAAGTGGTTCTTGATCTTTCTCTATTTTATTTTTATCGGAGAAAGTTTGGTCCTCCATTTATGTTATATCAATTTGATATATACGTGCGGCTAAACACAGAAAATAATTTTTTTTTTGGTTTGGACTGGAGTGTACTTTTGGGGGTTACAGCACCCTTAACGGTCAAACCAGCCGGCCCTTTACTTATGACACAGGCGCACGCTTGGCACTACTTTGTTGATGCACGTGTGGCTACTGCGCACACAATTCACAAACACAGAAAATAATTTTTTTTTTGGTTTGGACTGGAGTGTACTTTCGGGGGTTACAGCACCCTTAACGGTCAAGCCAGCCGGCCCTTTACTTATGACACAGGCGCGCGCTTGGCACTACTTTGTTGATGCACGTGCGGCTACTGCGCACACAATTCACAAACACAGAAAATTATTTTTTTTTTGGTTTGGACTGGAGTGTACTTTCGGGGGTTACAGCACCCTTTAACGGTCAAGCCAGCCGGCCCTTTACTTATGACACAGGCGCACGCTTGGCACTACTTTGTTGATGCACGTGCGGCTACTGCGCACACAATTCACAAACACAGAAAATAATTTTTTTTTTGGTTTAGACTGGAGTGTACTTTGGAGGTTACAGCACCCTTTAACGGTCAAGCCAGCTGGCCCTTTACTTATGACACAGGCGCACGCTTGGCACTACTTTGTTGATGCACGTGCGGCTACTGCGCACACAATTCACAAACACAGAAAATTATTTTTTTTTTGGTTTGGACTGGAGTGTACTTTCGGGGGTTACAGCACCCTTAACGGTCAAGCCAGCCGGCCCTTTACTTATGACACAGGCGCACGCTTGGCACTACTTTGTTGATGCACGTGCGGCTACTGCGCACACAATTCACAAACACAGAAAATAATTTTTTTTTTGGTTTGGACTGGAGTGTACTTTCGGGGGTTACAGCACCCTTAACGGTCAAGCCAGCCGGCCCTTTACTTATGACACAGGCGCACGCTTGGCACTACTTTGTTGATGCACGTGCGGCTACTGCGCACACAATTCACAAACACAGAAAATAATTTTATTTTTGGTTTGGACTGGAGTGTACTTTCGGGGGTTACAGCACCCTTTAACGGTCAAGCCACTTGGCCCTTTACTTATGACACAGGCGCACGCTTGGCACTACTTTGTTGATGCACGTGCGGCTACTGCGCACACAATTCACAAACACAGAAAATAATTTTTTTTTTGGTTTGGACTGGAGTGTACTTTGGGGGTTACAGCACCCTTTAACGGTCAAGCCAGCCGGCCCTTTACTTATGACACAGGCGCACGCTTGGCACTACTTTGTTGATGCACGTGCGGCTACTGCGCACACAATTCACAAACACAGAAAATAATTTTTTTTTTGGTTTGGACTGGAGTGTACTTTCGGGGGTTACAGCACCCTTAACGGTCAAGCCAGCCGGCCCTTTACTTATGACACAGGCGCACGCTTGGCACTACTTTGTTGATGCACGTGCGGCTACTGCGCACACAATTCACAAACACAGAAAATAATTTTTTTTTTGGTTTGGACTGGAGTGTACTTTCGGGGGTTACAGCACCCTTAACGGTCAAGCCAGCCGGCCCTTTACTTATGACACAGGCGCACGCTTGGCACTACTTTGTTGATGCACGTGCGGCTACTGCGCACACAATTCACAAACACAGAAAATAATTTTTTTTTTGGTTTGGACTGGAGTGTACTTTCGGGGGTTACAGCACCCTTTAACGGTCAAGCCAGCCGGCCCTTTACTTATGACACAGGCGCACGCTTGGCACTACTTGGTTGATGCACGTGCGGCTACTGCGCACACAATTCACAAACACAGAAAATAATATTTTTTTTGGTTTGGACTGGAGTGTACTTTTGGGGGTTACAGCACCCTTTAACGGTCAAGCCAGCCGGCCCTTTACTTATGACACAGGCGCACGCTTGTCACTACTTTGTTGATGCACGTGCGGCTACTGCGCACACAATTCACAAACACAGAAAATATATTATTTTTTTAGCACTTGGGGGGAGCACCCCTGATGGACAGTGCACCCCCTGGACAACACTACAGCACCCCTTTAGGACTGGGACACTGCACAGGACTTTGGAGTGGACACAGCCCCTATGGAGAACTGACTGCACAACACAGTCCAGCCAGCCCCTATGGACTTTGAAGTAGTGGACACAGCCCCTATTAACAACAGCAGCACAGCACAACACAGCCAGCCCCTATGGACTTTGAAGTAGTGGACAACAGCAGCACTACACTACACTACACTGCCCTAACTCCCACCCTCCCTCTTCACTGTCCACAGCCGAGTGAGAAAATGGCGCCGTCGCGGGTACCTTATATAGGATCCAAAACCCGCGAGACTCGGAAGGCGGGATGATGACGTTTTGCCTCGATTTCAGATCCGAATCAGGCGGGAAAATTCGAGCCTGACTCGGATCGGACTCGGATCGGGGGGGTTCGGATTTCAGAAATCCGAACCCGCTCACCCCTATTTTAAAGTGCTCTCCCCAAATCCCTCATCTATAAATATCCCAGTGGTAAGTACATATAGGCTAACACAAAGGGGTTTCCAGTTGACCATAAACTCCCCACCACTGTCGACCTGTCCAGTAACTCAAATCATGACCGCAATAGCAGTAGTATATAATACAATTTACTCTATGAAGTCTGCTGTGTGTGGATCTGAGTGCTCAATCAGAGCACCACACAACAGAAACCAGAGAGCAGCTGGCAGCAAGAAGAGACAGGCATCTTGCCATAAGGCATTATAATGTATGCTTAGCTCAAATCTATTTCCTGCTGGTTATATTATGTTTGTATATTTATTATGGAATGTTTCATTTTTCATTACCACTTGTTTATACAGTATGAGATTAATATGTTTTTTTTCAGACTCTCTCCCTTACAGCCTATTGTATACTACAGAATAGAGGGCCTGATTCAGCAGCCTACGCTAATGCAATCATAACTGTGAAATTATGATAATGGCTGCCAAACCTCAGCCAACATAATGACGCCCACTGCTGTTTTCTCATATACATCCAATGTCGTTCTTCTGCATAAACATCGACACTATCAATGCACATCGGTCAGTCACGTAGCATTTACAGCAGGTCTGACCAGCCGCAAATAATAAAATACAGCTTACATTTAAAAAATGCCACTTAGAGAAGGCGTAACGTAACTATTCATTGTGATGACCACTGTGTGAAGCTTCTTCTGAAAAATCCAATAAATAAAATTATGCCTTATCCAAAGTGGCATTTTTTTTACGTACTGTAAGCTATACTTTATGATTGTGCAAATTTTATATCTAAAAAAAATTAAAATCAATTAGGATTTTACTAATTCTTGGCATACAGCCATTTGTTGGGTGATCATCTTCTGGTGAGCAGTGATATATTTACAGATTACCACAGACCCAATCTTCTAACAATTCACTGTGATACAGAAATGAACACATCAAATTGTTGATCTTCATTCACATATTGAGTGTTCAATGGAGATTTAATGGACTTTTACACAGAGTAACATTACTTTCATTTTATGTCATATTTACCAATTAACAATTATACAATTAGGGGATTACTTACATATTATCTCATTGAGTTTAGTCATTGTTACATGGTGTATTAGTGCCCTCTAAGGTATCTCCCTACAAAAAATACTATTTTCTGGGTCCTACTAACAGGGGATCTTCCCTAAGAGCTGTAGCTAAATAGTTGTTGGCGCAGACAAAGGTTGTCTTTATATATATATATAAATTTTTATCTGCAACCTACTTTCAGTGCATCAATTTATTAACCCTTCGACTATAACAACTGGCATTATTGTTATCCTATTTTCCTTTATTTTTATGGTTCCGCAATTGGTCCGCAGCACCTTACAAAGAGACTGATTCAGCACAGATCGCTATTGCAATCGTAGCTGCGATTATATGCTAATGTTTGCAACCGCTCAGCCAGCATAGAAACGCCCACTACCGCTTTCTCACATCTGTAAGACCTCGCAGCCCTGCGTATACATCGGTAATATCCAGTAACATCGGACCTTCACGGAGAATTGCAGCAGGTCTGACCTGACTCAGAAATGACAAGTCTCGTCGCACGCAGTGATTACTCAGGCTGTGTATGCAATTGCCGTGGCTAATTTATGTACGCCCATGTAACGGTATTCAAACGGACAGGCACGCCTGCGTTTCTCTGACCACTCCATTATCACCACCCCCAAATGCTGAAATACCGTCACTCACTCTGCAATGGCCTTCTATCTGTGGGTGTGATCGCAGTGCGATCGCAATGCCAACCTGTATACGCACACTGCGGTGCATGCGCATGATGAACCATCGGGAAGTCTGAGTATATGGTTGCAATTGCTTTCCGTAATGAATCGGGCCCAAACTTCAGAAAAAGCATGAACAAAACAATACAAAGAGTGAATTACAGTACAAGACTTAGCAGAACACAAAAAAGATTTAGAAACATCGCTTCATCAGTGGTCATAATACAAAACTAAGCAAAACCAGCTGAACCCAAAAGTTTGCTGCTGCTCTTAGTGGGGAGAAGATATAGGTATAAGTGAGGGAAGGAAAAGCCCATGAGGTCAGTGGGCCCTGCTCATGAGAGCTTATAATCTCTACGATTTCAACACCAGTGTATTAGGATATTTTCATAGTTTGCCCCATTGCTATAATTCTTAGATGACTCAGAAACTTGTTGTTTGATTGGAAAAAAAAAAGGCAAACAACACACATAATAAAGTTAATCTGTTCTACGATATTGGCAATATTATTCCTGCTTTGCAGCATCACGCACGCCAAATTCTTATTACAAATATTGCATCAGTACAAAATGTGTCAATATCTGTTCCCTACGGCAATGCTACTCTAAGTCAAACCCACCTACTCCCTAAAGGTTAATGCATGTTACCCGTATCTCTAATATATTTATATTTAACAACCTATCAAATCTGTCTGTAGATTCACAATCCTTAATTATATTGTGAAGTTCAGAGCATGTTTTTCATGACATGAATTGGTAATACTAAAGGTCCGTTAACATCTGGCTGTGGAATCAACATCTTTCTAATAGGACACATAGGTACAATCATCTTTTCCTTCTCACCAATTGTACCTTCCTCTGTAATGGGTTGGGTACAGAATGCTAGCGCGTTCGGGATCCTGGCAGTCAAAATCCTGATGCTAGTATCCAGACAGGGATAAGATAGTGACATCTGTTGGTAGGTATCCTAACCCTGCCCCTCTCCCTACCCCTAACCCTCCCTCCCCGATGCTTAAACCTAACCTCCCCCCTAGTTACTAAAGCTAACCTTCCCATCCCCACACCATAAACATAACCCTCACATCCTAGTCCCTATCCATATCCCTCCTCCTAATCCAGCTACATACCTTTGGGATGCCCGTGGTCAAGATGCCGGCACTGGATTCTGACAGGTATTCTAAGCACTGGCATCCCCTTTAACAGAATATTAACCAGATCCCCTTTAACTGTAGTATACGTATTCCTTGAAACTGGATCATACAATTGAACTGGTTGCCTATTGTCTCATTTTTTACCTGAGTCTGCTATACTGAGGGCACATTCCATACCCCCAACTGTGCCAAGCTCATATGAAGCCATAACCATGGATGCTGCACCCCCATTTGTACTGTACCCACAGCTAGACCCTGATAAAACACTTGCATTTGTATCACTCTCTGAATCGCAACCATCATCTGATTGTCTATAAATAATTCATCTTGCACATTTTTTGAACTTTGCTCCAACTTCTTTAAATCATCCAGTATGTCTGCCCTTTGTATGCTCATTTCAAAACTAACTGCTTGTGGGGCCTATTCATCATTGAAGGCCATATAGCCTCCTCTGATGAAGTATTGAACTTGCTTCGTGAGATTACGTGACACTGGAGCAATTTGTCATTGGTCTGGTGAGGGGACAGCTGCTCCGAAAAGCAGGATCGCAGCTACTTCTGTAGCTGCATTACTTACCTGCTCCCAGTCATCCTGGCTACGCATGCGTGACCTCATTCACACATGAGCAAAGCCACCGCGGAAGTAGTGAGGAGCCAGCGGAGGGATCCGCTCAGATATCTCTTCCCATCCCCAGAACTCCTTCACATATGAAGGAGCAGGGATACTAGAACAAGCACCGTCTAAAGATGGCGTTTGTTCTCGGAAGCAAACTCTGAATTTTTAGTTTTTGGAGTTTGCCGAATATCAGGGGGGGGTCCTATCAGACCCCTGATGATGATTGACCCGGTAACCTAAATATGTGGAAACTAGCATTTCCACATGGTTACTGTGCCATTTATCATATGATGAATAGGCCCCTGTATCACACTGTCTGAAACCATAAATATGTAGCTTTCATTCCTCCTCTATGCAGAGCAATATTATATAAACAGCTTATTTTAAAATGTGTTAATTTCTATTGGTATATTATCTAATACTATAATATCAAAGAAGCCAGTGCTTGTAAAATGCTTATCATCAGTATTAGTCCTATTTTTCCAGTCACGCACAAACTGTACTTCCTCGTTGTCATATGTATAACATCTCCATCCTGGAATATATCTATTTAAACTTCTGGACATTATACTTCCTGTATATCTGGATCTGATCCATATTCACTCAGCCTATGAATTTCTGTGTAAAGTTTTATATTATCTGCAAATAATCTATGTCCCACAAATCTAATTTATTTATTTGTTATCTCCTTATATATTTATTATGCTGTTTTCATGCTCTGCATTATACAATTATTACAATTATACACTGCATATATATTTCTAATATCTAAAAAATGTCCAACAAACAAAGTAAATGGCTACATAGGCCTATTCTAAACACCAAACACCACACACAATAATAAGCACTTTTTGAAATCACTTTTTATTTCAGCATCACATCAATAAACAAATATTGAACATAAATATATCAAAATATATAACAACAGAATAGGAAAAACATACAGTACATGTTCATAGCCGTATACAGAATTATACAATAATGTACATGAATATGGTCACACATATGGCTATTATGCCCAGAGCCATTAATAAATAATTATCAAGTACAAAAAACTCTCTTGAATCAATATCCCAATAGGGCCCTTATTGGAGACAGGAGGAGCCAAGAACCCAAATTAAATAATAAGGAGTCAATGTATTAACTATCCAGTATTATAGGAGGATCACCCAACAACAGTCTGGTTTCATACCATTCTGTATTTTTAAGAGAATGTCTATTTCGACCCTGAAAATCTGCTGGGAGGATAGAAATATAACCTTCCCAGTACTCAAAGAATTTTGAAATTAATTTATCTTTGTCCAAGGTAGTTTCTAACCAGTCCATTTGAAAAATATAGTGTAACGTTCCTTTAAACAAATTGAAAGAAGGCAGGGAAGGAATAATTAATTCTTGCAGAATAGATTTACGGGCTGTTGGACTAACTGCCAGCAGGAGCTTTCTACGACCTCTGGAAATCCTCTGGCTTTCTGTGATAATTCCAAAAATCACCCAATCAGCAGTAAACGGTAAATAATGGTAATGGTAAATAACAGTAAAGTGTTCCACTGAGAGGTTCCTAACCTGGAGCCAAAAACATCTTATTAAAGGACATGCCCAAGATAATTAAATAGATCTGCCTCTGAAGCATGGCAGTTACGACACTCATGGGAAGCGGACATGTCTGCTAGGTATTGCCTATGGCATGAAAAATAAGTTCTATGGAATACTTTATATTTAAGAACATTTCTTGGTATTGTATTAAGGAAAGTATATGACATAAAGAGATTAAATTTTTAAGTATGGTTGATGTTCTCATAGTTGAGCGATTGTTTTGCAACTGTGCATGTATACAAATACCTAAAAACTCTTACAGGACATGCATCGCGCAAAATGTATGTACCGAGGCACTGCTGTGATTGAAATGCACAACATCTGAAATGTTGTAGAAATGTGATTCCTTGATAAAGACTGGACGGTGGCTAGAAATGAATGTAAAAATGATCTATTTAATGGAAGTGCTATGGGAGTGCCGTGGTTGTGTTAGTGCAAGCGGCTGCATACATAGATACACACCCACAGACATAGGAGGCCATATTCAGATAGACTGCAACTGCCATAGGGCTGGTGACCGATGGTGTTGTCAAAGGCCGTGCCAATCGGCATATATGGATGCTGAAAGTGAATGTCTCAGTCCTTGAACATTCAGATGCACATAATTGAATTGGCATAATGTTGCAGATCGGGGACTGCCAATAGGCACTGCTGCAGGTGCTTCTGCATCCTCCTCTGAATCAGGACTTTGTGTTCATTAAATATTATCTCCTGATCTCTTCTGCAATATCCTTCAATTATGATGGGAAATCTCAGTAGTGCCTCCAAATTATTACTCTTATTGATTATTGGATATCCATACAAAATAATAATGATTTAAAAAGGATTTATTAAACTATACAGTAATTAACGCTGTAAATTACAGATTCTCTGTAAAAAGCAGATAGCAATATGTACACTCTGGTCTTATGTCTATCAGTCCGTGCCTTGTAACTGAGCCAAACATGGTGTTACAAATCATAATTTATGTTAATCAATAAATGTCTATTTGTTCAGAAGTCTTGATGATAGTCTCTTGTGTATATCCATTGGCATGTATTCAATCTCACAGTATCATGGGATTTCCAAATTCTTCCATAGAAAGGAATGTCTTATTGTCCTTTTAAAATTATTTCCATGTTTCCTTTCAATTAGACCAGGCTTAGGTAATCTGTGGCCCTCCAGATGTTGTGGAATTACACCTCCCAGCATCTCCTGCCATAGTTTTGCTAGTAGTATATGCTAAAACTCTGGCAGGATATGCAGGGATGTGTCATTCCACACCAACTGGAGTGCTAATTGAATTCACTTAAATTGACTTTATCAATATTTAAAAGTAACATAACAGCAACCCCAACATAAGTTGACTGAATTATTAAAAGTTGCTGCAAACCCATCAATAAGGAGACATTTCAGGAGATCGACCAGTTAAGAATTATTACATTTCATTAAACAGTAAGAGAGATGACAAAAATTAGCACAATTATTAAAATGACAATAAGACCACCAGTGATCCAGAGTACCTGTAAAACATAAAAAGACCATTATTAGCTTTGTCTATGTAATGCCGGCCACACACACAAAGGCTGATCTTGCACTCGGAGCAAGCATCAGGTTACAGGATTCATGTACAATCCAGCAACACACACTGCAAAAATCAGAGGAAAAATCATAGTCATTTTATTGTTGTGTTACCGCCTGATGTCTACTGTATAACATGACGGTTACTGGAGTAGTTTGCTTGCACTGAGCACACAGTGATTCATTATCTCTTCTTGTATTTTTAAATGCAGTGTAGGAGCAGTGTTATGTATTATGCTATGAATAGCTTAAAGTCTTACCGTCCATCAGTGAATTTTAGGGGTAAATTTACTAAAGTTCAATTTTAATCGATTTTGATCAATAAAAATGAGTCAGCATTGAAGTTGTGTTTCTGGGGCTAAATCACAAATTTACTAACAATTTGCTATTTATTTTTTAAGTATAGGTAAATGTGTGATTTAGCCCCAAAATCACAACATCAACATTGACCGATTTTCATCAATTTTAACTTGATCAAAATCGATAAAAATGTACCTTTAATATATAAATCCCTTACTTTTTTGTTTTATATATAGTATCACAACATTACATAGCACTGTACAAAGCATATATAATCATTCATGATAGTTACTACTAATTTTATACTACACAAATACACAATGGCCATGTACAGAAACAAACGCAGAGCTTGTTGAACCTCACTGCTATTGTGCTGCTCTTTATTGAGAAATGTGTATCACCTAAACTAGCTCAATCTTATCCTGGATCTCAGTGTCCATTACATAACAGCAGGTCCATTGCTCTCATGTGATCAGAGGTGCTCAGTGACCATTACATCACAGCAGAGCCATTCCTCTCATGTGATAAGAAGTACTGCTCTTTATTGAGAATTATGGATCACCTAACATAGCTCAATATTATCCTGGACCTCAGTGTCCATTACATAACAGAAGGGGCAATTCTCTCATGTGCTCAGAGGTGCATCTAATCTGAAATGGCAGAGGGGATGTCACCATTTGGCTACCACACTCTCAATCTATTACTGTTTCCCTAAATTCTCTAATTCCAGGAGGCATTGTAGTGTGACACCATTCACCTTTGCTTCTTCCCACAGTTATTTAATTAGCAGAGCAGTAACTGGCAGTTTAAAAAGAGGTTCAGGATGGAGAGGACTTACTTTCTTTGACAGTCTACTTCTATATCCAGCTACCCACAGCCAGACTAGGAACACATTGGGGCCAGACAGTATAGTCATTTTACTATATCTATAATCACAGATAGAACTCATATGGCCAGCGTTATCTCCTAAAAAAATAACATGAAATATATGCACAACAGAATATCAAGACTGACATGAGCTACAGTACTTTATATCAACACAAGGAAATAACTTTCTGTTACAGAGCACAAGCAACAGTCATAAAAGTTAGTGATGCAAACCTCAGTATACAAAGTAAGTTTTTGTGACTCTAAGCACAGGTCGTAGATGAATTTGTACATGTCTGTATATTCATACACAAATCACCTTATTAGATTCTCTTGACTAGTTGAGTACATTTCTAGGTGACAGTGCTCCCTAGAGTGAAATATTAACTATGAAAAGGAGAGGAGACCTAAGGAAGACAAAGCACTCTATGTAGATGCACTCATTGTATGTTTATGATATATATTATAATAAATAACTTTTATCAGTATATATTACAATTGATACCCTGGAGACATATCAAAATGTTAATAGACCAACATACACAATATACAAATGAAGATATAGTCCTAATTAGATATGTGGATGGACTACTTTGTTTTGGTTCTAAATTATCATTGTGTTTTGGTTCTGGTTTTTGTTTTCCCATACCCACCGTCATGTGTGTGTTTTGGATCTGGTTTTTTTAAAATTAGAGTTGATAAAAACAGCTGTCATGCAATATGGGCCTGTTTTTGTTCCTACAGTGTTATTAACCTCAATAATTAATAAGTAAATTTTGACCAACACACAGCTCACAATATTGCTCAACAACAAAGGCTGGCTGGCTAAACTAAGTGACAGAGCAGTGGCACAAACCCACAGCAGCTTAAAAGAATATAGGAGATCTATAAAACATTGCTGCACAGCAAAGGTAGATATGATGATGGTTTAATACACTTTACAACCCCATAAAAAGAATGTTTTCATTAAACAAGGTCTAGATCAGAGGCCAAGGGTAGTTCATGGAAATTGAGGCTGAGTATGTATGACAATGTTTGATTGTTTGATTGATTAAGAAAATTAAATTTGTGACGTGGCCTTGTTTTGGAGCAACTGAGAAAAGTCCATAAAAAGTACAATTTATCTTATTATTATTTTTTTTTTGTAAGGCACCACATTATTTCAGGTTAAAAGTGTGTTGCAAATTAGTCGTGTATTAGAGCTATAATCGATAAAAAGATTTGTCTATGCAAAAAAAGAAAGCATCACCAATGCTCTCAATTTATATTATAACCAGTTATTTATATAGTGCACACATATTCCGCAGCACTTTACAGAGAAAATTTAGCAAATCGCATCAGTCCCTGCCCCAGTGGATCATACAATCTGTATTCCCTATCCAATCCACACACATACACACTAGGGTTAATTTTGATGGGAGACAATTAACCTACCAGTATATTTTTGGATTGTGGGAGGAAACCGGGGTACCCAGAGGAAACCCACACAAGCACAGGGAGAATACACAAACTCTGTGCTGCCCAATACATCATTATGGGCTGTATACAAATACAGCCCATAATAAAAGAAAAATGGTGGAAGATGGAATTGTCCTTGGGCCCTCTCACCCACCCACATTTGTGCTGTATATTAAAAAGGACATGCAGCGTTCAATAAACCAAGCAGTTCAGCAACAGAGACTGCCACTTTAGTGGCTAAAGTGTTTGGTTTGTTAGGGCCCCCACAAAGCAAGCTACAAATGGGCTTAAAGTGGCTAACAGTATTGTAAATCATCTCTACACTGGGAAGCTGTTATTATCATCCTCCTCCTCATCATCATCATACAATATTACATCATCCCCACTGTAATCCACAATTACAGTCTCTGTACTTTGTTGCATTTAACAGCAAAGGTCTTCCTCATAGAATTTGTGGTTGATATCTACAAACATGAGTTTTTCAGCATTTTGAGGAATTTTGCCTCCTACACTAATGAGGGAGAACCAGATAGTTCTCCTCCATTAATGTCAAAGCATAGCTCCACCCCGGGCACCTAAAAAGCCCCACCCCCAGTTTCTGATTTGCCCATGGGCCAGTCAGTCACAAACCAGGAATGACCATCAATTGGTGAAACCATTGATGGTCATCCATTGAATTGTTTGTAGTCATCAATGACTTCTTGTTTTTTTTGCCATCGATGGGAACCATTGGTTGTAACACCTCCGATGGCCATCCCTACTTTGTTTCATCTACTCCTTGAGTTTATCTAGCTGCTTTTCCAGTAGTTTTCTTCATTAGTTCATTAGTTGCTACTTCAAATGGTTTTAATAGTTTGCATAAAACAAAGAGTATTCTCCAGTGTGTTGGAGAAAAATACATTCCCCCTTCTCTCCATATGTCATGGCTTGTTGTGTAGGATAGAGAATGCACTGGTCACTGGGAAAATTACGGCAGCGGCCATTTTCCCTGTATTGCGCATGCGCAAATGATGTGAAAATGACCGTGGCGTCCATTTTCCAGTGTCAGACCCCCACGCCAATGTGGGACTTCGGAGAGGTAAGTAATTTTATTGGTGCAGGGTGTTTGGTGTGGGGCCCATGTTCCCGGCACACCCTGCACCCATTAAAGATACACCCCTGGTTTACACAGCACCATCAATCTGGGCTATTCCTGGGTCAGCCTCATTCACACTGAACCTGGGTCTGCCCTGATAAACTTGGGAGGTCATAAAAAGTGAGAGGTAACTGCTCCACAACCACCAATCAGCTCATTTTAGGCATAACCCAGGTTGGATAACCTGAGCTGCGCCATTTACACTGCACCATTACCCAGGTCCATCCTGGGTCCAACCCTAATAGCTACCTGGGTTGGATTTCCGGGTCACTTGACCTGGGTTAATTTTCAGGGACCCTTTTACACTGAGCTGTGGCCTGGGTTGGACCCAGCAAAAGCCCAGGTTTTTGCTCTGGTGTAAAAGGGGTATTAGTTTATTGTGCGGGCAAAACATAGGACATGTTCAAATTCGCCAAGTTGTAATTTTCTTACAATGTTACTTGAGTTATTGGAAATGATTTAATGAGAGCACCTGAGGGAAAAAAGTACCTTTACAAAAAAGATAAGAGTTTTCAACTGACCAATCTCCGGCGAAACACATGACAGTGACTGACCGGGGCTCCCATACGTGCATGGACCAGACCACACTGGCTCAACAGTTTCTCGCACATTTTTCTTTTTCCTACAGGTACTTATTAACTCTAATCCACCTTGTACCCCTGTGCTGCCATAGGCAACAAGTCTGAAGGTGCATACACACGTAACAATTTTTTGAACGATTTAACTATAACGACGTTCATCATTGTAAAAATTGTTCATTACACTTCAAAAAATCGTTTACTTTTCAAGTAGTGTAGAAGTGTAACAATTACCTTCCGCCACTGTTATTTATATGATTACTATTTGCAATGTTAATACAGAAAAAATATTTATATATACCATATTGGTTGATGATACATACTGTATAATTGCAATTTATGATCAGGTACTAAGGTTGCAGAATGCTAACTGCAAGGATTAACTAGAAGCCGTTTATGCATTGGTAGATTGCTAGTAACAAGCAGAAAAACTTGTAAATGTGATTAGCATATATTTATTCATGCCATAAACTGTTACCTACATGCATCACTGACAAGTAATAATGACTAAGGGATCTATTTACTAAGCATCACTAGGAGACAGAATGAAAGGTGATAAGAAAGTGATAAGGTACCAGCCAATCAGCTCCTAACTGTCATCTCACAGGTTGTGTTTGAAAAATGACAGAAGCTGATTGGCTGGCACCTTATCACTTTTCACTCTGTCTCCTAACACTGCTTTGAAAATAGACCCCTAAGCATGAGAATAGTTACTACAGGAAATTGGAATGTGCATTATATTAACATCCCGCTCTGAGGGCCTGATTCAGAGGCACTCGCAAAAAGTGAGCGCTCGCTCTGAATCAGTGCGGGCGCTGGTTTTTTTTAGTTGCGGCCTCCTGGCTGCTTGCATAGCTGTGGGTGACCACCCACAGCTATTGCGAGTGGTCAGGATGATGGTCGCAATGGTCAAGACCATTGTGACCATCGGGCTTGCGATGAGACCCTTGGTAGGGTCTTGTGGCTGCAAGCCCCAGAGAGCTTCTTGCTCTCTCATGTTTGCTTGGGAACGCCTCCATTTGTGAAGCCACCCCCAGGCCACGCCTACAAAATGGGGTGAGCTGTCAATCAACATCGACAGCCGCCCCTTTTGTAGTGAGCCACGGAGCGAGTGCTTTTTGTGCTCGCTCCGGGGTTCACGCGCGCCCAGTGCACATGCCGCATGTGCGCACTGGGCCACCATCGACCCGCTTGCGAGCGGGTCTGAATCAGGCCCTGAGTTCTAATGTAATGATTTGGAGACACACTGGGATAAGCCTTTTTTTTGGAACAGAACATTGGGCCTGATTCATTATAACGATTATACATTCTGATGTGCTGTGGAAATATGCTAATAAATGCCATAGCATAGCCAGCATAGAAACACCCACTACCTCCCACTACCTCTATCTCACATCCGTAATAACTTACAGTCCTGAGTATACATCGGGAAGATCTAGTAACATCGGTCCCTCACATACAATTACAAGAGGTCAGACCTTACTCAGAAATTGCTAACCTCATTGCACGCAGTGAGTAAACAAGCTGCTTATGCCATCGCAGTGACTAGTTTATGCATGCCCAAGATATTTGTCATCATTGTTGCCAGATGGACATAGTTTCCCTAATAAAATAAATATGATTGATTACTGTAGCTAGTTTATATAATGTTGAAATATTTCCAGAAATAATATTATATTTTATATAGCGATTTACTCGTGCTACACTATTTATTATTTTTTATAATTTTAGTTGATATATACCATTTTCATACCATTCAGGAGTTAGTGATTAAGGTGATTCAGACCCGCTCGCGAGCGCTGAGTGCTCGCAAGCGGGTCTATGGTGCCCAAGTGCGCATGCGCGAGACCCGAATAACGATGGCCAAGCAATCGTTTTGGGTTTCGCACCAAAGGGGGCGTGCTATCAATGGTGATTGACAGCACGCTCCCTTTGGTGGGCGTGCCGGGGGTGTGGCTGCCCAGACGGAGGCGTTCCCATGGACCGACCCCAATGACATCACTAGTGATGTCAGTGGGAGTGCTTTTGGCTCTGATAGAGCCAAAAGCACTCCAGGGTTTGCGGCAGCGAGACCCTACCGCAGGGTCTTGTCGCAAGCCCGATGGTCGCGATGGTCTTGACCATCGCGACCATCATTTTGGCCTCTCCAAAAGGAGAAGGGATGGCCCTGATTCAGAGCGAGCGCTCTGTCAGAGCGTCCAGCTCTGAATCAGGGCCTAAATACACAACAATACCTAATTAGTCCCTTTGTATCTATTTATTGGATTAACCTTATATCAACACATTAGGACTATGGACCTCATTCAGAGTCTCTCGCAAGCGCTGTGTGCACACATGCAGTCCGATGGTTTGCGTATGTGCATGCGCACGCTTTGTTCTGCGCGTGCGCAAACTACTCTGTGCGAGCGCAGCCCGCTCGCTCGCCCAGCAAAGACAGCCCAGTGAAATTAGTGACAGGAGAGACCATTTGTGGGTGGTAACAGGGGCAGGACACTAATAACGGGGGTGTGGAGGTGCGAGCGCAGGCGTGCCTGAGTGTTTCAATGCTGTTTTTAAGGCGGGCATAATTAATAGGCAGAGTCATAGTACACATCACATGCTTGTTTTTTACCCTGAAATCCTCGCAGTGCTTGCGGCAGGGTAAGGCAACCACAAGCGCTGCGATCGCAACCGATGGTGCTCGATGTACCAATGTTTTAATACACTTCCTGGAGATGACGTGCGCAAGTGGGCGTCTCAACATAGGCTAATGGGTGTCAGCATACACAGAGCGATCGCTCGCACAGCCAAAGTGTGTGCGCGTATGCCTTAGCGAGCAATCGCTTCCCATGGCGTCATTTTGAAAAATTTATTATACGCTGGAATGCGAGCGATTGGCTGCTTGCGAGAGACTCTGATTGAGGTCCAATATCATAATTTTTATATTGTGTATGTTGGGAGATTTCAGTGGTTCTCAAACTCGGTCCTCATGACCACACACAGGTCACATTTCCCAGGTCACCCAAACAGGAGCACAGGTGTAGTCATTACTCACTGACACATTTCCCAGGTCACCCAAACAGGAGCACAGGTGTAGTCATTACTCACTGACACATTTCCCAGGTCACCCAGCAGGAGCACAGGTGTATTCATTACTCACTGACACATTTCCCAGGTCACCCAGCAGGCGCACAGGTGTAGTCATTACTCACTGACACATTTCCCAGGTCACCCAGCAGGAGCACAGGTGTATTCATTACTCACTGACACATTTCGCAGGTCACCCAGCAGGAGCACAGGTGTATTCATTACTCACTGACACATTTCCCAGGTCACCCAGCAGTAGCACAGGTGTATTCATTACTCACTGACACATTTTAAAAGATACACAGATGGAGCTAATTAATTCATTTCTGATTCTGTGAGAAGACCTGGAAAACATGCACTGTTTGGGGACCGAGTTTGAGATCCTGTGGTCTATTTACATTTTGGTATGTCTCCAGATTATCAATTTTACTAATAAAAGTAAATTTTGATAATATATTGAACATACCACAAGTACCCTTACATAGACTGCTTTCCCTTGCTTAGTACTTCATAATCGGACTGAAACAAGGATCTATGTTGCAGTGAATTGGAGTATCCCTTGCTGCATCTCCTATCAGCGGAGCTAAAGTGGATGATGTGCTGGAGTTTCTGTGTGCTGACAGCTTCAAGAAGCTGGTATAACCTTTGCTTGGATAAGCTAATTAATGACTGTTTATGGCTGTTTGGACTCTGGCTTACATTCTTTCATACCACTAATTGCTTGCAACGTTGTAGTTACTAACATATCAACAATCTATCTAATCTATATATTAGTAGAAGGATGACTTTTATGAGTGCCATCATGATATAGTTGTCTAAGCAGGGAAAATAATATACCAAATTAAAGGTCTTGGTCCATAGACTTTGCAGCACAATATTGGTGTTGTAATTGGTTGCTTCGTTTCAGAGTTATGTGACAAAATGTCCTCCCGTCGTTTAGAATGCATCACCATTGTGCTCTGGAAAATGTGACAGTTGCTCAACTCTGCAATAAAAAATATAGTGGTTGCTCACATCAGCTTAATGGTATTGCACAGGTGCTTGTAAAGGGCGGGGTTTACTCTGAACCACAGAAAAAAGGGTGTTCCCTCCAGCACACTGCAACAATATCAGCAAACATACTTTAACCCTACATAATAATAGAAATTCAGAGGTATTAGTTGCATACATTTGCAAATATATGATTAAGTGCCGGGCCAGCATCAAGGCTCCTCTATATTGGCGTCCCTAACATTCAGGGGTTCACGTCTGAGGTGCAGGGCACCCCAAAAGAATCCAGCCAAGGACCATCCCCAGGGCATCACATGAAAAGAAGAAAAAAGGTGAATGTGGTTGTTCCACCATATTTAGCAGAACTTTTTATATAAATACCCTCAAATTACAGACTCATTGGGGTAAATGCAATACGTCACAATGTTAAGTAAAACTCCAATTTGCACCTTCTCGCATTTTTTGAAGCTACGAGTTGGTGCTGGGACTCGCAAAAGTAATAGCCTGCGAACCTTTCAATTGAAGGCTACTACTCTATGTGAATCTATGCAAGTATTTCACTATGTAAACTAACACATTTTAATGCAACTAGCATTAAAAGGTGCAAGTTATACGGAAGCATTCACAGATCAGTGAGATCCGTGAAGGCTTCTGTGTTAGAAAAAAGATGTGCACCCTTCCTCAGAAGCATAACCAGCCCCGGGCTTGTGCTGGTTCTATAAATACAGGGGCCAAAATGTGTAGGGGGCCCCTGTGTATTAAGTACAGCACAGGGCTTTTCTGAGCCGGTCCTGGTTGTGTAAAAACTGGGGACACGATGAGTAGGGGTCCCCTGAAATTTCCATAACCAGCACCAAACTCTTTCTAGTGGATGGGGGGGTAATGCCACAGCCATGGAAACCCTTTCACCGGGTTCTGTTGCCAAAGAATTACCCCTGACTGCTAGTCAGCCCAGGCCAGGATCCCTGTGGGGGTGGGGACCCCCACAATAAAGAAATCCCCCTCTTCAAGGTACTCTAGGCCTAGGATGATAGCCCGGGGCTATCCTTAGCACCGCTGGCCATTGGGTGCCAGGTTGATAGTGTAGTGTTGTGTAAAAATTCGAAGTTAAAATATTGTCTTTAGTTGTGGAACTACACGTCCCAGCAAGTCTCCCTCACATGCTGGTACTTGGAGAACCACAAGTACCAGCATGTGGGGCATTATGTGCCCGATGGTACCTGTAGTTCCACAGCAAAATAAATATTTATATAGACAAGAAGACACACCGTAAAAGTACAATTTTATTTACACATGCACACTCACACTAACTGACACACATACTCACCTAGTATCCCTGATGACATCATGTCCCCTTGTCCAGTAGGATTCCATAGGTGTACCTGTAATATAAAATCCATACTCACCTCTACTATGCATTGTTCATGTCCTCTTTGGTCCCTGTAGGCATCCAGGCGGTTATAAAAATAAAACGCAAAAAACCCGAAACTATGCCGGACAGGAGGACACATACCTTTCCTCTGCGTGAATGACTGGGGTACAGGAGTGCCCAGTAATTGTGCAGTAACTCTCTATTATATTATATTGCCCCAGCTCTAGCTAGAGAATAGGAAAACATCTGGATGCGAGATGTTTTTTGCAAGTTACATTTAAGCCCAAAAAATGTGAGTTTACTATAGTCACACCCTATTAAATTTGCGAGTGACTAAAAAGTGCAAGTTTAGCGCTAAACTCGCATTTTTAACAAATTTGCAACCTATTACATTTACTCCATTATCTCCATAATATCCTCAGTAACTAATATCTATAGTATTCTCCATAACTAAGGCAGTTGCTGCAGGGATTCTCTAGTTACTTTTGTAGCTGATACTTGTGCTCTATAACAGAAAACAATTTCCTTGTGTTGGTATACTGTAAGTATCTTGTGCTAATCTTAATATCTTATTGTACATTTCTTTTGGATGTTAAGTTTTAAGGGATAACACGGCCGTGGTGTGAATTACATATGTGATTAAATTTTTTTTCTGTTAATTTAATAAATGTCAAGTGGTTTATGATACTTATTTTCTTTTTGTTTATTATTGTGGGGGCTCAGTTTTTCCCTTTTGTAATTAGAAGCAGAAGTCATCACTGATACTGATAATTGTCATTGGCTCATTCAGGAGGTTAGTGCTAGAGTTTTTGTTTAAATCTCATATCTATACTCACCTAAAAGTTCCATTACAAATAATTTTATAATAACCAGCTGCCCACATGATTAGCTTTTTGGGTGGGATCAGAATCCTGATGGTCAGTATCCCAACGGTCACAATACCGGCTCCAGATCCTGACGGAAATCACAATCAGTAGCAGATAAAGGGTTGGGCTGGTAGGGCTATTGCCCAGGGTGCTGTGGTCTATGGGCACCAGTGCAGTCACCCCACCAGCACCACTGCTGCACTCTTTGTTTACGCTATTTTCGTACTGATCAGGCTGTGAGTAAAGGGAGATTGGTGGTTTAATATGGGGCTGAGCAGCTGCATCCTGTGCTGCTGCCTCCGTGCATATGAATTGATTAGCATATTCTCACATCGGACTGGTGCGTGCATTCTCTCTTTTGTATTCCTTGCTGAATCAGGCCCTAAGTCCTAGCAGTTCTCTACAGAGATGTGGCTGCACAACCCCTCTGACATATGTCTTTTGCATATGCATGGCTAATCACATCTTTCCTCCATGCTGCACCACTGAGGATTAGCCACAGCATGCAGGGAAGAAGAAGGCAAATTGGAGGGGGCCAGAGAGCGGTTTTGTTCTTGGAGGGACACATGACGCTGGAGTGACAGGAGGCAGAATGCTGTAGTAATGGGGGACAAGACCCTCTGTAGTGACAGGAGGTTTGAGTAACAGGGGACTGGAGTGACAGTGGGCAGGGGGCTGGTGGGGCAGAAAGCTGGAGTGACAGGGGGCTGTAGTGACAGGAGCTGGAGTAACAGGGGGCAGGGAGCTGAAATGATGGGGGCAGGAGGCTTGTGTGACAGGGGTTTGTAGACTGTAGTGACGGGGCAGAAGGGGGAGTGACAGGGGCAGGATGATGTAGTGACAGATGGCAGGACGCGGAGGTGGAGTGACAGCAGGCATGAAGCTGGAGTGAAAAGGGGGCAGGAGGCTGGAAAGGCAGGGAACAGGAGGCTTGATTGCTGGGGCAGGAGGCTAGAGTGACAAGAGACAGAAGTCTGGGAAGACATGGGGCAGGAGCAATTGTATTAAATATACTACTCTTAGGTGTGTGGTCGACCATGTTTCTGCCAGCCAGCCATGCCATTTTATAACTGATGTTGGTACAGTATGACAGACATGAGGGGCATATTAAAGGCCCCCACACTCGGTACGATATTATGCACGATCTGCACAATTTTGATGCATCGGAACGACAGAACGGTAATGATAATGATGCACGTACCCGCAGGTCATTCATCATCTCATCAGATCTTTCCGGTGGCATACTGTTTAATGTGTATGCCTGAACGATATGTCATTCAAATCTGCATGATGCTGCATGCACGGATCAGGGAGATATGTGATGCATGCATCAAAACCAGTGGCGTAACTAGAGGGGGTCGGGCAGGGTGCGTGCCCTGGGCACCGTGGGACCGGCGGCGCTGGGGGGGCTCCACCGGCCACAGTCTGGCCCGCCCTAGTTAGCCACCAGTGTAGCGCCAACCACAATGAGTGCGGTCAGCGCTACACATTTACACAGGACTGGCGCTAGGCTTCCTGCGCCGGTCCTGTGCTGCAAACCTGAGCCCGTTCCCTCCCCCTGAGCACTTACCCAATAGCGCCAGGAGGTGGGCTCAGGCTGTGCATAACACACACATCGCCACCAGCGCTGGCAGCAATGCGTGTGTTAAACAGCAGCCAATGAGAGTCATTGACTGCTGCATCACCCACTGCAAGAGCCGGACTTCCGTCCGGCTCCTGCAGTGGGTAACGGGACAGACGTCATGACATCATGACGTCTGTCCGATTATGCTGAGCGCGCCAGCCCGGGAGGACTGTCGGGCGGGAGCGGCGTCGCGGACTGGAGGAGCAGCAGCATCAGCGTGGATTCAGATAAGTATGTTTTTATATATATATTTTTAAAAACCTGTCAGTACTACTGGGGGCACAACGGGGGTGGCTACCACTGGGGGGACCTCTACTGGGGTGGGGGAACAACGGGGGGTGGCTACTACTGGGGGCACCATTATTAGGAGGACCTCTACTGGGGCGCGCGCACATATCGGGTTGTTGGGGAGGGACTCCCTTTTCAAATTTGCCCTGGGATCCAAATACCCTAGTGACGCCACTGATCAAGACACAAAGGATTAGTGTGATACATGCAGTAAGTACCTGTGATAAAATACACAAATGCATTACATGGATCAGAGAGATCCATCCATGCATCTGTGTAAAAAAATTAATAAAATTGTAAAAATAAAACAAAAAACGGGCTGTGTCCCCTCCCAAAAGCACAACCAGCCCTGGGCTTTGGAGATCCAATACTGGTTGTGCTATATACAGGGGACAAACAAGGTGCCCTGGAGAGTTGGGGATCCCTCAAAAAAGGAGTGCCTAACTCTCCAGGGATCTGTTCCGCTGGCTGTGGCATTACTTTCCTGCTAGAAAAAGTTTGGTGCTGGTTATCGATAATACAGGGAACCTCTACGCTTTCTGTCCCCTGTATTTCCATAACAAGCACTGGTTCAGAGCCCAGTGCTGGTTACGTTTAATACAGGGGACCCCTATGATTTTTTTCCCCTATATTTTGACACACAGAAATGGCTCTGAAAAGCCCGGTGCAGCTTGTGCTTTTTTTGGGGGGGAGGGGACACACATTTTATTTTTTACCATTTTATTATTTTTTTTTTTACACAGATTCATGGACAGATCTCACTGATCCGTGTAATGCATTTGTGTCCTTTATCACAGGTGCTTACAACATGGATCACACTGATTAATGCGGGCATTTGTGTTTTGATCAGTGAGTGCATCTGTCTGCTATCGTGGATGGTCTAATGATATGAAAATCATTAGATCATGCACGATAGATCTTGTATCACATCCTCTAGCTGTTGCTGCACATCATCTCCTTGAGTGCCGGGGAGAGTTCTAGTTAAATTGCTCACGATATCGCATAGTTGAGCACATTGTTCCGTGTATAGGCACCACAATTGCCACCAGGGGAAACAGTGGTCTATCTGCTCTGGCCTGGCGGGAAATTATAAAGAAATAGAGAACATTACACTTGTAGGTCTTGTTGCCTTACTTATTGAACCACCCTTGTGTCTGTGTATATATATATATATATATATATATATATACTTCATCAAGGCCTTTCAGCTCTCATCCTAACCCACCTCATGCTCTTTCCTTCCTATCTTCCCCTTCTGTGTCACGCCTGTCTGTCTGCCCCTCCCCTTAGAATGTGAGCTCTCACAAGCAGGGACCTCTTCCCTCATGTGCTTCTCTTTACATTTTATATACTGTCAAAGTCAAAAATATTAAATACACTACAAAATAACTTAAATCCCATATTTTACCTTTAACTGGCATATTCTCATAGATTTTAATGCAATAGATAATTATGGGTTAGCCATTAAACCTCCAAGGAGTTGTGGGTCATGTTTGCTGGCCTGGGTTGGATGTTTCTGCTCAAACAACCATGGTGTCATAAAATGTGGAATTTCTATTCACCAATATTCCCCTGTGTTTGATGTACAAATAAGCATGTGATGCCTGGGGTCCTTGATACCAATATATAAATGATTTCTTATCTGCTGTTTTCCTGGGTCCTCTACTGACCCATACTGGACAATGGATGAACTTGTTTATGACCGCCCCAGGTCTGATACACTATGATTTTGATCTCACTTATAGGTATTGCCTACACGCCTGTGCATACCAGTGCCCACTCCATTGTTTTGTCACATGGACAGGAAAACCTGTTTCACAGTGAGACAGATACAACTGCATGCATTCTGTCTAAGCATTTGACATATATATTTAAACCTGTTTGTTTTATTTCTTTCTTTGAAATGTATATGTGCAGTGTATCTGACATAACAATTGGTGATATTTTATTTCTGGTGATGTCTCTCATCCTCATATTCCTAGAGTTCTATTCATTTCTACAAATTATTACCAGCTAGCTGCGGTGGCAGTTCCCCCCTTGTGGCCGTGAGAGATTAATTTGATTAGCCACACATTACCAGTATACATATATATATATATATATATATTATATTATATAGAATGAATTAGACATTTATATTACATGTCCAATGTATTATATATATCCCAGCTCTCGTGGCTCACACAATACATATAGGGCCTGATTCAGAGCTGCTCGTAAGCGGCCGCTCGTTCGCTCCGAGCGATGTTCGCACATCTGCGCATGCGTATGGGTCATAATGCACATGCGCCAACCAGTCATTGCGGTCGGAAATCGAGTGCTCGCAAAATAGCGAGTGCCTGCTAATTTGAATGACAGGATGAGGCATTTGTGGGTGGTAACAGGGGAAGGTGCTTGAAAACGGGGAGTGGAGATCCGAACGCAGGCATGCCAAACGGTCAAAATGGGCGTTTTAAGGGTGTGCATAATTAACAAAGCAGCGTCATCGACCACGTCACTTGGTTGTTTCTTAGCCTGAACTGTTCACATGATTGCAGGAGGAAAATCCTACCACAAGCACTGAGAGCAGTTCGGACGCCTTTCGATGTACTCGATTAATCTAATAATTAGCGGAGATGACGTAGGATGCGAGCGGCCAGGGGGCGTCTTTACAAAATAGCGAGCGCATGTTTCGTTCGCTCGCTCAGACATAGAGGCGTCAACAGACCGCAAAGAGGGAGCGATCAATTTAAATAGCCAGCCCCTTTTTCTGAACGAGTGAGCGCAAATAGCGTCCGGCTCTGAATCAGGCCCATAGTCCAGGGATGGAACCACATATTAACATTGTGTTTGAGGTCATAATGTACAGAATTGTGTTAGCATAAATCCGGTGATTGTAAATAGATTGTCGCACATTGCGGCAAGCGTATATTAGCAATGCTGGATCTATGTTTAATAATAGCATATAACAATGGTTGATTTGAACTAGTTTTTGGAGGGAACCCAGAGGTGAAGTCCTTTAACAGCATCTTGAGCCTAGGCATCGCCCACTGTTTGAACCAATCAATAACCTCTAGTGAACTGAAAACTTCCCCCCCCTGGACCAATGGAAGAAGACACAACTTGCTATTATACACACCCATAATTTAACTGTATAAATTACGCTCCCTTGAACCAGAGAGAAGTAGCTGTATTCTACCAGTCATCTGGTGATGACTGCACTCTGGATCCGGGGAGCGCATGCAAACGAATGTATACTGGTTTGTAAACTCTGACCTTTTGTTTCTTGAACTATATAGTACCACTGTATAACTAGTAAAAATTTATGTTATATATACTTTCAATACAATATTTACTGTTGTGCGTTGGACCACAGAAATTGGAAATGTGTGTTTTCACTTGCTTTCAAAAATAAGGTTATTATACTAAGATATATATACAGTTTATATACAGTATATATATATATATATATATATATATATATATATAGCACTGTAATTTACATTGTATTTTGATACGATGATAGCAATTATTATGCATACTGTTGGTGTTACAATAAGGGAAGGTATTGCGTATGCTTCACACATTGCATACACTGTGCATTCATATTTGCGTATCGCCGTACGCAAGGTGCGTCCACATGGCGTCAACAGCTGTAGTGAGATTTAAAGTAGGATTTCACAATACAAAATAGAGTTGACCCTATAACTGTATAGCAGAAATAAGTTCCCACTTGGTATGCCAGCTATTTTGTTATTATTATGGGGTATATTTATTAATGACAATTTATGGGATATCCTCCATAAACTCCTATTTTTGAGCGTACCTACAAATTTTAAGCATCCCCAAGATTTAGCAAGGAGGGATTACAGCAGATATCTCCAATATCTGCTGTGGTTTCTCAACTGCTGACTGCAAAGTGCCCTCATAGGAACATACAGTAGTTTCTACGCTGTCAGATTTACCAAGCCACCACTGACACATGAGCTAGGCAATGGCTGCGCTTCGTGTAAGCTAACACTCTGCTTTCAGCTCTTTGCTGGGACAGGCTTTTATCAGAGACGTCTCCCGGCAACAGCACAATGCTATATTCACGTGAAAATTTACATGTTCATGTTGGAAATTTAAGTGAAAATTATTTATCATTGTGCTAAGATAGGGCCATATACAGCATGCATAAATAAGATATAAAAGGTAATGAACAGGATAATGGCATACCAGACAGAGGTGATATATTATTATAAATGGGTTATTAATTGAGTTACTGACATGATGATCATAATAAAATGTCACTAGAAATGGCCAAGTAGGTCACTATACCAGTCAGAGGCACCACCGCACGTTGCGCATGTGCAGTACTAGCTGCAAGGACTTTTGAAATACCTCCGAGGTCAATGATGGGAATTGGTATGCGCCTGACCGACAAAAGCAGTGTTCCCGGCAGCGGAAGCCCGACAGCACTGGAAATCCAGATCGTCGCTAAGGTAAGTATAAACTAACCTAACCTATCCCCCTAACCCTACTTAGGGGTGCCTAACCCTAATCTCCCCTCTAAGTGCCTAACCCTAACCCCCACTTCCCCGCTGCCTAAACCTAAGTCCCCTGGGGGGGTGCCTAACCCTAAGTCCCTCCCCCAGGGTTGCCTAACCCTAACCCTACCTCAATCCCCCTGGCCTAACCCTAACCCTCCCGGGGGGGTGCCTAACCCTAAGTCCCCTCCCTGGGGGTGCCTAACCCTAACACTCCCTCCATCCCCCTGGCCTAACCCTAACCCTCCCGCAGGGGTGCCTATCCCTAAGTCCCCCCCGGGTGCCCTAAACCTAACCCTCCCCCCGCGGCTGTCTGCTCACGGCATCCGGCATCCCTTCGATCGGGATGCCGGGCGTCTGTCTCCCGGTGTCAGGGAAATGTCAGGCATCTACATCTAGACGCCCGGCATTTCACCCTCGCCAGGATGTGACAGTTGGGAAGCCGGCTGTCGGTATTAAGGCAGCTGGTTTCCCAATTGTATACCCATTGATGACATCATAAAAGATGGCTTTGGCATTCTGCGCATACACAGAATGGAGATTAGCGCCAAACCTAATTCTATCAATTATTAGTATTTTCTAAGTATATAAGGAGTGTTCCAGAAAACCCACCCTTACCCCTGAGGAAGTCCAAACAGTACTAAATGCATTGGGACTACATTACCAGCCTCTCCTGAGTGTGGATGTTCCCAGATGCTACTAAGGACTTTTGGCTATATACAGATAACCACTTTTTTTAGGATTTTTTACATTTTATTGTTGTTTCCTGTATTCCATATCCCCCCTATCTTGTTATAATAAATAAAATTTTGAAATCACCACTGATAAAGGGTCCTTTCTGCTTTGTTTAAAAGCTCATATACCCATCCGTGGGAATATTGTGGGGTCACTAAAGGATATTGGAGGAACAAGTAGGAATTAATTATTACATGCTGTTTACCTAGTGCTGTCTCGTATGTAAATTATATTATCTTCTCCACACGTTCAATACAGAAAGTACTACACTATATATTTATTAACATATTTTGGCTCGAATTGTGCCTCTCCCATAAGGTTTCCTATCACCAGAACTCCGGGTCCATCTCATAAACTGGAATCTCTACGTTGAAATTCAGATAAGCCTAAAAGATCTTTTATCTGGTACTCACTATTTTTGAGCACGTGCACTTTACTTCTGATACTACACTATTAGGCGCATGTACGTTCCAAACCTCTTTTCAGATTACCTTCATCCGGCTACCAAACGGGATACGGAAAGACTGCTGCCACCTTTATCAGAAGGATTTGTGTATTCACCACCCATAACGGATCTAAATACTACATTATATTCTGTGCAGAAAAAGTACTTGGGGCATAAACTCATCTGCTCTCTTTCAACCATCACTTTAACATTCATATACAAACATATTGAAGAATTTGTTGATAAATGCTGATTGTTGTTTATAGCTCATTATAGTATTAAAATTATTTTATTAGGCCAGTTTTCTATCTTACATTACTGTATATCTGAACAAGCCACACCTGTGTAGTATGTGAGCACTGAAGCGGAGCTGTGTGGGTATATAATGTGTATATATATATATATATATATATATATATATATTAAACAAAATTCAAATGCTCGGCACTCCTGTATACCAAAAAACAACTGCAGTCGGTGCTCTTCCTTGTAGGTACAATACACACACAATAGCACTAGGAAGATGGTCGGCACTCCTGGCTTCACATATGATGAAAAAATCACACGCTGGAACAAGCGTAATATAGGTTGTTATTACGCTTGTTCCAGCGTGTGATTTTTTCATCATATATGAAGCCAGGAGTGCCGACCATCTGCCTAATGCTATTGTGTGTGTGTATATATATACAGTATATATATATAGTGTATATATATATATAATATATTTGTATATATAATATATTTGTGCAATTGTATTAGATTTTTCACTAGTCACGGCAGTGTCCTTGAACCCATTGTGTCAATATTTCCTTTGCACTAACTATAAAAGTCTCCTGATTTTCTCACTGCTATTGCCAATATTCATGCAATGACATTTCATGTTACATATTAGTAACTTTGGCAGAAATGTTACTTACCCAAGCACCAGCCTTCTTCCAGAATTTAATAAATTGCTGAAAAATGGGATTGTAAAAAAAAAAATTAACAGTCATATTTTTCAGAAAAAAAAAACTTTTGGTAACAAAATTACAGCCCCCAGATAATTTCCTTATTATTTTGTGTATTTGCCCCTAATCACAACGAACACTTGTGATATTGCAGAAATTAAGGGTGGTAATCTATCCGCACAGATTATAGACTTTCTAACTCATGCTCATACTTAACTCTTCCTTTAGCTGAATTATTATGAGGGGGGGCACCCAGGAATAAATTTAGTCATCAGCAACACAAAAAGAGCACAGTGTTCCTTACATGGGACATTCATAGGACTCAACTTATCAAAATCTAAGATTTATTTCTAGTAATGAATTGGTGATCAAGAAATAGGTAGTTTACCAAATACGTATAAATAAAACATAACTTTTATTATTTTTGGCTCCTAAAAGAGCAAGCAAGCAAAATATTGGACAAACATTATAAATTTGAGTGATATATATGAAAATAAATAAAGAATATGTGATTTCTCCAATACCTTATTGTGTGTCCTTGTATTTATTTTCTACACTTAATAATACTGTAATACTCTCATATTATTGTGTCGTGTTTTGAAAATAATTTTGTATTAGTCTAATGGGTGATTAGTTACTGAAACCATGTACAGTGACTGGGACCAATATACTTTATTCATTTCGGTGGGTTAATAATGGAATAATTAGAACTGTATCCTATTGCCACTGTTGGTAATACAGATTATATTATCTCACTCCTATATACCACATTGTATATAACAGAGAAGAGAAGTATTTAATGTGTCCATTGGAGTTTTACTTGTAACTCTACAGTATAGTAGTATCCAGTGCTTATTTAGGATGTATCTTTGTCACACGAGGGCAGAACAGCCTTAGACTGAGAAGTGATCAGCTATTCACAATATCATCCACCTTAATTATTTCAGTCATTTCAGATATTACAATAACCTTCCAATATTAGCAGCACCTGATCTTAGAAAATCATAGCACTCCACTATAATCAATCTACTGGTAGCTCTCTCTCACTATTGGGTTCATGATAACACCATGGAGTTAAAATAGAATCAAAGTGACAGGGGCCCATTTATCATAAAGTATTTGTGGTTTATTCCCGTAAAAACAGCCTTAGTGTGCAGTTTGGGAGAGTTTTGAGTTTTTGGACAAAATTTACTAAGCGGCGGTTTGACGGCGGTTTCTATTCTATTCTAAACCCTGGCGGTTTGGTGGTGATTTCTATTCTGTTCTAAACCCCGGGGGTTTGGTGGCGGTTTTGCAGTGGTTTCTAAATGACAGCCCTGTTCTACTGTATTCTAAAATGTGTTTTGATGGCAGTTTTGCAGCGGTTTTGGCCTTAGTAAATCTGCAGATAGCAAAACCACTGCCAAACCACAGTCAAAATACATTTTAGAATAGAATAGAACAGGGCTGTCATTTAGAAACCACTGCAAAACCACCACCAAACCACCGGGGTTTAGAATAGAATAGAAACCAACGTCAAACCACCGCTTAGTAAATTTTGCCCTTTGAATGAGTTTCACCTACTAAATATATATCTAAATATGTTATTATGCCTATAGAAAAACACAATATAATGTACATTGTATAAATTTAGAATTTCTTACCCCATCACATTCTTTCACATCTAAAATAAAAAAAAAGAAACAAACAGTAAATTAGACTTATACATAATGAACAATGTTAGTCAGTTTCCCTTTTTTAACACCCCTGGACTAAGTGATTGGTTGCAGGGGCATCTCCCGAGAGCAGCAGGTAGGAGGGCGCCTCAGCATTTTGGGTCACACCTTAACTGCGCTTGTGAATGACACCCAGAGAGGGGTCCATAAAGGTAATGTTCAGTGCTCGCTCACTTTGAGCATCTGTAGGCACCATCGGTCGCATCAGAGAAATGTATTATTTATTTATTTATTACCAGTTATGTATATAGCGCTCACATATTCCGCAGCGCTTTACAGAGAATATTTGGCCATTCACATCAGTCCCTGCCCCAGTGGAGCTTACACTCTATATTCCCTACCACATGTGCATACACATACACACTAGGGTTCATTTTTTGTTTGGGGCTAATTAGCCTACCTGTATATTTTTGGAGTGTGGGAGGAAACCGGAGCACCCGAAGGAAACCCACGCAAGCACAGGGAGAATATACAAACTCCACACAGTTAGGGCCATGGTGGGAATCGACCCCACTACCTCAGTACTGTGAGGCAGTAATGCTAACCATTACACCGTCTGTGCTGCCCAGCCCAGAAATGTGCAGCATCTCTATGGTAGGTGCAGAATTTCTGCCAAATGTTGGCCTCCTGAGTGAATTACTGAGCGTTTGAGTAGGGAAACACTTCAGTGATGCCACCTCCCATTCACCGCCCAGGAACACCCAGAAATTTTCAAAAACATTTCTAATATCGAGCGTATTAATTGCAACAGAACCTTTGTCTTTGCTTTTATCTTTGATCTTATCAATGTCGACATCATAACTGTCGACATTGTAAATGCCAACAGTTTGACTGTATCCTGTCTTCATTTATTAAGTTGTTTAGTTTGCGTGAGAATAGATAATATGCAGATGGAGCAGTTCTCTTTTATCTCAATAGTTTGATCTAGTGATTGTCCAAGTGTGACACAAACCCCATTTATTGTAATTCACTGGTAGTGTGTGTGTGTATGTGTATGTGACTTTGTGCGTGCGTGTGCGTACATGTGTGTGTGTATGTGACTTTGTGCGTGCATGTGTGTGGAGGGTATTCTGTGTGACCTGTTTAATTGTTTTAGTTTACATCTGCAGTCATAACATAGAGATACACATTCACTTTGTACACAAGCCTGTAGGGTGTATATATATATTCACAAAATGGTGGAGCTACTAATTCACAGAATTGTGTGCTCATTGGAATATACACAAGCAGTCTATGCAACTGAGGTCAAAGCAGAGAATAGAGCTGTGCAGATGGGATAAAAGTGGTGTGGATGGGGGAGGAGACACAGCAGCGTGGATAGGGGAGACTCAAAGGTGTGTAGAGGAGGGAGGGTTAAGCAGTACAGAGCGGGGGGGGGAGTTGCCAAAGAAATGCAGATGGGTGGAAAACAGTGGTGCAGATGGTGGAAAACAGAGTGGCATGGTTTGAGGGGACAGTGATGTGGATGGGGGAGAGAGTGGCATGGACATGGGAAGACAGAGCAGTGCAGATGGGTAAAGACAGATTGGTGTGGATAAGGGAATTGGGACTAACACAAATAGGAGAACACACAACAGTAGGGATTGGAGGAGACAGAGTTGCACAGTTGGGGGGGCTGAGTGGTGCACATGGATGAAGAAAGAGTGCCACAGAGGAAAGTAAGACAGCGGCGTGGCGCAGGGGAAGGCATTGGTGCAGAAGGAAACAGAGTGGCACAGATGCAGACTACCATAGTTCGGAGACCACACAGCAGTAGGGATTGGGGAAGACAGATTGGTGTGGATGTGGAGGAAGACAGAGTGGTGTGGGTGGTGGGGGGAGACAGAGTTGCATGGTTGGGGGACAAGAGTAGTGCAGATGGAGGAATAAAGAGTGCCACATATAATAGAAAGACAGCAGCATGGCTGTGGAGAAGGCATGGATACAGGGCGTTGCAGCTGGAGAAAAACATTGGTGCGGATGAGGGAACACAGACTATCACGGTGGGAGACAACACAGCAGTAGGGATTGGGGAATATATAGCAGCATGGAGGTATATAAGGGAAGAAAGTGTACATGCATAGACAGAGTATGATATTTTTAAAAATAAGGGAGCTGAACGAGTATTCTAAATGAGATAAATGTATGCAGTGAGAAGGATGTTGGAAGCCAGTGAGATTGTTTTGTGTGTATTCCAATGAGCACACAATTCTGTGATTCAGCAGCTCCACCATTTTGTGAGTGACAGCAATCTCATTCTGTGAGAGTGCTGAATCTGCAGTTAACCACAGGATGTGATGGTATACCATATCTGTATTGTGCAAGGAACATGTCCATTAAGGCGTCAGCCTTAATGATCATGATTTCATTGCTTTTTGAAGTTTGAGTGGCAGAAAATCAATAGGTTTTGTGAATTTTCAGATCATGTCTAAGCAGCCTTAATGGGACATATGAAACCGTAAGTTTTTTTTGTCTATGGAATATATATATATATATATATTGTGACAGGATCACTTTCTAAAGTGGTCAGTGATAGATTAGATACATTTGCCCTAGGTTTTTTACCTATGTGTTCTAAACCCCCCAGGAGAAAGTCTGCAGTGTAGCAGATTTGAGTTTCGGCTTTTTGAAAAGCCGGTTTGGGTCCTGGGGGTGTGGATGTGAGGAGAGGGTAGGCTCTAGCCACAACCCACTCCAGGCTTTGGTTTTTGGCCTGTTGCACGTGGAACTGGCTGATATCGGCTGTGTCTGTTTGTAAGCTGGTGTCTCATACCTGGGAGAGCAAGCAGACTGGCTGGCTCTGAGACACTTGGTGAAAACTACCTGTAAGTCTTGTGCATATGCTTGTGTTGATGGTGGAGGCAGTAGACCCCACTGTTTGTGTAGAGAGGGAACCTCTTGTCTAGTTAGCGCCCAGACGGGCTAGAGTTTACTTTTATGCTTTTGTTTTCCTTTTGCATTGCACAGTAAAGACTGATGCCGACCAGCTAGCACGAGACCCCAGACTGGCGTACTATTTTTCCGGCTTCCGTGTGTGTGAAGAGGGAGTCCATCTACCCCAGGAGAGGGACCCCTAATCTGGTCCTGTTACAACAATATATATATATATACATATATATAATCATCTGGTGCTGCTCATATGTTACCTTTAGTGGTGTCCCAATCTGATGCTGGCATTATCATTACTTCCTCTTCTGAAATAAGAGAGGATTACTGTAAGTAACTCATAAATATAAAGAGGAGGAAACAATGAAGTCAGTACTGTTCTGTACGTTCCTTATATTATCAATAACAATGTTTTTCGGACTCACATTCATATCATACATATAGTTATATTAAGTTTCTAGTGTGTAATAATTAGAAAGAAGTAAAACAATTCAGTGTAATTCATATTTATTTAAGTTTGTCTATAACAACAGATTCAGGGTCTTTGCATCAACTTACAAATATGACCTAAATGCTTATTGTGGGTTGTGGGTGATCCTTTTATCAGTCATCAATATCATATATATGTCTACTACTATATCACAAGGTGACATTTGTCTGTGGACCAGTGTCATTACCTCTAGTGGAGCATTTAACCTGCTATTAGGCCAGTGAGATAGCGCATGATTTGGGAAAAGTGTGAGAATTTCTTTTAATGTCATTAATATAAATAGCCAGCATGGTGCAATATCACAATTTAGACAATAAATGCCTGTTTATAAGAGTACTGTGCATGGTTTCAGCATTAGGAAAGACGTTCCTCAATGGCATCAATCATTCTGGATTAACATCTCAGGTTAAAGAAAGGAAGCTTGCCTGGTAATTTATATCAGGGCCTCCGCTATCAGTGGAGAACTAGATGATTATACATCTGAGCCCAGGTACATGTCCTGTGTAAGTGATGACATTTTCTCATGGTCATAATCCAGCTTGTGTATCATGACTATGTTCTAAATATTTGTCTGCCAATGGATGCAGACCACCAGCTCCACCATTGTTACCAAAGGGTAACCCAGGCTTGCCGACATTTAGCTCCCTCCTTCCGGTAGGGAGCTGTCGGGTTTACGTGGCTGGGGGTAAGATGCGGTCAAAGGGGGTGGGGCCCGGCAGCTGATGCGGTGTTGGGGGCGGAGCATGGGGGCGTGACAGCATGACTGCGTCATCGTGGCCCCGCCCCCTCTACATTGTGCAGCTGGGGGCGTAGCCACGATGACGCGATTCAGCACGAATCACGTCATCGGCCCCCCTGCTGCCGGGGTTTTTACCTACAAGTGCGGAGGGGTGAGGACACATCGCCGGGGGCCGGGAGGATTGCCTGCCTTCCCGGAAGGTCGGGAGCAAGTATGGGGTAACCTGCCAGCTAAACCACTGCACTTGCTCAGGGTATGATTGTGATGTGAAGTTTCACATTATCAGCAATATCATAGAGTAGCCTGTTTATGTTCTATGTATTAATACAAGGCCTGACTAGGGATTTAGGCAAAGGCCTCTATCATCTCTTTCTCTAGAATATTTAGCTCTTAGAAACAGCGGACCGCTCATCCTTTGAGTAAGGGTTTTGTTTTTTGTCAAAGTCATCAATACATTTATTATTCACTAACTGTTGCCTGTGGCTTTGCCCACGATGAAATCATTTCTGCCATTTCTTTTTTAATCTGAGGTGTTCTAGGTGTATTGGTTTGCACAGGGGCCCTGTCGCAGGAGTGGCCCACGTGACCAGCAGCGCTGTAAAGACTGGTGGCAGCAGCGCCTTCATCCATCACTCACACCAATGTCACTGTGTGCCCTGTGCACAGACTGCTATGTAACCTCTCCTATTCACCCACCACTCATACCAATGTCACTGTGTGCCCTGTGCACAGACTGCTATGTACCATATCCTATTCATGTGACTACAGGCCCAAAGCACCTCTCCCCCCACTCCTTACCAGCCAAACACATGGTGCCACACCTATCTCACCAATGTCACTGTGTGCCCTGTGCACAGACTGCTATGTAACCTCTCCTATTCACCCACCACTCACACCAATGTCACTGTGTGCCCTGTGCACATACTGCTATGTAACCTCTCCTATACACCCACCACTCACACCTATGTCACTGTGTGTCCTGTGCACAGACTGCTATGTAACCTCTCCTATTCACCCACCTCTCACACCAATGTCACTGTGTGCCCTGTGCACAGACAGCTATGTAACCTCTCCTATTCAACCACCACTCACACCAATGTCACTGTGTGCCCTATGCACAAACTGCTATGTAACCTCTCCTATTCGCCCACCACTCACACCAATGTCACTGTGTGCCCTGTGCACAGACTGCTATGTAACCTCTCCTATTCACCCACCTCTCACACCAATGTCACTGTGTGCCCTGTGCACAGACTGCTATGTAACCTCTCCTATTCACCCACCTCTCACACCAATGTCACTGTGTGCCCTGTGCATAGACTGCTATGTAACCTCTCCTATTCACCCGCCACTCACACCAATGTCACTGTGTGCCCTGTGCACAGACTGCTATGTAACCTCTCCTATTCACCCACCACTCACACCAATGTCACTGTGTGCCCTGTGCACAGATTGCTAAGTAACCTCTCCTATTCACCCACCACTCACACCAATGTCAGTGTGTGCCCTGTGCACAGACTGCTATGTAACCTATCCTATTCACCCACCACTCACACCAATGTCACTGTGTGCCCTGTGCACAGACTGCTATGTAGCCTCTCCTATTCACCCACCTCTCACACCTATGTCACTGTGTGCCCTGTGCAGAGACTGCTATGTAACCTCTCCTATTCACCCACCTCTCACACCTATGTCACTGTGTGCCCTGTGCACAGACTGCTATGTAACCTCTCCTATTCACCAACCACTCACACCAATGTCACTGTGTGTCCTGTGTACAGACTGCTATGTAACCTCTCCTATTCACCCACCTCTCACACCTAAGTCACTGTGTGCCCTGTGCATAGACTGCTATGTAACCTCTCCTATTCACCAACCACTCACACCAATGTCACTGTGTGCCCTGTACACAGACTGCTATGCAACCTATCCTATTCACCCACCACTCACACCAATGTTACTGTGTGCCATGTGCACAGAGTGCTATGTAACCTCTCCTATTTACCCACCTCTCACACCAATGTCACTGTGTCCCCTGTGCACAGACTGCTATGTAACCTCTCCTATTCACACACCACTCACACCAATGTCACTGTGCCCTGTGCACAGACTGCTATGTATCCTATTCACCCACCACTCACACCAATGTTACTGTGTGCCCTGTGCACAGACTGCTATGTAACCTCTCCTATTCACCCACCACTCACACCTATGTCACTGTGTGCCCTGTGCATAGACTGCTATGTAACCTATCCTATTCACCCACCACTCACACCAATGGCACTGTGTGCCCTGTGCACAGACTGCTAAGTAACCTCTCCTATTCACCCACCACTCACACCAATGTCACTGTGTGCCCTGTGCAGAGACTGCTATGTAGCCTCTCCTATTCACCCACCTCTCACACCTATGTCACTGTGTGCCCTGTGCATAGACTGCTATGTAACCTATCCTATTCACCCACCACTCACACCAATGTCACTGTGTGCCCTGTGCACAGACTGCTAAGTAACCTCTCCTATTCACCCACCACTCACACCAATGTCAGTGTGTGCCCTGTGCACAGACTGCTATGTAACCTCTCCTATTCACCCACCACTCATACCTATGTCACTGTGTGCCCTGTGCACAGACAGCTATCTAACCTCTCCTATTCAACCACCACTCACACCAATGTCACTGTGTGCCCTGTGCACAGACTGCTATGTAAAATCTCCTATTCACCCACCTCTTACACCTATGTCACTGTGTGTCCTGTGAACAGACTGCTATGTAACCTTTCCTATTCACCCACCTCTCACACCTATGTCACTGTGTGTCCTGTGAACAGACTGCTATGTAACCTCTCCTATTCACCCACCTCTCACACCAATGTCACTGTGTGCCCTGTGCACAGACTGCTATGTAACCTCTCCTATTCACCCACCACTCACACCTATGTCACTGTGTGCCCTGTACACAGACTGCTATGTAGCCTCTCCTATTCACCCACCACTCACACCAGTGTCACTGTGTGCCCTGTGCACAGACTGCTATGTAACCTCTCCTATTCACCCACCACTCACACCAATGTCACTGTGTGCCCTGTGCACAGACTGCTATGTAACCTCTCCTATTCACCCACCACTCACACCTATGTCACTGTGTGCCCTGTACACAGACTGCTATGTAGCCTCTCCTATTCACCCACCACTCACACCAGTGTCACTGTGTGCCCTGTGCACAGACTGCTATGTAACCTCTCCTATTCACCCACCACTCACACCAATGTCACTGTGTGCCCTGTGCACAGACTGCTATGTAACCTCTCCTATTCACCCACCTCTCACACCAATGTCACTGTGTGCCCTGTGCACAGACTGCTATCTAACCTCTCCTATTCACACACCACTCACACCAATGTCACTGTGTGCCCTGTGCACAGACTGCTATGTAACCTCTCCTATTCACCCACCACTCACACCAATGTCAGTGTGTGCCCTGTGCACAGACTGCTATGTAACCTCTCCTATTCACCCACCACTCACACCTATGTCACTGTGTGCCCTGTACACAGACTGCTATGTAACCTCTCCTATTCACCCACCTCTCACACCAATGTCACTGTGTGCCCTGTGCACAGACTGCTATCTAACCTCTCCTATTCACCCACCTCTCACACCAATGTCACTGTGTGCCCTGTGCACAGACTGCTATGTAACCTCTCCTATTCACCCACCACTCACACCAATGTCACTGTGTGCCTTGTGCACAGACAGCTATGTAACCTCGCCTGTTCACCCACCACTCACACCAATGTCACTGTGTGCCCTGTGTACAGACTGCTATGTAACCTTATCCTATTCACACACCACTTACACCAATGTCACTGTGTGCCCTGTGCACAGACTGCTATGTAGCCTCTCCTATTCACCCACCTCTCACACCTATGTCACTGTGTGCCCTGTTTACATACTGCTATGTAACCTCTCCTATTGATGCCACCACTCACAATTATGTCACTGTGTGCCCTGTGTACATACTGCTATGTAACCTCTCCTATTCACCCAGCACTCACACCAATGTCACTGTGTGCCCTGTGCACAGACTGCTATGTAACCTCTCCTATTCACCCACCTCTCACACCAATGTCACTGTGGGCCCTGTGCACAGACTGCTATGTAACCTCTCCTATTCACCTACCACTCACACCTATGTCACTGTGTGCCCTGTGCACAGACTGCTATGTAACCTCTCCTATTCACCCACCACTCACACCTATGTCACTGTGTACCCTGTGCACAGACTGCTATGTAACCTCTCCTATTCACCCACCACTCACACCTATGTCACTGTGTACCCTGTGCACAGACTGCTATGTAACCTCTCCTATTCACCCAGCACTCACACCAATGTCACTGTGTGCCCTGTGCACAGACTGCTATGTAACCTCTCCTATTCACCCACCTCTCACACCAATGTCACTGTGGGCCCTGTGCACAGACTGCTATGTAACCTCTCCTATTCACCTACCACTCACACCTATGTCACTGTGTGCCCTGTGCACAGACTGCTATGTAACCTCTCCTATTCACCCACCACTCACACCTATGTCACTGTGTACCCTGTGCACAGACTGCCATGTAGCCTCTCCTATTCATGTGACCGCAGACCCAAAGCCCCTCTCCTCCCACCCATTGCCAGCCACTTTCAGGCCACCACACCTATTTATTACATTGATAATGTCAGCACATTTTTGTTTTAGTTATTGCTCATACGTTACCTGTAGTGGTGCCATGATTGAATTCTGCAATTAACTTTTCTACCTCTTCTGAAATAACAGAGAATTACTGTAAGTACAGCAAGTGTAACTCATCATTATAAAGAGAAGGACACAATGAAGCGAGTATTGTACGTGTCTTATGTGATGCGTAACAATATTTTCCTGACTCATATATTTATATATTATATTGTTATATGGGGTTTTTCACTCGCTAGTGGCCCCAAAGTTTTTCTTATAGCTTTTAAAGTAATTGATGTAATTTAGTGAAATGTGACACACACATAACGTGGTCTATGAGAAACATGAGGAAGTCATAGCAAGTGTTGCCCCCGAAATCTGACCCTGCCACACTGGCTGCAAGGCTGCTCTCCCCTGGCTGTCCTATAGTGACAGTCCCATACTGGCTGCTCTCCCCTGGCTGTCCTATAGTGACAGTCCCATACTGGCTGCTCTCCCCTGGCTGTCCTATATTGACAGTCCCATACTGGCTGCTCTCCCCTGGCTGTCCTATAGTGACAGGGCCATACTGGCTGCTGCTGCAAACTGCACTGACTGACTGACATACGCCGCTGGGGCAGAGCGCCAAGCGCATAATCAGTCAGTCCATCGTTATGTATGTGATCAAGTATCAGCAGCATCTGTGTTACATCAAGAAGGAGTGGGGAGGCCTGGGGGGGATGAGGTAAAAGAAAATAAATATTAATGATAGTTTCGCACTGCCTGCCATTGAGGAAGCACAACTGTCCAGTCTCTTGGTACAGGGACTGTGAGAGCCTGCACTATAGTCAGCGACCTGCCGATGGACATCAGCTGACCTGCTGGCTGGTGAACTTCCCTGTGTCAGGATTTTATGGCTGTTACGCTGCAGTGCTCATTGCTCAATGCCGCTACGTCAGTGGTCCCCTCCACGTTACAGCCAACAGCAGGGATTGGATGGTATCTGGAGACAGACAGGAGGGCTTCTTCCCACTCAGGCAAACCCAGCCCTCCTGTCTGTTTCCAGATATAAATGGAGAGTGAGGACCCACCCCATTGTTGGCATTTTTAAGAACAGCTCGTTCAGCAGTTGCATTACAGTGGCCTGGATTTTGGGACCATCTCCACCCTCCCTGCCTGCAGTGAATTCCGGACCAGTTCACCCTCCCAGAGATCCAGCAATAGTTAGTATTGTAGTAGACTTTTTTTCCCCAAAAGCATTAATTGGCTGTAGGTTGTTAGAGTAGGGTATAGTAAGGTAGAAATAAAGAGGTATCCCAACTCCCAAGGCATTTTATATTGTCCCTGTTTTCATTAATGAGATTTCAACTATTAAAGAACAATAATGTATTGTTTTTTAATTTATTAGTTACATTATAATGTCCCCCTTCCCCCCCCCTACCTAAACCTAATCTAGCAGCAGGACTATAATTTTTTTTATTGTCTTTTAATTTAATAGTTGCATTGATCACGTGGAAGTGAGTCATTGCGGCAATAGCCGCACTTTACTGCAGCCCAAACTCACACAAAAGTGCTTGCAGCCCCATAGGACGGGGTCGACTTATGGGATGTTTAAACAGAGTGGTCGAACAGCGGCACCACCCCATAGACTGCGCACCCCCTCCCAACATCCCGATTTCAGCGGAACAGTGTGATCAAGTGGCCCGCAGGTGGTCAAATCGAGATGCTGGGCAACCCCACTGCCACAGCTGTGCGGCGGTTCTGGACCCGGAGTAGCTGAATGGATGCTGCACGCATGCAGTTGGCATCCATTCAGTGGCAGGAAAGGGCTGGGTAAAGCCCAGCTAGTGATGGAGTGCTGGACTCTCCTCCAGCCTGACGTTACACAGGAGGCGTGTATATGTGGGCATGCCCCCAAATAATGTCACCTAGGGGGCATGGTCTATGGTAATTATGCCATGCCCCATTTGTGGTCATCCAGGACTGCAGGCGCTTAATACCGGGCTGGCACAGGACGGGGCAACCCCTGGAGCCAGCCCTGTCATAAGACTTCAAGCAAAATTGTGCAAATTCGGGTTTGCAGGTGGCTACGAGGTGTGCGAGATGAGGTGCCAGTGCCAGAGTTTTCATGCCCTGGCAACGGCAATCCACACCCTTTACAGCTAATTGATTGACCCCTTAGTTTCCTAAACAAGCCTGGTGTTCCACCACACAGTTGCAGCATCATCCCCACATCGCCAATCATATTTACAAAAGTTTCATCAACTAATAGACAGTTAATAACCTTGGACTCCCTATAGCAAATGGTGAGAATTTTCTCAGTGTTATCTATATGATAAACCAACTGTTGCAGCATCACAAAGAACTAACTGCAGATACAAACCATGAACTCAAACTGAGCTCCTGGTTACTATCATAAGCCTGGCTGTAGTAACATCACAAGTAACACAAATGCAGTATTCCTAATGAGTTGAACTAGGACCTCTACCCAAAATACATTGGGAGCACTGGGCAACTACACATCTGAGCCAGCTCATAGTCACTAGTGTCACAAGTTACATACAGGACACTCGTGTAGAGGTTTTGTACCTGGGCCTTTATTATCACAGGTAGCAGCACACAATGTTACTAGACAGCAAAACTAGAACATGAAAAATGTCATCAATATCATACATGGGCCCAGGTTTAGCTTCTCCGTGTTCTAAAATGAAGCTCATGGATTGTAAAGAATGATTTTCTGATATGGCGCTTCTCTACACCCAATACGTCTTTCACAGAATATATTTCATGGATGGTGGAAAAAAATGAAACAAAAAATACCATAGCGCAACACTGTATGAGTTATAATACACCACGTGAAATTGCTACTAGAGAGAAAATGTGTAAATCCTCTAGAACAGGTGGGTAGAAAGTTAAGGAGAAATCCCCCACTTATCCCCTTTTTGTATGGTGAGCGTACCTGAATGATAATCATTAACCACTTGCCTGGCACGGTCGTATCATACGACTAGTCAGAAGTGCCCACTAGGCAGCTGCGGGAAGCTAATCTTCGCACAGCCGCCTATGTCAGAGGGACCTTCTGGTCCCTCTGCTTCCTCGGATTCCCCGCCAGTGTGTCCCGATCACTGCCGGCCACAGTGATTGGGCACCCAGTGGGACCCCCTCCCGGCAGCCTGTTGTCAATAGAAGGAAGCAGCAGCTGTGGCTCCCAACAGCCACAGCTGCTGCCGGCGTGAACCCCCTCCTGGCGCAGCTTCCCATACCTGACAGTTGGCCCGACCACCACCTCTATCCACAGACGCTCTCACCCCTTCAATCCCGGAGTGGCTGCAACGCTATATCCCCAGCCGCTCCTACCCCTTCCATCCCGGAGCGGCATACAAGTACTGTAGAGAAGCAGCAGCCACGCCGGGATGGGAGCGGTCAGGGACAGAAAGCGGCTGTTGCTTCTCTATAGTACTTGTATGCCACGCCGGGATGGAAGGGGTGGGAGCGGCTGGGGACATAGCGCTCAGCAGCCACGCTGGGAAGGAAGGGGTGGGAGCGGCTAGGGACATAGCGCGGCTGCTGCTTCTCTGATTTGGTATAAGTACTGTAGAGAAGCAGCAGCCACGCTCTGTCCCTGGCCGCTCCCACACCTTCCATTCCAGTGCGGCTGCTGCTCCTCTCCAGTACTTGTCCCCCAGACCGGCTGCCAGTGTTCCATCACCAGCCCTCCTACCAGCTACAACCGCCCCTGTCTGTCCCCCATGTCCTCACATTGTAATTTGTATATAAAAAAAAAACCACACACATATGGATATGGAATAGTTTCAGCATTCATAGTACCTCGGGGTACGGCAGCGTAGGTGGGGGTGCGGTGTCCAGCTTGCATTTGCGGGTTCAGCTGCATCCATGGCAGACCATGGGGATTCAGCGGCATCCATGGAAGGGTGCGGGTGTCAAGCGGTGTTCGCGATGGGGTACAAGGGGGTTCGTCAGGGGTGTGGGAGGGTCCAGTGGCGTCCACAGCTGTCAATGGCCTTCATTACAGTATACCATAAAAATTGCTATTTTTATGGTATAAGGTGTTTAAAATATATATTTTTTTATAAAATTGTGTTGGATAAGTTTTAAAAGAACGTTCTTGACCTAATTCAGTCATAAAAAAAAAACGACAATTTTGGAGCGATTTTTGGAAAAAAAAATTGTCAGTTAAGTGGTTAAATGCCTATCATCCCTAACTGGGGTGTGGTTAGAGTTAAATCCTCAACACCAAAGCAATAACAGTTTTTGCTTTAAAGCATTCTGCCTACTAAATCATTCTTCACTTTCCATGTTAATTAGGGAAGTATAGTGAAAAACTTATTTTAAGTACTTTGAAAGTTTGCTGTTTACATTTCATTACTTTCCAATTATTTGTCTAAAATGAAGCTCGTCTGTTGATCTTGAACCAGGCACTCCTCTTATATTACCAGTGGAGAAGCTGCTTCTAGTTCACTTGCACAGAATAAGCCTTTAGCAAATGGTGAGACTTTTCAATGTCATCAATGTCAGGGGTCAGCCTGTGTCATGAGTTACAAAAAGAAAACTTTTTAGTGATTCGAAACCAGGGAAACCAGTATTACACCAAAAGTAGGACCTCACTGCTATACTACTAAACCATCCCAGTGAGAATATCCAGAATGTCATAGTTACAATCAAGTGGAACAACACAAATTAAACCTACATGAGGAAATACACCCAGGATTTTTGTTACTTCTCCACACACCAGGGCCACTTATTGGTTGTGTTGATATCTCCTGACAGTAGTGCGTAGAAATAAACCATGACAAACACGGTTTCTCACCATACAAGGGCAATGGCACAAAACAAAGATGATTGTGATATGCCTCAGCTTCCAGAAGTTACTAATAGTTTAAATGTGCCTGCCCAGTTGTGATTTCAGTGTACAGCCGGTCGGCGGGTCACTGTACACACAGCCAGATGTACCAATATATCAGCAAGATATACCGGCATAACCTGTGCTGCAGGGCTATCCTGCTAGGTCTGTGAACAGCTCAATTCACAGACATATTGGGTATACTTTCTCACCGATGCACTCATGATAACATTCATTAAACAAACAATATATTGACAAGTGTGTACCCAGCTTTAGTGCCAACTTTTCCAATTATTAAATTCAACTTCAAAGAATTTTTTTTTGCAGCAAAATATTAACAGACAGAGCCTGAATATGCCAAAGGAACTAATCATATGAACCCAGGCTCAGACTCATTAAAGTGCACCACTGAAAGAATGGCCGGGTAAGACAATACTCAGGGTTCAGCTCTTATAAAATGAAAGTCTGTGAACAAGTCAAAGTTATAAATTGTGTGTGTGTGTAGGAATGTAAGTTTTGGGTAACAAGGAGAACATACCTAAATGTGTTTAAGGCCTGTGTTATATGCAGTCACTCACAAAATATATCAGCTTTAAAGAGGATTGTAGGTTTACAATAAAATAGTAGCTGCACTTTGTGTATCAGGCGAAAACAGTTATATATATACAGGTTGAGTCTCCCATATCCAAAATGCTTGGGACCAGGGGTATTTTGGATAACGGAATATTCCGTTGTTTGGAATATTTGCATATCATAATGAAATATCTTGGGAATGGGACCCAAATCTAAACACAGAATACATTTATGTGTTCTATACACCTTATACACACAGCCTGCAGGTCGTTTTATACAATATTTTTAATAATTTTGTGCATCAAAAAAAGTTTGTGTTCATACATGAAATTCATTTATGTTTCATCTACACCTTATACACACAGCCTGAAGGTTATTTTATACTGTATTTTAATAATTTTGTGCTTTAAACAAAGTTTGTGTACATTGAAACATCAGAAAGCAAAGGTTTCACTATCTCAGTCATTCTAAAAATATTCCGTATTTTGGAAAATTCCGTATTTCGGAATATTTGGATATGGGAGACTCAACCTGTATTTGCAGAAAGTATTTAAATGAGTATTTGCAGAAAATATGTTGATATTTGTGTGTATATATTAGGGGTGAGCGGGTTCGGATTTCTGAAATCCGAACCCCCCCGAGCCCCCCCGATCCGAGTCCGATCCGAATCAGGCTCGACTTTTCCCGCCTGACTCGGATCTGAAATCGAGGCAAAACGTCATCATCCCGCCTTCCGAGTCTCGCGGGTTTTGGATCCTATATAAGGTACCCGCGTCGGCGCCATTTTCTCACTCGGCTGTGGACAGTGAAGAGGGAGGGTGGGAGTTAGGGCTGTGTAGTGTAGTGTAGTGTAGTGTAGTGCTGCTGTTGTCCACTACTTCAAAGTCCATAGGGGCTGGCTGTGTTGTGCTGTGCTGCTGTTGTTAATGGGGGCTGTGTCCACTACTTCAAAGTCCATAGGGGCTGGCTGGACTGTGTTGTGCAGTCAGTTCTCCATAGGGGCTGTGTCCACTCCAAAGTCCTGTGCAGTGTCCCAGTCCTAAAGGAGTGCTGTAGTGTTGTCCAGGGGGTGCTCTGTCCATCAGGGGTGCTCCCCCCAAGTGCTAAAAAAATAATATATTTTCTGTGTTTGTGAATTGTGTGCGCAGTAGCCGCACGTGCATCAACAAAGTAGTGCCAAGCGTGCGCCTGTGTCATAAGTAAAGGGCCGGCTGGCTTGACCGTTAAAGGGTGCTGTAACCCCCGAAAGTACACTCCAGTCCAAACCAAAAAAAAATTATTTTCTGTGTTTGTGAATTGTGTGCGCAGTAGCCGCACGTGCATCAACAAAGTAGTGCCAAGCGTGCGCCTGTGTCATAAGTAAAGGGCCGGCTGGCTTGACCGTTAAGGGTGCTGTAACCCCCGAAAGTACACTCCAGTCCAAACCAAAAAAAAAATTATTTTCTGTGTTTGTGAATTGTGTGCGCAGTAGCCGCACGTGCATCAACAAAGTAGTGCCAAGCGTGCGCCTGTGTCATAAGTAAAGGGCCGGCTGGCTTGACCGTTAAGGGTGCTGTAACCCCCGAAAGTACACTCCAGTCCAAACCTAAAAAAAAATTATTTTCTGTGTTTGTGAATTGTGTGCGCAGTAGCCGCACGTGCATCAACAAAGTAGTGCCAAGCGTGCGCCTGTGTCATAAGTAAAGGGCCGGCTGGCTTGACCGTTAAGGGTGCTGTAACCCCCGAAAGTACACTCCAGTCCAAACCAAAAAAAAAATTATTTTCTGTGTTTGTGAATTGTGTGCACTGTGGCTGCACGTGCATCAACAAAGGAGCAGCGCCAAGCGTGCGCCTGTGTCCCATAAGTAAAGAGCCGGCTGGCTCATTTCTTAAAGGGTGGTGTAACCCACAAAGTGCACTACTCTCCAGCAAAAATAAAATAATATTTTCTGTGTTTGTGTGCGCCTTAGCCGCACGTATATATATCAATATAACATAAATGGAGGACCAAACTTTCTCCGATAAAAATAAAATAGGGAAAGATCAAGAACCTCTTCCTCCTAGTGCTGTTGCTGCTGCTGGGAGTTGTTCATCATCCCAGAGAGGAAGTAGGAACATCACTACTTTTACTAAACAATTGACCCTCCAACAGTCCCTAGCGATGAGGATGAAGTACGACAGCAGTCATCCTGAAGCAAAACGTATAACTGAGGCCTTGACTGCTATGTTGGTGTTAGACGTGCGTCCGGTATCCGACATTAGTGCAGTGGGATTTAGACAATTGATGGATGTAGTGTGTCCTCGGTTCCAAATCCCGTCTAGATTCCACCTGCATCCTCAAAGCAGCAGCGACAAGCGTGCGTCTGTCTGTTAAAGGGTGGTGACACCCTCAAAGTGTGCTACAGAAACAATTAAAATATTGTTCTTTTTTTTTCTGTCTATGTGAATTGTGTGGGCTGTAGCCGCACCTGCATCCTTAAAGCAGCAGCGACAAGCGTGCGTCTGTCTGTTAAAGGGTGATGACACCTCAAAGTGTTCTACACAAACAATTTAAATATTGTTCTTTTTTTTTTCGGTCTTTGTGAAATGTGTGGGCTGTAGCCGCACCTGCATCCTTAAAGCAGCAGCGACAAGCGTGCGTCTGTCTGTTAAAGGGTGGTGACACCTCAAAGTGTTCTACACAAACAATTAAAATATTCTTCTTCTTTTTTCTGTCTTTGTGAATTGTGTGGGCTGTAGCCGCACTTGCATCCTCAAAGCAGCAGCGACAAGCGTGCGTCTGTCTGTTAAAGGGTGGTGTAACCCTCAAAGTGTGCTCCACAAACAATAAAAATATTCTTTTTTTTTTTCTGTCTTTGTGAATTGTGTGGGCTGTAGCCGCACTTGAATCCTCAAAGCAGCAGCGACAAGCGTGCGTCTGTCTGTTAAAGGATTACATCGGTGACAGCATCCAAGTAGGCATGTCAGACAGTCCGTACCTGTACTGGCAGGAAAAAGAAGCAATTTGGAGGTCCCTGTACAAACTGGCTCTATTTTACCTGAGTTGCCCCCCCTCCAGTGTGTACTCCGAAAGAGTGTTTAGTGCAGCCGGGAACCTTGTCAGCGAAAGGCGTAGGAGGTTGCTTCCACAAAATGTGGAGAAGATGATGTTCATAAAATGAATTATCAACTCTTCCAGGGAGACCAGCCTCCAGAACGTACAGAGGGACCTGTGGTTCCAGCAGGGACGAATTAATACTCTGTGAGGATGAGGATGTACACACTGAAGAGGGTGAGGAATCGGTGGATGAGGAGGATGAGGATGACATCTTGCCTCCGTAGAGCCAGTTTGTGCAGGGACACATTAATTGCCAGCTTGTTTTGTGGGGGCCCAAATGAACCAATCATTTCAGCCACAGTTGTGTGGCAGACCCTGGCGCTGAAATGATTGATTTGTTAAAGTGTGCATGTCCTGTTTATACAACATAAGGGTGGGTGGGAGGGCCCAAGGACAATTCCATCTTGCACTTCTTTTTTTTCTTTGCATTATGTACAGTTTGGGGCCTAGTTTTTCTAACTGCCATCCTGTCTGCCACTGCAGTGTCACTCCTAGATGGGTCACGTGTTTGTGCCGCCCACTCGTGTCGCTTAGCATAGTCATCCAGCTACCTCGGTGCAACCTTTTGGACATGAAAACACTATTGTGAGGTGTGAGGTGTTCAGAATAGACTGGAAATGAGTGGAAATTAAGGTTATTGAGGTTAATAATAGCATAGGAGCAGAGAAACCAACAAATTCTGTGATTTTAGCTGTTTTTATGCTTTTTAAAAAAAAAATACAGATCCAAAACACAAAACCCAGAACCCAAAACACGGAAGGGTGGTTTTGGCAAAACCAATCCAGATCCAAAACACGAAGAAAGATCCAGATCCAAAACCAAAACACAAAACACGAAAAGTGGCCGGTGCACACCCCTAGTATATATATATTGTGAATATTTATATGAGGTCAAATAAAAAAGTTGCATTGTGTCACTCCTGTCAGAGAATAAGGTCCAGCAGAATGGAACACAGTAAACTTTTCGCTTTTTTAAGTGTGGTTTACTAATGTGTAATGCCGCTGAGTCAGTAAAGCTGGAAGACAGATGTATTGTAAGTTAAAATCTATTAAGGTGACAAAATGCAAAAAACAAAACCGGTCTGTAAAGTAGATTTTACTTACCTTCAGAGTGCTCCAAGGTCCATTTCAGGGGATTAGAGCTTACTAGAGGATTGGGTGGATGCACTGAAAAGAATAATTTATCTATAGGTACAGCAAATAATTGGGTATTATGTAACCAGAGAGCACTTAAAGCAGTGCTAATATATCTGGTCAATTTTCAATTCTTAAAACTCTCACTTTGGTACCTCAAAATCTGCAGGATATGCTCCAGGCAGGTTTATATTGTTATGGTAATGAAAAATACATTTGCTAATAGGCTTGATCTGAATAGTATAAAAACCCTCTACAACACAGCTATAATCTTCCTCTTGTTGTACACATTAAAGGACTGCAGCCAACATTTACACATTATATATATATATATATATATATTATATATACACTTTGAGGATCTAAAATATAAAACATATTTTGATTTATTTAACACTTTTTTGTTTACAACGTGATTCCATATGTGATCTTTCATAGTTTTGATGTCTTCAGTATTAATCCACTATGTTGAAAATAATTTAAATAAACAAAAATCATTTAATGAGGAAGGTGTGTCCAAACTTTTGACTGGTACCTGTATGTATGTGTGTATATATATATATATATATATATATATATACTTATATACTAGCTGGAGTACCCAGCATTGCCCGGGATTTTCAGAATGTTTGTTTACACATCAACCTCCAACCAACCTCTCCTTAGGCAGGCCTCATGAAAAGTGTGACAAACTTCCCCATCAACAGTCCTAAGGTCTTTGAAGGAAGTAGGACCTGTAATGGTGTAAAGCAAACTTCAGAGATAGAAGCATTCAAAATTTGCCGAATGTACAGTGTAAACACGGTCAAGAGCTTCAGTTGCTCTGATACCAGGATGACCATCTACAGCTACTCCCTGTTTTCTGCGCATAACATGTTTTCGAGAAGCATTCCATGTGTAATATTTTGGCAGCTCACAGTACAGCAGGGTCCTTGCAAAGTCATTATTTTGACACAGGACCTCATTCAGAGCAAAATGCGAGCGCTCACTCTGAATGAGGGCGGCCGCATCCATTTTGGGAGCCGGCCTCCTGGCTGCTCGCTAGGCTGTGGGTTACCACCCACATCTTTAGCGAGTGGCCAGGATGATGGTCGCGATGGTCGAGACCATCGCGACCATCTGGGTTTGCAAGGAGACCCTTGCGGTAGGGTCTCCTCTACCGCAAGCCCCAGAGAGCTTCCAGCTCTAACAGAGCCGGAAGCTCTCCCACTGACATCACTGGTCTTGTCAGTGGGGCAGCCCACAAATGGCAGGCGTTCGCATGGGAACGCTTCCATTTGTGAAACCACCCCCCCGCCACTCCTACAAAATGGGGCAAGCTGTCAATCACCATCGACAGCCGCCCCTTTTGTAGCAAGCTCCGGAGTGCGCAGAGGCCAACATCGACCCGCTTGCGAGCGGGTCTGAATGAAGCCCACAGTTCGAAGAAAGAAGTCAATGTTGTTGCGTAATTTGGTATAGCCAGAGAGCTGAGAATACTGGCAAAGCCTGCAAAAGCTCTGTTCGATAATAAACATTAAGATCATGACAAAACATGACAACACAAAACGCTTGCTAAAAGGCCCTATTCATATGCCGTGAGGCCCCACAATGAGCGTACAGCAAAAATTTTGTTTTTGAATTAAATAAAAATGATCAGTAATTCATTTTGATTTAAACATTTTTTAGTTGCCTCCGTCGTGTTTTAATATGCTCGTATGTAAAATTTAACGAACTTCGTTTGTAAACTCTGGATTTGTATAGAAATACAGAAGGACACATTTTCCCTTTTATATAGTAGAGAAGATAGAAAATAAATAATAATAGATAAGCTAAATACTTTTCTAATTCCGAACCTGACCTGTAGAGGGAGAATGCTATGCAAAAATTGTGTTTTTTAATTAAAAATTAACAGTAATTAATATCGATTTCACATTTTTTTAGATTGCCTCCACCATATTTTAATATGCTTCTATGTAAAATGTCCCGATCTTCACTTGTAAACTGTGGATTTGTATAGAAAGACAGAAGGACACATTTTCGCTTTTATATAGTAGATATATATATATCAGTGGCGGAACTCCAGGAGACAATGGAGTCATTTGCCGCCAGGTGCCAGCCCTGAAGGGGGCAACTGGCTCCATTGTACCCCGGCAGTTCCGGGCACTGAATGGAAAAGGAATGCCGCTGATTGGCGCACCACCTCCAGCGGCATAAATACAGGCAGTGCAGGGGGTGTGGTCGCACCCCCTGCACCCTCCATTTGCCGGGCGCTCGCTGACTGTGCTACCAGCGGGCGCCCACTCCTTCTTTCCTCCCTCCCTCCCCCCAATGCCAGTGGCAGCTCACTCCTGAGCTCCAGTCCCGCAATGCACTATGGGAGTGACGTCATGACGCCACTCCCATAGTTCTGAGGAGCGGGAACCGGGGACGGAATGCAGCAGCACTGGAGTGGGGATTAAGGTAAGTATTTTTTTTGTTTGTGAGCCCGTGCAGTGCTCACTACAGGGGGCTTACTAGAGGGGGCATTACTGGGGGCACTACAGGGGGCTTACTACTGTGGGCACTATGGGGGCTTACTATTGGGGGCACTACAGGGGGCATTACTAGGGGCACTACAGGGGGCTTACTACTGTGGGAATTACAGGGGGCATTACTGGGGGCACTACAGGGGGCTTACTACTGTGGGCACTACGGGGGCTTACTATTGGGGGCACTACAGGGGGCATTACTAGGGGCACTACAGGGGGCTTACTACTGTGGGAATTACAGGGGGCTTACTACTGGGGACACTACAAGGGGCTTACTACTGGGGGAATTACAGGGGGCTTACTACTGGGGCACTACAGGGGGCATTACTGAGGATACTACAGGGGGCTTACCACTGGGGGCATTACAGGGGGCACTACAGGGGCCATTACTGGGGGCACTACAGGGGGCTTACTACTGGGGTCACTACAGGGGGTTTACTACTGGGGGCACTATTGGGAGCACTACAACTGGGGTAACTACAGGGGCCCTTACTACTGGGGGCACTTAAAGGGACTTTACTACTGGGGCACTACAAGGGCATTACAACTGGGGGCACTATAGGGGCCCTTACTACTGGGGGCACTGCATAGGGGGACAACTACTGGAGGTACTGCATAGGGGGACCATTACTGGGGGGCTCTACATAGGCAGGCACTGCATAGGGGGACCTCTATGGAGGGCACTGCACAGGGGGACCACTACTGGGGGAACTGCACAGGGGGGCGGCAGCAGCTGGGGCTGGCATAGGTGCTGGGGGGGTGGTAAATTTACATTTTTTGGGGGGGGGCACCAACATTTATCTTTCCTCCAGGCACCTGGGATGAAGTTACTCCACTGATATATATATATATATATATATATATATATAGTACATATGCTGACATCTAATGCTGTTCATACATTACCTGTAGTGGTGCCACGATCGGATGCTGGAATTAACTTTACTTTCTCTCCTGAAATAATGGGGAAAAACTGTAAGTAAAGCAAGTGTAACTCATTAAGGGGATGACACAATGAAGTTAGTATTGTGCAAATCTTATTTCATAAATAACAATGTTTTTTCTGACTCAAATAATTATGTTTCTAGTGTGTAATAATTAGAGAGAAGTAACACAATTCAGTGTGATACATTTGTCTATTAACAACATATTGATGGTTTTACATCAACTTACAAATATGACTTATTTTGAGTTGTGGGTGATCATTTTCTCAGTCTCAATATCACATATCAGTCTACTATATCTCAAGGCGAAGGCCGGTCTGGGCACCAGTGTCATTGCCTCCAGTGGAGCACCCGGCTCCTAGACCACAGACTTAGGGTGCGTATCCACTAGCAGATATTACTGCCTGCTCATCCTTTGAGCAAATGTTGTGTTTTTTCTCAAAGTCATAAATATATGTATTACTTATTTATTAGTATTTATATACCACCAACATATTCCATTGTACTTTGCACCTAATCATGGTCATTTATTTTTGGGGTTCTCTAGAGTACAGATGAACTAGGACCATACATCATATGAGTGGATTCTTGACAAGATTATAAATGAACTGATGGAGTATTCTTACATTTAAGTTTTATGTAATTGAAAATATACCTCACCATTTGATAGTTTTCAAACTTTCATTTTTATTTGTGCAAATTAAATATAAATAGTGGATTGTTGATTAAATGACAGTTAGCAGAAAAATTATCTTGTTCTAATCAAATGGTGTTTGCAAGATAATTCAAGGCGCATTTTGCAGGTGACTGCCAGCTCCATCAGAATGGATATGTGCTCTAGAATCTTAGGAATTCAAAAAGACGTCCAAAAAACAACCAATTAAAATGGCTATAACACAATTTAATGCCAGCAGAAGGAAAGGATTTACAACTAACAAATGACAAAAACATTATTCGAAAACAATGATACAAAGCAGTCAAAAGATGTTCAAAGTATTGCCTACAGATCCAACAAATATTTTATGAAGAACTGCTTATGTTTTTTGTAAAGAGCTCTTAAAAATGCAATCTTTTGTATGCTATGTAACAGATCACCACCATGGTTTTTAAATTAGGCCAAGAGAATGGCCCATGCTAATTTATTGGCATATATTTAAAGAATAAACAATCACATAAGTTTATTTTTAAGATGTCTGGAAAATCTCAATCTTCAGAGTAAACCCTGAATACTATAACAAACATCCACCTGTCACAAACCGATCCTGTTCCCCTACTGCTGTGTCACATACAGTACCGCTTCTGCTGCCTGCGGACCTGCTTCCATGGGATAGTGCCCACGTCTTCTGTCACCTCCAAGATTTATAGGCTTCATAATTCCTGGCTTAATAGGCCTCAATTCACATCAGAGCCTGACCTGGAATACTGCTGTGACAAGTCTCGATCATCTGACAATACAGCCAATCCTAGACAACATGAGCCTATTCCAGCTAACCCGCTGGTACAGTATATCTTCCAGCCTCTGGTACCCAGAATTTGCCAGTACAACATCTAAGGTCAGTTCCTAATGAGCCTATGCTCCCCTGAGCTCCTGTACTACTTCCCCTAAGTAATAAGTATCCCGAGCAGTGCAGTTCTGCTACCCTGCTACTGTTTAACCCAGTCCTCACTGGGAAAAGCTTTCCTATATCCTGTACTAGTTTTCCTACTAGTATATATTCTAGCAACTGTTCTGCATTGCTTGAGGCTGTGGGCCCGATTCAGACCCATTCACAAGGATGCTTTCACACGCAGCCATCTGCAGCCAAAGTATGCAAATCCCGCGATCACTAGCAAAACATTAGCACACCCACTATGTTTTGCCATTCGATCGCGGTATGAAATTAGATGCCCACCAGCCCACTATGTTTTGCCGTGCGATCGCGGTATGAAATTAGATGCCCACCAGCCCACTATGTTTTGCCGTGTGATCGCAGTATGAAATTAGACCCCCACCATCCTGACACAAGATGCCCACCTTCCCTTAGTAACATACGTCATCTCCAGGAAGTGTATTAAACATTCGGTAACATCGGTTGACCATATCCTAACGCAAGCACTGTGAGTGCTGCTGTGTGTATTGCAGCCATGTGACGTGTATGCTGACAATGCATCTTAATTATGCACGCCCCTGAAATGGCGTTCAGATGCACAAACAAACCTGCATTCGCACCACCACACCCCCGTTACCATCGACCATCTCCTGTCACCACCCACAAATGGCACGTCCTGTCACTCATGCTTGCGGAGCATCTGTTTACTGTCTGTGATCGTTTCCCGATTGCAGTGACTGGTTCACGCACACGCACTGCGTCTTATATTGCATGCGCAGCCTTGCAAACAGGTCTGAATCAGGCCCTGTGTGTTTGACTTCTTTAAGTCTGATCACCAACTATGTGGTTCACCTGCACTTCCACTATGTACCTAGAATCCTGAAACCATGACCAGTGCAATTAACCTGTGGACTCCCAGTTATGTTTTAGTATTGTATTCATCTGTGACCTGACTGTGCAGTTTTGTTCCTGAAAGCTGTACAGACTCCTGCATTTCCAAACTTGTGCCTACTATTCCTCTGGCCGCACAGGTAGTTTGTCTGCACTTGATTCCTGATTCTGCAATTTACTCCTGCCTGTCCCAGTCCGATTCTGCAAGTTACTCCTGCTGGTCCAAGTCCGGTTCTGCAAGTTACTCCTGCCGGTCTCAGCCTGGATCTGCAAGTTGCTCCTGCCGGTCCCACTCTGAAAGTTACTCCTGCCGGTCCCAGTCTGGTTCTGCAAGCTGCTCCTGCTGGTCCCTGTCTGGTTCTGCAAGTTACTCCTGTCAGTCCCAGTCCGGCTCTGCAAGTTACTCCTGCTGGTCCTACTCGGGTTCTGCAAGTTACTCCTGCTGGTCCAGTCCAGTTCTGCAAGTTATTCCTACTGGTCCCAGTCCGGTTCTGCAAGTTATTCCTGCCAGTCCTTCTCTGGTTCTGCAAGTTACTCCTGCCGGTCCAGTCCGGTTCTGCAAGATATTCCTGCCGGTCCCAGTCCAGTTCTTCTCAGTTGTACCTAATCTGTCCATCCCTGCTTCCTGGTTCCATTCCTGATTATCCACTATCATCCATCCCGGTGTTCAGTCTGCATTCTGGTTCTGTTGGAGTGAGCCAGATCTTGGACTACAGCGATAATCCAGTACTATCCTGTTTAATACCTGGCCAAGCCTTCCACGCTAGTACTTCCGGATTACAGTTATCAAGTAAGGAGAGTGTTGTTTATCTTATCTACAATACAATCCAGTATTAAGCCTGGTTATTCTACTGTCACACTTTCTTCTACAACATACATCATTCTATCACCAAGGTCCCTCATTGTCTTGTGGTCACAATCCGCCATTCTCTATGCCGAGACCCGGGTTCGATTCCCGGTCAAGGAAGCATAGCAGACTCTATCTATATCTCATGCCAGGTGGTCTCTACAGGCCTGCCAGCTTCACCTACAATCCTCCAGACTGCTATCTAGACTTTTTCCTGACCCCGGTCCCACAAACTAACACAAGCCTGACACCACCTTATGACTTGATCAGGGGTGTCGGGTGCTCTCTTAATGTGTCCAAATCATAAATCAACCTGATTCAACATCACTAGGGTACTAATAATAAACTTTTTTTTTGTTATTCAAATCAGGGCTTCTACCATCATTCCCACCAGAGCAGCACCTGTCTAATAGCTATAGCAAGCAATTCAAATGTATTATTAAGGTGAGTCGGGGTGAGATTTCTCTCATCTATACTTATTTTAATCATAAACCAATCTAATGAGACATCTTAAGATACAAAAAACTAAATAAATGCCTGCCATATCATTTAACTAGGTTTTCCATGGGGCACCTATCAACTGGCCAACTGAGTCAATATAGATTTTGAACAAAGGGCTAACATGTTTCTAAATGTCATATTTGGTGAACAAAATAATTAGTGCTTTTGTATTCTGTGGAAAATACCTGAATTGTTTTTAGGTGCTTTAGATATAATGTGCAAAAGGTCAGATATTTTATTGTTTATTGAGTTGGAGTCATCCTGGAGCTTTGGAGAGCTGGGGGTCTGACTCCATCTTGGATCTGAAGAACTCTTCAACTTAGCGGATTCCTTCTCCGAGTCACTAATGAGAATCAGCGCACAGGTGCATGTGTATATCAGGGGCTGTTCCTGTAATATGCTTCTCTTGTTGTTTTCACTAATGTCTTCCAGGTCATCCAACAACACAATGACATTATCTCTTCCTGTACAGTGTGACAAGAATGACAACTTATATATAATAAATATTTCATACAATTTAGGCAACAAGAATAGCTAATATACTTATATATAAAGAAAAAGATAAAAATAAAAAGATAAAAAAGAAAAAGATAAAAAAAGAAAAAGAAAAAATGAAGATGAAGAAGAAGAAGAAGAAGTATATTACATGGAAACAATAGGTGGAGGGGTGATTGAATAAGACAAGTTCTATGGTGCATTCTGGGTCTCTTGATGCCAGCGCAACACTATTTGAATGACATATGGGGGCTGATTCTGAGTTGCACGCTACTATGACAGTATTAATGTCTGTTTACGTAGGTGCAACTGCGAATGTATGATAATACGAGTACCAGTTTTTCCTCTGATGTACACACCTGCATCTAGCTTGAGACACTCACTTCGAGCTCCTCAGATGTTGCAATTGGTGCAATTTTAACCAGCCCTATGGCAGGTGCAGATTTTCCATCTGAGTATGGCCTCTGATGTAAGTGATTAAGCATCTGTGTACACAACCACTTTAGCGACACTAGCGACTGCATCCCCATACACAGCTGTACTGGCCCCAGCCACTTAGTTGTGATGGACTTTCTGAGTAGATAAAGGGTTGGTCAGAAGTCCGAAGGTTTGACAATGTTCCTCCGATGGTGTGCCTTTGTATGCAAGAGGCAGATCTGACAAGCAGGTGGTTGGCGTCGCTGTACAAAAGATGGCGGCTATGTCATTTGCGTGTCTTATCAGATATGTTGCTTAAGATGCAGCAGGAATGTGATTAGCGTCCACCTCTGAATCGAGCACTAAGCGAAAAAATTGCATGTACAATAAAAACATAAACTAAAATAACAATTTGAATATTGTGATTAGAGATTTGCGCAGATTGGTGTGTTTAGGTTTTGGTTCTAATTCATCATCGTGTTTTGGTTTTGACAAACAACCCTCAAGTGTTTTGTTTTGGTTTTGCATAACTTAAAAATTGATTCAAAAAATAGATAAAACAGCTCATGTATAAATAAAAAATCATGTACTGTAATTTGAACCTGTTTACATGCAATCGAGAACCCGAGTTCAGTTTTTAAATCTGAGTTCCGAATTGACAGCAGAACTGAATTTGACTCAATTTGATTTACAATCCCTACGTTCGGGTTTGTTCATGTTTCAGGAAAACCAAATCGCACATCTCTTATTGTGATGCAATAAATAAAGTTACATAAAAAAACACCTTCAGCGATTGACATGATTTTTCACTGCGTTGTCATGTTTAATACTGTTGGTCATTTAAAGAAGATGAACAATATTGAGATTTGTTTCCCTCACCCAGGCGATGAGACAGATCCTCCAGCTCTTGGTCATACAGGGAGTCGGTCACATTCGTGATGTTCAGTCTTCCTCTATTCTTGGTGTGATACAAGATGGCGAACGTGCACTTGAACAGATCACTCTGAAAGGCCAGTAAGTTATTGGATATGTACACAGGAATCACGTTCTCTACCACTTTATGAAACATCAGCGCCTGGAGTAAGTTAATCAGCCAGATGTAATTGTCTTCTCCATCTCTTGAGAAGATCCCGACTGTGTGTTTCTTAATAACCATATTATTTACTGAGCGTGTCCTGTGAATACACTACAGAAATAAATTCACAGGTTATCATGTAGGAAAGCAGTTATTGCTAATAATAGTTTCAGTATATAAAGTATGACCTTATTATTCCTAACCTTTATCTATTATTGAACGTATTGTCAAAACCCTGTATTGCCTCTCAATTGTGGCCAGGCAGCATACTATACAACCCAGGACTGTGCCATGGAGACATCAGACGTGTTTGTAGAGACCCAATCGGTAAAGCACATATTGAAAGCCTATATACACTGCTATGACATCACCCAGTGACGTACTGCTTGGTGCAGAGGTTCCCAAACGTGGTCCTCAGGGCTCCCCAACAGGTCAGATGTTAGAGATATCCATGGTTGAGCACAGGTGACTTAATTAGTATCTCAGTAAAATGTATTTAACCACCTGTGGTCACCCATGGATATCTCTAAATCCTGACCTTTTGGGGAGCCTTGAGGACAACGTTTGAGAACCTTTGGCTTAGTGCATTAGTGATGAGACACTCAGTAGCAATAGATCATGATCATAACCTAAAAAATGCAGCATTGCCCCATTTATGTCTCTATAATACAGAAGTGTTTTACCTTACTCCTACCCATTTCATTTTGTTTTCAGATGGGACATAGGGCCTGATTCAGACCCGCTCGCGAGCACTGTGCGCTCGCAAGCGGGTCGATGGTGGCCCAGTGCGTATGTGCACGACGGAGCTGGCTTCATCGTGCGCATGCGCGAGACCCGGATAGTGACGGGCAAACCGTTGCTCCGGATCTCATACCAAAGGAGGCGTGCTGTCATTGTTAAGTGACAGCATGCCCCCTTTGGTAGGCGGGCCGAGGGAGTGGCTGCCCAACCTGAGGCATTCCCATTTGAACGCCTTTGTTTGGGAGTGGCCCCGCTGACATCATGAGTGATGTCAGTGGGAGAAATTTCGGCTCTGTGAGAGCCGAAATCTCTCTGGGGCTTGCGGCGACGAGACCCTACCACAAGGGTCTCGTCATAAGCCCGATGGTCATGATGGTCTTGCTATAGCGAGCGGCCAGGAAGATGGTCATGACCATCTGTGAGTTTATCCTCTTACCCAGTTGTTTATAAAAACTTATTACACTATTGTGTTTTTATTCAGAAAGTGACTTCATCATGTGTCCTCCTTCATATATCCACAAATCATGAAAATAACCATCCTTGTTGAGTTACTTGTAACAAACACGTTCCAAAGTGTGCCAAGATGTGCCATGCTTCATGCCATACAGTACACAGCTCAGCCATTGGGTTGCCAGAGCACCACTGATGGAAACTATCAGTGGGTGGAGACAGGGCTATATTGAGAGCTGGCTGGTGGGCAATCCTGAAACCTGATAGTTGTGCACCAGCCGCCTATGTCCTCCAGCCTGGTGCTGCAGGGAGGCTACAAGCCAGATGCCCGCTGAGATTTTTTTACCAGCGGCCACCCGGCTCTTTTCCTGCAGTGTCACGGTAGCTGGAGACTGGAGTTCTCTCCTGAACTCTAGCTTCCAGCTCTCCACACAGGCCAGGGATGGACTGGGGCTGTATTTCAGCCATGGCAGTCCACCCTGCACTTGCATGTAAAGGGGGGCATGCCGCGAGTCATGGGGGCTGGCCTCGCGGCATGCCCCATCTTTCCCTAGCACAGCACAGCAGCCGCCAGCCCATCCATGCCTCCACCCCCTCCGTCTCCATGATATTACACTGATTACAGAGCTGTGGGGTGGAGGGCGGGGGACTCTTCATTTCCCCCTCCTCGAGCCGGTCCTTAGGCCATCGGCCCTTCTGGCATATGCCAGAAGAGCCCGATGGCCAGTCTGGCCCTGCCATGAGCACTATGGGAGAGACGTCATGACCTCTCTCCCATAGTTCCGAGGAGCAGCCAGGCGGACCGGATGGCGGCAGACACAGGAGCAGTATATAAGGTAAGTATTGTTTTTTTTTTAAATGTAAGCGACACTACTAGAGGGGCATTACCATCAGACACTACTACAGGGGTATTACTATGGGGGCATTACCATATGGAGACTACTACAGGGGTATTACTATGGGGCATCACTATATGGGCACTACATGGGCATTACCATATGGCCACTACAGGGGCATTACCATATGGGTACTAGTACAGGAGCATTACTATATAGGCATTACCTCAGGGGGCATTACTATAGGGGCACTGCTGCAGGGGGCATTACTATGGGAGAATTACGAGGGGGGGGCACCAAATTACTGTCTTGCCCCCGGTGACAAAATCCTAGTTTCGGCCCTGGAGAAGCATTTACAACTATAAAGAAAATAAAAACAGAGACATGGGCCTGGCAAACATGTAGTGCAAAATGTAATAGGATCAAAATGTGCAAGTATAGAGCTATAACATCACACTATTACTGTCTGTAAACTTGAGAAAAAAAAGACCTGCCTCTGGCTAGCGAGTTACACAGAAACATGCACAGATCTGTGAGATCCATGCATGTTTCTGTGTGTAAAAAAATAGTAAACTGTAAAAAACAAACAAAAAATTAAGTGCCCCCCACAAGTATAACGATCCCCTAGTTCTTAAAATAAAGGGAAAAAAAATGTTTAGAGTTGCTCTGTATTTTCATCAACCAACACCAGGCTCAGTGAGCCAGTCCTGGTTGTGGATATATGGGGGACAAAGTGAGTAGGGGTATTCTCCACAACCAGCAGAAGGACTCACTTCTAGTGGGGTTGTAATGCCACAGCTGGGGAACCCATTCATAGGGACCCCCAGCCAAAGCATTATACCTGACTGCTAGTCAGCTTTGGACTTGGGAGCTGAAGACCCCACAATAAGAGAGCTCCCTCTCTCCAGAGCACCCCAGGCATGGGCTGATATCCTGGGGCTATTCCTGGCACCCCTGGATGATGAGTGCCGGGTTTATTGTGTACAAAAATTTGAATTAATAATTTTGTATTTTACTGGAGAACTAGATGTCCCAGGAAGTCTCCCCCACATGCTGGTACTTGGAGAACCACGAGTACCAGCATGCTGGGTATTAAGGGCCAGCTTGTACCTCTAGTTCACTTGAAAAAAAATATTTAAATAACCACAAGACTCACACACAGTGAAAGTTACATTTTATTTAAGCATACGTGCACACTCACATTCACACTCAAACTCACGTATACTCACCTATAATCCCTGTAGCCAAACACTTCCATTTGTCCTTTAGCATCCAAGTAAAAAGTAAAAGCAAAAAAACTACTCACCTACCCCTTGGTTATGGTCCTCTTCTGCCTCTATAGGTATCCACATCTTCAGAAAATAAAAAATGCCATTACTCGTACCCACTGAAGGGTGCCAACCTCTAAGGATGGTACCTCATGAAGGAGTGGCTCAGCCACTGGCTTATCTAAATGAATGATTTGGCTGAGCATTCATTGGTTGAGAGAGGCAGACCTCCACCTCTCTCAGTCAATGAGCGGTTTCTACCATTGACTTCAATGGTGGGAACCACTAGTAAATTTTGGAAATATTGCGGATAGGGGAGGAGTCAATAAACCTTCGCAAATTGGATGCAGAAGAACTATCTCAATTTATTATTGAGGAGATTAATGATGATGGTGTTGGTGGTGGAGATTGCATTTGCTGGGTTCTATTCATGCTGCTGGCAGCTGATGCTGAACTGCTTGTTATTAGTTTTTTACAGGGTTTTTGAGATGTTTCCAAATAATTTGCGTGAACTTGCTGGGAATGATGTAACTGGGAGGAGGTTCCTAGATGGTTAACAACACTACATCTACTTACTTTGGCCTCACAAATGGTAAAAAATACTTGACAAATGTTTTCAGGATTTGGATAAAAATAAATCCACACAAAAGTAGTGGCTTGTTTGTAGAGATGTGCGCCGACCCTCGTGTTATGGTTTTGGATCTGGATCTTCCCTGGTTTTGGATCTGAATTGTGTTTTGGATTTTTTTCCTTGGTGTTTTGTTTTCATGTTTTGGTTTTGGATCTGGATTTTTTTCTCAAAAAAATAAAAAAAAACAGCTAAAATCACATAAAATGTGCCTTTTTTGTTCCTACAGTATTAACAACCTCATTAACATTTATTTCCATTCGTTTCCACTCAATTTTGGTTACCTCACAGCTCACAATATTGATTTTTTTTCATCTAGTTAAAAGGCCAAAAGGTTGCATCCAGCTTGCTGGCTCAAAACTGATTGATATAATTATTAATAGAGTTGAGGACTGTGCAAAGATGACGGTTTGGATGCCCTTGAGGATTGAAGGCATGGGCTGTCATAGAGGACAAGGAAGTTGACGGCCTTGCATTATCATGATGACTGCTGGCAGCAGCTACAACATGTGGTTCTTGGCCTTGCTCTCCTGTCATGTGACAGCCCTCCATATTTCCTGTGGTCTTGTAGCTGTGTTGCAAGCACCAATAGTGTAGCCAAGGTGCGATTAAAAAATTCACACACGTGCAGTCGTGCGCACACAGAAAAAAATATACAAAATACACTTTCAGGTCCAGAACTTGGGCCCAGAGCACAGATTGGTGATGAGTGGAGTTGGGCAGCACTAGGTTGCGTTGCTGTATCTTGTGTGGTTAAGCCTAACACGCACAGACACACAGAAAATAAATAGATAAAACACACTATTTTTGGGGGGAGGTTTCGGGTCCAGAACTTGGGCCCAGAGCACAGATTGATGATGACTGGAGTTGGGCAGCACTAGGTTGCATTGTCGACTTGCTAGATCTTGTGATGCTAAACCTAACACACATAGACACACAGACAATTATTAGAAGAAAAAACAATTGATTTTTTTTTTCAGCTCCAGAACTTGGGCCCAGAGCACAGATTGATCACGACTGGAGTCGGGCAGCACTAGGTTGCAACTTACATTGCTGGCTGGATCTTGTGCAGTACTGCGGTTAAGCCTAACACACACACACAGAAAAATATTAAAGACACTTAGATTGATTTTTTTTACTATATATTTTGTTTTTGAGTCCAGAACTTGGGCCCAGATGGACACAGCACCAGCCCAGATGTATCTGCAGTTCTGCACCAGCCCAGATGGACACAGCAGACAGCAAATCACCAGCCCAGAATGGATCAGCAGCACCAGCCCAGGACACAGCAGACAGCACAGACAGCCCATATGGGTCAGCAACAGTGCAGATGGACACAGCAGACCACACAGGGACAGCACCAGCTCATAATGGATCAGCAGTGACCAGCCCAGGACACAGCAGACAGCACCAACACCTCTTCCAGCCCTACACTACCCACCCTCCCTGTTCAGTCTCCACAGCCAGAGTGAAATGGCATCCATCGTGTGGTCCCTTATATACTACATTAATCATAGAGACAAAAGTTCGCAAACCACGAGATTTCGTCTCTATGATTTTGCCTCGATATGAGACATCCGAGTAAGGCGGGAACATCTGAGCCGGCTTGGCTCTGACTCGGATCTGCTAAATTTGGGTGGGCTTTTGATCTCTGAAATCCGAACCTGCTCATCTCTACTTTTTTGGTCTTTTTGCCATGCATGACAATGGCCTACTTTTTACCATTTGAAGAACTGCTACCAATCGTGGCTGATTTACTTTGACACAAACAACATCCTCCTCCTGCATTTTATCAACTTCTTCTTATCCAATACATTTAGCATTAACATCCTCACTAACACTGTATACACAAATATCCCCCCTCATCCTGCTCCACAGTAGCATCCTCAATTTCTATGTCACTATCATTACTTTTACTACTACTCAGCCTCACATTTGCAGGGTGTAGAAATGGTAGAAGGAGGGTCCTCTAAATGTCAGATCACAGATAGCACTTATGAACACCCTTATACTTTCCTAAGGGATCTCTGAACTTTGTGAACACACAGTTTGTTCTTCAGCCATAAGGGTATATTTACTAAAGTGAGAGTTTTTAGAAGTGGAGATGTTGCCCATAGCAACCAATGAGATTCTTCTTAACATTTGACTAGCACATTCTAGAAGATAATAGCTAGAATCTGAATGGTTGCTATGGGTAACAGCTCCACTTCTAAAAACTCTCACTTTATGAAATTTACCCCTTAGTGTTATCAGTGCACTGATTTGCCTGTTTGGTGAGACCTCTAGACTCTAGACCTCTAGACTCAAAGCAAGAAGGTGTTGCATGTGAGGATACAGAAGATGCCTTACTACAAATATGTCCACTTGCATCTTTGTGCAGCAAATCATGACATAAATGGTGCAAGTCGCGCACAAGTGAATGGGTACAAGCGCTGTGTTTGCACCCACAACTCCATAGGATTGCATGGTGCAAAAACAGTGTGTTGCATGGCGTAGCATGGCACATGTGGCCATGGCTAATTGCATGGTGTGATGCGTCTGCACATTTACAGTGCTATCGGAAAAGATGCAAGAGGACACATCTGTATGTTTGGTTCTGGCTTTTGCAATAGGCTTTCTAGTGCATGCAACAGAAGTAGCAGGACTGCCTTTCACAAAGAAAGGCCATGGTTTGAGCTTTTCCTTACCACTGCATTTGGTGTATGGCATGGTAGCCCTTTCTTAAACCTTCTTCCCCTTGACTACCTTCAGGAGATGTTGATGCACTACCATGACTGGCAGTAGCTGCAGCACTAGTATTGACTTGCTACTTCTGGTCTTCTATCGATTTGATCCGTGATTGGTTTTATTATTGACTCCAGCTAATAAATGATTTATATATACAATTGAAGCTTGTTTTGGGGTGCAGATTAAGTGTGGAACACCACCATACACACCATCGCTTACACTGGAATGATATCACACTATACATCTAGTTGGCTGGTTGGAACAAAAATCTGGTAATGTATTGCAGCTAATGAGAATAGACCATTTTCTCCCAAACACTGGAAAAGCCTGTGGCTGTGGCATTACACTCATGCTAAAAAGAGAGAGTCCAGTGCTAGTTATGGAAAATACAGGGAACCTCTACTTGTTTTGTCCCCTGTATTTCCCCAACCAGGACCAGCTAATCAGAGACTTGTGCTGGTTCATAAAGTACAGGCTATAACATTGGTGAGTTGTGAGGCAAACTCGGACTTTTAAATGTGAGAGAAGGTCCGAGTTTGTCTTGCACAAAAAACTCGGAGCCTATTATATCTCGCCCCAAATATCTTAAAAATTAGAGCCAATGTAGCAAAACCAATTGTTATATTCGGAATCAACTCAAATATGGCAATATAATTACATAAAATTAGCGTTGATCACTGTTTTCATTGACTACAATAACATAATAATAACATTAGTGCTTAGCATAGAGATATTTTAATGTGAACACTAATGAACATTAATTAATAATAGTATTCATACTGTATGCCACTTCTTTTACCAGCTGAAAAAAAGTATATATATATACATACACACATTTATTACATGATATTTAATTTTATTTTACATTTTATTACGTGATACATATATATATATATATATATATATATTCATTGTCTTTTTGTTCCAATCAGTTTTGCTATTTTTTCTAGTACTATTTCATGTGAAATGAGTCTACAGTGATTTTATTACATTTTATAGTAAATTTAAAACCAAGGGCCATATGTATCAAAACTTGATGTGAGATAAAATTGTGTGATATATATCACCAACCAATCAACTTCTAACTTACATTTTGCAGGCTGTGTTTAATAAATGATAGTTTGGAGCTGATTAGTTGGTGATATATATTTCACTATTTTATCTCACATCAAGCTTTGATACATATGCCCCAAGTGTGAATTATTTATTTCAGGTTTGATCATTTTTGTTGTTAATCAGCTAAGTTACCTATCCCTTTTTCTCTCCAGGTAGCATAAAATCACATGTCAATACAATGCCCATATTGTATACTAGCATAATAGCTCTCAAAATATGCAATTTATGTAAATACATTATATGTCCTCTCTGTGTTCCAGTCAGTGTATACGTGCAATAGTGAAATTAAAGCTGCACCAACATTTCTCTAAAGGCAGAAACTGCTCTATCAGAAATCACTTTTCCTCTTTGTAATACACAACTAAAACACAAGAGGTCACTGTTCTGCAGGTAACACAACTGAGTGCTGCGTGTTTAGTGAGGTTTGATCAGCAGGACTATATACACCTGTATTCCCTGGCACCTTGTGCAGATCCCACTGTACTGTACGTATAAATAATACAGGTGCCAGACCCCTCTCTCCCCTCATATAATTTACCTTTCCCAGCAGGTCTTTCTGTGGCTATGAAGAAGGTTCTGAGCTCTGTCTTTGTGTCTTCTCAGACCCAGGTGAGACCAATAACACTGAACAGAAAGTAATACTGTATTTTCCTTCCCGCAGGGTGTGGTGTAAGTTTTTATAGGCAAAATTTAAATGTTTTACTGACTTCCCCATACATGATATATATCTACTGTATTGTGCTACTAACCTGTGTGTCCCTGACATTCACAGTGACACTCAGACAGGCCCTCCTGCTCACAATTCCCCATTAATACAAGGATCCCTACATTTAAAAACTCGGAAAGAAATGTAAAACAACTGACTGAAGTAATGCAATTATTTAAACTGAAAATCTGCAGCCTCTATAATGGGGTAATTACTGACCCCCAGAAAAAAAGTACATATAAAAATAGAAGCACTGATTTGTCAGAACAGATTTACTAAAAATAAAAAAAATAATTATATATTATAATACATATACCACCCGGCAAGATAATATATATAATAATCAATAATTAAACATTATTACACTAATAAAATCAATACTCCAAATTCACAAAATTCCTTTTTATTAGATATATTGAAGCAGCAATGATGTTAGGAAAGCTATAGAATGCACATACGGATTTTAGCAGTCACTTGTTAGCATACACGGCAGTTTGCATTGGTTAGAAAGACTGCAGCAATAATTCAGCAAGATTGCAGGTTAGTATTGATATTTATAACAAGTTACCCATTTTATTTTATACTCTTAGAATATCCCGGCAAATGTACAGCTCTTAGTGATCCATCCCCGGCAATATCGGATTATATAGACATTCTCAATAGAGAATAAAGTCCCCAGTGGAGTGATATGAAAGTGTTGTATATCCTCCCATCTGCTGGCAGCTTCCGTATTGTGCAGCTTTAATCAGAGGGTGTATCTCACAGATCACCATGGTACAGGACAAGTCTCCTGCTGGCAACTTTCTTTTTGGTGTAAAGCTGGTAAATCCTCGACGCGTTTCCCATCCTACTTTGACATCAGCGGCTTCATCAGAAGGTACCAGCCCTCTTCCTGAACCACCATTTCTATACTCCATCAGTACCAATCGTAAGATTACCTACACCAAAGAAGTTCAATGGTGAACCAAAATGATGCAGATAATTCCTTAATCAGTATGGGATTCATTAAGAACTGCATCCTTACAACTTCCCGATGGCTCCCACCAGGAATGCCTTTATAATATCCTTACTGTCTTGGTCAGCCTTGCAATGGGCATCACCTCGAGGGAATGTTCAGATCCTATTCTCTCTGATTATGAGAGATTTATAGAGACTTTTAGGAAAATATTTGATGAACCTGGCAGAGTGGTCTCCACCTCCAGCAACATTCTGCGCATTCGCCAAGGATCTCAAAATGTGTCTCAATATGCCATTCAATTCCATACACTGGCTTCTAAAGTCAAGTGTAACAATGAGGCTCTGCTTTCTGCATTGTAGCTAGGGCTTTCTGACAAGATCGAGGATGAACCAGCCACTAGAGACCTCCATACTGAATTGGAGAAATTAATCTCATTATGTAATAAAATCAACCATTGTTTCAGAGAAAGCCTTAGAGAGAGGCAAATTGTAGAAAACCAAGAATCGTGTCATTCCTCATTTTCAAACATCAACTTCATCTACTGAGGAGCCTATGCAAATCAATTACCTTTAACTTTCTGCTGAAGAATGACAGAGTCAGGTCCATGAAAATCTATGCTTATATTGTGCCGATCCAGGGCATGACATCCTATCTTGTTCTAAGGAGCTGGTAAACTCTTGCATCTAGCAGCATCCAGAGAAGCTCATCTCTGTGTGACTGTGAACTCCCCAGCTCATCCTGATTATGTTATCCCTGTTAGTCTAGAGGTTTATCAAGGCAGAGCCATAACTAGACATTTTGGTGCCCTGTGCCAGGGGGAGCATTGCGCCCCCCCCACCGATTTTTTAAATAGGAACATATAAAAGTGCACCTGAAAAAGGACCATGGCTTCATGGGGAAGGGAAGAGACAGGGGAGGCCAGGAGATGCTGCCCTGTGGTGCCCTGTGCCATGGCACAGGTCACACTATCCTAGTTATGGCCCTGTATCAAGGTATTAGAAGTTTTGCTGTTCTTGCTGACTATGGGGCAGTAGAGAACTGTGTTTCTCTAAAATTGTACAAGCATTAAAAATTCCATTTGATTCCTTGTAAGCACCTCTATAACATACAGCTTCCAGGAGGACATATCACTTATCAAACAGCACCTATCAAATTGATAGTTGATATTAAATTCCAAGGAAATAAAGTTTGATATCATCTCTCATGCTTTGCATCCTGTAGTGTTGGGTTACCCATGGCATCAAAAGCATAACCCTCATATAGACTGGTTAACCCCTCAAGTCTTGGCTTGGGGTGAAGCATACAAACATACTTGTCTGCAACAATTATTGTCCACTCATACTATTTAGATTTCTAAGTAGATCATACTCCTATTTGTCTATGTGGAAGTTACTGACATAACGCAAGCAGAAGAGACTCTGCCACCCCATAGAGACTGGGCTTGTCCCATTGACCTCTGACCTGAAAAGACTCTTGACAAGTTTATCTTTTATATCTGCCAGATACCATGCCCATGTCTTACTGTATCAAAGAAAACCTGGAAAGAGGATGCATCCATCCCTCAACCTCTCCTGCTAGAGCTGGATTCTTTTTGATCGCTTACGTCCTTGAATCGACTATAGAGGGTTGAATTAAATTAAAATTAAAACATTATATTTTCTCTTCCATTGATATCTGAACTGTTTGGCAGGGTAAAATGAGAAACTATATTCTCCAAGTTGGACCTTAGTGGTGCTTATAATCTCATCATAATCAGAGAAGGAGATGAATGTAAAACAGCAACTAATACTCTTGACGATTCCTATGAATACCTGGTAATGCCTTTTGGTCTTAGCACTGCTCCTGCTGTCTTCTAGAATTTCAAAAACAATATATTGCAGGACTTGCTTTATGTCTGTGTAGTAGTCCATCTGGATGATATACTAATCTTATCTCCAAACTTGCAACAATGTTTTTTACATGTCAAAGTCTTGCTCCAGGGACTCTTAAGCTTTACTACAAACTTGTAAAGTGGACTTTTGAAGTCAAAACAGATCCTTTCTTTGACTACATCATTTCAGGGTCAGGTTTGGAGATTGTCCCTTCCAAGGTCCAAGCAAGATTTGATTGTCCATAACCTACTGGACAACCCGTAAAGAGTCCAGTGGTTTTTGGAGTTTGCCAATTATTACCAGAAATTCATATGGGGATATTCTGCAGCGGCAGCTCCCATTTCTGCATTTACTTGCAAAGGAGCTGATCCCTCACATCAGTCAGAAGAAACACAATACTTCCATTTCCTAAACTTATATCTGCTCCAGTCCTTAATCAACCTGATACTACAAAGAAGTTAATACTTTGAGTTTACACTATCTCAGTAGGGGTTGGGGCTGTACTATTTCAATATGGAGAAGAATCACAACTACATCTGTGTGGCTTTTTCTGTAAGAAATCTCTTCCTGCAGAGATGAATTATGCCATTGGAGAAAAGGAGTTTTTGCCGATGGCACTTAGGGAATGGAGACATTTGCTAGAAGGGGCCAGATTTCCTATAACCATTTTTACTGACCATAAAAATAAAAATTTCTTATATCGAAAAACCGCACAATGTGTAAATCCTTGCCAAGTACGCTGGTCTCTGCTCTCCAGGTTAAAATTCCAAATCAAATTACAGTATGTCCAGGGATTAATTATAACTAAGTTTCATGTTTTCAATCTGCTGTTAAAATTGGTTGAAAAAAAAATATTTAGGGCTCTTTTCAGCAACAGTGACGATGTTGCTTAGAATATTATCGGGCAACATCGTCACGATTTTTTAGCCATTGTTAATAGTTATTGCTGCTATTCATCAATATTTTCTGCAGGGACGGTGGTTGCGGTAACACGCTGTCCCTGTGATGTTACAGAAGGCATTGTTATCGGTTTCCAAAAACAATCCCTTCTGTTTCTGCTCCGCGCATGCTCAGTCATGCTCTCGGGAACAGACGCCGTCCCTGCTTTGCGGTGACCGCGGACGGGTAAGTACAACTCCAGCCTGTCCAAAGTGATTGCCATGTGTATACAGACTTTATATTAGTCTCTATACATGTATATGTATGTTCTTTTATATTTAACATTTATAAATAAATGTTAAATATAATGACACATGAATATACATGTATAGAGACTAATATAAAGTCTGTATACACATGGCAATCACTTTCGGCAGGTGTAACAGGCTCTTATTGGACTCACCTGTCGGCGGTCAATGGGAATCAGGGACGGAGACTGAATGAAGTTACACAATACTGCAGGGACTTATGGGAAATATCCCTCTGTCCCTGCATTTTTGGGGGAATTTAATGTATTTTCTTCATATAATGCCATTCTGAGATTGCGTTATATAAAGTCAGGACTTTTCGAGTAATTTCATACTTTTTGCTATGCTGAATAGCAAAACGCATTAAAGCACTGCAGAGATCATTGGCTGATCCCTACAGTGCGTGATGGGAATTTATGAAGAACATAATTGCGTTACCTTCTCATCCCATTGCTGAATGGGGCATTTATATAAAAAATACAGAAATCATAGTTTCCGCATTTTTATATATAAAAATCATTGCTGAATAGACCACTTGGGGGGTCTATTTAAGTATAGTAAAACATGCACTAACTTAAAATCTGTATCGCTGCTTAATGCAGAAGTACAGGTCACTGGCTATGCAGACGCACAGTAGTATGACCAAACGAAGATCATGCAAAACCATTCTGGCATTTGTATAAATGGCAATACCTAGAGGCTTCCTAAATTGAGCCAACATCGTAGTCTCCATAGCAGGCTATCAGTGCTTTTGCTGTGCTATCACTGTTGTTTAATACAACATGAAAGTTAGTGACAGCAGATTTGAACAGAGCTTACATTACGGGCTGACTGGGACTGTTTCCTCTGACTCTCTGCTGGGAACAAACTCGATGATGTTAAACTAATATTCAAGTCAGAAAACCCATGTAATACCTACAATATTCTACATGGATTCCTCTGGGGGTATAACAGTGTCCCCCTGCTATGTTCATATCAGCATTAATGATCATCTTCTGAGATTTCATTTAATTTCCTTTTATTAACTACTGTTTGGAATAATCTACATTGCACCAATGCAGAAGTGCACTGATATGTATAAACATGTTCTTGTTAAATACTTTGTATAGTTTTATTATTGTCTGAAGCTTGTTTATATTTTTATAATTTTTTTGTTTTTAATATTTTTATTTGTGTAAAAATTTGTTATCCATTTTATAACTTACATGTTGATATTTATTGTACTTTGTTGCATCCTCCTTTTTGCTGTTTTTAAGAGTCTTCTATGTGGGTTATGTGGACTGACCCTGCTATAGGAGCACCATTTACATTTATATACCAGTGTACTGTTAACTAATTATTGTGTAATTTGTGCACCCAAAATCGGTATTTGCTCCTTTCTCTATCAAAGCTAGCTGGAGACAGGGGCTATCACTGCTTCACTAATAGACCCATCGGATTGATAACACAACACTTTAGTAACTCACCTCCAAGATGTCTGATTGTACATAAGGACAAGTACCCGTAAAATAGCAGAAAACTTATAAATAGGGGAATCATGTGATAACAGAAGTGAAACTACATTCTCTTGGCTTTTAATGAATGACTTTTTATTTGCATTTCATGTAATTTTCATCCTCTGGGTAAAGTTTAAAATGTAACAAAGAATTTACACTTGTTGATACAATTTTAAGATGGAAAAAGAAAGAAAAACATCTGATGTTATTGCCCCAGTGTTGGTGCACCGGTTAGGGGATATTACGTCCTGTACGTGTCTCTGTCTGCAATAGGTAAGAAGTGCTCAGTAACACATTTGTGAGGATTGTAAAGAGCGACATACAATATATACCAAGGGACTTTCACCCAATTAGCATAATTATGGCACATTTGCATATTTACTATTCACAGACCCAGAAGCAATGGTTTGTCCTCAATGCCAGGAGTTTATGAGGTTGGTGATTAGGTGTAAGTACTTGTCCCTCAGACCCAGAATAAAGTTTAGTTTGCATGTAAAGGTCCATAACCCATTCACCGATGTCCTAATGATGTGAAGTGTGTAGTCATTATAGACGGTGCCATAATTGTGATGAGAGCCCATGAGGGCACAGACAGCTGCACCCTACCAGTCTTTATAGTTTGCCATAAGAGGGGGAACATAACATTAGTAGATGTAGATGCAGCACAAGATTCTGGATTTATTGAGGATAATGATTTTAACCTGCAGCACTCTGTAGCCCAGAAGTCTCAGATGAGAGCTGTATTTAACCCTTTCCTAACTACATTGACTTTCCCAACCAGCTTGCAGTTCACTTTGTGGGCACTAGAGGTCATCCTCCAATTAATCAATGTGCATACCTTGTTTCCTATAGGTGTTAGCAAATAGAAAGCATAAAACAGATTAAATGTTAGTGCTGGGATTAATACAGAAGTCTTCGCATGTGGACCTTACCTGTCGTCCTCATTGTCAGTAATAGCCATCTTCTGTATGTACTATAGAAATACAGAAAGCTTCAAAGCCAACGCCTGTCCACTATACTTTTGAAAACCCTTTAATACTGTCCTACTGAGTGCACTCTCTGTTTGTACATACTAGCCTACATCCAGGTGTGGATAGGGAATTTAAAGTGGCCCAGAGAAAAATACAAATGTGACTTTATATAATTGGGACAAATTCAACTGTGGGCGGGACCAACACAAAAGTAAGTGTTTCAAAATTGTTTTTCTTTTATTGCTCTACATTCTATATTAGCATTTTATTCTTTTAATGTGACATTTGACCATATGAAACAAATATTTATTTCTGTTCCTTACCTCACTGTTTTATTCTATTTCAAGCTTACTAAAGTTGTTAGTTAACTGGCACATAGGCAATGGAATAGTTAAAAATAGCTGATAAAGAAGTAAAATGAATTTACAGTAAAACTATTATTGTTTCTGTATCTATGCAATGAGACGTTACACAACTGTGTGAATTGCACAAATGCTACTTTCCAAATATTAAGTGGTTGCAAGTGAGCTATGACGGAGATGTGGCTGACTCAGAACCTGATTCAGCAAGGAATGCAAGTGAGAGAACGCACGCACTCAGCTGATGTTTTTGCACTGCGCATGCATCGCACTGCGCGTGTGTGAAGTAGCCAGTGCGATTGGGTAAAGTTACACAGACTACACGCAGTGTATACGTAGAACCTTATGATATTGATTGACAGGAAGTGCCGTTTATGAGTGGTGATGGGGGGTGGCCCGGGAGAACGCATGCATGCTTGTGCGTTGGGACCCCGTTATAGGTGCTGGCATAATTAAGGCAGTGTGGTGGCATACGCAGCCAGACGACTCGATGCAAACAGGAAGTGGTCAAAATCTTGCACGAGATCATGTCAACCTCTATTGTGCGTATGGTTCCGATAATTCTCGATGTTACCTATGTTTCCGCTGTAGTGCGGACTACTCAGATTTTGCGTAAAGGGTATTGGGCGGCATTGTGTAGTGCTGGGAGTTTGCATCTTACTGGTAGATAGCAGTTGGTGCAGTACTGGGGACAAGAAAGAGGTTAGGGGCAGGCAGAACTGCGGGAAGGGAGGGGGTAAGGGTAGATAGCAGTAAGGCAGTACTTGGGGCAAGGAGGGGGTTAGGGGCAGGCAGAACTTGGGTAGGGAGTGAAGGTAAGTTAGATAGTAGCTTGCACAGTACTGGGGGGCAGGGATGGGGTTAGGGGGAGGAGGTCAGGATAGCAGCTGGAACAGCTCTGGGGTAGGGGGACATGGCACTGCGTGCCAATTGGCTGGGGACATGAAGCTGCACGGCAATTGGCTGGGGACACAATGCTGCATGGCGATTGGCTGGGGACACGCAGTGATTGGCTTTGCTCCCAGCAGGAGCAAAGGAGATAACCACTGATTGGCTGGGGGATACGGCGCTGTGCGGCAATTGGCTACTGAGGCACAACACAGTGCCTGCACGTCCTACAAGACCCAATAAGTTTTAAAAACTGGTTAATCTTTAGACGGTTCAACTTAGTCCTGTTTATTGGAAAATAAGCTGATCCCTGTGCCACCCCCCCTCCCCCTGCTATTTCCCACTACCAGCCAAGGCTTAGAGGCTGCTCCTGGATTTTGGGGTGATGTGAAGATGATGGGCCAAATGTAATAGGGTGAGAGTTTAGAAAATGTGAGAGTTTAGCAGTAAACTTTCACATTGGTTGAGTTTTATCTTCAAAATGGGAAAACATCTGAATGAGATTTTAAATTGTGAGAGTTTTTTAAGTCTAAAAAAACATGCAAGTTTGCTCTGTTACTTTGTTTTTGGACTCTATTACATTGGCAAAGTTTAAAAAGTGTCAGAAACTCTCACTTTTCTAAACTCTCGCCCTATTACATTTGGCCCGATATCTGTGTCAGAATTCTCCTCCGCAGCAGATTGATGGTAAATTCATGAGTGTCCCGGTTTAAGGGCATAGTATGGTACACTTATATATTAATGTCATATAAAATGTCTGTTTTCGGGTTGCTGTAACATTTTATTGTCTTAACTGTTTGTAGCTAAAGGCATCTATAAGCTATATATAAATAAAGTACATGAAACATATACTTTATTATGTATAATGCTATATTGAATTGTTATTCTATACCAGATATAACTGTATATGTACTTCACAAACAGTACTGGACTGTTATGCTAATTAAATAAAGTTTACCAAGCAATTAGAGAAGAAACCAGTAGCAGAATTGTATTGACAGTGACAAGGTGCTTGTACTGTATTTGTAACTGCAAATCAAAAACCAGAAGTCTGTTGTATACTAAAACCTATGATTGATTTTAAATCCACTTAATTCTGGGATCTTAAGAGGGTCGGTCTATTCTCCAATCTATTATATATGGGCATTTAGCATAGGTGAGGAGATGGGGGAGGGGTGTACAGTGTAGATGAAAGGGAATGGAGAGGGGAGGGGTGGGGTAGATGAACAGTACGAGCAGCAGCAGGTACAGTCACTGCACTCTAGCTTACAGGACTATCATTTAGTAAGCGTTTGACAGTCATTTTGGCCGTTAAAGCATCTATTGCAGCGTATTAACCAAAAGGTACAAAAAAATGTGAATTTTAAGATTTCGACCAGGAAGGTTGGACCAGGGGATTTCTGAGATATCACGGTGGAAACACTGGTCTCATCCTTCATTGCAGACAACTAGCTGAAGAAGCTCCAGGGTGCACAACGCGTTTTAACTCCATGGCGGAGCATCCGTACTGCACCAGCAGGGCGCCATCGGCACCTCAGCACTGCGGCCAGCCTACGAGGATTCAGACCAAATACAGGTACCCTTTTATTTCTCTTGGCCTATAATGCAGGGTTATTCTATGTGGGGCCTTCCAGCTGCTGTGGAACTACACATACCACGATGTCCTGCCACAGTTCTAGCATGGCCTAATAATAAAACTGTGCAGGGCATGCTGGGACGTGTAGTTCCCTCATGCATACTCTGCACTGGCAGCACCCTAAACTCACACCACAACACCCCTATTCATCTTCCTTCTTACCACTGTGATCACTGCTAACATTGTACACAGCATGCAACAGGGATAGCCGGATTTCTCTCTGCCGGTAACAATGTGATTTGATTTGCACAATACCTAAGCCAGTATCACACACTAGGGATGGCCACCGACCATCGATGGTTTGGCAAACTGATGGCAGGTGTGCTTTATTTTATTTTATTGATGGCTGCGTCCGATTTTGAGAAGACATCAGCATGGATGGCTTCCGCTACCACACACTTGCTTTGATAGCTATTATCTCATTGGATGTCTTCACCTGCAGATGATCCTGCACTGATTTCATCAGGATCTATCACAGGACAAGTCTGAAAGCAGATACTGTACCTTCTTAATCATTCTTACATCTATGTGCATGAGGGGCTCCATTGCCCACTGGGCCTGATTCAGAGCCGCTCGCTCTTACAGAACGCTCGCTCTGAATCAGGGCCGGTCTTTTTTTTTTTTGGGGATCAGCCTCTTGGCCGTTCGCATAGCTGTGGGTGACCACCCACAGCTATTGTGAGCGGCCATGATGACGGTCGTGATGGTCAAGACCATCGCGACCATCGGGCTTGTGATGAGACCCTTGTGGTAGGGTCTCGTGGCCGCAAGCCCCAGAGAGATTTCGGCTGTAACAGAGCCGGAATCTCTCCACTAACATCACTTGTGATGTCACTTGTGATGTCAGTGGGGCAGCCCCAAAACGGCAGGCATTCTCATGGGAACGCCTCAGTTTGGGCAGCCACCCCACCGGCCCGCCCACCAAAGGGGGCGAGCTGTCACTCAACATCGACAGCTCGCCCACTTTGGTGCGAGACCCGGAGCGATGGATTGTGCGTCGATAGGCGGGTCTCGCGCATGCGCACGACGGAGCCGGCTCAGTCGTGCGCATGCGCTGTGGGCCACCATCGACCCGGTTGCGAGCACTCAGCACTTGCGACCGGGTCTGAATCAGGCCCACTGTGCAGCTCCATCCCCAAAGGACACTACTTGAGGGACGTATACTTTTTTATCTGTACCTTGTTACCTTTCCCATTGTGGGGCTGATTTGTTGTTGGACGACTCAGTTCTCAGGTATAAATGCAGAGATTTTGCATACAGCACATTCGCAGATGTGATTTTATACGTTACTGCATTTGTCTGATCTATACTTAATTGTTCGGATATGTCATTCAATGAAACTATTACTGTGTATGTGACACTGAGACGTGGAATACTTTTACTATGTATGTCACACTGAGTCGTGGAATACTATTACTGTGTATGTCACACTGAGACGTGGAATACTATTACTATGTATGTCACACTGAGATGTGGAATACTATTACTGTGTATGTCACACTGAGACGTGGAATACTATTACTATGTATGTCACACTGAGATGTGGAATACTATTACTGTGTATGTCACACTGAGACGTGGAATACTATTACTATGTATGTCACACTGAGACGTGGAATACTATTACTGTGTATGTCACACTGAGATGTGGAATACTATTACTGTGTATGTCACACTGAGTCGTGGAATACTATTACTATGTATGTCACACTGAGACGTGGAATACTATTACTATGTATGTCACACTGAGATGTGGAATACTATTACTGTGTAGTGTGTCACAATGAGACGTGGAATACTATTACTGTGTATGTCACACTGAGACGTGGAATACTATTACTATGTATGTCACACTGAGACGTGGAATACTATTACTATGTATGTCACACTGAGACGTGGAATACTATTACTGTGTATGTCACACTGAGACGTGGAATACTATTACTGTGTATGTCACACTGAGACGTGGAATACTATTACTATGTATGTCACACTGAGTCGTGGAATACTATTACTATGTATGTCACACTGAGACGTGGAATACTATTACTGTGTATGTCACACTGAGACGAGGAATACTATTACTGTGTAGTGTGTCACAATGAGATGTGGAATACTATTACTATGTATGTCACACTGAGACGTGGAATACTATTAATGTGTATAACACACTGAGACGTGGAATACTATTACTGTGTATGTTACAATGAGACCTGGAATACTATTACTATGTATGTCACACTGAGACGAGGAATACTATTACTGTGTATGTCACACTGAGACGTGGAATACTATTATTGTGTATATCACACTGAGACGTGGAATACTATTACTGTGTATGTTACAATGAGACGTGGAATACTATTACTGTGTATGTCACACTGAGACGTGGAATACTATTACTGTGTATGTCACACTGAGACCTGGAATACTATTACTGTGTGTGTCACACTGAGACGTGGAATACTATTACTGTGTATGTCACACTGAGACGTGGAATACTATTACTGTGTATGTCACACTGAGACGTAGAATACTATTACTGTGTATGTCACACTGAGACGTGGAATACTATTACTGTGTATGTCACACTGAGACGTGGAATACTATTACTGTGTATGTCACACTGAGACGTGGAATACTATTACTGTGTATGTCACACTGAGATTTGGAATACTATTACTGTGTATGTCACACTGAGACGTGGAGTGCTATTACTGTGTATGTCACACTGAGACGTGGAATACTATTACTGTGTGTGTCACACTGAGATAGGGAAAACTATTACTGTGTATGTCACACTGAGACGTGGAATACTATCACTGTGTATGTCACACTGAGACGTGGAATCCTATTACTGTGTGTCACACTGAGACGTGGAATACTATTACTGTGTATGTCACACTGAGATGTGGAATACTATTACTATGTATGTCACACTGAGACATGGAATAGTATTACTGTGTGTGTCACACTGAGACCTGGAATACTATTACTGTGTATGTCACACTGAGACGTGTTATACTATTACTGTGTATGTCACACTGAGACGTGTTATACTATTACTGTGTGTGTCACACTGAGACGTGTTATACTATTACTGTGTGTGTCACACTGAGACGTGGAATACTATTACTGTGTATGTCACACTGAGACGGGAAATACTATTACTGTGTATGTCACACTGAGACGTGTTATACTATTACTGTGTGTGTCACACAGACGTGGAATACTATTACTGTGTATGTCACACTGAGACGTGGAATACTATTACTGTGTATGTCACACTGAGACGTGGAATACTATTACTGTGTATGTCACACTAAGACGTGGAATACTATTACTGTGTATGTCACACTGAGACGTGGAATACTATTACTGTGTATGTCACACTGAGACGTGTTATACTATTACTGTGTGTGTTACACTGAGACGTGTTATACTATTACTGTGTGTCACACTGAGACGTGTTATACTATTACTGTGTGTGTCACACTGAGACGTGTTATACTATTACTCTGTGTGTCACACCGAGACGTGGAATACTATTACTGTGTATGTCACACTGAGACGTGGAATACTATTACTGTGTATGTCACACTGAGACGTGGAATACTATTACTGTGTATGTCACACTAAGACGTGGAATACTATTACTGTGTATGTCACACTGAGACGTGGAATACTATTACTGTGTATGTCACACTGAGACGTGGAATACTATTACTGTGTATGTCACACTGAGACGTGGAATACTATTACTGTGTATGTCACACTGAGATTTGGAATACTATTACTGTGTATGTCACACTGAGACGTGGAATACTATTACTGTGTATGTCACACTGAGACGTGGAATCCTATTACTGTGTGTCACACTGAGATGTGGAATACTATTACTGTGTATGTCACACTGAGACCTGGAATACTATTACTGTGTATGTCACACTGAGACGTGGAATACTATTACTGTGTATGTCACACTGAGACGTGGAATACTATTACAGTGTATGTCACACTGAGACGTGGAATACTATTACTGTGTATGTCTCACTGAGACGTGGAATACTATTACTGTGTATGTCACACTGAGACGTGGAATACTATTACTGTGTATGTCACACTGAGACGTGGAATACTATTACTGTGTATGTCACACTGAGACGGGGAATACTATTACTGTGTATGTCACACTGAGACGGGGAATACTATTACTGTGTGTGTCACACTGAGACGTGAATACTATTACTGTGTATGTCACACTGAGACATGGAATACTATTACTGTGTATGTCACACTGAGACATCAGTCTGTGGACTCAGAATAGCACGGAACCCAAGCAACACACCATGACACTCATACAAAAGACAACCGCTTTACGCAAGCTCATGGATACCACCCAGATCCTGTCCCAAAATGCCCATTTCACAGAAAGCTGGATCCAGCCAAGTTCCATCGAACTGAAGATAGGACGGTGATATTCAGAAATGTATAATTTCACCACTGCACATGTGCTGTATGCTAAAAATAACTATTTTGCATCCATTCAAAGATCTGTCTGACTCACAATCCTTCCCAGAGTCAGTACAGTAATGGAAACCCAGACTTGATATGAGAAATGAACCTTCAGTAATAGCTGCAGAATTGAGGAAGTAATATAAGAAAAAGCATTTAGGTGCTGATTACAGGAATAGTAAAGCAGTCACAAGTTACCTGCAGATTCACTGGGAAATAGTCAAGGAATTCAGGCCACAAGCTGGGGTTAGGGCTGGATGGAGACATGAAATCACAGGCTCCAGATCATCAGGATCCAGACAGGATGCAAAAAGCAATATCACTAGGACACATAAGCTGTTAGTTGTATCCACCATCAAGCAGTGTACTGATGGTGAGAAATAGCAACCAATTAAAGATGAAATAAAGAGATATAGTTAAATATTTTATTTTGGAAGCTACCATGTATACAGGGAAGAAATAATTGAATATATAGTGACATATTGTGTGAATTAGGTTAAGAGGAGACCATAATCTGCAACGTGTATGTTGTCCAGGAATAGAAACTTGACCTGTGCTCAGTGTTGGTGTTCCCATCTACAGTATACTGGGAAATAGACAGGGAGTAAGAATAACAATCACAAACCTAATGCTGAGAGGCCACAGATATGTTCTGTTGGAGTGAAGGACATTGGTGATGGGATACAGTACGTGTATACAACACTAGAGGTCATCAAGATAATGTTTCAGTATAAACCTGTAAACAAATTATTTTAGACACTACAAAGAAAATGTAGTAACCAAATCTAAAGCTGCCTATCCACTAGAAGACTGGTAAAAGACTGCACGATTACGACATTGTAATTATGCAGTCGTTTGTCAGTCTGTGATGTGCCTACACTGAACGAGCGAGCAGTCATTCAGTGTAGGCACAATCAATCATCTGCAAACATGCTGCACCTGACGTTATTGTTAGGTTGACCAGCATGTTTGCACGATGTTAGATGTCTAAAAGACCAATTTTTTAAACAATATGCAAATGATTTTCAAACGATATCGATATCGTTATCGTTCAATTGCTCATTTTAATTGTCTAGAGTTACCTAATGCCCTTATTTCTAATCATTATGAATTAACCTCCCATTACTGTTCATCAGAATTTATACACAGTATACTGGTTAAAGACCTTAATGTACTTTTTATCTAGAGTAACAAAAAATATCCCACCATCTGCAACACTGGCCGGGTGTGACTGAGAACTCCACAGAGGATACCCCCTTATCTAAATTCTTCCTTGAGCTCTACTTTGCTAAAGGGAGAAATGGAAATACATTTTTCCCATCATATTAGTCTAAATGATGGGAACTGCCAACCAGAGCTTATATGTATTTAGGGATCCAAATAATGTCTGTTGATCTTTTTAACTCCTCAACCCAAACATATCACATATTTCACACTTGACAGAATGATGATTCCAATGCTTTATTTGGTCTTCTGACTATTCAGTTCTATTTTATAGAAAGCAATGTCTCCTTGTTCCTCTGCTTCAGGGTAGTGATCTTCTCCTGGCAAGAGGACTCTGATGCCATCTACCTGTCAGCCTCCTTGTCTAATAATGTCAGTATCAGTTCAAGTTTCTACGTTCCTCTTCCACCTTCCACGGAAGAAGAAGATAAATCCTGGAAATCTATGGTGGACACAGCATCGTTAGTCATCTTTTATCACTCTGCAACATCAAAGAGGCCTATACAGGACATGAAACCTTACCTGGAAATCTGTGTTGCTCAGAAAGGTAAGAGAGCTGCTACGAATTTATAATAGATAATAACATAACATTATTTTAGATGCTATTGAATAATTATGTCATATGTTATGTTAAAATATTATGATCACTGTTCTATAGTAAATACAATAATTAAAAAGTGGTCAGTGAATATTTTGGGAGTGTTAGAAAAATTGTGGCCATTCCAAATTCACTTATGACCTAAAAAAAATTCAGATATTAAACTACCAAAAATGCTAAACAATTGTAGTGAAACACAAATTTTCTGTTTGAAACAGGGGAAAAAGATTTGCCAAAGGATTTCACAAAAATAGACTTTGGGGGTAAATTTGCTAACTGCTGGAAAATCACCAGGTTAAAAGATGCAATGACCCATATCACCATTCTAATGTTCTTACATGTAAAGCATACAACCACCTGATTTATCAGACTTCAATTTAGAAACTCAATAAAAAATGGGTGTGGTATAAAAGATCGATAATGTAAAGGTAGATTGTCAAAAGGTTGACTGGTTCAGATGGTTGACACATAAAAGCTTTTTTTGTAATTTAAGCCTAATCTTAACTCTTACCCTCCCCCTAGTGCATAACTCTAACCCGACCCATGGTGCCTAATCATAACCCTCCCCCTAGTGCCTATCCCTAGCCCTCCCCCTAGTGCCTAACCCTCTCCCTAATGTCTAACCCTAACCCTCCCTCTAGTGCCTAACCCTGCCCTTAGTGCCTATCCCTAACCCTTCCCCTAGTGCCTAACCCTCCCCCTAGTGCCTAACCCTAACTTCTGCCCCTAGTGCCTAGCCATCCCCTTTGTGCCTATCCCTAACCCTTCCCCTAGTGCCTAACACTCCCCATAGTGTCTAACCCTAACCCTCCCCCTAGTGCCTAACCCTCCCCTTAGTGCTTATCCCTAACCCTCCCCTTAGTGCCTATCCCTAACCCTCCCCCTAGTGCCTAACCCAACTTCTGCCCCTAGTGCCTAGCCCTCCCCTTAGTGCCTATCATTAACCCTCCCCTTAGTGATTATCCCTAACCATCCCCTTAGTGCCTATCCCTAACCCTCCCCTTAGTGCCAATCATTAACCCTCCCCTTAGTGCCTATCCCTAACCCTCCCCTTATTGCCTAGCCCTCCCATTAGTGCCTATCCCTAACCCTCCCCTTGGTGCCTATCCTAACCCTCCCCTTAGTGCCTATCATTAACCCTCCCCTTAGTGGCTATCCCTAACCTTCCCCTTAGTGGCTATCCCTAACTCTCCCCTTAGTGCCTAACACTAACTCTCCCCCTGTTGCCAAACACTAACCCTCCCCCTGTTGCCTAACCCTCCCCCTAGTGCCTAACCCTAACCCTCCCCCTAGTGCCTAATCATAACCCTCCCCCTAGTGGCTATCCCTAACCCTCCCCTTAGTGGCGATCCCTAACCTTCCCCTTAGTGGCTATCCCTAACTGTCCCCCTGTTTCCTAACACTAACCCTCCCCCTTTTGCCTAACCCTCCCCCTGGTGACTAACCCTAACACTCTCCCTAGTGCCTAATCCTTAACCTTCCCCCTAGTCCATAACCCTAACCCTCCCCTGCTTATTTACTGCATGGAAAAGTTCTGTATCATCTCTCACTTTCTCATAGAGGTTTCTGTGATTACATCTAAACATCTGACCCACCTCCTGACCTTAGTCGAGGTCCAGGGACACTCTAGATCAATATACACATTTGGAACATAACCAAGTGGGTTTTGATTCTGGTGGTGGCAGTGGTGCTTTACCTGCTTCTTACACTGATCCTCACTGACAGAGAGGAATGTACTCATCAGAAGTTCAGATGTGTTCCCCAGCACAGCCATGACTCCAGCCACACACAAGGGAAAAGGACATTGGGGTGGCCTTTATAGAATGTCAATGTAATGTAATCAGGGGCAAAGAGAGGAAAGGGGGAGCAGGTACTAATTACCTGGGCCCAGTCTTGATGCAGGGGCCCGGGAGGAGCCAGGACCCACATATCCCCCCCCCACCTTACCTGTCACCTGCCAGCAGTGGTTCTCCTCATCCCAGCATGTGCTGCTGGCACTGATCAGCAACAGTCTCCTCTGCCAGTGCAGGGGGGAAGGGAGAGGGGGATTTGCTCATGGTTTAGGAAAATAACCGGGGACAGGCAAGCCTCACTACGGCACTAAATATTATAAGTGCTAATAGGCCTTAGATATCTGGTTTCACTAATGCCAAAAGCACCGTCTATTATTTTGCTAATTATTCTGGTGCATTTTTTGAGTTTTAAACTCACTGCCCACTACATCAGGTGACTTCTATCTATCACCCTACAAAAATTGTGAACCTTACTTGAGGTGGATTTATGGTGAGTATGCGTCTAGTCATATTCTAATACATACGGAACCTTTGCTGGTAATTTGGTGGAATCGCAACAGTTTTGCAAAATCAGAGGTTATTACATTCCCCCCTTAGGTCTTTTCCAATGAGGAAAATACTCTGTAGAAAAACATTTATTATTTGTGCTTTTCACCAACACTGAGAATCTACATCTAGCAAATAAAAACATAAAGATGTTGTTCCTATACTGATCAAAAAATGTTTTATACAGTATTCTTTATTTAGAATTGTTATGCATAACCATAACACAGTACAGGCATGTCAACACGCCATGAGGTCAGCAAAACCATATAGGAAGTAACAACCAACATGGATATGCCAAAAAAAGTTTAGCTTACATCCCAGTAGCAAGAGATCCTCAGTCTTCCAAGTCCCTGCACTAGCATATAGGAATAATGCACCATTAGATTGCTGTACTTACCTTTTATATTTATTGCTTCATGTGCATCATTTAAACAGAAAATAGCGTAATGCCAGCGTAACACAGCAACTCTCTGAGTGCTCAGACGATACTGGTTATGGTCATGTGCGCCTGGTGTTACATAGGTAACAGTCCTGCAGTGATGGAGAATTTCTTCTCTCATATCTTCTACAATAGGATTTCATGACCAGATGGCAAATGGTTTAATTTCTAATTTCTAACTGTAGCTTTTAAAGGAACAAAGTCTAATAAATAACCAATAATAGTGTTTCAGCTGTGTTATTCATTTCTACTATTAATCTTAAAGAACTACTATAAACTAAGTCAGCTAAAATTTGTTATACACATAAAGTTTGAAGAAAACCAAAAATAGTTTTATTTTCCTATACTAAAGAATATGGGAAATTATGGTGTCAGTGGATGTTACTGTGATGTCATCTCTGTGGTGTCAGTGGATGTTACTGTGATGTCATCTCTGTGGTGTCAGTGGATGTTACTGTGATGTCATCTCTGTGGTGTCAGTGGATGTTACTGTGATGTCATCTCTGTGGTGTCAGTGGATGTTACTGTGATGTCATCTCTGTGGTGTCAGTGGATGTTACTGTGATGTCATCTCTGTGGTGTCAGTGGATGTTACTGTGATGTCATCTCTGTGGTGTCAGTGGATGTTACTGTGATGTCATCTCTGTGGTGTCAGTGGATGTTACTGTGATGTCATCTCTGTGGTGTCAGTGGATGTTACTGTGATGTCATCTCTGTGGTGTCAGTGGATGTTACTGTGATGTCATCTCTGTGGTGTCAGTGGATGTTACTGTGATGTCATCTCTGTGGTGTCAGTGGATGTTACTGTGATGTCATCTCTGTGGTGTCAGTGGATGTTACTGTGATGTCATCTCTGTGGTGTCAGTGGATGTTACTGTGATGTCATCTCTGTGGTGTCAGTGGATGTTACTGTGATGTCATCTCTGTGGTGTCAGTGGATGTTACTGTGATGTCATCTCTGTGGTGTCAGTGGATGTTACTGTGATGTCATCTCTGTGGTGTCAGTGGATGTTACTGTGATGTCATCTCTGTGGTGTCAGTGGATGTTACTGTGATGTCATCTCTGTGGTGTCAGTGGATGTTACTGTGATGTCATCTCTGTGGTGTCAGTGGATGTTACTGTGATGTCATCTCTGTGGTGTCAGTGGATGTTACTGTGATGTCATCTCTGTGGTGTCAGTGGATGTTACTGTGATGTCATCTCTGTGGTGTCAGTGGATGTTACTGTGATGTCATCTCTGTGGTGTCAGTGGATGTTACTGTGATGTCATCTCTGTGGTGTCAGTGGATGTTACTGTGATGTCATTTCTGTGGTGTCAGTGGATGTTACTGTGATGTCATCTCTGTGTTCTCTACATTACTCAGGACCAAAGAAGGTGATTGTGGTGACCGGGTGCACTGAGAAGTCGGAGGATGAGAGGAGAGATGAGCGGGAAGGAAATTTGTACCCAGAATGTGATCACCTGTTCTTCACAAAGGCAGAACTGAACTTTCTCACCAGAAAACCTCTTCTGCCAGGAATGCAGGAAAAAATAGATCAGATTAAATCCATCCTGTGCCCAGGTAAGCGTATTTCTTGTTAGATTTCACAGATTTGTCGATCATGATCAAAATTTTAAAGTGATCTGCAAATCTGTGAAATTAAATTAGTATAATTTCACCAATCCTCTGATAGATCATAGAACAACGATGAAAGCTGGTCGGTATTTCCGACCGGCAGATCAGCGTTTCGACCTCATCGCAGAATCGGACTATACGTTGTGTCCATAATAAAGATTTAAAAATAAAATCATGCAGTCACAAAGATCTGTGAATAACTTTGGGTCTGTTTTGGTAAATATCATAACTGCATAAATCACAGTCAGGAATCAGCATATCCAATAGCTGGTGACCGCTCACGGTTACTGTACTTTTAAATGTATAATTGATCATACTCATGAGTATGAGGATCAATAGTGTAACCCTCAGATTAGTATGTCATAAACCAGTCTGTGATGTGTTGCACGGTCTGCATAGTTTAAGCCCACCCAGTGCTCAGGTTAGGTCATCGTGTCATATCACAGTTATCCCCTCCCCATTTATTTACTAATGGGAGAGAGAAGTGTTAATGGTGCATAGTAACAACCATAAAATATAAAATGAAAAGCAATATGTTAAGTATTTATTTTTCTTACCCATGATATTCCAGCTACAGAGCATGTGCAGTAGTTAAAATAACAAGATAATAAACTCATCTGCAAAATGGGATGCATTCAGATTGCCGACAGAAGGGATCCTAGATGTTGAGACTACAAAAGCAAAGGTGTTGTGGTGCCCAGAGTAATCACCTGCTCTTCATATGTTATAGTAAAGTAACTGCAGTAAGCAATGCTCAATAACATATAGAGTAATCACATGCTTTTTATATGGTGTCATACAGGGACTGCAGGAGGAAGAGCATTCTCTCAGTCCCCGTGCAATTTATCCTGGGGAAGGATGCATTATTATATATGCTCATAAAGGAGTCTTTTGCGCTTAATTCAGGGGCAATTGCATCCAACGCTACATGCATCCAGTTTGAACTTTGCACTTTGCCTCCAATAAGTTCAAATTCATTATGAGTAGCATCTAATTAGAATGATTACACAGGTCTGCGAAATGTAAGGTATTGAAAGATTTTTTAATAATACTTTTATATTCTTAAATATACTCCTATGTACATCAAGAAATGGTATATAAAAAAAAATTACCACATCATATTTACCTATAAGGGGGGTTACATACATTTTTAATAAAAAACAAGAAGTTTAATTGTTTTTTACATATTTATTGTGAAATATGAAGAAGTGAAGATGATATCACTGTGTTTTTGTCATAATTACATAATAAAATAACAATAAAATCAAACAATAATAGAAACAAAACCATAATTATTTAAAAAATTGTTTATAACTTGTTTTTTTTGTCTTCAAACTTTGTTTTGTTGCTTTTCACTTATAAGCTTTTTCTGTGTCGTCTCTGTGTATCATCCAGCTGTAGTCAGCCATCATGCTGACGTCCCAACGACCCTGGTATCTTCTGTCTACATCTTTAATGTCTTGGTGGAACCATTCACCCTGTTCTTCACTGTAGTCTCCAAGATTATTTCTGAAATGCTCATTGTGTGAATTAAAAAATGTACCTTTAAACTCATATTGCAGCCAGGGGTGTATCTAGGCATTTGAGTGCCCCTGGCAAAGTAAGGGACTGGCGCCCCCCCTCCATATTTGAAATAGGGAATGTGCACATGGCAAAAAGAGACATGGTCATGTGGAGAAGGGGAGTGGACACACACACATTTATTTATATATATATATATATATATACACACACACACACACATACACATATGTATACCTATATACACACACACATGTGTATATATATATATATCTATATATATACACACACATATATATATATATATATATATATATATATATATTATACCATTCTTGTATAATATAAATTTAATATTATTACCCTCCTGAAAGCCATCCACCATTGGTGGTGCTGCAATGCACAGCATACACTGTTACAGATGTCAGTGTCCATCACCGCACAGCACTACAGATTTCAAACTCAAATGAAACTACAGCTCCCAACAGCCCTTGCTGCCAGGAGCTTTCCGGCAGCAAGCGCTGCTAGGAGCTGTAGTTTAGTTGCAGTTCCTTCACTCTGTGTAGCGTTATGCCGGACACTGGCGCTGGTAACAGTGGCTCCTGCCAGTGAGAGTCTCCAGGCAGCAGAGGTATAAAAACTAGTGTGTGCTTCTATTCCCTGGCCGTGGATGCCATCGCCGGGCGGCGCCCCTGGCGATTGCCATCCCGGCCAATGTGTAGATACGCCGCTGATTGCAGCCAAGGTTTCTGTAGCTATTAAGCATTTCCCTGACAATTTCTTTGTAGTTTGGATCCTTGACATTGCCTAAAAAAATTTGAAATTTCTTGTTTGAATGAAGTCCAAGCCGAAAGTTCCCGAAATGTTCATCTTTTATTAACTTTGAAATGTCGAGGTCTGTAAAAATGCCTTCCTCCAGTTTAGCATCAGATAGGTTAGGGAATTTGGTAAAAATATATTTAAAAGTTTCTCCATCTTTAGGCAGTGCTTTTACATATTGTTTCATAAGTCCTAATTTTATATGTAGAGGTGGAAGTAAAACTAATAACTGGATTTGATGACATAATTTTTTCATTTTCTAAACTTTTTTGAGATGCCCAATTGTTTTTTTGCCAATGTAAATTTTTAGCTCTGCTATCCCATTCATAGAGAAAACATGGGAATTTAGTGTAACCTTGTTGCTGGCCAAGTACCGTGTATACTGTACTGTATGAGTGGTGTGTACTGTGTGTATGTGGTGGTAGGCAGGGGTTAAAATGAGCTGGCACAGGGCAAAACTGTATTGCATCTGTTGTATTTGGTTCCACCTTCGCCAGCTCACCTTGTAGCTGTAGCTGTTGTGTGTGTAATGTTCCTTTAGACAGTATGGGGTTTAGGCCCTTTGTAAATGTCAGCTCCATGCCAATGTGGACCTTAATCTGGCACTGGGAGGGGGGAAGTTTTATGACGAGAACTGAATTGCAACGTTCTATACTACTGACTGAATTCATTTAAGACCATGTTTTATAATAAATGTTGGCAGAATACATTTATTACTTTAAAGAATATGAAAAAAATGACATATTCATAAATACACGTTTTGCAGAAAAATGTTATGTGATATGCAAAATCGGGAGTCATTTTCATGTTCAGAAGCCAAAAATATTTAAGTATCACATAAATTCATGAAAAAAGCTTTTTTTAGCAGACCTGTGTTATCTAATATCTGCGTTCTCTCATTTACAGGTACTTCAGAAACCTCCTCTTTACATGGGGTAAGAAATATTTCATCTTATGTAATTGTTAAGCCAGGGGGCAGATGGTTTCTGAATGAGGGTTTGGAGATATTTATGGATATTTAATCACAAAAATATGCTGATTTGAAGTTTGAACACATGGCTCAGAGGATGATTCCTAAAAACATATCTGGATCAGACTTTATTGTCATTAACAATCTGCAATACATGAACTTTCAGCAAAACACATGTGCAAATCAACTACTTCATAAATACAGGAAACCTCTTATATCAAAAAACCTCCAGCTATTTGTTATTTAATGTATAGTTGTGACAGAGTGGGTCTCTCCCTCATTCTGATGAAAGGGTTAAACTCCTTTAGCTAGGGAGGAAACACACCCTTACCTCAATTAAGACCAGCTAAGGTATAAAAACCTGGCAAGTTTATTTAGTTGGTGGAAATGTGAGAGAGAGGTTACACCTTTAGCAGCTCGCTCTATGCTGGACAATCTGAACGATTACTGCTGTGAATACTCTGTTCGTTTGAACTGCTGTCTCATGCAAGCTGTATTATTGTTCCTGAACTGTGTTTGCCTTATGTAAGAAGTCATTACACTGGCTCTGCCTTTTCAAGCCTGGAATAAAAGCTTACTTGTTTGCATCATCTGTCTCCCATTGGTCGTCTGAACTTACCAGCTACAATAGTGGTTAGGGAAAAACTATTTCTTAATCAGCTAATGCAACATAATATCAACCTATACTGGTCATTTAAGGGTGACATTTTAAATAAGCCATAATTTGGGTGTGACATGTTAACAAATATTTAATACATCTCCCTGAATACTGTATTTTGTAACTCTAACCCCATCACATTCCCTGTTGTCCTAATCACTCTCTTCAGGGATTTAAGCTCAGGTGCTGTGCAGTTCCCAAACCACGCTACTCCGCTGTAAATCCGAAAAACTTTTCATAATACAACTATAAAAATGTACTAATATTTCCCTACACATTCCTGAGACATGCAATTTACTAATAAAAAGCAGTTGCTGCTGAACCTTTCTAACCACCGAATGAGTTTGGATGGACCATTACCAATAAATGTAAATATTTATTCCTAAATATGTTAAAGACTCCTCCACATCCACAGCCTGTCCCATCCAGGATTGCCGGGTAAAAGCGACATCTTTGCTTTTCTAAAATCAACTATAAATTTCTTTTTTTCACATTTAAAACTAAATGATTTTCATGGCTCCATTTTTCTATCCAATAGACTTCAGTCCTTTTATTCAGTTGCATCATCATTCCTGATCCGAGCTACTATAGCAATATTGTCTGTAAATGTAATCATTTGGAATATGGAGCTGATTCAACAGTGGATGCAGATTCTAGTATTCACATACATTCCCGATTATCGGGAAACTGCGCATGCACAGGATGTGTTCTGCACATTTGCAAATGGGTCCTGCAATATCTCACGCAGACCCCCCTATACCTCTGCCCGATTGACAGGCAGAGGAATTTGTGGGGGAAGTGCTGGGTTGGGGAAGGCCTGCATTACTGGAAACAGGCTGTACTGACACTGTGGAAACAGAAGGATGCTTAAAGGATCAGGCAGTGGACTTTAGATTCATGTGCGGGAGCATAATAATATGGAGTATTTGGGGGGTACGTCTGATAGCATGGGATGCCATTGAGAGAAGATGTGTGAATGCAGTGGCAGGTCCTAGTACCCATCTGCTCTGAGCCAATGCACAGAGGCATCACACTTAGCTGAGCTGCTCTCCAATACCCCCTTGCTCAATGCTGTCTCTGGTTACAACATTTTCAACATGAACATCACACAGTTTCACCTGCAACCAGAAACAAATAAGGTGTATGATAAAACACATCAACATTTCAAGCATATGTTCCAATCCATATTCCAAAAAACATTTGAGACAAGCCAACTGAGTATTAGCTGACATGTCAGCAGCACTGCTCCTGATTGTCATATGAAACACATTCACTGAAGCACTATCTATCTGCTCTCTAATGGGAAGGTATCTGATAGTGGTATATTGGACCTACTATATAGTAATGTATAGCACTGGAAGACAAATCTTTTGCTTCTGTGGTGTCGCATGTAATGTTCATGGTCTCATCAAAACTAGGAATATCGAACACAATCAGTTTATTGCAGCCCCAATGGAAAAAATGAAAGAACCTGCACTAAATACTAGAAAAACACAAATAGTATATCTGATTTAATAGATCTGTCTTTAAGTCATATAGAGTATTCAGACAATTTTAAAACCATATATAGCTGAAGAAATGGCAAATATTGTGGTAGAATTATAATTGTATACAGCTTGGATTAAGAATAATCATTTATTATTATACTGCACAACTTGCGGAATATATATTCAATAAAACATAAAAACTAAAAAAAAAAAGAGTCCAATATAACAAGAAAAATTAATGTGCTGAGTATAGTTAGATGACTGAATCCAAATGGCATTGGCTAACATGTAATAGTCACTAATCCTCAATGGTAAAGTCCAGGATAATGTCCAGCATGTATAGTTACCAGCTTGTTAGAAAATGCAGTCACATCCCACTGGGTTGGTATAGTGCCCACGAATGGTATGGGGATGGAGTAATGGCACTGGAAGTAAGATGAAGGTGCCAGTCTGGAGATCCACAGTGAGGTTCCCAAATGGAGCAGACACTGTCAGTCGAGTCTTAGACGCGTTTCGCTGTGCAAAGCTCACAGCTTCCTCAATAGCATAATCCTTCTTGGTAAAGGAGAAGAGTTTAAATACCTCTTTCTTGATAAAAACAAGCAGCAGCTGTGCCATAAATTATTATCTGATCAATCCAGCCGTATATAAAAACATATAAATCTTTGGTCTGATCATAAAGAAATACATATACTATTTTGTAATATTAGTTTATAAGTTACAAAACATAAAGATCAAAAGGAAATACTCAGTCGATACATATATTCAATATCATCTGGTCACGTGATGTGTGTATCCATCATGTCTTTGGAAGTCACATGATTTAGTACAGCCCGTCAATATATGATGCATCTTTGTCCGTCATGTGATCTGAACCCAGTGAGTGGAATAATCGTAATTCACTGGTTTGGTTGTACATAGTGATTATCACGTGATATGAATGTCATTAATCACGTGATATAAACAAAACCACGTGTATGGTGATTGTCACATGGTATATATGTAATTTAGACATGTGATGTAAACCGACTGTGTAGTTATGTGGATCCTCCCAATATTGTTATATCGGATGCATTGCATCTTGTGAACACAGTCTTGTGACCATATAAATACATTGAAAGTACGATCATTTCAATTTATAATAAAAATATATATCTCGCATTTTTAACATTAAAGGTATGTAGTTCTCTTGTGACTTATTCATAATGTCATCCCAATTAATTATAAAAACATCGATGATAAATCCTATCAAAAATAAATTAAAATAAATGAAGCATGATGAATAACCCTAATATAAGTTGAGTCAAAAATTCTACACAGTCATGTTGAGAATAATCTAATGCTATGTAAATATTAATGGAAAAATAATGACTCACTAAATTAGGTACTCATTTACTACTATAATAATACACATATCTTCAAAACATTATTCTACATAGAGATAATTAGCCCGTCTTTTACTATCTTACAATAATATGTAGTAAGAGACTTCGTATCCATATAGGGATACATATCCATATCGAATACCCCAAATTACATGGTATATCAATATGCTACATAACCAGACACAATCTATTGATTATCAATCAACGTAAATAACAAAAGGACAACAGAAGGAAGAAAGAGGGAAATACATCCTATAATGGGTATGAAATGATGATCATGTACGGAATAGATAAATAGGTGATGGGGACCCTATTTAAGATGACCGCCATGGTCATAAAAATGAATTCAGCTCAACTGACTCATTAAGGCCGTCTGGCGACACAGGTTCTTATATCTGTCTCCACCTCTTTGAGTCAGCAGAACTTGTTCAATACCTACAATGGTTAGTGGCTCTGGGTTACTGTCTTGTACCTTAAGATAGTGTAAAGACAAACTATGTGTGGTAACTTTATTTAAGACATTACGTCAATGTTCCATGAATCGTCTTTTGAGAGGTCTTGTGGTGTGACCTACATATTGAAGACTGCACCCACAAGTTATCAGGTAGATGACATAAGTTGAGTCACAATTAAAAAAATTGGTTATTGTATGTGTGTCACTCTAATGTTTATTTTCACAGTTTTCTTGGGTATATAGTGACACATAGTACATCTGTTTTTTCCACAACAGTGAAAACCAGGTGGTCAGTATGGTAACCATTGTAAATTTTCTCCAGATATATCTACAATGATTTGTTTCTTACATGTTTTAAGATGGCTCGGAGCCAAGATAGATTTTAAAGATTTTTCTTTCGATATATTACTTTGGGTTTAGTAGGTAAAATGTCTCATAAAAAATTATCTTGTTTTAGAATCTGGAAATTTCTATAGATAATCTCTCTAATTTCTTTATGACATGAATCGTATTTGCAAATAAAAGCGAGATCTCTTTCTGGTTGTTGTATTGGGGTCTCCTTTTTACTTTTATTGTTCACCAATAAACCGGATCTATCCATACAGGAAATATTGTCAAAAGCTTTATGTAAGAGGTATTCAGGGTAACCTCTTCTACTAAAAGAAGCCAACATATCCTTAGCTTTCATGTGTCTAAAGAAGAACAGTTCCTTCATAATCTCATTAGTTGGCCCTTTGGAATATTGGATTTCCAAGGGTAATAGTGGACACATTTATAGTGCAGATAAGATTGAGTGATAACTGACAATGTAGTTGGATGAGTGTATAACACCATCCTTGATGTCCAGGACTATATCCAAGGATTCTATATGATCCATACTGTACTGGTGAGTAAATGACAATTTAAATGAATTGTGATTGAGAGAAAAAACAAACTCTGTGGCAGTGGAAAGATCCCCATCCCAAATAATAAATAGATCATCAATGTAGCGGCCATAGAAGACCAGGTTCACACCGAACTCACTTCCCCACACATGCGAGTCCTTGTACTCACCCATGTATAGGTTCGAATAGCTCAGTGCATACCTGGTCCCCATGTCCGTCCCCATGACTTGGAAATAAAAGGTGTCAGAAAAAAGAAAATAATTGTGGGTAAGTATGAAAGAAATTCAATCAAGAATAAAGTCCCTATGTTTTTGCTTGAGAGCACTATCTGGGGCCAAGCAAGAGGCAATGCTCTGTACTCCAAAATCATGGGGAATATGGGTATATAGTAAGGCTACATCGAGTGTAAGGAAAGCATACGATGGTTTCCATTCTATGGATTCAATTCATTGCAAAGACTGTGTGGTGTCCCTGAGATAAGAGCTCAAAGCAGGAACATAGGGCTGAAGATAAGTGTCAACATAATTAGAAAGGTTGGATGTGAGGGAATTGATACCAGAGATTATTGGATGCCCAGGAGGTGAAGAAAGGGTTTTCTTAATTTTGGGGAGGTGATAGTAAATTGGTATGGTCGGATGAGGATTGTATAAGAATCGCCAAGTATCCTTGGATATATCCCCTTCCGTCAAGGCAGAATCTATCAAGGTTTTATATTCATGAAGGAAGGAATGGGTGGGGTCCACAGGTAAAATCTTATAAAAAGAATGGTCACTCAATTGTCTCAATTCTTCATCAAGGTAATTCCTTTTAATCTTTATGTTTTGTAACTTATAAACTAACATTACAACTAGTATATGTATGTCTTTATGATAAGAACAAAGGTTTATATGTTTTTATATATGGCTAGATTGATTAGATAATCATTTATGGCACAGCTGCTGCTTGTTTTTATCAAGACAGAGGTATTTAAACTCTTCTCCTTTACCAAGAATGATTATGCTATTGAGTAAGCCGTGAGCTTTGCACAGTGAAATGCGTCTAGCACTCGACTAACAGTGTCTGCTCCATTTGGGAACCTCACTGTGGATCTCTGGACCATCACCTTCATCTTAATTCCAGCACCATTACTCCATCCCCATACCATTTGTGGGCACTATACCTACCCAGTGGGATGTGACTGCATTTCCTAACAAGCTGGTAACTGTACATGCTGGAAATTATCCCGGACTTTACCATTGAGGATCAGTGACTATCCCATGTTAGCCAATGCCATTTGGATTCAGTCATCTAACTATACTCAGCACATTAATTTTTCTTATTATATTGGACTCTTTTTTTTCATTTTTGTCAGTTTTTATGTTTTATTGAATATACATGCCACATGTTGTGCAATATAATAACAAATGATTATTCTAAATACAAGCCATATACAATTATAATTCTACCACAATATTTGCCATTTCTTCAGCTATATATTGTTTTAAAATTATCTGAATACTCTATATGACTTAAAGACAGATCTATTACATCAGATATACTATTTGTGTTTTTCTGGTAATTAGCGCAGGTTCTTAAATTTTTTCTGTATATCTTATATTATTATTATTATTATCATTTATTTATATGGCACTGCAAATGTTCCGCAGTGCCTTACAAAGCACATAAACAAGTTGTAGACAAGCGACTTACAGAACAATACAATACAGGACCAGGACATGGATAATAGATATTGCTACATTAGTGACCATAACACCCAGATAAGCAACAGAGCATAAGCAGCCAAGTGTCAGGTGCCCTAGTGGTGAGTAAGAAGTAGATGAAACTAAAGTAGGGAGAACTACAAGAGGTTAGAGGGCCCTGCTCATTAGAGCTTACATTTTAAAAGGGGAGGGGAAGACAAACAGGGGTGACACAGATGAGGAGGAAGGTGTATGTATCAGTTAGTTAGAATGACAGCTGGAAGGCTTTGATGAAATAATGGGTCTTGAGAGCCTATTTGAAGGATTGCAAAGAGGTGGAGAGTCTGATGGGGAGTGGGAGAGAGTTCCAGAGGTGGGGAGCAGTGCGGACAAAATCTTGGAGGCGGGAGTGGGAAGAAGTAATCAGCTGGCATGAAAGGCGGCATGCAGTAGTTGAACGAAGAGAGCGGAGAGGAGAGTGAAGGGAGATCAAAGATGTATATGGGGGAAGATTGGGTGAGGGCTTTGTAAGTGAGCATGAGAACCTTAAATTGGGTTCTAAAATGGATGGGGAGCCAGTGGAGGGCTTGTAGGAGAGGGGAGGCAGATGTACAGCATTTGGAGAGGAAGATAAGCTGTGCAGCAGCATTAAGGATAGACTGGAGAGGAGAGAGATGGGATTTGGGGAGGCCAGATAGGAGGAGGTTACAGTAGTCCAATTTGGAGATGACCAGTTAGTGTATGAGGGTTTTTGTAGCATCGTGGGTGAGATAGGGTCTGATCTTAGAAATATTTTTGAGATGGAAACAACAGGACTGTGAAATGTTCTGGATATGTGGTTTGAAGGAGAGTGATGAGTCCAGGATAACTCCAAGACAGCACACTTTGGGGCTAGATGAGATAGTTATAACATCAATTGATAAAGAAATAGTGGGAAGTGAGGTTATGTGGGAGGGTGGGAAATCGATCAGCTCTTTCTTAGACATATTAAGTTTAAGAAATCGCTGGGACATCCAGGAAGAGATGGCAGAGAGACAGTTGGAGATACGAGTCAGAAGAGAGGGGGAGAGATCAGGGGAGGAAATGTAGATTTGAGTATCATCAGCATAGAGATGATAATGGAGGTCAAAAGAGCTGATGAGTTCACCTAGAGAGGAAGTATAGAGGGAGTATAGAAGAGATCCAAGAACAGAACCTTGGGGAACACCTACTGTAAGAGGCTGTGGGGGGGGGGGGGAGGAGTCATGAGAGGAAACTGAGAAAGATGGGTCAGAGATGTAGGATGATAGCCAGGAGAGGGCAGTGTCACATAGACCAAGGGAGTGAAGGATATGCAGCAGGAGAGGGTGGTCCACAGTGTCAAAAGCAGCAGAGAGATCAAGGAGAATGAGAAGAGAGTAGTGGCCCTTGGATTTGGCAGCAAGGAGGTCATTGCTGACTTTTGTGAAGGCAGTTTCTGTGGAGTGGAGAGAACAGAAGCCGGACTGAAAAGGATCAAGGAGGGAGTGGGAGGAAAGAAAAGTGGTAAGACATTTGTAGACACTCCGCTCAAGGAGTTTGGAGGCAAAAGGGAGGAGAGAGATGGGTCGGTAGTTAGAAAGAAGGTTAGGATCAAGGGTAGGTTTTTAAGAATGGGGGAGACAAGGGCATGCTTGAATGCAGAAGGAACAGTGCCTGATGAGAGGGAGAGGTTAATGAGGTGGGCAAGATGGGAGCAGGCAGAAAGAGAGAGGAAGCAGAGGAGGCGGGAAGGGATAGGATCAAGAGGGGAGGTGGAAGGGGGGGAGGACCAGATGAGGGCCATGACTTCCTCTCCAGATACAGGGGAGAAGGATGTTAGAGTAGGTAAAGTTGGATTGGGAGGTGTGATCTGGGAAAGGAGGAGGTGGAGAGCTGGGGAACTGGTTGGATATGATATCCTGACGTATGGAATAAATTTTAGATGGAAAGTAGGTAGCAAAATCAAGGGCAGAGAGCAAGGAGGGGAGACGAGGAGCGGGTGGGCGAAGGACGGAGTTGAAAGTGGTGAAGAGACGCTGGGGATTAGAGGACAGAGAGGAGATGAGGATCTTGAAATATGACTGTTTAGAGAGGGAGAGAGCAGCACTATAGGATGAGAGCATAAATTTGAAATGGAGAAAATCTGCCTTAGAGCGTGAACACTTTTATATGTCAGGAGATTGACACACTCCTTTGAACCAGCAGCTTATTGACAGCGCCATTCTGATGTTTTTTTTTTTTTGGTTATTGCAGCCCCAATGCCTCTTTGGCTGTTTTCAGAAAGGATATTATACCAGACCTTCTTTGTAGATAAGGCAACTCTTCTCGCTTATTCAGTGTCTGCACTTGTAGTTGGACATGCAGCTTTCAAAGTTTTTATGCTTTTGTCTATGGGCATGCTGGTTACTTTCACATCTGCTATCTGTGATTTGTCCAGCATTGCTTCCTTACAGCCTTATTCATCTGTAGTAACAGTTCCAACATTTGAGTTTTGTAAGATCTTCAGACCTGACAGATGGTGCATAGGTTCAAAGCCTCTGTACTTGAATCTTTTACCTAAGAAAATGGCAATATTTTGTTATTTGACACACGTGTGAGTGTTTGAGGTGCATAGCAGACAAAAGGTCTGATTCCAAGATTTACACTAATGCATTCACAGCTGCGATCACTTACGAATTGTAATTGCAAAATGACAGCACAAAACATGTAAAAAAGAGAAATGTATATATTGTAGTAATGTAATACTTGTGATAGTCAGGATAGGGGTCCCCTCTCCTGGGGTAGGCGGACTCCAGTCAGAGCCAGTCTTTATTGTGCCAGACAAATATAACAAAACATAAAATAAACTCCTAGCCCGTCTGGGCCCTATCTAAACAGAAGTTACCCTCACTACCAGAATGGTAGGGGCTACTGCCCTCACCATCAACAACAGCACATGCACAGTACTCACAGTGTCTCTGGACATGCTAGCCTGCATGCCTGCCTCAGCAGGTGAGAGATACTAGCTTACAAGCACATACAGCCTATATCACCCAGCTCCAGGTGCAGACCTTAATGAGCAGGCTAACAGGCCTACAAACCAAAACCTGGAGTGGGTTGTGGATGGAGCCCGCCCTCTCCTCACATCCACACCCCCAGGTCCCAAACCAGCTTTTCAAAAAGCCAATACTTAAATCTGCTTCACTGCAGACTTTCTCCTGGGGGTTTTAGAACAAACCTAGGACAAATGTATCTACCACTGACCACTTTACCAGTGATCCTATCACATACTGTACATATTAATTTTTACCATGTGATTATTATATGAAAGCAAAACTGTTTCTTTAAGATGATAGTTGGTCACCACACCTCCCTATGGTAATCTTCCAAACAGATAAATGAATAAGTAGGGCTCATCATCCTCAATATTGAAAATAATTCCTCAATTGATGCCTTGACAGATTTCCAGATAGTATGTGCAAAGATATAAAATATATTATCGGGATTCTGGAATCTTGTGGGCTCGGGTCAGGAACTTAGGGCTGGCCTCCTTTACAGGAGAGTGGATGAAACTGAGCGGTATTAGGAGTCTCCTCCTTATGCAAACCTGCTACTACTATGTGAAGGAATGCTGAGCAGACTTGAGTAGCTGACTCAGAGATGGCAGAGGAGTCATCCCTCACAGTGATGCCAACTCAGGCCGGACAGACCTGGATGGCATTCAGGAGGCAGCACTAAATACGGTATCTAGGTCTAATTACCAATGTGTGACAATACCCCCCCCCTTTTTGGCCACTAAACACTTATTTGGTTTTGAAGGAATTTTAGATTAAATCTTCAAAACAAAGTAGGAGAATGCACATCTGATGCTTTTAATATTATTATTATTATTATTATTATTATTATTATTATTAATACAAAGCAGGGCAAGGGCATGGTTTATACACATTGCTACATTAGGTACTATAACACCCAAATAGCAATAGAACATAAGCAACCAAGTGTTAGGAGTCCTAGTGGGGATTAAGGAGTAGATGAAAGTAAAGTATAGAGAAGCACAAGAGGGTAGAGGGCCCTGCTCATAAGAGCTTACCTTTTTATTCCATGATCTTTCTTCTGGACCATATCTTTCCTATCAAATAAATATTGTAGATGTCCAGGATGGATACAGGAGTCCAAGATACTCCTGACCTCATATTCTTCTCCTGGACTTAAGGGCATTACTGCTGGTGGAGTAGAATTGGTTGTTGACCAAAGGTTTCAGAAACTAGACATGGAAGGAGTTGGGTACTCATAAATTTGAAGGCAGCTGTAATTTATAGGCAACAGGATTGATCACCTGCAAAACACGAAATGGAGCAGTGAACTGGGAGGCGAATTTCATATAGACAAAACTCTGAGTCATAAATTTCAGGGGTTCACATCTGGGGCGCAGGGAACCCCAAAAACGTCCAGCTCAGGACCCCCCCCTGGGCATCACATGAAGAAAGAAGAAGGGTGACAGTGAAGTGTAAAGTATAGATGTGTAAGACTAATTAAAAAGTGTTGAAAAACGGTTAAAATATATGTGAAAAAATTACATAAATAAAAAACAAACATAAAAGGTGATATGAAAAGTGACTGTGTATTAATTGGTGATGCCCTGAATAGGCCCAGCCAGAATAGCCCCAGGGGCCCTACATCCAAATGCTCACCCCAAAGGTAATATATTTACCAATTATAAGTAGAGAGGAGCGGGTTTGGATTTACTCGGATTTACTCAGATCTCAAAACGGCATTTTATTGGCTATTGGCTATCATATGTTTGGATAGCCAATAAAATAAATCTGAACTAATCCGAACTTGCGGTAAACAGGTGATCAGAACTGAGTAAATCCGAACCCGCACATACCTAATTATAAGGCCTCATGATAAAGGCAGATATATATTTGATTAATTGTAAGGCCTCATGATAAAGGCACATACAGTACGTAAATGCATCCAAACTGAAAGCAAGCTTACCTGGGAGTCACCCCTGGGAACTCCAACTAGCACTACTAGTACCAGCATGCCCTAATAATGCTGGCTCATTCATGCATCTAATAACCACAAACAGAAAATGGCAGCTGCTCAAATCAATCTGGCAGTACTCTTCAGGTGCATGAAAGGAAGGGGTCATACAAAGTAGAAAAAAGGGGGGTTTAGCCCCCTATTGTTCCTCAGCACACTGAATTGAACCTGCAACAATATATGAAGACTATGGGCAAAATTTACTAAGCGGCGGTTTGACGGCAGTTTCTATTCTATTCTAAACCTTGGCGGTTTGGTGGCGGTTTTGCAGACGTTTCTAAATGACAGCCCTGTTCTATTCTATTCTAAAATGTGTTTTGAGAGCAGTTTTGGTGCGGTTTTGGCCTTAGTAAATCTGCAGAAAGCAAAACCGCTGCCAAACCACAGTCAAAACAAATTTTAGAATAGAATAATACAGGGCTGTCATTTAGAAACCACTGCAAAACCACCACCAAACCCCTGGGGTTTAGAATAGAATAGAAACTGCCGACAAGCCGCCGCTTAGTAAATTTTGCCCTGTATGGTGATAGAAATTCAGAGATAATAGTTGCATGCATTTGCAAATCCATGGGAAGCTGCTAGGCCACGTCACGTCTTCTCTATTACTAGCAGTCCCTAACACTAAGGGGTTCACATCCGGGGCGCAGGACACCCCAAAAAACATCCATCCCAGGACCCCCCCAAGGCATCACACGAAAAAGGAAGAAGGGTGACGGTGAAGTGTAAAGTATAGATGTGTAAGACTAATTAATAGATATATATTTATGTGCCTTTATCATGAGGCCTTATAATTGGTATACATTCATGTACTTTTTTCACATATATGTAACCCATTTTTCAACACATTAACTACTTGCACACATCTATACTTTACACTGCACTGTCACTCTTTTTCCATTTTTTGTGTGATGTCCTGGGGGGGGTCCAGGGCTGGACGTTTTTTGTGGTGCTCTGCACCCTGGACGTGAACCCCTTAGTGTTAGGGACTGCTAGTGACAGAGAAGTATTCATATCAAGTCTTCATGTATTGTTGCAGGTGCAATTCAGTGTGCTGAAGAACAATAGGCGGTTAACCCCCCTTGTTCTACACATAAAAATGAGGCAGTTCCCTTGATCTACTTACCATTAGTGTTAGACTTAAGAAAAAAGTTTTATGGCCTGATGTTTTTTGAACACACACTATTTTTTTAAACCACACACAAGAAACATAAATTTGAATGATGTTCCTGACTATAAAAAAAAATAAGAAAACAATGTTTTCCTGATTATTAAAAACTATATCAGCTATGTAAGGTAGTCAGTGACATGTGGGTGCCACTGACTGCCCTTCAAAGACAAACAATGTCATTTTGAAGTTCTTCAAGTTGAACTTGAGAAAAATGTCTTGAATTTGAACTGTCTATTCTGTATCTCCTTCTCCTCCTGCGGTCCTGTGACAAATGGTGCCCGAATCACAGTGGGAGGGACTTCCAAAACATTTAAGATCTGACAGAGATGACATTGTGCCTTGTCTTGGAATTCAAAAATGGCATAGAGATCCGAACTGGGGCTAAGAACAGATAAGTTCAGGTGGGTATGGTTTCCCAGAAACCAAACCTGCTCATCTCTAGTTTTCAATAAAACAAACTTCTCATCTCTACTTTAAAGGGACATTTTTATTTTTATTTACATCATCAGATCTTTTATTGTGGATCAAAACTCCAAAAGGTTTGTGCAAAGCATCTGCATGAAATATAAGGAACAACATGGAAGAGAAATGGGATCTTGCACCAAATAGTACTAATACACTGATATAACATGCTGTATACCATATTTTTTTTGCATCATAACTGATGTTTTATAAATTATTGACCTTCTGATTAATGCTGAATAATACGGCAGGCCTCCATTAAAACTGTATTGACCCTTTGATTAATGCTGTATCATACAGCAGGCCTCAATTTAAAAAAATACAATAATAAATACAATATATGTATTCTGTACAAATCTGTGAATTAGCAGCTCTACCATTTTGTGAGTGACAGCAATCTCAGGTAACGCTGACTCTGCAGGCAACCACAGGGAAATATGGCACTATATCTGTATTGTATGAGTGACAGCAATCTCACTCCATGAGAGTGCTGGATCTACAGTTACCACAGGGTGTGATGGAACCATATCTGTATTGTGTGAGTGACAGCAATCTCATTCAATGAGAGTACTGAATCTGCAGTTACCCACAGAGTGTGATATCACCATATCTATATTGTGTGAGTGAAAACAATCTCACTCCATGAGAGTGCTAAATTTGCAGGTAAACACAGGGTGTGATAGCATATCATGTCAATATTGTATGAGTGACTGCAATCTCACTTCATGAGTGCTGAATCTGCAGTTACCACAGGGACTGATGGTACTATATCTATATTGTGTGAGTGACAGCAATCTCACTACATGAGATTGCAGAATCTGCAGTTACCACTGGGTGTGATGGCACCATAACTGCAGTATGTGAGAGACAGCAATCTCACTCCATGAGAGTACTGAATCTGCAGTTACCACAGGGTGTGATGGCAATATATCTGTATTATGTGAGTGATGGCAATCTCACTCCATGAGAGTGCTGAACCTGCAGTTACCATAGAGTGTGATGGCACCATATCTGTATTGTGTGAGTGACAGCAATCTCACACCATGATAGTGCTGAACCTGCAGTTAACATAAAGTGTGATGGAACTATATCTGTAGTGTGTAAAATGCAGCATTTTTACTCCGAGAGTGATGAATCTACAAGTAACCACAGGATATGATGGCACAATACCTATACTGTGTGAGTGACGGCAATCTCACTCCATGAGAGTGCTGAATCTGCAGTTACCACAGAGTGTGATGGCATTATATCTGTATTATGTGAGTGATGGCAATCTCACTCCATGAGAGTGATGAATCTGTGGTAACCACAGGATGTGATGGCACCATATCTGCAGGGCCATAACTAGGATTGTGCAGCTGGTGCCTTCGCACAGAGCGCAACAGCCCTGAGGACATATTTGGATGCTCACTGCAATTGCTATCCACTGGATGCTATGTTTTATATATTTATAATGGTGCAGTGTGCCCAGCTCTTACACTGAAGTGGCAGCATCACCCCTGCTTGCCATTCATTCCTTCTTTGGATGCCTCCCATCCTGGTCCCACACAGTCTACTGCAAAGTGAGAAACATCATGATATCTCTCCTTCCAAAGTTCCTATGAAGAGGAGCTGTTATGTCAGGTGTAGCGTCCAGCACTGCAGGTCCCTCCCTGTCACAGTGACAAGTAAGGCAGCGGCATTCAGCACCAGCAGGTCTCGGCAGTGGAATTCAGCACCAGCAAGTCCCGGCGGTAGCAGTATCCTGCAGGTCCAAGTCACAGGTCCAGTAGCGGCATCCAGGTCAATAGGTTTTTGCAAGGTTAGCTCCTCCTACTCCTATATACATTAAAGGGCTCACTATGTTAGTGGGGAGTGGGCTTTGTTTCTAGCTAGAAAATTGGGAAGTGGAGCACACTTTTAACATTACAGACACCGGTCCTGTGCTGACCATCATTGAGCTAGATTTATCCTCATATTTATGATCTGTCTGTTAAAATGCATATCGGCCCATGCTGTGCAGTCTGGGAGCAGTGTGAAGTTTTGTGGAGGATTTTTTGGCATACTATCTCTTATTTATTTTTACTTTAAATATTGTTGGCCCTGCGAGGACAGGCACCAGATTTTGGCCATTTTATGACTGTTACAGTTCTGCATTTACAATAAAGAGCCTTGTCTGGGGATGGGGCACCAACGCTCTTTCTTGCAAAGGGCTCAAAAATGTCTAGTTAAGGCTCTGCATGTCTGTATTGTGTAACAGACAGCAATCTCACTCCATGATTATGCTGAATCTGCATGTAACCACAGGGTGTGATGGCATACATTGTCTGTATTGCGCAAGGAACATGTCCATTAAGACATCAGACTAAAAGATCAGAATTGAATTGCTTTTTGGAGCCTTTTTGGAGCCTAACATGACATGATTTTATTTTTATTAAACATAGATAGAAAGTTTGGCATTGGAAGATCCATGTTGAGATATGATTATATAACACAAAGAAATCTCACTAGTAACATATAATGTTGATGTCAATCATAAGTTGTGCTGTCAATAAGTACCAGATGTATATCCAAAAAAATTCAAAAAATAAACCAATTAGTTCTCGGTACTGGTGCAATCCGGATAAACGAAGTATGATACATATAAAGAACATGGAACGCACACAGCTTGTATATTCTCAGTGGGTGCCAGGTCTGTGGGATCCATATACCAAACGGCTCCAATTAGCAAAAAGGAACCAGGACCAGCACTCCATAAATTACTTGACATTTATTATATCACCATGTATAGCAAGGTACACATACCAGCTGGACACAAAAAATAGAAAATAGGACGGGTAGTACTTAGCACTTCAACTGCATCATAGTGATCGGGGAGCTATGCTCTAAACCAGAATAAGCCCCGACGGCCGTTTCGTCAAGCTTCATCAAGGACTGTTAACTAGCTGTTCAGAACAGGAATAAATACCTTCCAAATAATAGAGCAATACCACTCACCTGCGCTCTGCAACAGGTGGCACCATCAGGTGCAGGCGAGGTCCATACGCGCGTGCATGTCCCAGTCCACCGCTACCTCCGTCACACTCGGTGCGCCCAATGATGACGCAACCGGGGTGACCATGACAACCATGGCAACACTCGGTGTGCCAAATGATGATGCAGCTGGGGTGACCATGGCAATGGCTAACAATAGGACGCCGCACCAATGAACCCGGCCAACACCACGGCCATCGTATGTGGGTACAGGGCTAATGCTCACAAACACCAACAATACACACATACACATAAATATACAAATATACATGACATTACAACAAGAACTACATCTATAAATATAGTAACTACAGTTAAAGTATAATCATCTAGAAGCAGCAACAGGTATAGTTAGCATTAATCTTAGAATGTGTATAACAAATATCAAAGTTGTCACAAAAGGTCACTAAATGCCATAAACCAGGAGTTCAGAGAGCTCAACCATATAATAATCATTATCAGCATCAAAGGTTTCTTATTCATATATTGATTAATAATAGATAACAAGACTTAATTGTTTTGACCCAAAAAAGCAGAAAAGGAAAATTCCTCATTTAGTCCATGGGGGACCATGGTCCCAAGTTTATAAATCCAGCTGCATTCCTGTTTCAAAAGCATCCTATGCCTATCTCCACCTCTCTTGGGAGGAGGCACATGATCAAATGGCATGAAGCAAAAGTCATTAATTGTGTGTCCACTTAGAACAAAATGTCTCACCACCGGGGGCGTGTTGCTCTCTAATTGTAAGAAGGCTTTTTTGATTGAAGATCTATGCATAGAAATACGCTCCTTGAGCATACATATGGTCTTGCCTACATAGAGCTTTTTGCATGAACAGATGATAATGTAAGTTACAAATTTAGTGTCACAACTCATTCTGTGATGAAGATTAAACACCATTCCACTGTCAGGATGTGTAAAAGTACTACCCGTCCTCATATATTTGCAGTTGACACATCCCGTGCATCTGAATGCTCCATGTTGTAAACTGAGCCAATTGGCCCTACTGGAAGAACCAGGACCAATGTCAGCTGTGGTTATTCTTTCTTTTAAATTACTACTTCTCTTATAGCAGAAAAGAGGTTTAGGTCCGCATATTTCTTTTATAACAGGATCAGTTTGCAGAATGTGCCAGTAATTTATGGAGTGCTGGTCCTGGTTCCTTTTTTGCTAATTGGAGCCATTTGGTATATGGATCCCACAGACCTGGCACCCACTGAGAATATACAAGCTGTGTGCGTTCCATGTTCTTTATATATATATAAATATATATATATATATATATATATATAGTGTGTATGTGTGTGTGTGTGTGTGTATATATATATATATATATATAAATATACAGGGCCGTAGCTAGGGTAGTGCGGCCTGCGCCATCGCACAGGGCACCACAGGTCAGGGGGCGCTGTTTGGGCCTGTCAAATTTATGTTTATTATCATTCTTGCTTGTAGCTTCCTCTTATTTCATCCCCAGCATCTCCTGGCCTCTCCTATCTCTTCCCTGGCCCTTCCCCATGAAGCCATGGCCCTTTTTTGGGCGCATTATGTCCCTTTGAAAAATTAGGGGTGCGCCAATGCTCTTTCTGGCACATGGCACCAAAAAGTCTAGTTACGGCTCTGTATATATACATACAGTACACTCAAGTCCAATCAATGACCAAGAAAGAGACCAGCACACCAACTTAATATGCAAAAAATACTTAAGTATTCTTTGCATGTTAAGTTGGTGTGCTGGTCTCTTTCTTGTACTTGATTGGACTTGAGTGTACTGCATTTATCATTTATGTGATTACAGCACCCATTCTTTTGCTTCATGTGTGTGCGATTCTTCTGATTGGATGTGTGTGTGTGTATATATATATATATATATATATATATATATATGTACATACGCACTACCATTCAAAAGTTTGGAGTCACCCAGACAATTTCGTGCTTTACATGAAAACTGAAAAATGCAAAATGCAAAATGAATAGAACATATAGTCAAGATATTGGCAAGGTTAGAAATAATGATTTTTATTTGAAATAATAATTTTGTCCTTCAAACTTTGCTTTCGTCAACGAATGTTCCTTTTGCAGCAATTACAGCATTGCAGACTTTTGGCATTCTAGCTGTTAATATGTTGAGGTAATCTGAAGAAATTCACCCCACACTTTCTGAAGCACCTCACACAAGTTGGATTGGCATGATGGGCACTTCTTGCGTTCCATATGGTCAAGCTGCTCCCACAAAAGCTCAATGGGTTTGAGATCTGGTGACTGTGCTGGCCCCTCCATTGCAGACAGAATTCCAGCTGCCTGCTTCTTCCCTAAATAGTTATTGCATAATTTGGAGATGTGCTTTGGGTCATTGTCCTGTTGGAGGAGGAAATTGGCTCCAATCAAGCACTGTCCACAGGGTATGGCATGACGTTGCAAAATGGAGTTATGGCCTTCCTTATTCAAAATCCCTTTTTCCTTGTAGAAATCTACCACTTTACCAGCACCAAAGCAGCCTCTGACCATCATATTACCTCCACCGTGCTTGACAGATGGTGTCAGGCACTCTTTCAGCATATTTTCACTTGTTCTGCATCTCACAAATGTTCTTCTGTGTGATCCAAACATCTCAAACTTTGATTTGTCTGTCCATAACACTTTTTTCCAATTTTCGTCTGTCCAATGTCTGTGCTCTTTTGCCCATATTAATCTTTTCCTTTTATTGGCCAGTCTCAAATATGGCTTTTTGTTTGCCAATCTGTCTAGAAGGCCAGCATCCTGGAGTTGCCTCTTCCACTGTAGACGTTGAAACTGGCGTTTTGCGGGTACCATTTAATGAAGCTGCCAGTTGTGGGCTTGTGAGGCATCTATTTCCCAAACTAGAGAATCTAATGTACTTGTCTTCTTGCACAGTTGTGCACCAGGGCCTCCCACTTCTCTTTCTACACTGGTTAGAGTCTGTTTGTGCTGTTCTCTGAAGGGAGTAGTACACACCATTGTTGGAAATTTTAAGTTTCTTGGCAATTCCTCACATGGAATAGCCTTGATTTCTAAGAACAAGACTGTCGCGTTTCACATGAAAGTCCTATTTTTCTGGGCATTTGGAGAGTATAATCGAACCCACAAATGTGAAGGTCTAGATACTCAACTAGCTCAAAGGAAGGCCAGTTTTATAGCTTCTCTAACTAGCAAACCCATTTTCAGCATTGCTAACATAATTGCTCAAGGGTTTTCTAATCATCCATTAGTCTTCTAACACGCTTAGCAAACACAATGTACCATTAGAACACTGGAGTGATGGTTGCTGGAAATGGGCCTCTATACACCTATTCCTTTAAAAAACAGATATTTGCAGCTAGTATAGTCATTTACCAAATTAACAATATATAGAGCGTATTTCTGATTAATTTAATGTTATCTTCATTGAAAAAAACAGTGCTTTTCTTTCAAATATAAGGAAATTTCTAAGTGACCCCAAACTTTTGAACGATAGCGTATGTATGTTTACATATAGTCAATCCAAGCGACTGGCATGTTGAAAAAATAAACCATAGGTAATCTATATCAATTTGTTTAGTCAATAAAGAATCAATATAAAAAGTCGATATAGATTACATAGATTACCTATGGTTTGTTTTTTCAACACGACAGTCGCTTGGATTGACTATATGTAAATATAAATTAACCTGAGGCCAATTAACCCTATATATATATTGCACAGTTGGTCCAGTACTCCCTATAAGAGTAAGAACAACACCGGGTGCCCGCACAAATGAATTACTTATATACTTCCCAAATGGTGCTGCACTCCTGGGTTTCCATAAAATCAGTACACCAGTGGCATGTACGGCAACGTTTCAGTGCCTAGATTTAATAATGTGGCACTTTCATCAGACAAAGATAAAGTAAAAACATCTTACCTTAAATACAAGCAAACACCATGTGGCAACTGCAGGCGAATGCCGGACCTCCCACCAAGCCAGAGGCGCAGTAAGTATGACGATATCATGGTCGACAAACAACACATCATCACTGTGCACCATCACCATAGTAATAGCATAAAGAAAGGATTGCTGAGAATAACATATATACGACAGTACAGGTCAAGATAGAAAACATGGACTTTCTTTTATGAGACCTGGGCTTCTCACCAAGTGGCAGGCCTAATCGGCGCTGTCACTGACAACTTAGTGCCTCACAAAACTTATCCAAACTGCTGAATACAAGAGCAACACTGCAAACCGGAAGCGGCATGTGTTCCACAGAGTGGAACGCATCGCTACCAGAGATGACGCAGCCAACACAACCACCATGTAAAGGGGGTTGCTAGGTAAAGCGCAACGCTAATCTTATCAGCACTAGCAAGCGCAACACTACCAACTACAGCTCAATATAAATAGGAACCACCACAATAAGTATAACTGCTGGTTACATACACACCAGCATAAATATTGCTGGCTGGTGAATTTAGTATCTAAAGTGGCTAAGTGAGTCAGCTGCAAGGAGACAGGATAACCCCAGTGACACAATAAATAGACATATACACCAACAACATACACAAATACATGTACCAACAAAAATTAAACTACACATCCAAAGACGATATATACCTATCTAATACCAACATAAATGGCATAGCTAGATCACAATGCATCCATAATCAACCTCAAATAAGATAAACACATACAAAATATCTAAGTGTGCTAAACTCTAATGAAGTACGCCTCATTGCAAAAAAATAAATAAAAATAAAAATCTAAAATATAAAAAATTCTCTATATCAACTCCAGACCTTTTACCTGCTTAATTGATAATGAAATAACAAGGGAATAGCCCACACCTGTCCATGAAATAGCTTTTGAGTTGATAGTCATACATACATACATACATACATACATACATACATGTACACACAACAAGGAATCCAACAAGGACAGTCATCACCTATACCACAGTCAACCACAGAGTTAGGCATTTGATGTATAATAAAGGACTACCTTGTTCTATTTTTCAACAACCCTGGTGATTGCCCCAGTTTTTGTATTTCTACAAGGTGGACCCTATTTGGATCATTTTAGAGGGGAGGACACCCCAGTTGCTGTGGCAGATTTCTTTGAATTTGAGTGCAGCTCCAATATATATTATATATATATATATATATATATATATATATATATATATATATATATATATATATAATTGTGCATTAGGTGTTATACTAGCACATGATCTCTAGTGAGAGGACAAAGATTGAGATATATGCAGGGTGGGAGATTACACATTGTCCCTCATCAACCACAATACCCAGTTTATAATGATCAGGAGGGAGGAAATAACAGGCAAGGGGGAGGGAATAAAAGATATACACTAACCATTGTGTCACACAGCTTTCTTTTCTTTACAGGGAACACTATATAACACATCCAGTACAATAACTATGGAAGAAGCAACTACCAAGGAGAGGAAATCTTTGTGTGAAACATTGTTGGAATTATTGATGAATTGTGTACGCAAAACATCTAAACCTCAGGAACACCCAAAACCTCTTATCGGGTTCTTGTCTTGGCCACCAAAGGTGCATAGTGAATGGCTAAGAAAACTGTTTACACAGAACATTAAGTACATTGAAATATCTAACAGTAATACCAAGACTCTTGAGGAGAAGACATCTAAATGCACCCACTGCATTCTCTACTGTACCAAGGATCATTTCCAGGAGTTTTTAAACTGTGGAAACGTAGTCAAGAATGTTCTCCTTTCTTTTGGTAAGAAATATGAAGTATTAAATATTTAGCTCATTCTTATTCTGTTTACAGATGGATAGTAACAATAATTTCTAAGTAACTTAGTACTTTTAAGTAAAATAATATTCTACAATCACTTCATTTAATAATTACAAGAAGATTAATGCTTTTGTGTAAAGTGCACATTTTCTGTGGGAGGTCTCTCCTAATTGTGACCCACCTTTATGATGAAGCACAGTAGACACTGTCAGGATGAAAAGAAATCTGATTTAATGGGCAAATTATATCGCCAAAATTTCCGGCAAGATACAGTAGTCACCAGATTTAAAGTGGCAATTATTTTGTAGCTAAAACCAACTTGGTTTTACTGTTAAACTAATAGTCATGACATTTAAAGTGTCAATCTCAGCAGAATGACACCGGCTCCCACAACTTGCAGGCTCTTACGTTTGACCCTCAGTTAGATCCAAGAACCGTGAAACAAACAAGGGCAGTGATTATACATCCAGAACTGTACTGAATATGCTTACAATTACCCAGAACATCAACTCCACATATGATGATAATAATAATAATAATAATAATAATAATATTATTATACTTTATTTATATGGTACTCCAAGGGTCTGCAGCACCTTATACAAGTTGCATAGACAGAAACAGTATGAACAATACAAGAACAAAGTCACTTACAGTACAGAACATTGCAAGACATGGACATGGTTTATAAACATTGCTGCATCAGCAGTCATAAAACCCAGGGGAAAGGTGCTGTTGTAGGCAGTGGGGAGGAAATGATGCTATAAGGGAAGGAAGGCAATGCACATGGGAGAAGAGGGTTCTGCCCCTTAGAGCTGACAGCCTATGGGGGAAGGGGGTGACATGAAGACTGAGGTGACTCAGAGGGGAGAGACCGTAAGCAAGGAGCATGGAGCTATGGATTTTGATGAATTCGTATAATTGAGTCTTGTTAACTGTTTGAAGTTTTGTAAAGGGTTGGAGAGGGAGCACATTTAAGAAGAAAGTAGCAGCATGGGCGAAGTCTTGGAGGCGAGAGTAGGAAGAAGTAATCAGTTGAGTGGCAAGGCATTTGTGGAGTGAATTGGGCAGACGGGAGAGTAAAGGGAGTTAAAAGCTGTAAAAAGGAGAGGATTTGGTCAGGGCTTTGTAAATAAAAGTGAGGTATTTTATTTGGGTTCTGAAGGTGAAGCTGAGCCAGTGTAGTGCTTGTAGGAGAAAGGTGGCAGATGTAGTACATTTGGAGAGGAAGTTGAGCAAGGCAGCAGAATTAAGGATAGACTGTAGTGGAGAAAGGTGGGAGTCAGGAAATCCAGATAACATAAGGTTACAGTAGTTCAGTCACACGATGACCAGTGAGTGGATGAGGGTCTTAGTTGCCTCCAGGATGAAAAACGGTCTGTTTCTGGAGATATTGCTTAGATGAAGATGATAGGACTGCAAGAGGTGCTGAATGTGTGATTTGAAGGAAAGGGAGATGTCAAGAATAACTCAGAGACCGCAAGCTTGGAAGTGATGGGACATTGAAGAGAAAATGACAGAGAGACAGGTGGAGATATGAAATATATAGCACTTATCTCTCCAATGGACTGAAAGTGCAAGTGATTCACGTTGGCAATTTTTTTAAAAAGTAAGACAAGCTTATTATAAGTATTATCTGACTACAGACAATAGACCTAAGCATTTGTTGTATTTTTTTTAATAAGAAACTAATGCATCATTGATTTAATGTACATTTTGAGTCTGTTTTTGAATGTTTCTACAGTTGAGGCCTCTTAATTTTCCTGAGAGTTAGTTGCAAAGCTAAAAATCTCAAGCTCCAAATGAATAAAGGGAGATTCTAGGTACTGCTAATAGTCCTTCATCTGCAGATGTTGTGAAGCAAGGTGAGCATGAGGAATCCTTCAAGTGCTTTGGACCCTGATTATATAGGACTTTGAAAGTCAGTAAATATGTCATAAAAAACTATTTTGCTATCTTACAGGCAGCCAATGAGGGGAGTAGATAATGGGTGTTATGTGGCAGGAATGGGGCCAGTTAGGTAACAGTATGGTTTTTGTATTTTTGTACCAGTGATGGAATTTTTTTGCTGGGAGACCCAGGAAGAGGGCTTTGTAGTGGTCCAAGTGTGAGTGCATATAAATGCATGTATGAGTGTAGGCAGATCTTTTCAGGGAATTATGTGCTTGATTCCTGCTTTGTCCCAGAGGTGAAATAATTAATATTTGATCATAGCTAAAACATAAATATAAAACAGAAGTTGTATCAGAATTGCACCAAGGCAGCCTTGGTTGTATACCCAAGGAAGTGTATTCTCACTCCCACTTAAACTAGTGTCTAGTACAATAGTTACTTTATTTAATTGCATAAAAAGTGATGTCTCTTTTTATAGGACAATGTTATCATTCTTTTGAATTGGATCTTTTATTATATATCCTCCATACAATAGTCATATGAATATAAGATCTACAGAATACAATCTAGTGCAACCAGTTCACATTATACACCATACATTTCAATCAGAGAAAATACTTTTTTCAGTGTATTATACATATATACTGTACAGAATTATATATTTCTTCAATACCAGATATTGTAAGGTACTAGTATTCCAATGTGACCAAAAATTCATCCCTCACTCAAGGTCATAATTCATATAAAAATTAGAAGCTAAATAAAAATCTAAATATCTTTTTAATCTATTTTCTTAGTTAAAAAAAGAATTCAAAGCATTATGTGCAAAAACAGTCTATATTCCGAATAGCAGGTAATTCATATGTATATTACACTAAATATGGTACAGATGGACTCCTAGGAGAGAGAGTGCATGTAATCACTGAAGGGATATTCTTATCCCGGGTGAACATTAGCTTCCAAACAGGGTCCTTTTAGGAGCACAGCTTTTCACTACCTCCTCAATCCCGCTGGTTGCTGGAAGGTCTGGAAGGTCTGAACACCAGTATTAGTAAATGCTGTGCAACCTGATATACAGTCTCAATGTACTCGCATATGTTATTCCACTAATCCAGAATTAACCCTGTGATCAACTGATTATTGTATAAACCTCCACTATCCTGAGTTTAATACCTGGCGGCATCTCAGTACCAATGACAGCATCTCTCTCTGTGGGAAAAGGACAGTTGTTATAGGCAGAAGACCTATATTGTGGTTGTAGAGGTTTTATGCATTTACTGAGGTGTATCATAACAGGTACACTCTCATCTGTCCTAGGAAGGTCCATTGCTGCCTCTCTGGATCCAGTGCATTGCAAACTGATGTACTTTTTTAACAGCCACATGTCCTGTGTAATAGGCTCCACATTTCCTCCGGTGAAGGGATATGTCTCTGCGTCTGGTTTATCAGCCACCTCCAGTACTGTGTGTAAATTGCTCATTTACTAAAGTGCTGGTTTATAGAAGTGGAGATGTGGCCCATAGCAGACCAATCAGATTCTAGCTATTATTTTCTTGCAGGTGCTAAAAGTTAAGTAGAATTTAATTGGTTGCTACTGTATGGGCACCACTTTTAAAAATCTGCACTTTAGTAAATATACCCCGAAGACTCTGCTGCATTTCCCACTGTCTGCTTTCTACAGCCTTTTGATGGGGGCCAACTACAGCCTGTATCTGCTCTTGCCATCTGGCTATTGGGAATGTAACCCAGCAACTCTCGGCTGATCTGGTAGTTAGACTCACCTGTCTTTGCCATTTTCCCAGGATTCCCCACACAGATCTTAATGATTTCTCATCACACAGACTTTAACTGCTGTGAGTACCCTCCCTTGTTGATGTCCACATCTAACAGGCTTTGCATTGTTCTCTGGCACCTTTATCCAATACATCTCCCAGCATGTAACTTACTCCTAACAATGGGTCCTGGTGAAGCTGCCTCACGTAAGCACTTTGATCCACTGCCTTATTTTTTTATATTTTTCTTATTCTCTGGATGATGTTTTCTAGAGAGTTGTCCTGTTTAGTCTTGCTTACTGATTGCTGCTCTGTCTGTTGAATTAGACTGCCTTCATGGCCGACTCAATTACTGTTGTGAGAAGCCTCCACTGACTATGGATACATTTGTGAGGGTCCCCACACAGAATATAGTGTAGAGTGCAGCAATTCTCAGCAGTGTGTAAAACAAAACAAAAAAAATAATAATTGTGTGTTTAAGACCATGCAGTACCACAGCCTTAATAATATAAGCACTGTGAGTTGCAGTGTGAAGTTGTCATTTGTTAGAAAATAGAAAAAAAATTGTAAAATGTTTGTGTGTTCACTGGGCAGTGCACTGTAAACATTATGAAATAAAGTATAGCAGTTAGTCCACAGTCAATATCAACACTGCATGTAGTTGTCATTTCTTGCCAAAGTTTTAAGTAACCAACAATATCTTTTTTTTTCTAAACTGTGTGTGTGCTCACTGGGCAGTGCATTGTAAACATATAAAATAGCATATAGTGGGTGCAGTCCACCATTAATATCAGTGCTGAGAGTCAATATGGATAACAATCAGTCAATAGAAGAGCAGGACCAGTAACAAAGTACTAGTGTTACCTCTGCTGCCACAAGTCATGACAATACTAGTTCTTCAACATCTACTAAAATCCAGAGCTCAAAGGCATAGAGTGTTCAAGTCAGGGCACCTGAAATCAAAACAATATTTTACATTGTTAAAGAAATAAACATTACCTCTAATAAAAGGAAAGTTTCCTGACAAAATTAAATTGCCAACATTCCATACACCACACACAGTGGTAAGAAAATACTTAGGCCTTGGCCTTTATTTTTGAGTGGTGTTTCTGCAACAGCTGTCAGTCAAGCATCTTCTTCTGTAACCTCACGTGACTATGCAACACCTCACTTAGTCTAAAAGAGGTGTCAAATTTAAAAAAAGCAAATCAGGAGCCTGGGAGGAGGAGATATGGTTACAATGTTGTAGACAGCAGGCTTGCTTGGACACCCCTACATATCTACTGCAAAGCCCCTGGTGTCCAGAGATCAATGCTGCTGGACTGACATGCTCCGTAGCTCCCCGCTGCATGTGCAGCAGTGCTGGGCCTTGGAGTGTTTATTGTGTCTTCTGCATATCCTGTCTCTATACCATTTAAGCCAATACTTCTGGATTTGTTATTACTTACTTTTATAAATATATAACCAGAGTAGGCTAGTGATTTCACTATCTAATATCTGGTTTTGGAGCACCTGGGCCATTACTCCTAGACTTGTGGGTACTTACACTTACTATGATATTTCAGTTGGAGACTGGTGAATTCATTATTTGTGCTCCTTTGGAAAGACTCAGGGGTATATTTACTAAAATGCAGGTTTTTAGAAGCTGAGAATTTGGCCATAGCAACTAATCAGATTCTACTTAACATTTATCTTGCACCTTCTAGAAGATACTAGGTAGATCTGATTAGTTGCTATGGGCAACATCTCCACTTCTTAAAACCCGCACTTTAGTAAATATACCCCTCTGCTGTGAGCTCCTGTGTTTTAAACCTTGTGAGTACTTACGCTTACTATGTTTCATTTGGAGACTGGTAAATGTATTATTTGTGCTCCTTTTGAACGACTCAGTATTATTCCTGCTCCAAGCTCCTATGTTTTATACTTAAAAGTTTTCTACTGCATTTGCAGCACCTTCATATGCTAAAGTATTTACATTGCTACTCCCTGACTTGAGAAAACTTATTATAAATCTATATACAGCAGTGCTAGGCTTGGGAGTGTTTACTGTGTATGCAGCAATTCCATTCTCAATAGCACTTAAGCCAACACTTCTGGATTTGTGAGTACTTTCTTCTATAATGAGATATTAGTAGGAGGCTGCTAAATTCACTATTTGATTAATGGCTTTGGAGCACCTGAGCCATTACTCCTGGAGCTCATACAAGCCATTACTCCTGGACTTGTGAGTACCTAAGCCGCGTACACACTAGCCAATCTTTTGAATGATTGAGCTCAATCATTTAAAATATCGGCTAGTGTTTATGCTAAAAATGACCAGCCATGCGTGCTCACGCTGTTCGTTTATGATAAGCCTATTCAGCTGTATATGCAGCCCAATCTGGGGTTATCATGAGCGATGCCATACTGCTGAATTATATTGCAATATGGGCAAACAAAATGGAGCAGCAGCACCCAAATTTGCCAGGTCTTTAACATCATCTTCCACAGGGCCCTCTGGGAGAGGCTTTTTTGGGACATCTATGCCAGCTGCTTCTGGTTCCCAAACTCCACCTGAGGTTACACATCAGAAACATTTTGGAAGCTGTTACTTCACATCCTACAAGGAAAAACTGGTTGACAAAATTGAGAAGGTACAATCCAATTTGTCTCTGTTATGCCATGATGTTCACTGAATCCAAGAGCGGGTTGGAGAAGTGGAAAATCAGATTGCTAACTTGAGGACTTGCACACTCAATTAAAAACAGAATTTGCTTCTCTGACTGCTCAAATGGCAGGTATGCAAAACAAGGTTTAAATATGGAAGACAGGTTGCACAGAAATATTGTTTATTTTGTGGGTCTTCCCGAAAAAGAAGGAGCTTTCCCCGAAGCAGTTTTGGAGCAAGGTGTCAGGATGTTACCTGGGATCTGCCACTACTCACCACCGCGCCAGCATCTTTGAGGTCTCAGGCGTTCAGTCTCCTGGTGTGGTGACAAGTGGTGGGCTGAGTCTTCTTCCCGGGTCTGCTATGGCTTCCATGCGTGTGTTCTGGTTTCCTCGGTGGCGGTCATGGACTCAGCCATGTTGGTCCATGTCAAATGACTAGTCTCTACCATTGGTAGTACTGCTTTCACTCAGCTGATCTTCTGACCCAATGACCAACTACCTAAGGGTATTTAGTCTGACTCCAGGAACAGGAAGGGGCTGTTCAATGGCCGGTGGTTCAAATCCCGACAGCGCATTCCGGCAGCACTGAAAATACCAATCATCCCCAGGAAAGTATTCTCTAACCTATTCCAATCCCTAACCCTAACCCTCCCTTAGGGATGCCTAACCCTAATCCCCCCTCTGTGCCTAATCCTAACCCCATCTTCCCCACCGCCTAATCCTAAATCCCCCGGGGGGATGCCTAACCCTAATCTCCCCCGGGGGGGTGCCTAACCCTAACCTCCCCCAGGGGTGCCTAACCCTAACCTCCTCTTTCCCTAGCCTAACCCTAACCTACCCCGGGGGGTGCCTAACCCTAAGCCTGTCATTTAACCCTTGCCAGGATTATACAGTTGGGAAGCCTGTGGTCGGGATTCCGTCCATCGGCTTCCTGACTGTTTACCTGTTCAACTTTCCTACTTCTGGTGATTACTTGCTGTTGCAGAATTCCAGGTTCCACAATCCCTCTTACTAGTTATGTATTCCTGGTGTCATTCTCCAGCGTGTGTACAGCATCCGTATACTGACTCATAGTGCCATGCGCCTGTACCAGTCCTGCATCTGGAACCCCAGCGCATGTACTCAGTATAGCATCTGTGTACTGACTCTTAGTGCCACTCCTCCTTACCAGTCCTGTGTCAGGATCACCCAAAATATTCCCTAGTGCTAGCCCATGCTGGGATCCCCAGTATTCTCATGTTACAAGATTCCTTCAGTACAGACCAGTGCACAAACTCACAGTATTCTTTGCATTCATTATTCTGGGTACTTATTTTTGCTCAATTTCATTTCACAGCATATGCAGTCTCTCAGTCATCTACTGGTCTTCTTTTCATTCCCAGGCACCTGACCAGTGGGCCACAACCTGCTAACTTGGTGCAGCGAAACCCAAATCCCAATGAAGACCACCAAGTGGGTTAGACTCTGTGCCTCTAGTTAGGTCTAGCCAACACCTGGGTTTGACCACTAATGAGGACTTTATTACTGTCACCCCATCAGTTGCTTCCTAGCTACCCTAATCCCACCCAGCTCCCAGTCCTCCAACTGTGGAATTCCTTGTATTGGAATGTTACACAAGGACTGTTCACTAATTATGGTTGCAACTCTTTTACTACTACTTTTGTGGTGGTTCGAGCCCACCGAATACCCACCAGACCAGTTCCTCCTGGTGCACCTCCTCGCACATTTATTGCAAAGCTTTTCCATTATCAGGATCGAGATGCAATATTGAAAATGGCTCGACTTGCAGGTCCCCTGGTAAGAAATGGAATCACTACCTCAATATCTCCAGATTTTGCTGCTGATGAACAAAAGGAAAGAGCTATATTTCTTACTATCAAACGGTGACTACGTTACTTGAATCTTCAATATGCCATGCTGCTCCCTTCTAAATTATGCATAGTAGTGGATGGTGAAACAAAATTTTCAAAGGAGGCTGCAGCATGGTTAAAACTTCAAAAACCCAACCGTGGAAAGCTAGCTTCTGATTCATCTCATTAATTTAAGATTAGGCAGAATGTTGTTATGGAGGGGATGTTGCTTCTGGCATGTAATTTCAAATAATATTTTTGCTGATATAGTGTTAGATCTATGGAGATTAAGGACATATGGAGAGTCCTCTTTCATTAGTCGCTGTTTTTTCCCATTTTCATTTTTTTTTCTTTATTTTAGTTTTGGTATTCTTGTATTAGTTAAGTTAAAGGAATAAGTTTATCAGGAAAGGAGTGTACAGGGTGGGGGGAAGCTGGTAGGAATGGAATTGTAAAGATTGTGTTTGTTTTTTATGTTCTTTTCCTTTCTTTTTTGTGGCACTAGTCTCTTTTTTTCTTTGTAATATTAGATTTTGTTACTTTTGGTGTTACATTTTCTAACTTGGAATTTTAGAGGTGTAAATGATCACCATAAAAGGTCATTGGCTTTATAATTCTGATATTTTGAGTTTAATGGAGGCACATTTAGTGAGGATCAAATCACTGATGCTTAAACGCTCCTGGGAAGATTGGGCATACAACTCTATGTACACATCATCATCTAGAGGGGTCTCCATTTTGACTAATAAAAAGGTTCCATTTGTGCCACAGTCATTACAAATTGACACTTATTGGTGGTATGTTATTATTGACTACTATTTCTTCTATTCCTATTTTTATTTTGCCAGATTGTATTCCTCTTCCTTTTTCATTTGATGCTTTAGATGGCCACACCTGTGGTGTGCCTGGGAGATTTCAAAGCCGTTATGGACCCAGTCTTGGATAGGTAGATGGCCTCTATGAGCTCCTTTATTCAGAGTTCTTCTGATTTTTCAAATTTTGTAAAAGAATTGGGGTAGGGGGATGTGTGGAGACTTATTTTTCCCAACGTTAGCCAATATACCTGTTTCTCTTCCACCCATCACACTTTCACATATAGATCTTGCTCTGGTTTCTTGTACATTGTTATAAGAAAAGGAAAATTGGTACCAACCTAGTGCGCTCAACCAGCTGCCTGTGTTGACTACAAGATAAAGGGAACACACCTAATTCCTCAATCAAAACACTAGTACAAATAAATATCTATAATCATACATTGGCGCTTCAATAACAAGCAAACTTTATTTCCCTTAGAGTGGAAATTGATCTTCAGTGCTCTACAATCTGTTACAGTGAAATGGTGATAAATATGTAAAATAGCAAAGAATTAACACATAGAGATCCTCGTGTATTACTGCAGGACTTTTTGGGATGTTTATCAGCGTGCAGGACATATAGTTGAAATCTTTAACTTAAAAGGTAATAATTTTATTTTGAGGGGGGAAACCCCAAACAATGATACTCAAAATTTGTGGTTAACACACAGCCTCTCATCAAATAATCTTGCTCTCCTTGATTTAAATCCCCTCCACTGATAGAAAGGAAATTAACATATATTTTTGGGGAGGTCCCGTGATTCTGTACTCACAATGCACAAAGGAAATGATAAGAACACCAGATGGGTCTTCATGTTGTTCTCCACTGGATCCCTTTTCCCTTTCCTCCTTATTATCTTGCTTGTTGATTCTCCACAAATCATGGATAAATCACAATAGGGGAAAAAGTTCATACCGTTCTTTATTCCAATACAAGTTCCATAACATAAAAGCACAGAAGATAAGGAAGAACCCTACATAGGTATTAGGAGATGCAAAGGTGTTTGTGTGAAAAAACAGGGCCCCGTTTTCCAAGTCCTCTCCTTTTTCACAGGTAGGATCCTCCTCCTTTCCAAGCATTTGACTGTCCCCACCAATGATTTTCAATCCAATAGGATCTTTCTCAAAGTCATGTGGACTTTTTCCCTGTATGTTAATATCACTGCTCCAACGGCTATTATACTGACAAAGCACTAATCTGATATCTGCAGAGTAATTTGTGCATATAATAGGAGAAAGACTTATCCAATTGTCCCATTATTCATCCTCATATATCCTCTATTAGTTTCCATATGTATGATTATCTGTGTTCATATATAGGTGTGTAATGTGTACATTTTATTGTTTTTTTATCTTTTTTGCATAAATTGCATATTATTAATTATTGTGGTCACTTGACTGAACTGGCACTCCACTATACTTTTGTCTTGGTCTGATTTTCAGCAGGTGCAGAACCTGCTTGTGTGAGCTGCTTTGTTTTTTCAAGGGGATATCTTCTGTCCTATCAGTGCACCTGTGTTTAAGTATCTTGAAATCTCAGTCTGCTTTGAAATCTTTCCCTGGGAGAGACCTTACTGATGCAATATAATTACCTTGTGTCTTGTTACTGTGATCAGTCTTGCCATGGTGTATGGCCTGTGACATAAAACTGTCTTCCACAACCTCACCTTTTTAGCAGAGTTTGGCTGTTCCTCACCCAGTTTTAAGCCTCATAATAATCCATTTCTGTTTCAGTTAATGATTATGTTTCAACCTACATATGAATATTATTATCATTATCACCTGTTTGGTATGATTGGTTAATCATACACCTGACTATAAAACTACAAAATCCTTGACTTTGTGCAAGTGTACCTAGAAGAATTGATGCTGTTTTGAAGGCTGGTCACACCAAATATTGATTTGATTTAGATTTAGCATTGTTTCTGCTGAAATAGGGACTAAAACTTCCTCAGATTATCACACAAGTTCTATAAGTAGATAAAGAGAACCAAATCCAACAAATGAGACAAAAAATTAGACATTCTCATTTTTTTAAGAAAATGTTCCATTATGACATATCTGTGCATGGCCAAAGTATGTGAACCTTTAGGTTAAGCAGACAATTTGAAGGTGAAATTAGAGTCAGGTATTTTACATTTTTGGGACAACAATCAGGTGTGAGTGGACAACCTGTCTTTTTAAAAGAACAGGGATATATCAAAGATTGATGTTCACAACACGTTTGTGGAAGTATATCATGCCATGAACAAAGAAGATTTCTAAAGACCTTAGAAGAAGAGTTGTTGATGCTCATCAGGCTAGAAAAGTTTACAGAACCATCTCTAAAGAGTCTGGACTCCACCAATTAACAGTCAAACATATTGTGTACAAATGTAGGAAATTCCAGACCATTATTACCCTCTCCTGGAGTGGTCGACCAGCCAAGGTCACACCAAGAGCAAGGCATCTAACAGTTTGCAAGGTCACAAAGGAACCCCAAGGTAACCTCTAAGCAACTGAAGGCCTTTCTCTCTCTCATTATTTTATGTTAATGTTCATGAGTCCACCATAAGGAGGACACTGAACAACAATGGTGTGCATGACAGGCTTGCAAGGAGAAAGCCGCTGCTCTCCAAAAAGACATTGCTGCCCATCTTGCAGTTTGCTAAAGATAACCTGGACAAGCCAGAAGACTATTGGAACAGGATGTTCAGGGCTAATCAACAATTACCGGAAACGTATAGAAGCAGTCATTGCTTCACAAGGGGGTCATACCAGATGCTGAAAGCAAAGGTTCACATACTTTTGCCACTCACTGATATGTGATATTGGATCATTTTCCACAATAAAAAAATAAGCATGTCTAATCACTTTGTCAAATTTTTTTGATTTGGTTCTCTTTATCAACTTTTAGGATTTGTGTTTGGGGTAGTTTTAGAAAATTCTTAAAGGTTCACAAATGTAATAAAACAAGAAGAAGAAAAGTATTCCTACATGGGGCACTCATGGATCTCAATATGAATAATCAAACCATAATTTTCACAGCAAATATGGAATGTAATAAAGTTAAAATATAACTTTTAATGATAACATTTAAAATATTACCAGCGAAATATAGTTACATAAAAGCAAAAAGTGAAAATGAAAATAAATGTGAAAATAAAAAATATCTGATGATCTCAAAACTCCAATATTATTACTATTATCACCTCTATGGTGTGTATATGATTCCAAATATGATATACAATTATATATAATAAACCTCCATAAAGCGTCCTTTATTCAGGCCAACTATTATAGATGTCAAATGTGTGCCATTGATTATATACATTGGTTTCTATATTATTGACCATGTAAATATATGTGGTTGGCATAAACTGGGGATAGATACAATATAGATAAATAGTAATACTAATATGATTTAATTATTTGCCCAACAAGATCAGTTTAGTAATTTATAGTCTGCTCTGTCTTTTTGTCCCTGTCCAATGTCTGGGTCATATCTCCTTTATATAAAGGCTTCCCCTTTGTAAATATCAGGGGTTCATAGTGTTAATGTTCAAATCGCAGCATCATATATGATATCCGTTATTATATCATTAGTTATTCACTTGTTATATTATCGGTGTGATCATTAGGATAGGCTTAGTGGTCATGTCAACTTTTCACAGTGTATATACTTGCTTGTAAGTAATAATACACCGCTCACATCAGCACTTAGACCTAGGTCATACATATATCACTTTTGTGTGAACAGCTCAATATTCAAACATATTTGGATAAATCGTATAGTATCTATTTAGTATCATTCATTAGCCACTGTTAACAATGTTGCTAAATACAGTGCAATTATGTTTCACAGTGCTGTAAGTGTAAATGTCAGGATTAGCCTAATAATAATCCTTCCCAGCGATTTGTTGGCTATTATTTGACACTGATAGAAGCAGCCTGTAGTATCCTGCTTCAATCATAGACACAGCAGCAGCGTGTGCCATATGCCATGTGTCCTCTAGCCCAGCGCTCAACATCAGGTCATTGATACTAGTGTAAATATGCCAACATTAAAACTTATTCAGTAGGAGTAAGATCAATCTTTTACACAGCAGCAGCATGTGCCATGGGTCCTCTGACACGCGTTTCGCTTAACTGCTTAATCATAGTCCACCCGTTCACATGGTTGACAGGTCTCATATACCGATGCTTAGCAAATCAATTACCTTGTTGGTTGATTGGCACTTCTTCACAGCCAATCAGTTTAAGTCCTTTTGATTGACTTTCTTAAGAGCCAATCAGATTTGCCTGTCAGTTCCCTTATTGGTTGAATGATCTGCAGTTCACAAACTTTCAAGTACCACTGTAAGTATGGGTCCAGAACCCATACTTATGAAGGAAGCATAATTTGCATTTAAAATATCTGTGTTAGCTGGAGCCAAATGTGGGAGAGCAATGCTCAAATTTTGGAGAGTCAGAGTTGGGACTGGCCAGAAGTGAAGATCTTGATGTGGTTAGCCAGCTGGGCAAATTATTGCAATGTTTTGGAACTAACATTACCTGTATTTAAATGAATTACAGTTTCGAAAATATGTGACTGCAGAGTTTGAGTGATATTTTTAATGTAAATGGTGTAGTCACATACCAAGGGCTCCCAAATGGTTGAGTGCTGTGGATTAAGCCTGTTATTTATATAATTGTTTTATGGTCACACTTGCTAGGGCACCCTGCTTTTCAAATGTATGACAAACTGTCAGTTTATTCCCAGGTGCTCATTAACTGATATGCCTTGGTGTGGTTCTGTTTCTTTAAGATGGGACCCATACTTATGGCAGAAGCATAATTTGCATTTAACATTTCTGTGTTAGCTGGAGCCAAATGTGGCAGAGCAATGCTTATATTTTTGAGAGTCAGTGTAGGGACTGGCATGATGGGAAGACCATGACATGGTTGGGCAGCTGAACAAATTACAGTATTGCAATATTTTGGAACTTACATTCCCTGTATTTAAAGGAGTTACAGATTAAAAAGTGAGTGAGTGCCGAGTTTGCATGATTTTTTTTTTGTGTGAATGGTGTGGTCATATATCAAAAACACTGCAGATGGTGTTTGAGTGCCGCGGATTAAGTCTGTTTTATATATAGATATTTTTATATTTTTACCATTACCTTTGAAAATACCAACTAAACTACTATACTTTGTTGTATTTTGTGCAGGGAAGATGCCAGTGATTGTGGTAGCTGTTGACTTGGACTTGGAAGGTGAATTTTCTGGGGAAACAATAAGAAAGTTTTACAAAAAATCCCAAATAAACATGGAATACATACGTTTGTTCACTTTTACAAAGGAGGAGTTAGAGATAGAATATCTCACATTTGAAACTAAGACATTTCAACAGATAGTGGACAAATGTACTAAATTCCAAGATATGATCCAGTCAAGAGGTAAGTTCTCCATAGGTGTATGATATGTAGGTCTTAGAGTAAAGAAAATAATATCCACATTTTGTGTAAACAACTTAATCAATTTGTTGCTATAATGCTGGCAAAATTTTAGTCTAAACGTGTTTTCCTTTTCTTCCCAGTACGACAAATGAAAGTCATTAAAGTCAGAATTCTTCTTTTCCTTCCTGTCATTACACAGTACATATACTTACTCCTTATGTAACAAAATAGTTTCTGCAGGGCCAATGATAATAAGGCTGACATACAATATTTGTAGGATAAACGTAATAATGATCTCCATGAGCAAACTTTTTGTTTTTCAAATTAATTTGAGGCTTTTTTTTATCAGGTGAATATTCATTAAAATACAAAATGTTATATTTTTTTCACCATTTTTGCCTTTGTGTGGGGTTATAAAAATGGGTTGTGGTTACCATTCCGGTAGTCGGTGGGATGCTGGTGCTCAGAACTGTGGACGCCAGAAACCTCACAGCAGTCTGAATCCCAGCACCAGAATCCTGACCGCCAGCATCCCAACAGTCATTATTAGGGTTAGGGTTAGGCACTAGGGGAAAGGTTACAGTTAGGCTGCGGGAATTCTGACCAATGGCATCCCAACCGCTGTGATTCCATACCTAACCATTTAAAAAAACTTTTCATTTACAGCCAACAACTTAACCTCGGCGGCTGTGATTTACATGATGTGTTAACTTAGTAAAGTTTGATTAACGACCATTGTGCAGAAAAATAATTAACTTTTTGTTTTTGTTATCTGACAAATCTCTTTGTGAGTCAGTAAATTAACTTTTGTAGCACATTGACAGTATTCTGCAGTTAGGCATAAAAGACCGACTAGGTCAATAATTGAAATGAGTTATCAGGAGGATTTGGAAGAGACAAATGAAATGTGTGTGATAATGAAAACATCTTAATTAGTCTGTAAATAAACTAAATTGCTTTCTGAATTTTTATATGATAGTTGCAATGGATGATGAACCCCAACTCAAACCAACAACTAACCTGGTGAGATACTGTACTGTGTTTTACATTATTATTGGAAAAATTGTTTTTTATTACTTTGTGATTTATTATATTATTATTTAGTTGATATAATTTGAATCTCAATATACTGTACTGTACAGTTCCATTGTTGATGAATTTAATAGAAATATACTTATGGGACCTATTATTCAGGATACAGGGAGTTTGGGTTTTACAGATAAGATTTCTTTAATCCATATTTTGAAGTACTAAAGAAAAAATATCCTAAATACATTTTAAAAATTATCCTTTATTTCCACACACTGCCCCTGGCATCCCCCTTCTTATTATATTGTTTAGCAGGGCTCCTTACATTAACTCTTGTTAGGAAAATCTACTAATTATATCTGCATGCAGGACAACATTTTCCAAATTGCTGCAATAATATTTATTTTTCCTTTCTGCTTTTTACAACTCTCATGTCTAAGCAGTTTTCCAATCACAGGGGAATCTTATACATAAAGGTGTCTGCTTATAGACATTATCAATAGGCATGTTTCTAGCGATAGGATGGAAAAGAAGAAATGTCTCAAGATATATTTATGCCCAGAGGAATAATGCAATTACACTAAAGTGCCCACACATAGTAGTGAAGTAAAAGAGCTTTTCAAATGAATTCGATTAATAGGAAAATTACTTGTGAAGTCATGTAAGAGATACCATGGTGGTGTCCTGTATGAGTTATCATTGTGGTGTCATGTGTGAGTTATCATTGTGGTGACCTGTATGAGATACCATGGTGGTGTCCTGTATGAGTTATCATTGTGGTGTCATGTGTGAGTTATCATTGTGGTGACCTGTATGAGTTATCATTGTGGTGTCCTGTATGAGTTATCATTGTGATGTCCTGTATGAGTTATCATTGTGGTGTCCTGTATGAGTTACCATTGTGGTGTACTGTAGGAGTTACCATTGTGGTGTCCTGTAGGAGTTACCATTGTGGTGTCCTGTAGGAGTTACCATTGTGGTGTCCTGTAGGAGTTACCATTGTGGTGTCCTGTAGGAGTTATCATTGTGGTGTCCAGTATGAGTTATCATTGTGGTGTCCTGTATGAGTTATCATTGTGGTGTCCTGTATGAGTTATCATTGTGGTGTCCTGTATGAGTTACCATTGTGATGTCCTGTATGAGTTACTATCGTGGTGTCCTGTATGAATTACCATTGTGGTGTCCTGTATGTGTTACCATTGTGGTGTCCTGTATGAGATACCATTGTGGTGTCCTGTATGAGTTACCATTGTGGTGTCCTGTATGAGTTACCATTGTGGTGTCCTATATGAGTTACCATTGCAGTGTCCTGTTTGTGTTACCATTGCGGTGTCCTGTATGAGTTACCATTGTGGTGTCCTGTATGAGTTGCCAATGTGGCATGCTGTATGATTTACCATTGTGGTGTCCTGTACGAGTTACCATTGTAGTGTCCTGTATGAATTACCATTGTGGTGTCCTGTTTGTGTTACCATTGTGGTGTCTGCTTGAGTTACAATTGTGGTTTCCTGTAGGTATTACCTTTGCTGTGTTCTGTATGAGTTACCATTGTGGTTTCCTGTATGAGTTACCATTGTGTTGTCCTGCATGAGTTACCATTGCGGTATCCTTTATGAGTTACCATTGTGGTGTCATGTATAAATTACCAATGCGGTGTCCTGTATAAGTTACCATAGTGGTTTCCTTTATGAATTATCATTGTGGTGTCCTTTATGAATTACCATTGTGGTGTCCTGTATGAATTACTATTTTGGTGTCCTGTATGAGTTACCATTGTGGTGTCCTTTATGAATATCTATTGCGGTGTCCTGTATAAGTTACCAGTTACCATTGTGGTTAATATATATACCAATTCCAGAAACAAATTCTGTCAGTGCCCTCCTCCTCAATGGATAAACATATATACAATGGGCGGCATTCAGACAGTTTTGTAGAAAAAATGACACGGGCTCCTGGGCTAGAACAACGTTCCTGATGAAAATTATTTATATGAATTGAAATGTTGACTGTGTATTCCAATGAGCACACAATTCTGTGAATTAGTAGCTTCACCATTTTGTGAGTGACAGCAATCTCATTCTGTGAGAGTGCTGAATCTGCAGTTAACAACAGGGTGTGATGTCATACCATATCTGTATTGCGCAAGGAACTCGTCCATTAATGTGTCAGCCTTAATGATCATAATTTCATTGCTTTTTGAAGTTCGAGTGGCAGAAAATCAATAGGTTTTGTGAATTTTCAGATCATGTCTAAGCAGCCTTAATGGGACATGTGAAACTGTATGCTTTTTTGTCTATGGAGTATGTATATATATATATAATATAGATATGAAAAAATAGTGATTGACAGAAAGGTGACAAATCTGCTACAAGGTGCTAGTGCTCTTGATGATAACTATAACAGTTGTTTCCAAGAATAGATATTATCACTGTTGCACTTTATATATATATATATATATATATATATATATACATAGATTATATATATATATATATATATATATATATATATATATATATATATTATATATATATACACTGCTCAAAAAAATAAAGGGAACACTTAAACAACACAATGTAACTCCAAGTCATTCACACTTCTGTGTAATCAAACAGTACACTTACGAAGCAACATTGATTGACAATCAATTTCTCATGCTGTTGTACAAATTGAATAGACAAGAGGTGGAAATTATAGGCAATTAGCAAGACACCCCCAATAAAGGAGTGGTTCTGCAGGTGGTGACCACAGACCACTTCTCAGTTCCTATGCTTTTTGGCTGATGTTTTGGTCACTTTTGAATGCTGGCGGTGCTTTCTCTCTAGTGGTAGCATGAGATGGAGTCTACAACCCACACAAGTGGTTTAGGTAGTGCAACTCATCCAGGATGGCACATCAATGGGAGCTGTGGCAAGAAGGTTTGCTGTGTCTGTCAGCGTAGTGTCCAGAGCATGGAGGCGCTACCAAGAGACAGGCCAGTACATCAGGAGACGTGGAAGAGGCCATAGGAGGGCAACAACCCAGCAGCAGGACCGCTACCTCCGCCTTTGTGCAAGGAGGAACAGGAAGAGCACTGCCAGAGCCCTGCAAAATGACCTCCAGCAGGCCACAAATGTGCATGTGTCTGCTCAAACAGTCAATAACAGACTCCATGAGGGTGGTATGAGGGCCCAACGTCAACAGGTGGGGGTTGTGCTTACACCCAACACCGTGCAGGACGTTTGGCATTTGCCAGAGACTCCAAGATTGGCAAATTCGTCACTGGCACCCTGTGCCCTTCACAGATGAAAGCAGGTTCACACTGAGCACATGTGACAGACATGACAGAGTCTGGAGACGTCAAGGAGAACATTCTGCTGCCTGCAACATCCTCCAGCATGACCGGTTTGGCAGTGGGTCAGTAATGGTGTGGGGTGGCATTTCTTTGGGGGGCCGCACAGCCCTCCATGTGCTCGCTAGAGGTAGCCTGACTGCCATTAGGTACCGAGATGAGATCCTCAGACCCCTTGTGAGACCATATGCTGGTGCGGTTGGCCCTGGGTTCCTCCTAATGCAAGACAATGCTAGACCTCATGTGGCTCGAGTGTGTGAGCAGTTCCTGCAAGACAAAGGCATTGATGCTATGGACTGACCCGCCCGTTCCCCAGACCTGAATCCAATTGAGCACATCTGGGACGTCATGTCTCGCTCCATCCACTAACGCCACGTTGCACCACAGACTGTCCAGTAGTTGGCAGATGCTTTAGTCCAGGTCTGGGAGGAGATCCCTTAGGAGTCCATCTGCCACCTCATCAGGAGCATGCCCAGGCGTTGTAGGGAGGTCATACAGGCACGTGGAGGCCACACACACTAGTGAGCCTCAGTTTGACTTGTTTTAAGGACATTACACCAAAGTTGGAGCAGCCTGTAGTGTGTTTTTCCACTTTCATTTTGAGTGTGGCTCCAAAACCAGACCTCCATGGGTTAATAAATTTGATTTCCAATTATAATTTTTGTGTGATTTTGGTGTCAGCACATTCAACTATGTAAAGAACAAAGTATTTAATAAGAATATTTCATTCATTCAGATCTAGGATGTTTTATCTTAGTGTTCCCTTTATTTTTTTGAGCAGTGTATATATATATATATATATATATATATATATTAGGGATGTGCAGGCTCGGATAGGTTCGAGTTTGCACGTGGAGTTCGGATTTTTCCCTCCAAAAAAACGGAACTCAGAACGAGGCAAAACGTCATCTTACATGGACGAACATCATCATTCCTGGTCTTTTGTCCAGGAATGATGATGTTCGTCCATGTAAGATGACGTTTTGCCTCGTTCTGAGTTTCGTTTTTTTGGAGGGAAAAATCCGAACTCCACGTGCAAACTCGAACCTATCCGAGCCTGCACATCCCTAATATATATATATATATATATATATATATAAATATTTATTATAGACAATAAATACAAGGAAAAAAGGGTGGATTCTGCACAGAACCTTTAGTTTAGTTTTGTTAATATGAACCAACCATGAATAATCATTACTCAAATAGTATCATCGAGCATTTGTTGGTGGTGCTCCCATAGCCTAAAAAGACAATACATATAGAAAAGGAGAGAAAAGAAGTAGGGCAACTAGCCCTACTTCTTTTCTCTCCTTTTCTACAATAAAAACAAGGCAAGAAGATCATACAATAATACATGCTATAGAAATTGAAGAAATAAATAAGTTTGATAAAAATATGTAAAGACAAATAATGGATAAAAGGAGGATATCAGCTAATCTTGATTAAAAGGAGTCAAAAAATTATGGGTTAAGAGGCTGCTACTCCCAATGCATTTCATCCAGAGACTTCTTCAAGGGGATATTTATTTTTATAGCATATGGTGTTTGAATTAGGTCAAGATCATCTTTTTAAAACTATTCCAACACAATTTTTTTTCAATCATAAAAAAACCCAACAATTTCAGAGATTTTTTGGGGAAAAAAAATTGTCAGTTAAGTGTTTAATATAGTTGTAGGAGGTGGATATGCATAATTTTTTTTTAAATAAAATAATAGTGACAAATGATCACTGTGCACACACTGAAAAACTTATAGCAATTGTTAAAAATGTCCTTTCCTTTAGATAGTAGAAAGAGTTTTAGAATTTACATGGATACTAGCTGCAATTTGTTAAGGACATATGTCCGACATGTATCTCCGAATAATCCATATTAAAGAGGGACCTGTGTTGATGTATTAATAGTAGGGATGAGCGGGTTCGGTTCTTAGAGTACCAAACCCACCTGAATTTCATGGATCCGGGGCGATCCAAGCCACAGCTCAGATCTCCCTGCCTGCTCCGGATCACTCTCCCAAGGCAAAACCACACAATCTGCTGTCGGATCTTGAGGTTTTGCCTTGAGTGGCCATTTTTCAAAATCCCTTTGCCTTCAATGGGCAAAGCACTGATTGGCTGAGAGCTGTGACAGATGGCTCTGTCAGCCAATCAGCATTAAGCCCATTGAATGTAGGGAAAAAACAACTAAAAGATTATTGCACTGGTTCCCACTGCCGGCACCTCCTGCTGCCAACACACATGCTGCCGGCACCCACTGCTGTTAGGACACCAGTTATCGGCACCCCCACTGCTGACACAACCGGCATCCCCGCTGCTGACACCACTGGCTCCCCCATGCTGACAACTCTGCCAGAACCCTGCAATGAGAACTCCCCAGCACTGCTGACACAGTCAGCAATCCTGCACCTAGGACACCGCTGGTAACCCCACACTGCCAATACTTCTGGGTCCATTCACTGAGGACACTGCCAGCACCGCAGCACTGCCATTCCATGTACTAAGGACACCATCTGCAACCCCCGTACTGCCGACACAGCCAGAAAATTTGCACTGAAGATACTTCTGGCACCCCCTGCTTTGCTGACACTGCTGGTACCCTGCACTGAGGACACTACCAGCACCGCAGCAATGCCATCCCATGTACTGAGGACACTGTCAGCAACCCCACACTGCCGACACTGCTGACACAGTAAGTGTACTTTTGGTGTATCCAACCCACACTGTTTCCAACCTGCACAGCATCCAACCTACTATGTATCCTGCACTTTATTCAACCCACACTGCATCCGGCCTCAGCTGTATTAAACCCACACTATATCAGACCCACACTGTATCCAACCCACACCATATCCTGAAATATATTAGACCCACACTGTAACCCACACTGTATCTGAGTTGGAACTTGGAATCTGAACTGCCACATGTTAGTGCCGCCCTCTGTGTCACTTAGCTTAGTCAGCCAGCTACCTTGGTGCAACCTTTTGGTCTAAAAACAATATTGTGAGGTGTTCAGAATAGACTGGAAATGGATGAAAATTAATGTTGTTGCGGTTAATAATAGCGTGGAACAAAAAAATTAAAATCTGTGATTTTAGCTGTTTTTATGCTTTTTTGCAAAAAAATACAGATCCAAAACCAAAACCCCGAAGGGTGGTTTTGGCAAAACCAAACCAGATCCAATACACAAAGAAAGATCCAAAACCATAACACAAAACACAAAAAGTGACCGGTGCACACCCCTAATTAATAGTTCTTCTTTTTGCGTGATCTGCCCATTCCCTTTGACATAGTTGAGGAAGGAATTAATCTGGGAAAGGAAAATGTCTTAACTCTAGACAGGGGATCTTCCAAGCTCATACCTTGTCCAGTTAGAGTATCATTAGAGGGCAGCAGTGTAATCTCTGCCTCAAACTCTCCTTGTGCGGATCACGTCTGGCAATGCAAATAAGCGTCCATATCTCTGGAGATCCTGGCAGCAGCAGCAGCACACTTACAGGTGTCACAGACTTGATCTTTAGGGTCCACAGCTAACCCTTAACATGTTTCACACCAACGGTGATGACATTTTCCTTCCCCGGATATAATCCTACCTCAACTATGTCAGAGGGAATGGGCAGACCATGCAAAGAGGAGACCTAGTAACACATCAGCACAGGTCCCTTAATAAGGATTATTCAGAGATACTTGTTGGACATTTGTCCTTAACTAATTGCAGCTAGGATCCACGTAAACTCTTTCTACTATCTAAAGGAAAGGACATTTTTCACAATTGCTACAAGTTTTTCAGTATGTGCACAGTGATCTTTTGCCACTATTATTTTATATATTTTTTTTATGCATATCCACCTCCTACAACTATATTAATAATATTTGGATCCTGAGGTTATATAGTTTTTTTTAAACAAACTAATGGTTATCCATATTATTGGGAGATTGATGTACATGTGCCATTTTAGATTATTGACCGGTCAATGAAATTTATTCGAATGTGTTTCTGATAATAAATGTGTTTATTTATTTTGAAATGTGAAATTTATGATACTTTCTGTACTAGTTTATTTATCAATTAGCACAAGGATTTTTTCTTTTATTGTAGAAGGCCGGGTCTATAGGTGTTTTGTTTGTGTGTAACCACAAGCACACTGATTCTTTGCTGCTGAAGTGTTATAAATTTATATTTATTTATCTTCAATCATTTATCATTAAATTAGTGCTAGGTTTTTTTTCCTAAATTTTATATTTTTAGCAGTAAACTTTCGCATTATTAGAGGTGATTTTTATCTATGCAAAATAGACCATTCCCAATGCACCCCAAAAATACAGCCATTTATGAAAAGAAAAGTGGTGCAATATGGAATTGTCCTTATGTCCTCCCATCCACCTTTACAGTATGTTGGATATTAAAAATTAGGACATTCACAGATTAATTAACCAAGCACTTCAGCGACAGGGACTGCTACATTTGTGGCTGAAGTGATTGGTTTATATGGACCCCCATAAAAGAATTAAGGACTACCTCCGATCACTAATAAGGAGGTTGATGATGGGTGTTAATTACATTATATTCATGTAAAATAAATTTCACGAATTTGCCTCAAATTATGTAACATCGAGGAGGTGTCTAGATAATTAGCATCCCTACCTCTACTAACTTTTGCCTTAAAGATGGAGTAGTTGCCTTCATAAATGTTGTTAGGATTTGGATAATCACACACCAAGAGGTGGCTTTTTTGGTCTTTTGCCCAGGCATCACAATATTTATTTTTATCATGGGCAAAAACTGCAGCCACTGGTGAATGATTTACACAAACAACATTATCAACATCTTCACCCTCAATGTCAAATAGTAGTAGGACACACTTCCCCCTCATCCTATTACACATAAGCCTCCTTGATTTCTATAATGTCCTCATCACCATCTTTACTTGTACTGCTCCTCACACGCAGATGGTGCAGAAATGATGGAAGGAGGCGAACGAGGACTAGTATCATCATGACTGCTGGCAGCAGCTGCAGCAACAGTATTTGGTTGCTCTTCACTAAACTGAATGTTAGTCATTTTTCAATTCTCAGATCACTGCATGGCATGTGAACAAAGCAAACTAGGGTAAAGTGCACCAATAGTACAAACAAAACAATTATTTATTTATTTTTATGTTGCAGCTCTATTCTTTTGTGGATTCCTTCGTGGACTTCCTTCCTCAGGGCTTATATATGCACATAAACAAAGCACACCAAACAGTACAAGCAATACATTTATTTAATTAATTTTATTTATGTTGCAGCTTTATTCCTGCATAGACTGGAGCCACAGGTCTTATATATGCTTGTGAACAAAGCGCACCAAAAAGTAAAAACAATACAATTATTTAATTTATTTTTTTTATGTTACAGCTTTATTCAAACTGTGTGGAGTCACAGACTTATATATGCATATGAATATCTTTAATGATGTACACAGCACAGTATAAAGCAGTGTGCACCCCCTATACACATTAACTAAGAGCAGCACAGCCATATGTGAGTCTGGATATAGAACAAGCTATATACACTATAACAGAGTACAGAACAGCATACTGTACATCAGTGTGCACCCCCTATACACATTGACAAAGAAGCACAACCACTTGTGAGTCTGGACACAGCTAAGCCTATACAGCAGAGTACAGCACAACATACAGAGATGTGCCTAACAAGGAAATCTCCGACATGCGCATGCATGAGACCCGGCTAGTGATGGGTGCTCTGCTGCTCTATTAAGAGCCAGAAGCTCACTGGGGAACGAGACTCTACCACAAGGGTCTTATCGTAAGCCCCGATGGTTGCGATGGTCGAAACCATCATGACCATTACCTGGCCGCTCGCAATAGCTGTGGTGGTCATTCACAGTTATGCGAGCAGCCCAGAGGCCGCACCAAATAAAATGCCCTAATTCAAAGCGAGCGCTCTTTCAGAGCATCTGGCTCTGAATCAGGCCCTCTGTCTCCTGAACCCAGCCTGCCACTTTGTTATTGTCCTCTGTGTCCTGTCTGTATGGTATGTCCAAGAGCTGTAACTAAACTTTTTGGTGCCCTGTGCCATAAAGAGCATTGGATCCCCCCCATTTTCTAAATAGGGATATAATATAGTGCACTAAAAAATGTCCAGGGAAGAGATAAGGGAGATGTAATGATATGGTACAAGGAACTCCTCTGTGGAGGACAGGGAGCTGAGAGGTTAGGATGTCTAAAAGACTGCTAGAGTGACAATACTCTCAATAAATGTCAAACCCAGGTGTTTGCTTGACCTAACCAGAGGTGTGGAGTCTAACCCACTCGGTGGTCTTCACCAGTGACCCCTCCTATTATCATATGGGTTTCTCCGCACTGATTGAGCAGGTAGCGGCCCTCTGGTTAGGTAACTGGGAGTGTCAAGATGACCAAGGACTGACACTAGTACAATGAGTGGAATTACGCACTGGTATGCTCTATGAAGCATTGCAGGATTCAGAGGCAGCATACACCAGAAAATGACTGGAGTATGCTGCCTCTGAATCCTGCAATGCTTCATAGAGCATACTGCAATGCTTCATAGAGGACCAGGCACAGACCAGTTGGGAGTGACAACAAATAATGGAAGATCAGATACTGTAGATCCATTCACAGAATGGAGATACTGTGCATGTAACTCAGACACAGGTCAGTGCATAGGCACTCTGTAGATCCAGTCACGGAATACAAGTAGCTGTTCAGGGAACTCAGATGCAGGGTTGGTGAACTTGATACACAGAAGATTCAGTCACAGCATACATGTAACTGTGCAGGCAACTCAGGTGAAGGTAGTGATCTTGAGACACTGAAGATTCAGTCACAGAATGCAAGTAGCTGTGCAGGGAACTCAGATGCAGGGAAAGCTACTGAAACCTGTGCTTTGGAACAGTACAGGAGGAGACACAGGAAACTGGTAAAGAGGTTGGTAAACACAAGAGGATTAACTGAAGCAAAACTTGAGGTTAAATAAACATAAGACACTAGGAATCCAGATGTGGATATGCTCAGGAAGGCACAGGTGACAGAGACTCAAGCTGGCTACAATAGTACTAAAGAGTCAGACGCAGACTAGTTGTGGGATACGATATGAAGGTATCCTAGAGCCTGGTACAAATACTCGCATCATAGTCACTGGGAAAGTGAAGTTGAACTGCAGCTTCATGTTCCTGGAAGCATACTAAATACCCTTATGTAGTTGGTCAATGGATCAGAAGATCAGCTGTGACCTCAGGACTACCATTGGGAGAGACTAGTCAGGTGATATGGACCAACATGGCTGCGCCCATGCCCACTACCACAGGAACCAGGATGCACGCACAGAAGCCCTAGCAGACCTCAGGGAGAATACTCAGCCCACTACTCACTTTTGCCCCGGCGACTGAACACCTAAGCTCAAGGACGCCGGTCCAGAGGTGAGTATCGGCCAATCCCAGGCCGCACCCTGACAGGAGGTTAGAAGATGCTGGGGATCAAAGAGAAGGAAGCTACAAGTTATAATGATGATAAACGGGAAAATGTCGAGGCCCAAACCGCGCTCCCTGTCCTGCGGTGCCCTGTGCCATGACACTGGTCGCACCACCCTAGTTACGGCCCTGGTATGTCCTCCGTATGTTACCATAGCTGTGAGTCTCCCAGATACAGTATATCCCCACTCTAAGGCTATTGCCCAATATGCATTATTGACAGTGTGGTTCTTGGAAAAGCGGCTTTTACTGGGGAAAAACATCTCATACCGTGCTGTAGTTCTGCATAGAGGTCATCAGCCACAGAGAGTGAGGTATATAACAATAATTGACCTATACAGGGGCATTATTACTTCTATCTGCTACTGATTCCTCTACCTATGCAAAAAAATCTGACTTGTCTTTCTCATTGCTTTATTACATTGCTTACTTACCTTTAAGTAATTTAAATTAGTGACTCATAGATCCCTCTCACCCTCTGTAGTGTATGTTAGTGTCATTAATACTTGGATTTTTGAGACCCAAGTGCATGATTTAGCATTTTTGCCATTAAATTGTAGGTTGCCACACTCTTGACCAATCCAGTAGTCTACCTAGATCATCAAACATTTGTTTTACTTCTCCTGGTGTGTCTCCTATTTCAATAAGGCATACTTTCCCTTCAATACCATTTGCAATGTCACCAATAAATATATTAAAAAGCACTGGTCCAAGTTCAGACCCCTGGACTACTCCACTGGTAACATTTCTCTCCTGTGAATTCTCCATTTACTACAACTCGGTTTACAATGGTAGGTCTTCTTAGACTGCTGACTGCCCATTACTCCCCCTCTCTCCCCACCCATAATCAACTCGCTCTGTCTAACCCCACTCCCCTCTGTCCCATCTGTATGCACCCTTGGCACTGCTAGCACATGCACACTATGCTGGAGACTTTCTGTAATCGCTGTGTTTTAGTTTCCGCACTGGTTCGATGCTTTACAGTGGTGCTGCAGATGTGTCCTAATACATCTAGCCTCAATGCATCTTGCATAGCGACTTGCCTGGCATGAGTAAGCCACCAGGTCATGTGCTACTCTGGTAGTGTCAGGCACAATTTTTTTAGGAAAATGTGATGCGACTAGAACACACCAGCAGACTGCACAGATTAATTTGATATCTAACACTTGTATATATGTTTGTGGAATTGGCACCTATGAGAACAACGGGCCGACATATCATACTGTGGGTACACATTGAGTAATGTAATGAAGGATGGAACAATCCCTTACCTGCAACAATACCACATGCAATATCAGCTGGTTGGCAGTGCAGCACAACTGACTAGACAATGTTGCAAGCGACTGCAAAAGTGTGCAGATAGTCCATACACACTATGTGATCCACACGATCTAATGTTCTGATCCGTTTCGGATTGTTCTACGTTTCATACCTCTGGAGCAATTTTTCAAGGAATGACACCGTCAGTCACAGGCACTCCTGTAACGTCCAACATTGGCTATGGAAACCTGGACAACACACTGGCAACTGTGCTCCTGGGCCTCATTCAGACCCGGTTGCTATGTCGCAATCGCTCGCATCCAAAAGGGGCCGGCTCAGCAAAAGGATGCTCTTTAGGTCTTAGCATGCGGCGACTAAGTGATCGCAAACTAGTGTAATGTCCACCCCCTTTACTTTCACAGCAGACGTCATATCCAGGAAGTGTATAAGACCATTGATAACATCGAGAACCATCGGCAACACTGGCAATGCTTAAGGTAGAACATAGGCTACCACAAGCATTGCGAGTGCTTCAGTAAAAATAAAATGCCAAGTGAGGTGTACAATAACGCTACTTTGTAATTATGGACTCCCATTAAATGCTGTTTTGTCACCCAGACACACCTGCGTTTGCACCACGACTCCCCCTTTCACAAGAACTTTCCCCTGTTACCACCCACAAATGGCACTATCTGTTACTCAAAGAAGCATCCAGTGTGTGTATTACGAGCGCACAATTCCCGATCGCAGTGACTGGTTCGTGCATGTGTATATTGCCTCATATGCTTGCGCAGACAGGCGACAATCGCCCAAAGCGTGTGAACACGACACAGCAAATGGGTCTGAATCAGTCCCCTGGTCCATATACAAAAAAGAGGTATAAACATTGGGCTGATGACACTTACCACATTATTATTATTAACATTACTATTATCATTTATTTATATGGCGCCACAAGTGTTCCGCAGCACTAGACACCTAATACGTCTCTCCTCTCTCTCTCTCTCTCTCTCTCTCTCTCTCTCTCTCTCTCTCTCTCTCTATATATATATATATATATATAGGCAAAGTTAAAATTCAATTATTTTATACATAATTGGTTATAATAATTATAATCTTTCCTGATACCATCTGATCATGCGACTGGCTCAAAATGTCTAACCTGGAGCTGGTTTTAGAACTGACATGACTTTTTTATTTTGTGGAAGCAAGCATTTATGGCTTGCCAAGGGGTCGAGCTTCTATCTCCTGTGGTTGGAAATCCATATGATTCTGTTCACCTTGTAGATGTGTATATTCTGTATACTGTATAGTGTATGATTTATTCAAGAAACAGCAGCACATTAATGAAACAATTTGTCTATACAGTAGCTTACTAAAAATAACACACTAAGTCCATGTTATACACAGGGAGATATTACTGACCTAAAAAGCTGCCATGTAATGTGTATTACCAGCCTATTTCCATATCCTAGTAGCTAAAACAAAATATCCTCTTCCACTAAATGCCTTATAACAGAATACATGGTGGACTATAGAGTATCTGATTCACAGCATTTCCTGCAGACATCGATCTATTTCTCTTTCCTTGCAGAAACTGGGGACTGTTGGGATCTTCTCTAGATCTGCTACAGCTGATTACGCCTGGATGGTGACTCTACTTAGATCCTCGGATCTTCATGATATCATTCAGGATGTCAGATCCTTTTACATCTCCAACAATGGATATGTACAGTTTTTTGATGAGGTCACTCGCTGCACATTCGGGATCCTGTATCACACCAAGAACAGAGGGAGAATAAATATTACCGATGTGACGGACTCTCTGTATGATGCAGAACTGGATTTTATGTCCACTGTGCTTGGTGAGTGATGTGCAGAGCTTTACTTACTATAATATACTATGTCTTTACAATTAGATTAACGAAAGGCTGCACTTAAGCCTGAACAGGGTTAAACATTGATACTTAGATGGATTTTGATGTCAATATTGTGGGGAATTGTAGATTAACTGGAGTTAGTTAAGATTGCGATTAGATCCAAGAAATGTATTTGGGGGATGGTTTAGATAGAGGAGCTTTTATGAGCCTGGTATTCACAGGCTGGAGCTGTCCTTGGTTCAGGATGTAGTCTGGAAGCCGATGGTCTAAATGCCGACCGCCGGCTTCCAGACTTTCTAATCCCGGCGTGGTACTAATGACAGGCATCAAAATCTCTACGCCGGTCATTAACCATACGCCGGAAGACCGACGCCACGGACAGCCGCTGGGGGGAGGGTTAGTTTTAGGGCTCCTGGGGGACTTAGGGTTAGGCACCCCCCTGGGAGGGTTAGGTTTATGCTAGGGGAAGGGGGGTTAGGGTAAGGCACCCCCGGGGGGAGATTGGGGTTAGCCCCCCCAGGGGACTTGGGTTTAGGCAGCAGGGAAGGGGGGTTTAGGTTTAGGCACTAAGAGGGGGGATTCAGGTTATGCACTTGGGGGGAGGTTAGGGTTAGGCACCCTTAAGGGAGGGTTAGGGGGGGAATTAGGTTAGCGATACTTACCTTAGGGACGATCAGGATCTTCACCCTTGCCGGGCTGCCGCTGCTGGTGTTTGAACCAGTAATGCCTATCACACCCCTTGATTCTGCCTTTTCCCCACAATCTCTCCCTCCCGGATAGTTTCTGGGTTGTGTTTTGGTTGTTGTTTTTTTTTCTTTAGTTTCGTTTTCTGTCAGGATAGTTTGGCAGATAAGTTACAATAGTGGTGTAATAGTTGGTATAGTCTTCTACACAAAGTGTGGCTGATATCACACTTTCAGGACATCATTGATAGGAGGGTCACTATAGACATGGTATGGAGGAAAAGTGGAAACCAATCCTAAGGTATATGTGAGGTCACTGAAAAGTTTCCTGAGAGTTTGTTCTGCTTCTGACAACCCTTCCTCATGCCACCATTTGTTTTTTAAGTTTTGTGTTATCAATAAACAATTAGCCTTTTTTTTAGCAGACAGTGCACCATGCCTCCTGTTTTTATTACTGTTTACAGTTAATGCATAAGTTATATAATAGAGTGTGATGGAGGCCACAATTTGTCATCAGTTAAAGGGATATATGACAATTATCAATGCATTACTTAAATGATACTTTACTGTATTGTGTGAAGGTTACTGTCACGTAATCAGTGTGATGCAATAAAAGACACAGCAAACTTTAAACAAATATTTTGCACCTCCATGTGAGTGTGCATGCATGTGTGCTTGCATTTAGTGAGCATGTGTTTGTGTGTGTGACTGGGAATTTTAGTGTGCATTCATGCATTTGTACAGCATGTGTGTAAAGTTAAATGAGAGCTCATGTGTGTGAGTGTGCATGACCTTGTGACTATAAATGAAATAGTCATTAAAATGTTATTTCTTTTGTTCTTGTTTCTACATCCCAACTGTCCCAATTTTTGTGGAACAGTGCTCATTTTTAGACACTGTCCTGCCATCCCACCCACTGGCCACTGGGTGAGGCGGTTTGGAAGGTCTCCTCTTATATGCTGATCTACTCAGCAGAGCAGCATTGAATAAATTCCATATGCATGTGTGTGGAATCTATTTGTCAGTAAACAGGCTGCTGCATCCAGCTACTTACCTTTTCGCTGGTTGGTGCGCCTTTTGAGAGGAACCCAGGGTCTCTGCAGTTCTCTGTTATATTTGCACTTATTCTGCCCTCAGCTGGCCTCACCAGGTCCCTATGTCTTCATTCAGTTTTCTCCAGAAATTTCCATCTCCTGGACCCCTCCATCTTGGACTCATCACCTGACCGCCGATTAACCAATGGCGCATCAGCTCCAGGTCACATGACTTATAGTGCCAATTAGAGCCCTGAAAACACTATGCAAGTGTTTTCTGTAGCATTGGCAGGATGCCAGTGCAGGTTGTGGGTTTAGTGTCCTTTGTCTCCAGAGTACCAGCCTTAGCACTCATATTGTCAGTTATTGCTTTATCCCAGTTCTGATTATATCCAACCTAGCCAAACCAAGTTTGGTACCAGCATAGCTGGTCCCAGCCCAGTATCCATCCAAACTGGTCTCAGTTCTGTATCCAGCATAACCAGTCCCAGCCCAGTATCCAACAAATTTGGTCCCGTTCAGTATAACTGGTCCCAGCCAGGGACATACTGGAGCTGCAGATCAGCCATGGCTGTCCGCCCTGTGTGCATGCCTCAGGCATGCAAGCTCACAGAGTGAGCATAGTTAAGTGTCACGAGTCACAGGGACCTGGTCTGGCCTCATGGCATGCCCCTGTCTCCTTGAGGCCAAGCAGAGTGCACTAGCCCATCACTGTAACCACCCCTTTCGACTCCCTGCTAACATAGTGAATCCAATGGTGGGGAGGAGGTTGGGGCCAATTTTGCCCTCCTCATGCCATCACTAAGGCCATTGCTCCTTCTGGCATTTCCCAGAAGTGCCTGATAACACTGTACAACAAATTAATACTTTTAATTTGTTTCCTTTCTAAAAATAGTCATACATTACTAATAGTCATACATTACTAATAGTCATACATTACTAATTTGAGGTCAAGAAAAACTAAAATGATTTCTGAATGTTTTTACTAGATTTATTTTTTGAGCTACACTACTTGCACTATACTGTATGTAAATTAGTAATATAGTCAAAGTGAAAAGCTATTTTAAAATAATCTGATATTTTCTTGATAGAAAATAAATAACAGTTGTTTTAATTCAATCAATCACAAATAACACAAAATGAAACAAACATACAGCATACGAAACAAACATTCAGCATACAAAAGTACTATCTAATATAGCGTCCTATTCATGGGGGTGCTTTCTCTTTGCTTGTCGCTTGTATGCCTCTTCTGGGGCATCTCTTGTCACTATCCAACAGTAGTGATTCAATTACCCTGATATCTTTGTTCCATTGCTGAAATGTCTTGGTGGAATGGCTCCCTATGCTGTCACTCAGTGCACCACAGTTATCTTGTGTGGGTAATCCCGTGAATCGCATATATTTGAATAGGGGAGGGGACAAATAACTGATTAATTTAATTGGGTCATTAGGCCCTGCCCCCTTTGTGCGGAACGCAGATTGCTGGTAAGATTCTCTCCATTCTGCCACTTCACTAGGAATACCCCAACATCGTCATAAATGGGCTATATCTCGGAACTCAGAGCTAACTGAGAGTTTTAAATGTCATATTCATTATTTGCATGCTGAAATCAATTGGAAGTTACTATATTCACATCGGAAACATTTTCATTGTTGTGCAGTGTAACCAGTTCGGCCCTGGTCCCAGCCCACCACACTCATCCTTAGCCCTTAACCTATCCATCTTTGCGTTTCCCCTTACTTCCAGCACACCTCTTATGTGGAGGAATTTCATATGACACCCAGTTTCCTGCAGTAGACCTTCACACCAGCTCAACCCTAAAGCTCCAGTCTGGGGACACAAACTGTACCAGATCTGTTAGTTTGCACTTGGCCCTATGGATTTGGAATGAGATCAGGTTCTAGGAGCAGCCACTATGTAAAGTCTTGTGAGTCACCTAGAATGTCAGAAATCTACACAGCTACAAGTCATGTAGTTCATGCAAGAGCGGTCAACTTGCCTTAATATTCAGTTATCACTTGCCAGTACTGGGCACTCTACCAGTTCAGTTTCAGTGCTATCAATGCCAGCTTCCTTTTTGGTGCCATTCCTTTGTCACGCCAAATATCATGAAAACTTTAAGCTTTGTCATGGCTTTCTGAGTCAGTGCAAAATCCATTTTGAAATTCTGTCTGGTACCTTTCCAACAGCCAGAACAAGAGTGGACAATATCAGCTCTATCTGGACCTACTAAGACTGGGTTTTGCCACTCTGGGAAAGATCCAATCCTCTCCTGACTTCCTGGATGACATCCTTATCTATTCTCAAGACTTGGAATCCCATTGCTTACATGTTAAATAGGTTATTCAATGAGTATGTGCCAGCCAACTCTATGGAAAATTGAAGATGTGTATTTTTAAGGTCCCTTCATTTCCATTTCTGGGGTACATCATCTCTGGCTTTGGCCTTCAAATGGAACTTTCATTGTCCCTCAAAGCAGTCCAAAGGTTTCTTGGATTTGTCAACTACTACCGAAAATTTATTAAGAGGTTGTCAGAATGAAGCCTGGGATCGTCCACTACTCACCATTGGGCTGGCTTCCCCTGATCTGCCAGATGGCCAGATGCCAGGGTCAGTGGTGGGTGGTGCACTGAGTATTCTTTCCGGGGTCTCTATGACTTCTATGTGATGCTCCATTGTGGAATTTTCCCATGGCTGCAGTCATGGATGCAGCCATGTTGGTCTATATCACCTGGCTGGAATTAGCCGAGGAGGAGAACTAGTATCCTTCCTCCTCATCAGCTGCTGCCTCCCTTCCTAGTACCTACGGCTCCCAGTCTTCAGACTGCAAATGTCTAGAGCCAGATCACAACAGGGATTCTACACCATGGTGGCACACATTATTGATATCACTCACAAGGGTTCAGATTCAACCTAATGGTTCAAAGAAGCCTGCTCAGCCTTTCAACTACTCAAACAAGCTTTTGTTTTGGCACTTAAGACTGAAAGCTTCACTTCTGTGGTTTATTTTCACTGAAATTTCTACCAGCTAAAAGGAACTACAGTACTTCATTGGGGTTCAAGTTACTTGCCATCAAATTTGCATTAGAAGAGTAGAGATACCTCCTGAAGGGAATATAATATCCTGTTTTGGTAATTGCTGATCATAAGAATATCTTATACTTAAAGTCAGCTCAATGTCTTCCAGGCAGACCATGTGGGCACGCTTCTTTTCAAGGTTCAACTTCATAGTATGAAGAAAAATGGGGGGGAACTGCGCTAGACCCCAAACCAAAGCTGTAATTATGTTGCTGCTATGAGCACTGCAAGGTCACTACTAACCTTGCAGGATAGATACAAATAAAACAAATGAGTTGTGCTCTGCGCAACATATAGCACTTGGTGAATAAATAACATGTGAAAAGAGTGGTAATATTGAATGAATACATTTATTTATATAGGTATATACCTATAAGTGCTGTCATAGATGCACTGTAGATAAAGGAATCGTATTGAGATTCACACACACACACTGTTTTGTGTCCATTTGTATTTTCATTTTTGTTTATGTTGTATACCGGTATTTGGCCATTCACGATTTTTGGAAGATATATATATGTTTTTTAATATACATTCCCATGTGTATAAATAAATGTATTCATTCAATATTACCATTCTTTTCATGTGTTATTTATTCTCCAAGTGCTATATGTTGCGCAGAGCACAACTCATTTGTTTTATCAACTTCATAGTAACCTTCTATCCTGGGTCTAAAAATTGTAAGGCCAGTGCCCTTTGATATACCATGGTTCAAGATGAAGACATTTGCTCCTTGAGAAAGAATCATTTGTGGCTGTTCAAGTGACTTCTACTCCACCTCCTAGGAATTTCTTTTTAACTCCAGCTTTATGGAAGAGATTAATTCGATTGGCACATGTCTCTTATGTTGTCTTAAAAACTTTAAGGTTCATACAGAGGTCTTATTGGTGGGCAACAGTGAAGCCTGATGCCCAATAGTTTATTCTGTTCTGCATCAAGTGCGCACAACACAAAGTTTCCCATCAAGCTTCTCCAGCCAGTCAACTACAGTCTTTGTCTGTTCCTCATTGCCCTTGAACACATCTCAAACTTACCCTCCTCTGATGGCTTTAATACCATTTGGGTCAATGTCAATCATTTGTCAAAAACAATACATTTTGTGCCTCTCATAATTCTACCATCTGTCACTAAGTTGTTGCAACTTTTCATCCAAGAGATCTTCAGACTTTATTGTCTTTCCAGAGAAATTATATCAGATCGAGGAGTACAAATTGTGGCAAGGTTCTGGAAGTCCTTGTGTTCTTTGTTCCAAGTGAAACAAAAATGTTCCTCTGCATATCACCCGCAGACAAGTGGGAAAAATGAAAGGGTAAATTAGCACTTGGAGACCTTTCACAGACTCTACAGTCCCTATGTTTCCTGTTCTCAAGAAAACTGGACCGAATTACAGTACTAATTTAGGGCAGCGTTTGTTCTCAATTTTAATAAGTTTATAAACTTATATATATAATTATTAAAGTCTATATACCTGTCTGCTAGCATGCTGGTACTTGGAGAACCACAAGTAGTCTGTGATGGGAACCACAAGGTTCACCTCCATTAACTTGCTGTATCCATCATAGGTTTCAATGTAGCAGTTCCCACCTTAGACTTCAATGGCTCTTTCTCACCATTGAAGTCAATTAGGGGAAAGTTTGACAGACAGGCTGACTGCTCAGAGCCAATCAGTGGGCAGCTCTTACGGAGGCATCTGCTTAGTCATGTGGGTCCTGGTCATTTGCAGAAGGAAATGTATGTGTAAACACACCATTTCACCTGTCTAAAAAGATTTTGCGTGTCTGTTTTATTGTTTTTAACTCCTTGGATGCCTACTTAAAATGAGGAGGATGTGATCTACACTAGGAATAGGTGAGTATATGGAATATTTTTCTTACAGGTGTTGTGGTTGCTAATGGAAAATTGGACGTGAATGGCTACAGGGTTTATACTGTTGGTGAGTATGCAAGAGTGTAAATCTGACTGTGCATGTAACTTTAAATAAAGTTTTACTTTCACAGAGTGTGAGTTTTGGCTTTATATTAATAATTCTTTTGCAGATGAACTAGAGGTACCAGCGGGTCCTTAACACCTCACATGCTGGTGAGGTACCAGTGGGTCCTTAACACCCCACATGCTGGTTCTTGTGGATCTCCAGGTACCAGCATACAGGGGAGGTTTGCTGTGACTTCCAGTTCTCCAGTAAAAAACAATATTTTTCTTTTTTTTACACACATTTACACAATCAACCCAGCATTCATTGGCCAGGGGTCCTGGAGATATCCCCAGGATATTATCACAGGACTGGGGTGCCTTAGAGAGGGGAACCCCTTTATTGGGGGTCTACACCTCCCCAGGGACCTCCGACCTGGGCTGAATAGCGGTCAGGTAAAATACTTTGGTCGGAGGACCCAGTCAAATGGTACCATGGCTGTGGCATTACACCCTGCTAGAAACAGACTGGTGCTAGTGCGGAGAATACGGGGGACCTTATTCATTTTGTCCTTCCTATTTCCACAACCAGGTTTGGCTCACTGAACCTGGTGCTGGTTAATGAATATAAGGGGGACCCCTACATCATTTTCCCCAGTATTTTCTCAACCAGGATCGGCTCAACTAAGCCTGGAGCTGGTTATTAAAAAGCCCCTGTATTTTAAGAACCAGGATAGGCTCAACAGAGCCCCGGAGCTGGTTATGCTTGTAGTGGGGGGAACACACTTATTTTTTTTTTTTTTTTACTGTTTACTTTATTTATATGCAGAAGCTTGTACAGATCTCACTGATCGGTTTTGCCATTGCAGGCTGCGGGGGTCTGAGAAACATACCAGTTTGCATGTTTTCGCACCTTTTTACATATGGTGTGTTATAAAAATGTACAAGCATTGCCCTATAGTCACATATTTTACACACTTATATCCTATTACATTTTGCCCCAAGTTTTTAGTTTATCCTCAACTGTTTTCACTGTAAATAAATTAGGTATTCTTGGAAAAGGACTCTCATTTGTACCTACAACTAAACAAGGCGCATTCCAATGGAGAATGGACATGCACAAATTGAAAATATCATTTTGACAAAACTGAAGACCATAATACAACACTCAAGGCACTGATACTAGTACAACTTAAAAAGTTCCAAACAAAATAAAATTTTGATCCAATAACACAAAATCCCTCAATTAGAACTTTCACTAGAATGTTTTATAACAAGAAGGTTTGACACATCATGAACAACATCTTTATTATTATTATTATTATTATTATTATTATTATTACCAGTTATTTATATAGCACGCACATATTCCACAGCACTTTACAGAGGATATTTGGCCATTCACATCAGTCCCTGCCCCAGTGGAGCTTACAATCTATATTCCCTATCACATGTGCACACACATACACACTAGGGTTAATTTGTGCTTTGAGCCAATTCATCTACCTGTATATTTTGGAGTGTGGGAGGAAACCCACGCAAGCACAGGGAGAATATACAAACTCTGCACAGGTAGGGCCGTGGTGGGAATCTATAACACAATAATCTTGCAAAGGATGAACTGCAGGTTTTAAATACATGAGACAATTACAAGATGATAATATATATGAATTGTTAACCAGGGACCCTATAGTTACATTTAAAGTAGAGATGAAGGAATCCAGTTCTCAAAGAACTGGACCCACTCAAACTTCAAAAACTGGACCAGGATCCGAGCCCAGCTTGGGTTTTCTCACCTAACTCATATCCCAAAACGTTATCATCCTGCTGTCAGATTCTCGCAGGTTTTGAACTGTATGTAAGTCCCTCCCCACAGTGATTGGCATCATTTGCTTGCTGAGTCCCGGGCTGTAAGGGCTGTGCTTCATCCAAGGGGGACTGTGTTGTCGATACACTGGTGTGCTGTGCTGGGCTGTGTTGTCCAATAAAATGATGTGCTGTGCTGGGCAGTGTTGTCCAATACAGGGGTGTGCTGTGCTGTCCAATACAGGAATGTGCAGGGCTGTGCTGGGCTGTTTTGTCCAACCCAGGTAGGGTGTGCTGTGCTCTGTCCAGGGGGCTGTGTTATTTATCATTACTTTGCTAATCCAGGGGTGTGCTGTGCTGTCCATTAAGGGGTGTGTTGTCCAGGGTTATTCTTTCCATCCAGTGTGCTCTCCATCCGCAGGCTGTAAAAATAATAAAATAATTATAAGTAAAAAAAAATAAAGTTAAAAAAGTTAAAAATATTTTATTTGTACTGTACCCCACACTGTGACACTGTATGCCGTACCCCCCAGTTTATACAAAACACTGGTAATGCAGTATTTTTTAATAACAAATATTGTGACACCATAAGTGGAAACATAGTGTACAGTAATATTCAACACGTATTGTGAAACTAAGTGGTAGCGCAGTGTTTTATTCATTAAAAATATTGTGACACTACATGAAAACACATTATAATATTCATCATGTATTGTGACAGTAAGTGGTAGCACCGTATTTTATTCATTAAAAATATTGTGACACTAAGGGGTAAATTTACTAAAGTGAGAGTTTTTAGAAGTGAGTTTTAAAAGTGATGTCTTTGGGCACAGATTAGGATGCTTGCTCATGATCTTTCTCCGGACCTTTAGCACAATCCAACGCATTTCAAACCTAAGGCGGTTCTTTTACAAAAATGAGTGTGGTAGTCGTTTGACTGCTTAAATACTAAACTTTATTCTCCAAACAGGAAGAGGTAAAACCGTAAGTCTTCAAAAAAAAGCGGCAACTGCATGTTCTTTGAGACTCCATTTTTTGTTTATAATAAAAAAATTTTTGTCTTTTCAATGCTCGTTTAAAAATGAATGTCAGTAATGTTTAATAGTGTGTAGGAGGGATATTAAAAAAAATTAGATAAAAAATATATAAAGAATAAATATTATAAAAATGCTTTTAATTCTATATCTATAATTAACCCCTTGGGTTTCAACGTGTTTTAGGTAAAGATCCATTTAGTTTCAGCTTTTTTTAATTTGTTTACAAGGTCCACACCTCTCCAATCGGCAATTACTCTTTGAATACATAGGAATTTAAGTCCTTTTGGGTTCACACCCAACGCATTTTGTCTTAGGACTTCATCAAGGGGATTGATGAAGTCCTAAGACAAAACGCGTTAGGAGTGACCGACCATACCTTGCTTCTTGAACTTATGATATACTAACTTATATCCATCTCAATCAGATAAGCTGCTATTTATTTATTAATCTTTTAGAAAGAATGTCTCCTTTTTAAAGTGAATGATATATCCATAGCCATAGGTACTTCCTCTGATTTTATCCATTTGTCTTAAAAGGGTTTATTGCTTATTTTTAATCTCATATATATTTTTTATTATTTTATTTTTATGTCTCTAACAAATTGTTAATTATTTATGTATATGCACTAGCACTTTCCTTGAATTACACTATGGGTCTGAATATTGGACCACATTACTGATTTAAGTTACATTTATATTATTGATGCACTTTAGCAAACTAGTCGCTCTGTAGTCAACCTATTTTCTAAATATATATATATATATATATATATATATATATATATATATATATATATATATATTTATTAACAGTACAGGACTCACAAACACACTGTACTGTTATTATTTAATACTTTATTACACATTCTTCTACAGCCCTGATTCCATGAACAAAATGCTATACTATAGTGTACCCAATCACAGCTTCTGTCAGTCAATAATCGGGTGGTGATAAAGAAAATGCATTGGAAATCTGACGCATGCGCTGTGTAGTTTAGGAAAAGTGATACCTGGTGGACAAAAATTTGTATTACACAATATGACTTTTTCCAGTGCTACACTATGTTCCGTTAAGAAACATTTTGTGTGGCGCGACTAAAGGCTACTGTGTGGCACGAGATGCATGGCGCACTACATGGCTGTATGGAGCATCAAACTAGCTGGGCACATCTGTAAGTTCTTATTACATCGAGAGAGTCCAACTCCTATCGGTATATATTAGGGATGAGCGGGTTCGGATTTCTGAAATCTGAACCCCTCGATCCAAGCAGGGAACCGAGTCCATCTCGAGTTTTCCCACCTGGCTCGGATCTGAAATCAAGGCAAAACGTCATCATCCCGCTGTCAAATTCTCGTGGGTTTTGGATTCTATTAAAGGTCCCCACGTCGGCGCCATTTTTCACTCTGGCTGTGTACGGTGAAGAGGGAGGGTGGGGGTTTGTTGTACTGGTGCTGCTGTTGTCCATAGGGACTATGTTCAAAGTCCATAGGGGCTGGCTGGGCTATGTTGTGCAGTACTGTTGTCCCATAAAGGCTGTGTTGTCCATAGATGGAGGGTGGAGGTTGCTGTGCTGGTGCTGCTGTTGTCCATAGGGGCTGTGTCCAAAGTCCATAGGGGCTGGTTGGGCTGTGTTGTGCAGTGCTATTGTCCCATAAAGGCTGTAGTCCTAAAGGGGTGCTGTAGTGTTGTCCAGGTGGTGCTCTGTCCATCAGGGGTGCTCCCTCCAAGTGAAAAAAAAAATAAAAAATTTGGTTTGTGTGCGCATTAGCCGCACGTGCATCAACAAAATAGCAGCGCCAAGCATGCACCTGTGTCATAAGTCAAGGGCTGGCTCATCTGTTGAAGGGTGGTGTAACCCCAAAGTGCCCCAAAAAATGTAAACATTTTATTGTTTTTTATTAAAATATTAAAATAAAAATTCTGTGTTTGTGATGTGTGTGGCACGCCTTAGCCGCACATGCATCAACAAAGTAGCAGTGCCAAGCACGCATCTGTGTCATAAGTCAAGGTCCGGCTGGTCTGTTGAGGGGTGGTGTAACCCCAAATTGCCCCCAAAAATGTAAACATTTAAATGTTTTTTATTTTTCTGTGTGTATGTGTGCGCGTATTAGCCGCACGTGCATCAACAAAGTAGCAGCGCCAGGCATGTATTCTTTGGGGCCTAATTTTTCAAACTGCCATCCTGTCTGCCACTGCAGTGCCACTCCTAGATGGGCCACGTGTTTGTGCCGCCCACTTGTGTCCCTTAGCATAGTCATCCAGCTACCTCGGTGCAACCTTTTTGCCTAAAAACAATATTGTGAGGTGTGAGGTGTTCAGAATAGACTGGAAATGAGTGGAAATTAATGTTATTTAGGTTAATAATAGCGTAGGAACAAAAAAAAACCAAACTCTGTGATTTTAGCTGTTTTTATGCTGTTTTCCAAAAAAATGCAGATCCAAAACACAAAACCCAGAACCCAAATGTAGAGATGAGCAGGTTTGGTTTCTGAACCCACCCGAATTTAGCAGAACCGAGTAGTATCCAAGCAGGCTCGGATGTTCCCGCCTTACTCTGATCTCTCAAATCGAGGCAAAACCATAGAGACGAAATCTCACTGTTAGCGAGCTTTCGTCTCTATGATCAATGTAGTATATAAGGGACCATGCATCGGATGCCATTTCACTCTGGCTGTGGAGACTGAACAGGGAGGGTGGGTAGTGTAGGGCTGGGAGAGGTGCTGGTGCTGTCTGCTGTGTCCTGGGCTGGTGACTGCTGATCCATTCTGGGCTGGTGCCTGTGACAGCTGTCACTGTGCTGTCTGCTTTGTCCATCTGGGATGTGGCTGATCCATCTGGGCTGTCTGCTGTGTTTTGGGCTGGTGTTTTTCATGTTTGCTGTGTCCATCTGGGCTGGTGCAGAACTGTAGATACATCTGGGCTGGTGCTGTGTCCATCTTGGCTGGTGCAGAACTGTAGATACATCTGGGCTGGTGCTGTGTCCATCTGGGCCCAAGTTCTGGACTAAAAAAATAAATAAATAATAAAAATATATATATTGCCAAAAAAATAAATCAATCAAAGTGTCTTTTATATTTTTCTGTGTGTGTGTGTGTGTGCGTGCATGCATGTTAGGCTTAACCGCAGTACCACACAAGATCCAGCCAGCAACGCAAGTTGCAAGCTAGTGCTGTCCGACTCCAGTTGTGATCAATCTGTGCTCTGGGCCCAAGTTCTGGAGCATAAAAAAATTTAAATCAATTGTTTTTTTTTCTAATAATTGTATGTGTGTCTAGCAAGTTGGCAACGCAAGCTAGTGCTGCCCGACTCCAGTCGTCATCAAACTGTGCTCTGGGCCCAAGTTCTGGAACCGAAAAAAAAAAATAGTGTCTTTTGTATATTTTTTTTCTGTGTGCACACGACTGCACGTGTGTGAATTTTGTAACCGCACCTTGGCTACACTGTTGGTGCTTGAGACACTACTTCAAGACCGCAGAAAATATGGAGGGCGGTCACATGACAGGAGAGCAAGGCCAAGAACCACATGTTGTAGCTGCTGCCAGAAGTCATCATGATAAAGCAAGGCCGTCAACTTGTTTGTCCTCTATAAAGGCCCATGACTTCAATCCTCAAGGGTATCCCAACCATCATCTTTGCACAGTCCTCTACTCTATTAATAATTATATCAATCAGTTTTGAGCCAGCAAGCTGGATGCAACCTTTTGGCCCTTTAATTAGATGAAGACAATCAATATTGTGAGCTGTGAGGTAACCAAAATCCAAGATCCAAAGATCCAGAACCAAAACACAAAACACGAAATATATATTTTATATATATATGTGTGTGTGTGTGTGTGTGTGTGTGTGTGTGTGTGTGTGTGTGTGTGTGTGTGTGTGTAAGACTACTAGAACAGGTTGAGTCTCCCATAACCAGATATTCAAAAATACAGAATTTACCGAAATACGGAATTATTTTGGCATGACTGAGATAATGAAACCTTTGATTTTTGATGGATCAATGTACACAAACTTTGTCTAAAGCACAAATTATTAAAAATATTGTATAAAATTACTTGCAGGCTGTGTGTATAAGGTATATATGAAACATAAATTAATTTCACTTCTGTACACACACTTTGCGTGAGCCACAAAATATTTGAAAATATTGTATAAAAATACCTGCAGACTGTGTGTATAAGGTGTATATAACACATAAATGCATTATGTGTGTATATTTGGGTCCCATTCCCAAGATATTTCATTATGATATGCAAATATTCCAAAATACGTAATATTCCATTATCCAAAATACCCCTGGTCCCAAGCATTTTGGATATTGGAGACTCAACCTATTATACTTTCAAAAACAATTGACTGTTAAACAATACTTTGCAAATATTTCACTTCACTAGAAAAGTATTTACCACCCTGTACAGGAACATAAAAAAAATCTTAATTAGTGGCCTCCAAAATGCCATTGTACCAACTGTCCACTTAACCATAGATATGTGGACAAGCCGAAAAAGCAAATTTAAGGTTTAAGTCTTACGTTGGGTCTTTCTTGAGAATCATTGAGCTCTATGCCTGCTGCTGCTGGGAGTGGATTTTCATCCAAGAAGGGATGAAGATGCTGTGTTTTTCTTCCCAACGGACACAGGTCTGAAGAGATGCAAAGAGCTTTTGGTAAGCAAAAATTTCAGCTCAAGTGGCACGTGATGCAGCAATGGTTTCTCCTTCATTTTCTCCAACAAGTGCATCTGCTGAGAAAAAAATAAACTTTCCCAAAAAATTCACTGCTGATGCAGATTAGTCAATACAACCAAGTTTTTTTGTTTTATGCCCATACATGACAATGGGCAACAACTGTTTCATCCACTGGTGCCTAATTTACACAAACATCCTCATCAACAACATCCTCATCAACATCATCCTCATCATCAACATCCTTATTAGCGTCAGCTACACAACTATCCTTCTTATCCTGGTTCATTTCCACAGAAGCATCCTTGATTTCTATGTCAGTATGTTCACTTGTGTTTACATCATCATAAGAGGCAGAACCACCAGTCATAAATAAAGCCTTTACTTGCCACTTCATGTGGTGAAACTGGCATATTGCCAATTTTATGTCTTTCTGCAGCTAACTTTACCTTTGCCCTTTTCTTCTTTTGCATCGGCTTTAATAGATGATGTAGATGGACTAGCATCGTCATGACGAGTGGCACTGGCAGCAGCTCCAGCACTATTATGTGGTTCCTGCTTTCCTCTCAAGTCTCAACTGATCGTTTTCCAGATCAACAAACCCGAATGAAGTGGGGCATAGCACACGTGTCAATTTATACCAATATTTAAATATTACACTGCAGTATCAATGACCTACAGCAGGGGTCTTCAACCTTTGGCCCTCCAGCTGCTGTGGAACTACACATCCCAGCATGCCCTGCCACCATTTTGATATAACAGCCTGCTAAAACTGTGGCAGGGCATCCTGGGATATGTAGTTCCACAGCAGCTGGAGGGCCAAAGATTGAAGACCCATGACCTACAGTGTCACAAGATTTTTTATGAATAAGAAAAGAAAAACACACTGCGTTAATACTTAGTGTCACTAGATTATTTATTTATGAATAAGAATAACACCCTGCACTACCACTTACAGTGTCACAAGATTAATTATTTATTAATAAGAATAACACACTGTGCTAACAATTAGTGTCACAAGATTTATTATTTATGAATAAGAATAACAAACTGCTCTACCACTTACAGTGATGTGATTATGTTTTATATAATATAACATGTTATTTAGCACTTTGTTGTGGTCTTGTAGTCGGTGTGTAGAGTAATCATTTATTCACAATTGAGGAAAGAAGTGAAAAGTTGAATATTAGACTGCTCTACCACTTACATTGTCACTAGATTAATTATTTCTGAATAAGAATAACACACTCCGCTAGCACTTAGGGCCTGATTCAGACCCGGACGCTAAGCCGCGATCGCTCGCTGTGGGTGATTGCCGCTCAGTTGCGCATGTGTATGCATCAATTTATGCATGCATGGACCAATCACTGCGATTGGGAATCGTGCGCTCATAGTACACAGACTGGATGCTACTTTGAGTGACAGTGCCGTTCGTGGGTGGTAACAGGGGAAGGTGCTTGTGAAAGGGGGAGTGGTGGTGAGAACACAGGTGTGTCTGGCCGTCAAAATGGCATTTAATAGGTGTCCATAATTAGCATGGATGCGTCATTGTACACGTCACTTGGTGGTATTTCAGCCTGCAGTGATCGTAGTGCTTGCGGTGGGGTAGGGTCTACCTCAAGCGCTGCATGCAGCTCCGATGCCTCTTGATGTTTCTGATTAATCATACACTTCCTGGAGATGATGTGTATTAATAAAGAAAAGTGGGCGTCTTTATGCACCAGCGTGCGCTCACTGCTGTAGCTCTCAAAGATATAGAGAGCGTCCTTAAGCCAGACAGTGTGATTGCGAAATTTGCATACCTGGCCCCTGACGGCTGCGAGAGAGCACAGCTTAGCGTCAGGGTCTAAATCGCCTCCATAGTGTCAGAAGATTAATTATTTATGAATAAGACTAACTCACTGCGCTACAACTTATAGTGCCACAATATGTGGATGATAAACTGCGGTCTGGCCGGCAGTGTCACCGTACAATAATAGCGCAGCTAAGTTGCTAATGCACACACACACAATTTTTTTTATTTTTGTGGATTGATATTGAGATTATTAATTTAATTTCACTTTTATTTTTTTGCACTGGGGAAGAGCACCCCTGAATGAGGCAGCAGCCCCTTGATGAACAACACAGACAGCACCCCTTTTTATGGACAACAAAGCTGCCCTGCTGAATGCGGGCAGATCACCTGCAGAGTCACAAATACGTGGACGAAAACTGCGGCAGCGTCACCGTACAATAATAGCGCAGCTAATTTGCTAATACACACACAAATAGCATTTTTTTTAAACTGAGGAAGAGCACCCCTAATTGACAGAGCACCCCCCCCCCCCCCTGGACAACACAGCACCCCTTTGTAGACTGCAGCCATAGCCTGATGGACAGGTCAAAAACACAGCAGCAGCCACATTTAATTGACAGGACAGGTGACAGGTGACACAGCAGCTGCAGCACCCACTGAAGGAAGCCCTCTTATATAATGCAGCCTAAGCTCCTTTATGGACAACATAGCAGCAGCCTTCAGGTCAAGACCCCAACTAGACACACAGTTACTGACTATGGTCCTGATTCAGACCCGATCGCTCACTTCCAAAAGGGGCTGGGTCTGCAAATTCCTTGATCGCATGGCAAGGCTAATGGACACGCTCTATGTCTTAGCGAGCGGCGACTAAGTAATCGCAAACTAGTGTAATTCCGCCCCCTTTACTCTTGCACCACTTGTCATCTCCAGGAAGTGTATAAGACCATCAGTAACATCGAGAGGCATTGGAGGCACTCGCAATGCTTAGGGTAGGTCTAGGCTCACGCAAGTACTGCGAGTGCTTCAGTCAAAAAACAAACCAGGTGACGTGTACAATGACGCTTCTTTGTAATTATAAATGCCCATTAAACGCCGTTTTGACAGTCAGACATGCCTGCGTTCGCACCACCAGTCCCCCCTTTACAAGTTACCACCCACAAATGGCACATTCTGTCACTCAAAGTAGCGTCCAGTCTTACCGCAACAAGCGATCGTCTCCCAATCGTAGTGAGCGGTTTGCGCACGCGTGCTGCGACTAATACGCATGCGCAGTTTGCAACAATCGCCTGGCTGTGGGCGAACGCAGCTTATTGACCTGGTCTGAATGAAGGCCTATGTCTGCTAGCTTCTCTCTCCACAGCCAGAGTGAAAATGGTACCGAACGTGGGGACCTTTATATAATCCAAACGCTGTGAGTATCCGACAGCGGAAGGATGACGTTTTGCCTCATTTGAGATGCGAGTCCGGTGGGAAAATTCGAGCCTAGCTTGTTTCTCGCCTCGGATCTGGAGGTTTGGGTGAGTCTGGTTCTCAGAGAACCGGAGCCGCTCATCTCTAATATATATATATAGAGTAAGGGATGCACTCATTAGCATTGAAAGTATCAAAAAGTATTTATTCCAACTTCAAAGGGTATAATCATTCCATTGACATTTCGATCCACCCAGGGATCTTTGTGTATATATATATATATATATATATATATATATATATATATATATATTATAAGGGCACAGTCGGGCCCTTATATTAAGGCTGCATCTAAAATAATGGATTTCTCCATAGAGAATTCTGAGGGGGGGGGGGGCAGGGTGTTTAAGGGGCTACACCTCAAAAGCTATTAGAGGTACGGATCTGAAATTTGGCATGGCCGGGTAGAACTGTCACTGGGTGCTGCATGCCAAATTTCAAGACAAAAACATAAAAAAAATGAGGATTTGGGAGCAATCTAAATCTCCAACTCACTTTTTTCTGACATTCTCAGTTAGGACAACTTTAGTTGTCGTCTATTGGGGAATTTTTGTGAAGGCAAAACTCAAGTTAGGGGGTGAATTTAGACTTGTGGTTTGTTTTATTAGGTAGCTCTGTCACCCACTGATGCCCCCTCTGCACTGCACCGCTGCCACTGCTCTGCACCACCGCTGCTGCCGCTTCCCGACACGCCTACAGCCGTCTCGCACTCTGCACCTCCCAAACCACCTCCTGTGTGCTGTCCCCTCTTCCACCTGTGTTATTGTACCATTTTGTCGCCCTTCTCCCCTGCAGGTGGCCCGGTTTCCTCATCCAAACCCTGATAGTTCATACATTTAAAAAAAGCTATGAAATTCCATAGACAAAAAAACCTTACGGTTCCATATGTCCCATTAAGGCTGCTCAGACATGATCTGAAAATTCGCAAAACCTACTGATTTTCTGTCACACGGCCCCTGGGTCCAGGGGGGGCAAGCACTGCACACCTTGCACCCATATTATACTTACCTCTCTTGAGTCCCACGGCCGCTCTGGTGTCTGCGCCTGTAGTACAGGGAAAATGGCTGTCGCGGCACACTCTGGGCACACTCAGTGTGCTGACGGCCGCCGGATGGAGAGGAGGGGGCCCATGATGGAGACTACACACGGGCCCCCACCTCTCTAGAAACGCCCCTGATTCCTTCTCATGTCAAAACTGGGAATATCAAGATTGAAGAATATAAAAGGGGCTTTGACCCTCTGAGTAATAATATAGGTGTCTAATGTGTATATTTCAAGGAAAAAAATAAAAGTTCAAATGAAATAAGGAGTTGGTGCAATAATATGGCTTCCAGATGTTTTATATTTACCAATATGGACCAGGACCAGACGTCCTCATATATGTCATCATTAGTACTAGGCCATGAAAATACAGGATGGGGGCTTTCAGTTAGATGGACTGTGCAGTAAGGCAATTGTACAGATGTATGATTTCAGTATGATAATAATCTCCAATGTTTTTCTGCTTTGCACAGGGAGGGATAATGTCATAGTGGTGATAGATGACCTGGAAGACAGCAGCATTTGTGAGAAGAAAAGAATTCTGGATGCTCAGCCCAGCATTGGGAGACACGCCCGTGATCTGCTCCTGGTCACTGAAAAAGAGAAAAAGGAGGATAAATATGTTCTGGAGAAACTGAGAAAAACTCTACTGACTAATGGTATGATGAATAGAATCCGAAAAAGACACAAGGGGACATATTTACCCTGCAAAAGCTTGTAAAATCCTCCACTTTCTGGGCATAATTTCCGAAGCAGCGGCTTCTGTAAGCTGCAGCTTCCCGGTGGGTTGCAGTTTATTATTTTATCTGGCACTCAGAGTCAGTGGAAAGCACGCTGGGCTTTACACTGACTCCAGGTGCCGTTTCAAATATATACCTGCAACCCGCCAGAAAGCAGTGGCTTACAGAAGTCGCTGCTTCGGAAATTCAGTCTTGTGTAAGCTGAAATATACAAAGGGCAATAGTTTTATAGCAAAACACCCCATTCTAGGAGAAGCATTGCCCTATTATATTTTGGAATTAAAAACATGGGGAAGCGGTGGATTGTGGAAGTTGTTGCTTTGTACATAAACTGCAGATAGATCAATAGTAGCAGAGGGAGACTCAGGACCTCATTCAGAGCCACTCGCAAAATGCGAGCGCTCGATCTGAATGAGGGCGGCTGCTTCTCTGTAAAGAGCCGGCCTCCTGGCCACAGCTTTAGTGAGCGGCCAGGTTGATGGTCTTGGGGCTTGCGATGAGACCCTTGTGGTAGGGTCTCATATGCTGCAAGCCCCAGTGAGATTTCGGCTCTAATAGAGTCGGAAGCTCACCACTGACATCACTCATGATGTCAGTGGGGCCGCCCCCAAATGGCAGGTGTTCCTTCAGGAATGCCTCTGTTTGGCCAGCCACCCCCCCATGCCGCCTACAAAGTGGGGCAAGCTGTCGATCACCATCAACAGCTGCCCCTTTTGTAGTGAGCCCCGGAGCAAGATAATTTTTCTCTCGCTCCGGGGCTTGCGCACGCGCAGTGCGGCCGCTGCGCATGCGCAGGGCCTCAACATAGACCCACTTGCGAGTGCTCAGTGCTTGCGAATGGGTCTGAATGAGACCCTCAGAAAAGGCACAGTTGTATGTAAGCATTGCTTGTCTTTCTCTTCCAAAAGAGAAAAGAGATCAAAAAGGTCTGAGTTTATATACACTAAGATATGTGGCTAGTGTCTATGGGCCTGATTTAGTAAGGAACGCAGTTGCTAATACTAACATAATCGGTCAATTGTTGTGTACTGTTCATGCGTATGCATCGCTGTGTGCATGAGCGAACTAGCAAGTACAACCGGAACTGCGATTGCAGAGGTTATCTTGACCCAGCGCAGATTGATTGACAGGAAGTGCCGTTTGTGGGTGGAGATAGGGAGGTGGTCAGGTGAATGCAGACGTGGCAGTGCGGTACAACGCCGTTGCAGGGGCATGCATAAATCAGCACAGCCAGGCCATAAGCAGCCAAAGCACTGATAGCGTGCATTGATGTTAGCAATTCCTGAGTAAGGTCAGGGCTTGTGCAAGTGCGCATATGGGTCCGATGTTACCGATGGTTTTGCTGTGTTTCCCTAGTATACATCTGTGAGTAAAGGGAAATGGGCTTCCTTATGTCAGGCTGCAATTGCAATATGAATGCAAACATTTTAATAGCACTGCTGATATTAGCGCCTGCAGTGCGTGCGTATAAGCAGAATTGCGCTTCATAGTGAATCAGGCCCTATGTTCTATTTCTCCCCTTTCCCAATAAAACTATTTACAAGACAAGCCTGTGGCAAATTGGAAAGTTTGGAATGGAAGGATGTGTTCTGCAATGTCAGGGAGTATGATAAAGGTCAGGGTTCAGGAATGGAGGTTCCTTGTTTAGGAAATCAGAAAAATACCCAGACATCCCAGTGATTAGCGTGTCATTTATGTTAAAGCCAGTACACACTAGACAATGTGTAGTGTTTACCTACCTCATCAGCAACGGGACCCAGCAGGATGCTGGTATTGGTAAGTGCGTACACACTTGCCGATGCCGGGAGTGAGGGATCAAGGGAGCGGGGCCATGCTGCGTTCGGCAGCATGGCCCCCTGCTAACGATATCGCCCGGCAGACCTGCATGTGTGGGAGTGCGCATCATCAGCATCATAGCGGATACACACTAGATAATGTGCCCGATATGTTGCTCTGATCTGGCAGGATTGTACGACATATCATCTAGTGTGTACATGGCATTAATGTGTGTCAAGCATTTTCTTCCTAAGCAGGGTACTGATGCTGGGCTCAGTCAAAAAAGATGATCCCCTATATTGAAAAATTTATTAATTTATTTATTAACAGTTATATAGTGCAGCTTATTTTGCTGTGCTTTAGAATTGGAAACATTAATAGAACAAAACTGGATAATAACAGACAGATATATAGGTAGGAAGGCCCTGCTCTCAAGCTTACAATCTATAGGGATATAGGCATTGATACACAAGGATAGGTGCTATACAGTATATTGCAGTTTGGTCTGGCCAGAATGCAGAGTTTCTTGGTGGGCTGCATGATCCAGTCACAAAGGAATATCGTCCAAATGTCAGGAGGATGTGAAAGAAAGACAATGTGAGAGGTTATGTGTGGACTGTGAAAGGGGATGGAATTAGACAATCTGATAAGTTTGCCTGAAGAGGTGAGTTTTCCGGGAACATTTGAAAGATTGGAGAGTAGAGGTAAGTCTTATTGTGTGTGGTAGGGCATTCCATAGAGTGGGTGCAGCCTGAAGAAAGTCCTGTAACCGTGAGTGGGAGCAAGTAATGCGTGGGGATGAGAGACGCAGATCTTGTCCTGAGTGGAGAGGTCGGGTTGGGAGATATTTTGAGATGAATGAAGACATATATATAGGTGTGGTTTGGTTAATGGCCATATGTGTAAGTAAAAGTATTTTGTATTGAATAAGGTAGAAAACCGCCAGCCAATGGAGGGACTGACAGAGCGAAGCAGCAGATGATGAACGTTTGGCAAGGAAGATAAGCCTCGCAGCTGCATTCATAAAGGATTGTAATGGTGATAGCCTATTTTTGGGAAGACTAGTAAGGAGACTATTGCAATAGTCAATGCGGGACCTAATGAGTGCATGGATTAGGGTTTTTGCAGTGTCTTGTGTGTGATATGGTGAACTTTGGATATGTTTTTTTAGATGTACAGTATGTAACATGATTTTGAGACAGATTGAATGTGGAGAACAAAGGACAGTTCAGAGTCAAGGATGACACCAAGGTAATGAGCTTGTGGGGCATTGTGGATTGTCGAGTTTTCAACAGTGATAGAGAGATCAGGTTGGTGACTGTTATTGTTCCGGTAGAAATATAATTAATTCTGTTTTAGAAATATTAAGTTTCAGGTGGCGAGATGACATCCAAGATGAAATGGCAGAAAGACAATCAATGACACAGACCAATACAAATGGTGATAAATCTGGGGAGGATAGGTAGATTTGAGTATCATCTGCATACAGATTACAGATGGCACTAAAATCCAAAAGAGTGGATAAGTTTGCCAAGAGAGGTGGTATAGATTGAGAATAGCAAAGGTCTATCCATCCAAAAATAGGTCTCTCCATCCAGTTATGCCTCAACAAAAGAGGACATCATTGCCTAGAGGGGGGTTATGTGTTGGCAAAGCCAAGGTGGGCAAGAGTGAGGTAGTGTTTGGAATGTAGCTACCCCCAGTTTCATTTTGTGGGTCCTCAAGATGTACATGGTGAAATTGTCCATCCCATCTTTTTCCTCAAATTCTTTATTTTATAAACATTGTTTCATAATTTTATTATTACTTTATTCCACAGGTTCTCAAACTCAGTTCTCAGGACTCCAAACAGTGCATGTTTTCCAGGTCTCCTCACAGAATCGCAAGTGAATAATTAGCTCCACCTGTGGATCTTTTAAATGTACAAAAATAGAGAGAAGGCTCTTTTTTTGGGGATCTTTTAAATGTGTCAGTGAGTAATGATTACACCTGTGCACCTGCTGGGTGACCTGGGAAATGTGTCAGTAAGTAATGAATACATCTGTGCATCTACTGTGTGACCTGGGAAATGTGAACTGTGTGGGGTTCTGAGGACCGAGTTTGAGAACCACTGCTTTATTCTAAGGTGCTTTGGTGGGCAAATCTAAGGTGGAGGGAAGCATCGGGCACTTATTTACTATTATTCATCTACAGTACCAAGATAAAGTTATTTATATCCCCAAAGACCAAAAATTAATAAATGTATTTGAGGAAAGTTAATGAATAATAAAAATATTTGCCGACCCCAATTAGAATTATTGCATTTCTTTTTATAATACCAACAATTATTTATTACTGGTATGAACTCTCGATGGAATTTTTGACCACTTAGGGAATTGTTAATACGTCGGGAGTAGAAGGTGGTGAACTCATAAGCTAGCACTGAGTTTTGGCAAATACCCAAACCAGGGGCGTGGAGTCTAACCTGACAGTAGTCTTTGCCAGGGATCCCCGCAAGAAAGTTTGGACTTTGCAGCATCCGACTGGCATGTCGCAGCCCCCTGGCTGGGTCACTCAGTACTAGTGCAGAGACAGGGAATGAGTTTATCGCCATGTAGTAATGCAGGACACTAGCTGAATGATGGCAGGATCAGCAATACAGGATACAAAGCAAGATGTAGCAGGCCAGATACTAAGGATTCTAGCTGGAAGATGACAGGACCAGCAATACAAGAATAAATCTGTATCATAGCAAGCCAGCTATTCATTATTCTAGCTGGAAGATGGAAGGACCAGCAATGCAGGCATGAATCTGGATTGTAGCAGGTACTGGAATTTAAAGGACCTCTGGCCTTTCCACTGAACCAAGAACTTGAATTGCCCATGGACCAAGATTTTTTCCACAATAAATTCTACATTATTCGAAACCAAAACGGGAGATGGTATCTGGACACGACCAATCCTAACCCTGGAGGAACAAAAGGCTGGCTTGAGGAGATAACAATGAAATGTGTTATTAATCTTAATGGCTCCAGGCAACTGAGGGCCTGATTCAGACCCGCTCGCGAGCGCTGAGCGCTCGCAAGCAGGTCGATGTTGCCCAAATGCGCATGCGAACGACGGAGGCGACTCCGTCGTGCGCATGCGCGAGACCTGAATAATGACGGGGTAGCCGTCATTATGGGTCTCGCACCAAAGGGGGCATGCTGTCGATGGTGAATGACAGCATGCCCCCTTTGGTGGGCATGAGGGGGGCGTGGCTGCCCAGAGGGAGGCGTTCCCATGGGAGTGCCTACAGTCTGGGTCCGGCCCCACTGACATCACTAGTGATGTCAGTGGGAGTGATTTTGGCTCTGATAGAGCCAAAATCACTCCAGGGCTTGCGGCAGACGAGACCCTACCGCAAGGGTCTCATTGCAAGCCCGATGGTCACGATGGTCTTGACCATCATGACCATCATCATGGACGCTCGCAAAAGCTGTGGGGGTATCCCACAGCTATGCGAGCATCCATGAGGCCGCTTCGCAAAAAAAAAAACCATGCCCTAATTCAGAGCGGGCGTTCTTTCAGAGCGTCCGGCTCTGAATCAGGCCCTGAATACGAAAAGCCAAATTAATTATTTCAATGATCCATAAAGGACACATGAATTTAGGACCCAACTTTTGAGATGTTTGACATAATCTGATATTCGAGTAGATAGCTAAACCATGTCTCCCACTTAAAACGTACACAGGGTCTCATTCAGACCCGCTCGCGAGCGCAGGACGCTTGCAAGCAGGTCGATAGTACCCAAATGCGCATGCGCACAATGGAGGTAGCTCTGTCGTGCGCATGCGCGAGTCCCGGCGAGCGACGGGGTAGCTGTCGCTCGGGGTCTCGCACCAAAGGGGGTGTGCTGTCGATGGTGAGTGACAGCACACCCCCTTTGGTGGGCGTGCCGGGGACTTGGCTGCCAGACGGAAACGTTCCCATGGGAACGCCTACCGTCTGGATCCGGCCCCACTGACATCACTAGTGATGTCAGTGGGAGTGATTTTGGCTCTGATAGAGCCAAAATCACTCGAGGGCATGCGGCAGCGAGACCCTACCGCAGGGTCTCATCGCAAGCCCGATGGTCGTGATGGTCTTGATCATCGCGACCATCATCATGGACGCTCACATAAGCTGTGGGTGGTAACCCACAGCTATGCGAGCATCCAAGAGGCCGCTCCAACTTTAGGTAGGAGGGCCCTGATTCAGAGCGAGCGCTCTTGTCAGAGCGTCCGGCTCTGAATCATGCCCACAGTCTTTTGTGTCTGGACAAAAAAAAACAATGACCGAAATGAAGCACTTTTTAAGGCTTGTTGTACTATTTCCAGATACCTCCAAACTGGAATTTTCCCCTAGTTTCTGTACCGGATTATAAGTATTGGCTTTATCCAACATTACAGATGAATGGTGATATCTTCAATTCAGAGTGACAGGAATTATAGTACGAGACTTCGGCCAAAGGCAGATACTTGGACCAATCATTATGGCATTTTGACAAAAAATAACAAATATATTGTTCCAGGGATTGGTTCACCCGCTCCATCTGTTCATTTCATTGAGAATGATAGCTGGAAGAAAGGCTAAGATGAATACCCAAGTTGGAACAGAACATCCTCCAGAATTTATCGATGAACTGGGTCCCTCTGTTGGAGTCAATATCTTTAGGCTAACCATGTGATTTAAAGATTTGTTGAATAAACAACACAGCAAGCTCCTTGGTACTCGCGAGTTTGTGTAAAGGAACAAAATGGTACATTTTGCTGAACTTGTCAACTGTTACCCAGATGGTGTCAAACTGAGATGACGGTAGCAAATCCACTATGAAATCCATAGAAATATGGGACAATGGTCTACTGGGAATACAGAGTGGAAACAGTTGTCCAACTGGAAGTTTCCAAGGTGTCTTATTTTGGGCATAACTGTACAAGCTAGAACAAACTCTTTTGAGCTATTGTTGGCAACCAGATTGCACGTGATAACAGCTCTTGAGTTTAAGAGTTTTCCATGTGTCCAATTGCTTTAGCTGAATGGAATTCCACCAGAACTTCCTCAAGCTAATTTTTGGGAATAAACAAATGTCCAGGAGGAGTTTCTGGAGGTGCTTGTGTGTGGTAAGCTCCTGTGTTAAACCAGCATGAATCACAGAAGTAGGAACAATAGCCCTGAAACTTTGAATCCAGCACAGGCTGAAAACTGCAGGATAAGGCATCTGCCTTAACTTTTTTTTAGCCCAGGCCTGAATGTGATGACAACATTAAAATTAAATCTGGTAAAAACAATGCCCATCGAGCTTGTCTGGGATTTAGTATGGCTCTATATAAGACAATTTTTTGTGATCAGTATAGACAGTAACCACATATTTCCATTTCCAGCCAATGACGCCAGTCCTCAAATGCCCATTTTATGGCAAGAAGTTATTGGTTTCTCACATCATAATTCCTTTCAGCAGTTGAAAACATCTGGGAGAGGAAAGCACAACGATGGACTTTTGAGTTCAGGGGATCCCTTTGTGAAAATACTGCCCCTTCTCCTACTTCTAAAGCATCTACTTCGACAAGAAAAGGAATATCTGGATTAGAGTGTCAGAGAACTAGTGCAGAGAAATGCTTTTAGAAGATTAATAGAAGCATGCAGTGCTTGAGGTGAAAAAAATTTGTATATATGCTTCTTTCTTGGTTAATTCCACAATAGGAGCTACAATTTTGGAAGAATGAACAAATGAATCTCCGGTAATAGTTAGTGAATCCTAAAAAATGTTGGATTGCTTTTAGATTAGAAGGATGTGCCCAATCAAGTACTGCCTGGAGTTTTTCTGGATCCATGGAGAAGCCTCTGGGGAGATAACGTAACTCAAGAGACACCTTTTCCATCTCAAATTTGCACTTCTCTAACTTGGCAAAAAGATCATGTTACCATCATTTCTGGAGGACCATCTTCACGTGACAATGATGTTTCAATACAGATCAAGAGTAGATTAAGAGATCATCCAGGTAGACAACAATGAATTTGCCAAGGTATTCTTAAAGGACATCATTGATGAATTCTTAAAAGACGTCTGGGGCATTAGATAGACCAAATGGTATCACCAAATACTCTTAGTGTTCCAAATGAGTATTAAAAGCAGTCTTCCATTCATAACCTTTCCTGATCTGGACGAGATTGTATGCTCCTCTTAAATACATTTTAGAAAAAATTACTGCTCATGAAGCTGGTCAAAAAGCATGAAATAAGAGGGTATGAATTTCTTATGGTGACCTTACTAAGGGCCCAGTACTCAATACAAGGATGCAATGAGCCATCTTTCTTGGTTAAAAAAAGAATCCAGCCCCTACAGCTTACCATGAAGGATGGATAAAACCTTTGGCCAGATTTTCTTGGATATACTGATCCATGGCTTTTAACATCTGGGTCATTCCAACCATAATGCATTGCCTACCTTCTGAATTCGGTACAATACATTTCGGCAGGGTTCCGCCCTTGCCTGAGTGCTTGGAGATGTGCTTCAGCTGATGCTGCTTTATCGGGATCATCATAAAGGAGTCCCATTGCGGTAAAGAAAGCATTTATAGACTGAAGTGCTTCACAACCTGGTTGTAGACTGAAAGCCCAGGTCTGTGGATCTCCTTGTAATAGAGAGATGATAATTCCTACTCGCTGAGCTTTTGGTACCAGATGATTGTGGTCAGAGCTTGAAGTATAATTTGCAGCTTTCTCGAAACTATTAAAAAAAACAAATTACAAGCTCTGGAGAACGGATCTGGGAGATTAACTTTAGACACTTTAACTACATGAGCAGGAGTAACTGCCCTAATTTGATTTTCCTGAGAGGCCACATGGATAGAGAAATCTTGAAGTTCCTGGGTTAGTCCTTGAATCTGACCAACGAGAATTTGGGCAAGATTCTTTACATATGGATCCATCTTAGGACTCGACTCTCAATGGCTGCTCAGTATTTTTGGCCAGTTATAAAGTTATGAACTCCTGAAAGAATCTTCAACCCCTTATGGTACTAGGCTAGGTTTATACATCAGGTGTCCCCGCCATGTAGAAGGCGGTGAACTCATAAGCTAGCACTGAGTGTTGGCAAAGACCCAACCTGGGGTGTGGATCTAACCCACTCGCAGTCTTTGCTAGTGACCCCAACAAGGAAGTTTGTAGTTTGCGGCGTCCGACGGGCAGAATGCGCCCCCCTGGCTGGGTCACTCAGCACTAGCACAGAGACATGGAATGAGTTTTTCCCAATGTAGTAATGCAGGACACTAGCTGAATGATGGCAGGATCAGCAATACAGGATACAAAGAAAGTTGTAGCAGGCCAGCTACTTAGGATTCTAGCTGTAAGATGACAGGACCAGCAATGCAGGAACTAATCTGAATTTTCACAGGCCAGCAACTACTCAGGATTCTAGCTGGAAGGTGGCAGGACCAGCAATACTGGTAAGAATCTGAATCGTAGCAAGCCAGCTACTCTGGATTCTAGCTTGAAGATGGCAGTACCAGCAATACAGGAATGAATCTGAATCATAGCAAATACTGGAACCAACAGGACCGCTAGCAAACAGAGGAATACAGGCATCAGGAACAGGGACCAGAGGCTCACGCTACAAGGCATATGCTATAACTGGCAGTGTGTTGCAGGGCACACAGGAATATAAAGGAGAGAGGAATCAATAGTCGTTCATCCCCATCCAGCACCTGACCCCACAACCCCTCGTGGCCACCAGGCATCCAGTTGCTTAGCGACTGATGGGGAGCCGCTGGCTGGAAGTGTCCAAACATCCCCTGGCAATGACCTGGATGCTTGGCAAGGACGAACCACGGTGGCTCATGGTCCCGCAACTGCTCGTAGCATTTCCACTCTTCTCCTCTTTGGGTTTTAGAAATAAATGTAACTTTATACAATGCAATGTCTATATACAGGAAGATTTCCTATGATTTCTGGGTAATCAGATCAGACATCAGATGCCAGTATGATCATTTCTAGACTCCGTGATATATACTATAAGTTTATCAGGGTATTATTTCCCATTGGGGCCCTGATATGAGCAGTGCTTGACCCTGTTCCTCCACATCCTATCTTCTCCTGCAAGTGGGTCCCCCCTGCTTTGTGGCACCATCTTCCCAATAGCAAAGGCTGTAGCACAGAGCTGAAGTCTTTGCTTTTACTGTGTGGTGCCATCTTTCTGAAGCTGGGAGAATGGCACCACCTATGAGGGGGCGCATATGCAGCCACCAAGTAGGTATACCCAGTAGACCATCTGCACCACACACTCTGCACCCATCTGAATGATTTGGAAACACATCTAGTAACATCTGCACCTTAAATTATGTGAATGAAAGTTTAATTTTAAGCAATAATCTAAACTAAAATAACTATATTTTATGAACATATGTAAACAGCATTTTCCTTTTTGTTATATAAGACTAAGTAAAAAAAGTGCAGAACTCAGTAATGACTTATTTAAATAGATATACCCCCTATAAATGGTTAGTAATGTAGTCTAACTTCCCTCTTGATGGTTAAACTGTTAAGATTATGTCTAAATAAACAACTAATGTTAGAGGCAGGACCATAGAAAGCCGGCCCAGGCCTCGTTACTATCGTTGATGGGGCTTAATCATGGGAAGCTTGGCCACACCCCCTTCAGAGAAAAAATAATAAAATCGCTATGTGTGCGCTTGGGAGGGGGGCTCTGTGAGACCCTCAGCCTGGCACATATACAGGGGGCGCGATCAGTGTGATCACTCCCCCCAACAGGCAGAGGAGAGGAGCAGAAGTCTATCTGGTGTTCCGCTGCAGCCCTGCACGCAGCAGCATGTGCTGGGCTGCTGACAGGTTAGAAGGGGGGGCATTGGACCCAGGCACCCACCAGGCCCCTCCAACAGGCCCAGGCCATTATTACCCCCCCCGTACTCTCCCCTTGGAACCCCTGGTTATAGCTGCTACCTCATACTTATAAAATCTTGAGGGTGTTTCAGAGTGCACTGAGAGACCTAGAAGTGTTCACTGTAATGTATAATATGATGATTCTTGTAGCAGATTAAACTTCTTACGGTTAATACTTAGCTTTTATTCTTATGTCATATGAAGGTTGTGGTGAATCACCTTTGTGGAGGTCAGTCATTGTCTCCTCACACTTTCATATTGTCCAATAAAAATAAAGGACAAGGTTACACGCCAACAAATGACATTTTCCCAAGAATAACTTATATGAGCTTTTTATGTACATTTCAGTGCACTGATAAGAAACCATTTTTCTGTCCTGAAATGTTTGCTATGATGTTTACCCTGATGCCTTGTTGCACTAATAAAATGTTCATACCGTAAGTTGTTGGAAATATTATATCTGTTTATGGAATAAGGTGTTTATTATAGAATCAAAGCTGTTACATTGAAGCTTCTTGGTACAGTATTTATAAGTGGGAAAAAATGAAGTTGGTATTCTTATAGAGGGTATGCACAGATTATGAAATTCATGTAGTTCCACAATTTGTTACAGTTTTCTGGCTATATCCTTTAAGTTAAAACATTACTTTTAATATAGTTGTTCATATGAAAACAAAATATGAATTATGAACAAATAAATAAAATGAAAAAAGTTGTCCAAAATTGACACTAAATATACTTGAATTAAAATTATGACTGTAAAATCCAGTTCATTCATTAGTTGTACAGATATTGATATAGAGATTTCCAACTCTGGGCCTGATTCAGACCCGGTCGCAAGCGCTTGCAGTCGGGTCGATGGTGGCCCACAGAGCATGCGCACGACGGAGCCGGCTCTGTCGTGCGCATGCGTGAGACCTGGCTAGTGACGGGCAATCTGTTGCTTTGGGTCTCACACCAAAGGGGGCGAGCTGTCGATGTTGAGTGACAGCTCGCCCCGTTTGGTGGGCGGGCCAGGGGGGGTGGCTGCCTAAACGGAGGCGTTTCCGAGGGAATGCTTGCCATTTGGGGGCGGCCCCACTGACATCAGGAGTGATGTCAGTGGAGAGCTTCCGGCTCTGTTAGAACCGAAAGCTCTCTGGGGCTTGCAATGAATGAGACCCTACCACAAGGGTCTCATTGCAAGCCCGATGGTCGCGATGGTCTTGACCATCGCGACCATCATCATGGCCGCTCGCTATAGCTGTGGGTGGTCACGCACAGCTATGGGAGCGGCGAGGAGGCAGCTCCTAAAAAAATCAGAACCTGCGCTGATTCAGAGCGAACGCTCATTTTTTGTGAGCGCCTCTGAATCAGGCCCACTGTCCAGAGTTTAAACACATATTGACCGGTTACAACAATAATGGAGAAGTAAGTGCCTGACATCCTCCTAATTTGTTATTAATATATGAGGTATTTTGAGTACATAGTACCAACTCTCACACAATTAAAATTCTAATAAAATAATACATTTGAGTTCAGAATCTAAATGAAGGTGGTGGTAAATAGAAATAGAGTTGGAGTGTTATTCAGTCAGATTACAATTATTCTCCTTACTAAACAAATACAAAATTTAAGGTAATTTAATTACTATAAAAAAGATATCTGGACAGTGGATAAATATGGACTGGTGGCCCAGTGACTGGACAATAGTGCATGGGCATCATTAAATTGTATTTATACCCAACAGTGGTTAATTTGTATATTTATCAGTGGTTGACTTATTTGGATTAATTTAAAAAAATAATACCTGTAGAAGAGTGATATTTGCTCACAGATAGGGTCAATAAAAGAATAAACATAAAAGTAAATAACACTGGAGACTGTAATGAATAAATTCATTTATATTGTATATATAATACATTCCAGAGATACAGTGAATATTGGTAAAGTGAACTGATTATTTCACCCAGTGGTAGTATATATACGGTAAACAGCATAGGAGATAGTATAGAACCTTGTAGAACATTACATGACACTGGTGACGATGAGTATACTCCAGAAGAAACTCTCATTATTTCTCTGCTGGTGAGAAATAATGTGAACCAACTAAGGACTGTGCCATTCAGTCCACCGAAACTTTAAGGTGCTCCATCAGAATCACATGGCTGCAGAGAGATCCAGAAGGATTAAGATTGAACAGCCACCTCTGTTTCTTGTCATCAGATGATCATTAAGTAAATGTACAAGAGCTATTTGAGTGCTATGTCTTCTCCTGAATCCTGACCGGAATGGATCATACATATCATAGATTGACAGGACGGTTTCCAATTGATTTGCAACCACTTTCTTTTTAACCTTTCATAAGAACGGAAGGTTTGATACCAGCCTGTTGGGGGTCATGCAGTTGGGATCTACATTACGTTTTTTAAAAAGAGGTATAACAATTGCTTCCTTAAGTGGTTGAGGACACTAACTAACAGACATGTAACGCTTGGGTAATATAAGTAATGTCTTATACAGTACCTCCATTGGGTCAAAGCTGGTCCCTGAAGACAGGTGGCATCAATAACAAGAAGGTGGCATGTGGCAGCTTTGATTCTTTCTTAAACACTTTATTCATTAATTCCATTGATTTTTTAATAAAATATTTTTCTCCAGAAAGCTTAGGTGTTTAAGCTGTTTATTTCATACCAATAAAAGCTAAATATTAATTATAAGATGTATACCTCTTATGTCTGCAAGAGATATATTACGGTTTTTTACAGTGTAGACTTTTAGGTCTCTCAGTTTCTTGTTTTTTTATATTTTACAGTAGAGGAGAGTGAATGCTTGGAGAAAGATAACCATCACCTGATGCCACCTGATACAGCATCAGAGACATATCCCAGCAATAATAATGAAGAAGAGAAGAGTCTATGCTTGGAGAAAGATGACCATCACCCGATGCCCCCTAATATAGCATCAGAGACATATCCCAGCAATATTAATGAAGTAGAGGAGAGTGGATGCTTGGAGAAAGATAACCATCACCTGATGCCCCCTGATACAGCATCAGAGACATATTCCAGCAATAATAATGAAGAAGAGAAGAGTCTATACTAGGAGAAGGATGACCATCACCACATCAGAGACATATCCCAGCAATAATAATGAAGAAGAGAAGAGTCTATGCTTGGAGAAAGATGACCATCACCCGATGCCCCCTAATATAGCATCAGAGACATATCCCAGCAATAATAATGAAGAAGAGAAGAGTCTATGCTAGGAGAAGGATGACCATCACCACATCAGAGACATATCCCAGCAATAATAATGAAGAAGAGAAGAGTCTATGCTTGGAGAAAGATGACCATCACCCGATGCCCCCTAATATAGCATCAGAGACATATACCAGCAATAATAATGAAGTAGAGGAGAGTGGATGCTTGGAGAAGGCTGACCCTCATCTGATGCCCGTAATATAACACCACAGACATATCCCAGCAATATTAATGAAGTGTTACAGAACAAGGTGGAAGAAGAGTGGAGAACAGTCCAAGAAGAATAATGATAATGATAATATAGGAAAAATTCAGTTTGAAAAGTTGTTACACCAAAAATACCCAGTATGTATTATAGCTGATGTGTACTGTGATTGGAAGAGATTCAAGAACATTATGTATTTCCCCACCAGCCTCCCTACAGCTGTAATGTATATAGGGCATGACACAGTGGGGCTTAATCAGAGTCAGGTGCATCTCAAATGTATGCATTTTTGCATTTCTATGGCTGATTCTGAGTTGAACAGAAACTGGTTGGACCTCTCTTTGCATGAAATGGTTGTTTCAGAGCGACAATGTGATTGCACTGAACCGTTCTAGCTTGAAGGAGTGTTATGGAAGTACCGTGGGTGTGTAGAAAGATATCTGTGCTATTCTCGGTCATGTGTACAGAGAGGTGACGCCTGTTTCATAGGGATCTCCTGCACCCAGAATGGGGCTGGCGCAAGACCCAATGATGATGATAGTGACTGTAGACTGAATAGCAGTGGGCAGAGCGACTTCTCACTTGGAGCCACCTGGATCTTCTCATTAGTCCTATGGAAGCCTGCCTTAGCATATGATAGTAAATCAGAATTAATCTATCGATTACAGGGTAAATCCATACCAGGCATTGCCACCAAACATCTCAAGCATGTTTTTTTGTTTTGTTTTTTGTTTTAGTTTATAGCTGTATAGATCCACTTCTTAGCTCTGTGGTATTTCTTGCTTTTTGTTTAATTAAATTTATTGCTACCCATCCAGTGGGTGGGGACTGGGGGTTGTTTGTAGTGATTGCATACACATGCTAGGTCTCATTACTTAATAGCCTCTATATTGCTGTAGTGCTCAATATAGAAGTGCAAAATTAAAAGTGCAAAATAAACATAATTGTGCCGTTATACCGCCGTTAAACCGAAGTCAAACAGAAGGATAACAGGCAAACTGCACCAGAAATCTGACCAACATTTGGACAAAGTAACATCATGAAATGAGAGCTCATAAACTACTTATTCAAAACAAACACCGGATGTCAGCATTACCAGGACATTATTCGCTGGATTCTGCTTGCTCATTGTAAGAACTTAACATTATACTTGCTAAACTTTGTCCTAGCTCTCTGATTACACATACCTCACAGCTCACTGTATCCTGTACCAATTTCAGTTTTCTTCTTAGAAATAATGTCTTGTTACCTAAGTCCTATGCCCTGCCACATGTAATCTAGCTTCTAACAGTCTACTTTCACATTCATTTTCACCACCTATTAAATCTCCACTTTTACTCCCCTCAATAATAAACTTTTGCTATTGTGCAGACACCTTTTATCCACTGTATTCTCACTTGCTTTTCTGCAAATCTCCTGCACTGTCACTCACACTCATTTTTTATTCCTGTTTCCAGTTTGTCTCCCCCTAACCACCCCTGCCACACCATGACCATGATTTCTGCCACTTCCACCCTCACTCAGTGTCTACCTAATCCTCTGCTCTGCCCCCTTCTTCCACCTTTATCCTTTTCCCCTTGCCTCCTTCGCCTTCTCCTGCCCTTATCTCCCCTCCTCTGTCTGCCTTCCTCACTCTCCTTTCCCACTACTACACTTGCATTCTCTTCTACCCCACCATGGTCCTACTACCTCACTGCTAATCCCTCCTCCAACCCTCCTCTCCTTGCCACCTCATCCCACTGCCATACACATCTCATTAAGCATTGGTGCCCGCACTTTCTCTCCACTCTATTCATCTCAGTACCCAAAATCAATCTCACATACTCGTTACAGTAATCCTGAAAATCTCATTCACATCTCGCCCACAAACACTGTCCCTTTATCCTGTGCCCTCTGGAATGCCAGATCAGTCTGTAATAAACTGGTTCCCACCCATGACCTTTTCATCTCCAACAACTTGCATCTCCTAGCCATTACTGAAACCTGGATTTCACCTTCTGACACCACTTCTGCTGCAGCTCTCTCCTCTTGGGGGCCTCACCCTCTCTCACTCCCATCGGCCTGGGGGTCGCCATGGTGGTGGTGTTGGCGTCCTTCTATCCCCTGGTTACACCTACCAACTTATACTCCCTGAACCATCCCTTACATTCTCTACAGTTGAGGTTCATGCTATACGTCTTTTCCAACCAGTATACCTGCGAGTAGCTGTCATTTACCGTCCCCCTGGCTCTCCCTCCAAATTCCTTGACAACTTTGCTTCCTGGCTCCCTCACTTTCTCTCCTCAGACCTTCCCTCCATTATCTTAGGTGACTTCAATATTCCAATTGATATCCCCACTGAATTCTCTGCTTCCAAACTCCTTACCCTCACATCCTCATTTGGTCTCTCCCAATGAACCTCCTCACCCTCCCATGTGTGGGCATTTGCTTGATCTGGTCTTTACTCACTGTTGTAATATTTCTGATTATTGCAATTCCCCATTTCTTCTCTCTGACCATCACCTTCTCTCTTTTAACATATCTCTCTCTCCTTCTCCTCCTCTACCTCCTAAGGCCACTATCACTAGGCATAACATTGAGGCTATCAACACCGTATTCTTTTCTTCCCTACATTACTTGCTTCTCTCTCCTTTGCTCTCTCTCTCCTGCCCAAAAACAAGCTGCTTCCCTATACAATGCCTCCCTTACTTCTGTTCTTGACTCTGTTGCTCCGGCTATCACTGCTCACCCTCGCAGATCCACACTTCAACCCTGGCATTCCAAATGCACCAGATATCTGCAAAAGTGTTCACGAACTACTGAGCGACAGTGGAGAAGATCACGCTCTAAGGCAGATTTTCTCCATTTCAAATTTATGCTCTCATCCTACAGTGCTGCCCTTTCCCTCTCTAAACAATCATACTTCAAGCACCTCATCTCCTCCCAATCCTCAAATCCACAGCGTCTCTTCACCACCCTTAACTCCCTCCTCTGCCCACCCCCTCTTTGCCTTCCCTCCTTGCTCTTTGCCCTTGACTTTGCTTCCTACTTCACATCTAAAATTTAATCCATATGTCAGGATATCATATCCCACCAGTCCCCCAGCACTACACCTCCTCCTTTCCCGGGTCATCCCTCCCCTTCCATCTTACCTACACTGACATCCTTCTCCCCTGTATCTGGAGAGGAAGTCATGGCCCTTATCCAGTCCTCCCCCCTTCCACCTCCCCTCTTGACCCTATCCCTTAACGTCTCCTCCGCTATCTCCCTGTGCCTGTTCCCATCTTGCCCACCTCCTCAATTTCTCCCTCTCATCTGTCACTGTCCCTTCTGCATTTCAAACATGCCCTTGTCTCCCCCATTCATAAAAAACCTAATCTTGATCCTATCACTCTCGCCAACTACCAACCCATCTCTTTCCTCCTGTTTGCATCCAAACTCCTTGAGTGTATTTTAATTTATTCTGTGTTTGTATGCACAAGCGCTCTAAAATCAAAAAGTCATGTGATGGGGCAGCTACAGGTATAGGAGGTAACCACCATCAATTCGCTTATGGATCTGTGATTTATAGTAATACCTTAGCGCTAGACCTTTTATAATATAGTATAGAATAAATTCATAAAATTTGTGTGTCTCATCAAACCTTTGATTGGTGTAATGACGTAAAAGAATTAAATCTGTAATTCTTATTAAAACATTTAATTTGTCTAGCTCATAATATCAGCAAAATAGCAATTTACTCCAATTGTTGTTATATTATCAATTTAGATTTGAATGTTACTGTAAAAACACAATAAGAATCGTTATGATTCGTATATTTGAGATTTGAGTCAATCCTTATAAATCAATTAAAATATATAACTAATTAAATGTAGAAACAATTATACTTGTGTTTTAAGAAACAGCCAGCTGACGGTATGTGAATCTAGGATGTCCACATGAACAACAGTACGTTTAAATTACAAACTGACATAGGAAGGGGGTGAAGGTGTGGGGATGTGTAGTATAGACAAATACAATAGTGTTCAGTGCAGGGGTTAGGGATAGCGGGAACAGGGATCGGCTGATGAATAATGTACCAATATGGTACAAATCGATATGTCCAAAATGAGTCCTGCTGAAATAGCTTGAATGGCCTGTTGATGGTAATGTGGATATGGCAGCTTATTCCAATGATGTGTTGCCTGCCGGGATTCGGCTGCCGATATGCCCCGTGTGTGACTGTCCCTTGTGGGCATTCTGAGATGCCGGTCTCTCCCTGTGTGTTGTGAAATATAATGAGAGCTGCTGGTGACCGGCTGCTGTAGCCTCGTGGGTGACTTACCCTTTGCTGGCTTCCTGCAATGCCGGACCTCGCTTTATGCAGCGTATTCCTGCAGATGATCCTCTGGAAGTTCGCAGTGACACTTGCTCTGTCGACCGCATGATCCGGAATCCCAGTGAGACCTCCCACTGTCAGTGAGCTGCTGCTGCACCTGCGGCTAATCGGACCGCTGTGAGGGATGGAAACGTGTATGCGCGCTGTCCTGATCTCTCCGTCTGAGGTTCTGCTTCAGTCCTAAAGAGTCCTAAAAGTGGTGCTGGATTTCTTTCTGTTGCAGTAGCAGGTGTCAGTACACCAACGCATTTCGGCTCCATTTTGTCAAGGTGTATAATCCTGTTCTTCATGATCTCCTATAAATCCTTCCATACTTAATTGTTTCCTCCAGGTGATTGGTTGTTCCTCTCAGGGGGTCGTGATACAAGTACCTGGATATGGGTGGCTTAGAATAGTGAGGGTAACATAAAACTGTGTTGTATATAGAATAAAATTCAGGTGTTGCTAATATGGCACTATCTCCAATGCAGTCACACCTTTACTGTATGACTCATGGATTCTATGTATATACAGATGTGTGGTTCTATTGTTACATTTAATATAAATAATATGTAAGGGGATGTCTGCTACTGGAACATTTATGTTCGCATCTATGTGATAATGCTAGCATTTAGAATGTGACATGTGACATATTTGTAATCATGATGACATTTAAAATACATTCATTATTGATAGTAGCATAATAGATTTAATGGCCTCACATATGCTAGTATCTGATGATTATGTATATATTCCTTTGATACAAACTGGCATTTTCATTCAGTTTGTGCATATGATTACTGTGTTACTATTTATAAATGGTACAATTATTCTAAATAATGCAAGTCCTCAAATCTAAACACTGCATCTTTGCTGTTCTTTGTCTACCTACATGCAATCTATATGGTTGTGTTTTGCAATCTATGCTGTTGAATGTGTCAGCTTACAGTGATTGCTCCTAATCAAGTTTTTCAACTGAAATTGTTTGTTTGTTGTATTTTCAAAGTATATTCTGTATTTCTAAGTCTATATTTAGACCGTTTGGTTGTAATGTATCTAGAGTCGTTATCCATTTAATTTCTGCTTTACTCATTCTTTTATTATGGTCTACATGACACTGTCCTCTCCTGGCTGTCCTCCTACCTCTCTGATCGATTCTTCTCTGTCTCCTCTCATGGCTTATCTTCCCTCCACATCCTCTCACAGTAGGTGTCCCCAAGGTTCTGTTCTTGGACCACTCCTTTTCTCCCTCTATACATCCTCTATAGGTGAACTCATCAGCTCATTTGACCTCCATTATCATCTCTATGATGATGACACTCAGATCTACCTTTCCTCCCCTGACATCTCTCCCTCTCTCCTCACTCGTATCTCCAACTGTATTTCTGCTGCCTCTTCCTGGATGTCCCAGCGATTTCTTAAACTTAAAATTTCTAAGACTGAGATGATCATCTTCCCACACTCCCACATAACCTCACCTCCCACTAGTTCTTTATCAATTTATGGCACAACTATCTCCTCTAGCCCCAAAGTGCGCTGTTTTGGAGTTATCCTGGACTCCTTCCTCTCCTTCAAACCACATATACAGAACCTCTCACAGTCCTGTCATTTCCATCTTAAAAATATTTCCAGGATCAGACCCTTTCTCACCCAGGATGCTACTAAGACCCTAATACACTCACTGGTCATCTCCATATTGGATCACTTTAACCTTCTCCTATCTTGCCTCCCCATCTCCCATCTTTCACCTCTCCAGTCTGTCCTCAATGCTGCAGCTCGACTCATCTTTCTCTCCAAACGCTCTTCATCTGCCTCCCCTCTCTTACAAGCCTCCACTGGTTCCCCTTCAGAACCCAATTCAAGGTTCTCACACTCACTTACAAATACCACTCCTCTCCCATTTACATCTCTGACCTCATCTCCCTTCACTCTCCTGTCCACCCTCTTCATTCACCAAATGCCACTCCTGCCTCCAAGACTTTGCCTGTGCTTCTCCCCACCTTTGGAACTCTCTCCCTCTTCCCATCAGACTCTCCACCTCTCTACAATCCTTCAAACAGGATCTCAAGACTCACTACTTCATCAATGCTTTCCAGCTCTCATCCTAACTTCCTGCTACATGCTCCCTCCTCCCTGTCTTCCCCATCTGTATCATGCCCGTCTGTCTGCCCCTCCCCTTGAGAAAGTAAGCTCTTGCGAGCAGGGCCCTCTACCCTCTTGTGCTTCTCCTTACTTTATGTTCATCTACTTCTTACACACCACTAGGACACCTAACACTTGGTGCCTATGCTTTGTTGCTTAATTGGGTTTTATGGCCACCTATGTATCAATGTATATTATCCATGTCTTTGTCCTTAATTGTATTGTATTTTACTGTAAGTCACTTTTTTGGTTATGTACATTGTAAGGCGTTGCAGAACACTTGTGGTGCCACATAAATAAATAATAATAATAATAATAATAATAATAATAATAATAATAATACTAATACTAATAATAATACTAATAATAATAATAATACTAATAATAATAATAATACTACTAATAATACTAATAATACTAATAATAATACTAATAATAATAATAATAATACTAATAATAATAATAATAATAATAATAATAATAATAATACTAATAATACTAATAATAATAATAATAATAATAATAATAATAATAATAATAATAATTCAGCTGCATCACGTAAATACAGCCATTTTGCATCCAGCTAAGAATCAGCCCCAAAGTGAGCACTACACTAGAAGGCGAGCTATATTATGCCCAGGAAGTAAATGCCCACAAATGCTAGATTACAGAGTGGGTGCATTATTCATGTATTGGGCCTTTCAGTCATTGGGAGGCAGAACAGGGGTGTGGAGGAAATTCTAATGAAGGCAAATCTCAGTATGGTCATGGTCACACAAATCCATCTTATTCAGACTGCCAATAATTCATGTAATTGCTGGTTAGGAGGCTGCTAACCATGTGCAAGCACATGCTAATTATGATGATTAACCACAACCAAAGTTCATATGAAGCCCCAATGCAGATCCTGGTGCATCCCAAGATAGGTACGGTCCTGCATATTGTGTTTATTCTTTCCATTAGTAACTTGTGCCCATTTTTCAATGTATGATCCATCACCCCCACGGTGTTTGCCTATCCGATAATTTAGTGCTAAACCATTGGTGGATTATACAGTAGTTCTTGTACCTATTATGAATTAATCAGCTAGAATGTGCAAAGATAACCATGGATTCATCTTATATTACCTAAAGACAAGCATATTGATAACATTAAGGCAATCAGGGATACATTCAGTCATGTTTCCTCTGTTTATTGCACAGGAATATGTTATGCTCCTGGCTGTATCTTACCAATGAATATGGTGACTATTGCTCCTTGGGAAGAGCCTCAAGTTTACATTAATAAAATGCAGCACTTCTACATTTATTATTTATTCAATAAAGCTTTATTTAATAATTCCAACAGTGTTGTGTTTCTTTTTAATGTTCCCCTTTTTTTCCTCTGTTCACACATATTGAGGCTCCAAGAACAAGTTACATAGTAAAATTATCAAAATGCAGTTTTGTACCCCAAGTACAGTTATTTATTTTAGCTGGATAAACCTTTCCAGACCCCTATAGTCAATGCAGGACCTAAGACCGCCATCCTTTTTTCCAACAAAGAAAAACTATGTACCCACCAAAGACTTGGAGAGTCAGATGAACCTCTTAATAAGGTTCTCCTGGATTTACTCATCCACAGCTTTAGTTCCTTGAATGGACAAAGCATACAGCCTACCTTTAGGTGGAATGGGATTGAAATGCTGGCAACTGTTTAGCCGCCGGTTCAAATCCCGACATCGTCTGGCCGAAGGGAGGAAATCCTGAAAGTGGCAGGTAAGTAATCTAAGCCTCCCTTAGTGGTGCCTAACCCTAACCTCCCCCCTAGTGCCTAAGCCTAACCTCCCCCCAGGGGTGCCTTAACCTAACCCCCCTCCCTGCTCTGGGGGGTGCCTAACCCTAACCCCACTTCCCCTAGCCTAACCCTCCCTGGGGGTGCCTAACCCTAAATCTCCCCGGGTTGCCCTAATCCTAACCCTCCCCCACCATGGCTAAGAGAACAGGTGCCCCGGATTTACCTTGTTTGTGCCAGTGTCATCCTGGATTCTGGCGTCAGGATTATGATAGGTGTCGGTATCTCGATGCCTATCATATATCCCTAGCCAGCGTTCTGCCATCGGGATTGTGACCTCACATAACTACATACCATTTAGGCAACTAAGTACCTGTCATCAACTCAATGGCACAGTCATAATCATGATGAGGGGCAAGGTATATGCCTTGTTTTTAGAGAAAACACTTAGGAATTTGTGATATTGGGGAGTTAGTCCTTTTGGAACTTGTTGTACACTGAGAGGTACTGTAGACACAAACGGAATCGGTATGATTTACCACCGGTCGCAACTAACCTAATCCCCCCCTAACCTTCCTTTAGGGGTGCCTAACCCTAACCTCCCCACCAGTGCCAAACCCTAATCCTCCCTCTAAGTGCCTTCCCTGCCGCCTAAACCTAAGTCCCCCAGGGGGGTACCTAACCTCCCACTGGAGGTGCCTAACCCCCTTTCCCTAGCCTGAATCTAACCTCCCAGGGGATGCCTAACCCTAAGTCCCCCCCCAGGAACCCTAAACCTAACCCCCCCCCCCCCAAGGCTGTCTGCACCTGGCTTACCTTCGATCGGGATGCCGGGCTCCCGGCATAGGTAAAATGACAGGCGTCGAGATCTCGATGCCTGTCATTTAACCCTTGCCACGATTAGATAGTCGGGCAAGGGTTTCCTTATGTCGGCTTCCCGACTGCTTCCCGACACCCATTAGCACAATCAGTACCCCAATGCATAATCTCTCCAGTCTTCCAATTGGTCACAGGGTTGTTCACTCTCAGCCAAGGATGGCCAAGAATAACAGGAACCATAGGACACAATACAAAATAGAAGCTCATAGTCTTAGGGGGAAATTTACTAAGATTCAAATTTGGTCAAAATTGCAATCTTGGGTGAGTTTATGCATTGTTTTCAACTCACAAATTTACTAAAGCCAAATTTCGGAGAGGTTTCTCATTTCTCACTGAAAAACTTGGGTGAGATTGCAAACTCTATTAAACTCACCATCAGCCAAACTCATAAGTACTTTTCATGAAAAAGATACAACACTCAAATTTACTAAGAATCGAGATGACAATCTTGGATGTAATTGTAGCAAACTTGCAGCTAAATAGAAGTTTCAAATAGACCACCTCCTGAGCTGCGAGTTTTGCAGGAACATACACAGATCAGTTTGATTTGTCTAGATAGCAAACAGGTGAATTAGTATACAGCAACAAATATCCACAACAGCAAGACTTGCAGGTGAAATAGCAACACAGAATCCAACACAGTATATAATTTGGATGGCAGAGGTACTATAGCTCAAAGGTGGGAATTAGCATAATAGCATTTACTGAGGCTTTGTACTTGTAGAGATAAACAGCATGTATGTATATATATATATATATATATATATATATATATAGGCAGATATTTGTATTTGCAGAAACACAACAGCAGAGATGATATTCACTGTGTAAGCATAGGTACTGTGATAAGGTTCGGGTAGCGGGTCCCTCTCCTGGGGTAGATGGACACCACCTTACACACAGCAGCCAGGAAACAGCACTCCAGTCGTGGATTTTCGTGCAAGCTGGACGGTGCCAGTTTTTATTGTGCAATTTCAACAATCAAATAAACAAAACATAAAATAAACCCTAGCCTGGCTGGGCACTAACTAGACAGTAAGTTCCCTATCTAACTGAACACTAAACAAAATCCCCATCCACAGTACCTTCTGGTTTACAGCCAACAGTGTCTCAGAGCAAACTAACCTGCGGCCTGCTCTCCCAGGTATAAGACACTCAGCCACAAACAAACCCAGATTATATTAGCCATTTCCAGGTGCAAGCCCTTCGGAGCCTGCTGTCAGGCTGAAAGACTCAACACCTGGAGTGGCCTGTGGATGGAGCCCTCCATCTCCTCACATCCACACCCCCAGTACCCATTCCGGCTTTTCTCTAAAGCTGACATGTCTAGTCTGTTTTTCCCACACAGACTTCTCCTGGGGGTTTCAGTACACTTATGACAGGAATCTGGGACATATATAGCAGCCATTCCACACTTCTCCAGTGCTTCTATCACACCTCTGATGAAACGGCCCTCCCTATTGGCCGAGAAACGCATCAGAGGTTTCCCTTGAATCTCAGACATCACCTGATTGGCTGCACGCTCCTTTCCAGCTGGTCCCACTTCCATCGCTCTGGTGAGCATACAGACGGACACACTGCCGCATCCAGCAGCCGGGAGACACACACACATGGAGTGGACATCTGCACCTCAGTCCTCCATCCTTGGTTCCCTTGTGCTGCTTGGTCTCACAGCGGGCAGCAGGCAGCACACATTTTATCAGCTGCCGCATCCAGTCGCCGGGACACACACACGTGGAGTGGACATCTGCACCTCAGTCCTCTGACCCTGGTCCCCTTGTGCCGGTTGGCATCACAGTGGGCAGCAGGCAGCAGGCAGCGCACCTTCCTCCTCCCCTGAACAGCAGACTGTCCATATCATTTACAACTTCCATAGGCAGGACGAACACCACTTGGACATTTGCCGGGACGCCGGCACACAGTTTGCATCTCAGGTGGTAAGATCCCACTGTTAATTGACATTTACATAGGTCTCCATTTCCTCATCACACTGAGCCATTACTTTCTATCAGCTGCCATGATATATTGCATGCAAGACCATGTCTACTAACCAGCTTGATCTACTAACGCTTTTTCAAGTTTATTGTGGAATGCATGCCATGCTCTGCCATTAACTATATGCTTACCACTGTTGATTGATGCATGCTTTGCTATATTATATGCTGATCCCTCATTGAGAGGTTTTTCAGGTGGTCTGTGTGATCTGGGACTCATGATTTTATTGCATTTATGACTATATTTATAGTTTTTTATTTTGTCATGTTCATTGTCAGTGACTATTAAAACATTTACCCCTGTCCAGCACTCTCCATTTTTTTCTCGAGTACATAAAACTTACAGTTGGAAAACAGCAGAGATTGCATTCACTGTGTAGATCAAGTAGATCATGTAGATTTGGTAGAACTTGCAGTTGGTAGAAACAATAATTATAGTTCCACAATAAAGTAGTAAACTGGAAACAGACACGGCTGGGCATATACAGAGCAGGAGACCAGAACAATGATCTACATGGAATGGACCAGGCAGCAGCACTGAGGTATAAGCTATCAATGCCGTGGAAGTGCAGCACTGCCTGGGTAATAACAAGAGTATGAACTAATCACTAGCTAAGGAGAGGACCAGCCCCTCTAATGATATATCAATAGCAGCTGCTTGAAGGCACATACAGCCAGGCCCTAGCTGTCCAGTTAATTCAGACCCAGAGTGCCCTGTGGCCACCCAGCATCTCAGTTGCCCAGCAACTAGTGGGACCAGCGACCCATTCAGCAGTGTGATGTGGCATCTTGTTCGCCCAGCAACATGCAAAACCTGGTGAAGTGATGAACCATGCTGGCGACTCATAACACATCATTCTCCTTCTCTCACATCATATCCACCATTTTCTTTCCTTCACATCCTGGCCCCATCCTCTTCTCCATCACCCTCCTTCCCTCATACCCCTGCCCCATTTTCTCCATCATCCTTTTTCCCTCACATCTCAGCCAACTCCTCTCCTCTCCTCCATCATGCTCCTTCTGTAACACCCCAGCTATAACCTCTCCTCCATTACCCTCCTCATTCCCACACATGCCAGCCACATCCTCTTCACTATTATTCTACTTCCCTCAAGATCCTGACCCCATCCTCTCCTCCATTACTTACACTACTGCCACATGCTCTCTTCCTTCACCCTCCTCCTTGCCACATACTTCAGCCACATCCTTTTTTCTATCATCCTCTTTTTCCCTCACACCCCAGCCACACCCTGTCCTCCATCATCCTCCTTTGCTCTCATCCTGGCCACATCCTCTGATGTGCTGCTCCAAATGGCTGGTAGCTGATACTGGACTGCTTGTTATTTATTAACAAATTATTATAATTTTGTTAAATTAATTTCAAATTACATAACAGGGAGGAGGTGCCTAGGTGGTTAACGACCCTTCCTCTACTAACTTTGGCTTCACAAATGGTACAGATGCCTTCACAACTGTTGTCAGGATTTGGGTTAAAATAAGCTCACACCTAAGATGTGGCTTTTCTGGTCTTATTCACAGGCATGAGAATGGCTTTTATTTTTATCATGAGCAAGAACATGCTGGCACTGGTGGCATATTTACACAAACAACATCCTCATCATCAACATCCTCATTAGTGTCAGATAAGACACAAATATCCCCCTCATCTTCCTTCTGCACTTCCTCCACACTATCATCCTCAATTTCTATTATTTCACCATCTAATACTAGCACAGCCGTCATGGCATCAGTGATCCGATGTGCAACTGGGTGACAGGCAGCTGTAATACTTGCTTCCACTATCAAAAGACTGTTTAACAGTCAATTGTTTTTTTAAACTAATACTAGTAGTCTTCTAATTCACTTTATGGGATGAAGATCCACCCCCAGCAGCAACAGCAGGCCTAACACTCAATGATTCTTCTAAGGAATCTAGGATAAGGGTGGGGTCACCTAGCCTTATCCTGGATGTAGATCTACCTCCGATCATTAGTTAGGATATAGATGAATGTGTTGGCATAGAGATTGCAGGAGCTGGGATTTAGCTGAAGGAAGGGAGCTAACTGATGCTTGACTGACTGATGTTATTTTTGTAGCAGCAGTTTCTGAATTTCCTAAAAATGTTCCATGAACTCGTTGCAAATGACATAACAGGGAGGAGGTTCCTAGATGTTTGAGTTCCCTAACTCTACTTACTGTGGCTTTACAAGTGCCACAGATGGCTTGACAGTTGTCCAGATTTGGGTAGAAATAATTCCACACATAAGATTTTCATTTTTTAATGTTATGCCCAGGCATGACAATGGGCAACAACTGCTTTCACTGGTGCCTGACTTACACAAACAACCTTATTAACAACATCCTCCTCAACATCCTTATTAGCACCAGAGTCAGCTACATAAATATCCCCCTCATTCTGGTTCACCTCCAGACTAGCATCCTCAATTTCTACGTCAGCATATTGACATATGCTGTTCATCAGCACCACATTTACAGAGGGTGCGCAAATGGTGAATGGAAGCTCCTATTTGAGTACAGTATTAAGAGGACCACTACAGGGGGCACTATATAGGGCACTGTTTAGGGGGATCACTACTGGGGGCCTGCAAAAAGGGGACTACTACTTGGGGCACTGTATAAGGGGTACTATTGGGGGCCTGCAAAAGGGGTACACTATTAGGGGCACAGTATAAGGGGAACTACTGGTAACCTGCATAAGGGGGACCACTACTGGGGGCATTGTATAAGGGACACTAATGGGGGCTTGCATAAGTAGGACCACTACTAGGGGCATGGTGTAAGGGGAACTACTGGGGGCAGGAATAAGTGGGACCATCACTGGGGGTACTGTATAAGAGGCACTACTGGGGGCCTGCATAAGAGAGACCACTACTGGGGGCATTACATACTGAGGGTACTGTATAAGGGACACTGCTAGGGACCTGCATAAGGGGGACCACTACTGGGGGCACTGCATAGGGGGGACTGTATAAGCGGCACTGCATTAAGGTGCATATGGAATGGAATGTTCCCAGAGTGATGAGAAATGGATGTGTGTCATGCTGACATGCCCCATTTTTCAGTGGCCATACCCCTTGTGGCATGTGACCAATTTTTCATTTTCTTGCCACTTCATCTGGTGAATGGCATATTGTCAATTAATTTTTTTTGCAATATACTTACCCTTTTTTAGAGGTGTTTTTTTCTTTACCACTGTAAATTATTGGTTCTTTAATGTAGGTGCCCTGACTTAAACCCTCTATGCTTTTTGGCATCGGCTTTAGTAGATGATGTTGAAGGACTAGTATCACCATGACTGGCGGAAGCAGCTGCAGCGAAAGTATTTGGTTGCTGCTCCTACTCTTCTCTTCAAAAGTGATCATTATCCATTTTTAAATTTGCAGTTCAGTTCACACTTGTGGGGGTTCAAAGAGCTTTGCACATTACCAAACTCACTGTGGTACAGCACACAGAACAGTAGAAGTAAAAATAGAATCAAATATTTAAAAAAAAACTTTTTTCTACTTTAGTTTTCAACTGACAGTGTTTATGTGAAGTTAGTGAATGCAGTGGGCTATGGATTCATTGCAGCACCAGTTTGTGACAGAACAGGGAGTGGATGGACACAGAGCCGTAACTAGACTTTTTGGTGCCCTGTGCCAGAGAATTCATTGGCGCCCCCCCTATTTTTTTAAATAGCGACTTAAGATAGGGCCATGGCCTCATGGGAAAGGGCCAGGGAAGAGATAGGAGAGGCCAGGAGAGGCTGGGGATAAAAGAAGAGGAAGCTACAAGTGAGTATGATAACAAACAGGAAAATTGACAGGCCCAAACAGCACCACTGCCCTGCTGTGCCCTGTGCCACTACCCTAGTTACGGCCCTGGATGGACAACACAGTACAGCCACTGGATGGAACAGTATAATAACAAATATATTTATTTTACTTTTTATTTTTTTTAAAACTTTTTTGCAAATGACACTGTGGAGTCACACACCTTTTGTGTATGCAGTGGGGTACAGCCTGCAGTGCCACAGTACTTATGGATACATTAGGATATGGCCTGCAGTATCAAGTACTTTTATGGATACACTGAGTTATGGCTTGTAGCATCACAGTACTTATATGGATACACTGGGGTATAGCCTGCTGCATCACAGTACCTACCGGTATATTGATACACTTGGGTACTGAAGTGGCATGCAGTACTTGAGTGTTAGGGATACACACTGGAGTACAGTCTGCATCTTCACAGTACTTATATGGATACACTGGAGTATGGCTTGTAGCATCACAGTCAGGCCCGCCAAGAGCCGCGGTGGGCCCAGGTAACAGGGGGCATGGCCTAATCGTGGGAGGCGTGGCCACACCCCCTTCCCGAGGAAAAAAAAGAACAAAAAATCTTTGCAGCGCTGCTGGGTAGGGGGGGCGCTCTGAGCCCCCTCAGCCCTGCTCAAAGCCAGTGGGGGCGTGATCATTGTGATCACTGTGTGCTGGGCTGCTGTGAGGGAGGGGGGGTTGGCACCATACCCGGGCCCCCACCGTGCCCCTCAGGAAGCCCCGGGCCCATGTAATCTGTACCCACTCCCCCCCCTCTCGGCGCCCTTGATCACAGCACTTGTGTGGATACAATGTGGCATAGCCTGCTGCATCACAGTGCCTATATGGATACACACTGGAGTACAGTCTGCATCTTCACAGTACCTATATGGATACACTGGAGTATGGTCTGAAGCATCCCAGTACTTATATGGATACACTGGGGTATGGCCTGCAGCGTCACAGTACTTATTTGGATATATTGGGGTTTAGCCTGCAGCGTCACAGTATTTGTGTGTTAGGGATACACACTGCGGTATGGTGTGCAGCATCACAGTACTTATATGGATACATTGTGGTATAGCCTGCAGCATCACAAGACTAACAGCTTATGGATACACTGGGGTCTGGCCTGCAACATCTCAGTACTTGTGTGTTAGGGATACATACTTGGGTATGGTCTTCAACATCACAGTACTTGTATGTGTACACTGGGGTATGGCCTGCAGTGTCACAGTACTTGTGTGTTAGGGATACACACGTGGGTATGGTCTGCAGCATCACGGTACTTATATGGATACACTGAGGTACAGCACAAAAAAACTACTACTTTTTAACTTCTTATTTCTTTATTTTATTTTTAACTTATTCTTGACATTTTTTTTACAGTCCCTGGATGGACAGCACATCCCCTGGATGGACTCAGTACACAGCCCATGGAAAGACAGCACAGCCCCTGGACAGATAGCACAGCCCCTGGATTGACAGCACATTTCTTGGATGGACTCAGCACACACAGCCCCTGGACAGACAGCAAAGCCCCTGGACAGACAGCACAGCCCCTGGACAGACAGCAAAGCCCCTGGACAGACAGCACAGCCCCTGGACAGACAGCACAGCCCCTGGACAGACAGCACAGCCCCTGGACAGATAGCACAGCCCCTGGATTGACAGCACATTTCTTGGATGGACTCAGCACACACAGCCCCTGGACAGACAGCAAAGCCCCTGGACAGACAGCACAGCCCCTGGACAGACAGCACAGCCCCTGGACAGACAGCACAGCACCAGGATAGCATCAGCACAGGCCACAACTCAGCACATCTGAAGTTAAACAAATGGTACTGATCACCACAGGGAGGGACTTATAAGCAATCGAAAAACCTGTGAGAATACAACATGGGATTAATTACGTTTTGCCTTGTTTTAGGATCCTAGTCAGATGGGAAGAGCCAAGGCTAATTTGGATCCAATTCAGAATCGCTATGTTCATGTGAGTCCAGTTCTCATAGAACCGAACCCACTCATCTCTGCTGAATATACAGCACTTGAAGCTGGGAGTGCAAACTGTTCTTGTCAGGGGCCAGATCTAGATTGCCTGCAGCCACATCAGTTTGAACCTGGCCTGCTAGAGGCACTATAAAAAAAACCTTGAAAATTTCTGTTTTTTGGATGAAATGCGTTGGGACATACCCCATACCTACTTGCATCATGGAAAATTTTTGTGCTGGACTTTATTAACAGTAAGATATAGCTCTGTATACTCTGAATAGAGACTTTTTATGAACCACTTTTTGAACCAGTATCTTGATACTCAGTGAGTTATTAGCTCATCCATTGTACCACTAAATGTGTTGTTCTAAACACTGGTGCACATTCGTTTTATATGGTAATACATCACTATATATTGTGGTATAGTGTTTAAACCCCATGCACCACCACCTAAAGCACCGGGACTGAGGAAACTAGCAGGAGGAATACCACACATACCTAAACTGAATCAGTAGTGTTCGTCTACTATAAGTTCCTAATACTATGCAAAATATTACATTTCAGGTGGAGAGGAAAGGTGAATAGGGCTGAGATTTAAAAAGAACACCCATCCAACGTGAACCAAAGACATTAGTTTGCTCTGGGATGTATATGAACACCTGACCTACAGATATTTGAGAACAGGAGGTGTGCCCTAATTACCATATGCCACACCCCCAAACTTGGCACTATTTGGTGGGTGTGTCCGTATGGCATGCCTCACATTTAACATGAGGCTGGGGGCTACATCAGTAGCTGGGCTGCCCCCAGCTCTCTCCCTGCACTGAATTCTTCTTCCCAGGGGCTGGCACTGCCGCAAGGCTTCAGCAGTAAAAGTGGCCAACATCCTGACTGCCCATGGGACACTTTGGTGGTGCAGCGGGACATTTCCTGGAAAAACGGGACTGCCCCGCTGAAATTGGGAATGGCTGGCAGGGGTGTGGCCTCTTTAGGGTGATGCCCCTGTTCGAACACACTGGTCAAACATGCCTCGAGCCAGCCCTGCTGCTAAGGACCCTGACAGATTAAGTTAGAGCACTGTACCCCCCCTTTTCTATAAGATTAGAAAAAAAATGCTCAAGCAGCTGCCAATAGCCGTATTACCCCATCAATGGCCATTCTGCCTTTGGTAGCCAGTATAGGTGAACTGATTTATAAACACTGTATAATATGTACAGGAAAAAAATTTCATTGCATCAATGTTCCTTATTTCTCTACATAATCAGTCCTGTTTTGTAATAAAATACATTTTTGAGACTTAAAAGAAAATGTGAAAACAATGATGTAGCATTATGTATTTTATTTGAACAATTAGTAATCAGGGTACATTGATTATTTAGGTTAATAACATATGACTTAAGCTGCATACACACACAACGATTTTTTGAACGATTATCGTTAAACGATATCATTTAACAATATTCGTTTGAAAAAATCGTTCACTTTCTGAGTCAAACGATGGACGATTATCGTTCATGCGCGTTCACGTTTGTAGTTTGTAGTTTGTAGTTCAGTCAGACTTGTCAACTCAATGATTTTCATTAAGGGAATATGAAAAATCATTTGTAGTTCAAAAAAATCGTTCATTACACTTTAAAAGATCTGACAGATAATCTGACAGAAAATCGTTCTTAAAATCGTTCATAAAATCGTTGGTAACAAAATTGTTGTGTGAGTATGCAGCTTAAGGTAGAGCTAAAACCAAACATGGTAGCTAGCTATTCTTACTCAGTACGCCGAGCTAATCCAAACCCCAGCACATCCAGCAGGATATAAAACAGCTTTAGGAAGTCGAATACAGACCCGCTCACGAGCGCTGAGCGCTAGCAAGTGGGTCGATGTTGCCCGAGTGCGCATGCACACGACGGAGGCTGTTCGTCGTGAGCATGCGCGAGACCCGGCTAGCGATGGGGAAGCCGTCGCTCCGGGTCTCGCACCAAAGGGGGCGTGCTGTCACTCACCATTGACAGCACGCGTGGGAGTGCTGGGGGCGTGGCTGCCCAGGCAGAGGCGTTCCCATGGGACGCCTACCGTCTGGGTCCGGCCCCCTAGTGATGTCAGTGGGAGTGTTTTTGGCTCTGATAGAGCCAAAAGCACTCCGGGCTTGCCGACAATGAGACCCTACCGCAAGACCATCTTTTTGGCCGCTCGCATAAGCTGTGGGTGGTCACCCACAGCTATGTGAGCGGCCAGGAGGCCGCTCCAATTTTTTCTAGGACGGCCCTGATTCAGCGCGAGCGCTCTTGTCAGAGCATCTGGCTCTGAATCAGGCCCACAGTACATATATAAAATGCAGTATTCATTTACATGTACAGTAGATATGATTATAGAAAAGACATCAGCAGATTATTTTTACTGAATGTAGACAACTTTGTCAGAAGTTTAATTATTCAAGATACTTCATAATCCCCAGAGATAAGAGATAAACTATCATTAACATGAAAGACTGTGAAGGAAAATACATTGCTGCTTTTAGATAATGTGAATAATTTCCATTGTCATCACTTTAGGGCAGATTTCAATAAGATTGGAAGCTGCCGGGACCTGTTCCAGTGGCTTCCGGGCATTAGCTGACAGATGCTGATTTGCCGCCTGTTCAGGTGGGAGCAGAATACGATTACCATAATAAGTGGTCAATGCTTTGGATAGAAGGAGTTTGATGCTGTCCATTGGGAGACTCTTACATACACTGGAGATAAAATGCTGACAGGAAAAGGGATTACACGATATATGTGGGACACTCGGTGGGGCAAATTCTGAGTTGGGAGTAAACCCTTAAAAGCAAGTTACTTTGCACCTAGAGAAACCATGCTGCATTACCAGGGGTGCACATAGATTTGTTATGTCTGCATGCAAGGTAAATACTGGTTGCTCCTGCATGTAACCCACAAATGCTGGCCAGCTTTATTCTTACACTGAAATTCAGACATATCCCTCCCAAATCTAAATTTCTAGGCATATATTATGTTTGCCCTCCTGCAGTGCTGCATGGATTTGCTGTGGTGCAAAGTTACTTGCACTTTTTTATTTGCTCCCAACTACCCAGTGGAGGGTAATGTTATTGCTCTGGTGCTTCTATAACATAAGGACACATTTCATGCGGTCAGTGAAGACGCTTTGTGAAAACTTTAATTAGAAACTTTCTTCCAGAAGTCCTAATGTGATAATATAATTACAGACTTTTTATCCCTAGGCCCATAATCAATTTGGAGCGAAAAGTCAGAGTCCAGACTTTTCAATGTCATCTGAGGTTTTGCCGGCGAAAAATTATATCGTGCACGACCCCGCGTATCCCCGTATTCAATTGCAAATGTGCGAAAACAAATTGGAAATTGGCGAAAAGTTCTGGCAGTTTTGGTGAAATCAGCCTGACACCCCCATAAAGATGCTCTGACATGGGGGTTCAATTTTGGTACCCCCAAATAGCCCTGCTAAAGGTATTTAGGGTTTTTAAATGGTCTCAATAGACGCTATTTTGTGTCATTGAGCAAGTGATGGAGAATAGATTTTAGCAACTTTTTTGGGGGAATATAAGTATTCACATCAAATTTAGGGTACATGAAAATCAAGTCTTAATGGTAATTATTTTCTCTAAAGTAGCACACAACATCCTCCACTTCCTTCCTTTGGTTCGCTATTATAATGTATTTCAGCACCAGCATCATTTTCTTCTTGATGAAATCTTGCTTGGTTAGTCTCTCTACTTCTATTAAATTCTTGCCTTTGCCTCTGTAACTCTGCTTCATGCAATTGTTGTTCCCTCTGTGCCTTCGCATCTAATGCCTGACGTTCTGCTATTAGTATCCTCTCCATCATAGCTTTCTCCATTGCGTTCTGCTTTTCTATATTTACTCTTTGGACATTTAATTCCCTTTCATGTACAAATTTCAGAACAAATTGTCTCCTGTCATTCATCTCCCTCACAGGATCCCGTGGTTGTCCAGCACGAAATTGAACATCTTTAATAACTTCACATAAGAACTTTAGGACCTCCTCGTGCCTTCCTCTCAATTTGTGAGTGTCGTTTTCAGTGTAATTTTCAAATGAAAAGATCCTTTCAACGCCCATGTTCCTGAATGTGTTTTCTGTATCAGTAAGGTTCCCGCTTGTCTTGTGGGTGAGAACAACAATAGGATATACACCTGAAATGACACATACATTGCTTTTATGGCCTTTATATATCATCATGAGACACATAACATATACAATATTTTACTATATAAGTACTGCATTGTGACATGATAGATAGTATTGCTGCCTCGCAGCAGTGGTAAGGGATGTGTTCAGCATCCAGGTGATCGGGATACCGACACTTACATTACCAGCGCCAGAATACCATCACCGGCCAGAATCCCTAAGCCAGCATCCCGACCGCCGGGATGCTGAAGGTAATTAACAGGGTTGGGTGGAGTGTTAGGTTTAGGTTTAGGGGTTAAGGTTAGGCACTATGGGGGGAGGGTTAGGTTTAGGGTGCGGGGAGGGGGAGGTTAGGTTCAGGCACTACAGTGGAGATTAGGGTTGGGAGAGGCGGAGGGTTAGCATACCAACCAACAAGTGTTGGTATGTTAACCCTGTCGGGATCCCGACTGTTGGTATTTCATACCGATTACCACTGGTACTATTAAATTCTAACTAGAGCCATATTGTATCTATGAGACTTCTGTAGGTTCCCCCAGTGTTGTCATGGGTTTCATCTGGGTGCTCTATATCCCTAAAACACAAGAAAGATTTTAATCTATTGGGCTCTATTTATTAACATGATTTTTACTAAAATAAAGTGAAAAAGGGTGTTTTGTGTTTTCATACCCTTTTCACATTATTTTAGTTTTACCTAAATCTACTAAAGGGCAATTGGGGTAGAATTTGTAAAATTATCACATATTTTTAGTAAACAGATGGGAAATGGCAGCACAGACGTTGTAATGGTTAGCATTACTGCCTCACAGCACTGAGGTCATGGGTTCGATTCCCACCACGGCCCTAACTGTGTGGAGTTTGTATATTCTCCCTGTGCTTGCGTGGGTTTCCTCCGGGTACTCCGGTTTCCTCCCACACTCCAAAAATATACTGGTAGGTTAATTGGCTCCCAAAACAAAATTAACCGTAGTGTGTATGTGTGTGAGCATGTGATAGGGAATATAGAGTGTAAGCTCCACTGGGGCAGAGACTGATGTGAATGGCCAAAAATATTCTCTGTAAAGCGCTGCGGAATATGTGTGCGCTATATAAATAACTGGTAATAAAAAAATGGGAAATGCGATCTGCCTGAAATTTACTAAAAATAAAATGTGCAAAAATACCGTGGGAAGCCCTCTGATAATAACGCCACCTGGAGATGGCGTTATCCAGGGTCTCCCCCATTTACTGGACTACTGCTCTGCTCTAACAGGCAGAGCAGAGCCTGTAGCCAGCCCCAGTGATCAGCTGTGTGGTTTAAACAGACCACATGCTGATCACTGCCAAAAAAAAAAAAAAACTTACCTGAGTCCAGCGCTGGTGATCGGGGCTCCGTTGATGTCCTCCCTCCGGTCAGTTGGTCTCCCATTCTGCACTGTGACCCGGTCAGCTGTTCTATGCAGCAACTGACCAGGTCACAGTGCAGGATGGGAGACCAGCTGACCGGAGCCATGGAGGACATCATTGAAGCACTGATCACCGTTGGATCATGTTTTTACATTTTTTTTATTGCCAAAACCCTGGATTGCCTACTTTGGAATGAAGAGGACAGATCCACGCATAGGAGGTGAGTATGGATTTTTTATTATAGGCACTCCATTGGATAATCTACTGGAGAAGAGGACAGATTGGCTTCAGGGATACTAGGTGAGTATATGAGATAGTGTGTATGCATGTGTGAGTACATGTGCGTGTGCATGTATGTATTAATAAAATTTTACTTTTTTGTGTGTTTTTTAATATTGCTTTTGCTGTGGAACTACAGGTACCAGCAGGCTTGTAATGCCATGCATGCTGATTCTTGTGACCAGCTCAGAGCCCAGTGCTGGTTGCACTGAATACGGGGGACCCCTACGTCATTTGCCCCCCATATTTTGGCAACCAGGACTGGTTCTGAAAAGCCTGGTGCTGGTTGTGCTTAATACAGGGCATACCTACATAGTTTGTCCCCTATATTTAGCACAACCAGTACTGGGTCTCCAAAGTCCGGTGCTGGTTGTTTATTGGGGGGCGGGGCCATGCCATTTTTTTAACAGTTTTTTTTTAAACACAGAAGCAGGTATCACGGATCTTCCAAATCTGAGCCTGCATCAGTGTGCTGCTACCTCCCCAAGTCCTAACACCTGCAGCACCACCACCCGCACAGCTGCCTGCACTGCCGACACTATGGCCCGCCACCATCCCCTTTCTCCCGGGTCCCGTTGCAGCTAATGGGTGCTTCTTTCCACGAGCCCACTGGCCGCTAAAGCCTGTAAACGACAGCCATCTTTGTGCACCCAAGTGAGTACACCTGCTGGAGGCTCCTACTGAGGCTGCGCAACAAGTTGAAATTTCCTATCTAGTCAATAGCGCATTCTTGAGGTAATAGTTTAAAAACTGTAACTTTCTAATTTACCTGAACCCCAAAAGCACCTACCCTGGCACAATAGCTACCTAATAAAACAAACTCCAAGTCTAAATTCGCCCCCTACCCTGAGTTATGTCTTCCCAAAAAAAAAACCCATAGAGAACAGCAGAAAAGTGGTCCTAATTGAGAATGTTAGTAATAACTGACAGTTGGAGCATTAGATTACTCCCAAATACTCATTTTGTTTATTTTGGCCTGAAATTTGGCATGAAGCACCAAGCGACAATTCTACCCATCCATCCCAAATTTCAGCTCGGTACCTCCAAATGCGTTTGAGGTATAGCCCCTTAAACACCATGCCCCCAAAACCCTGTATTTCTCTATGGAGATTTCCATTTTTTTTAGATGCAGCCTTAATATAAGGGCACAACTTTGCCCTTATTATATATATGACATGGCCTGTGTCGGTGTGCCATGTCAATGCCCACACTGGACTAGATGGTAAAGAAGTTGTGGATGCACTGGTTCAAGTTAGAACAGTGACACTTACCTCTGAAAAACAAACAGAACTGTACAATCTGGGAGAATGGGCTCACGTGTAGTGTGGCCGCAGAGGAGCAGAAGGCTGTATACCTGGGTCCAGAGAAAAGGAATTCCCATGACACATGATGGTAAGAGACATTGTGGAGAAATGTGAAACAGGTCAGCTGGTGAACTACAGGAAAAGATTAACCGAAGACATGGGTGCTGTACTAACAGCCCAATACTGAAACTATCTTGCAGTTTTGACAAAGATAAAGATGTTTGAGATTTGTAAGAAACGTGAAACAAAAACAGCACAGAGTACACTGGATGTTCATTTGTATTTTCTTACTATCCACAAAACTGCCAGTGTGAATGAGTGAATAAAAAAAGAAATACTCCCAGCGCTGCATGCACCCACAAAGGGGGCTAGATCAGTATGGTTGCAGCATAGACAAATTCTGTGTAAATTTGTGACAATCACAAATGTAAAAAAATAATTTACAGTCTGCGCATCCACTAATACTTAGCCCTCTCAAAGTGCCATGTTATATGTGGGAATCGATTGGCATAAAAAGTGTATCATGTACCGTCGTAACTGTCTAATGGTGTCACAGTATAAATCTATGAGATTACACATGGAGAATTATCTAGTGTATACACAACACAGACATAGGATTATCAAGGCATCAGAACATAAATGTAATATACCATAAAAACTAACATATGAATAAAAAACATGTAATGGTTAAAAATTGAAATGAGAAAAGACACATATATATCACATATTATAGAACATATGCCCATAAAGACCTCAAATGTCAATAGTGGAATTGTTCCAGACCTCACAAGTAACAAGCAATAAAGATCGCTCTCTGAATACAAAGTCATGTCATAGCGGATTCAGGGCCTGATTTAGACCCGCTCGCGAGCGCTGAGCGCTCGCAAGCGGGTCGACGGTGGCCCAGTGTGCATGCGTATGGAGCCGGCCACATCCTGCGCATGCGCGAGACCCGGATAGCGACAGCCAAGCCATCACTCCAGGTCTCATACCAAAGGGGGCGCATGCTGTCGATGTTGAGTGACAGCACGCCCCCTTTGGTGGGCAGGCCGAGGGCGTGGCTGCTCAGACAGAGGCGTTCCCATCTGGGGCCGGCCCCACTGACATCACAAGTGATGTCAGTGGGAGTGCTTTCGGCTCTGTTAGAGCCGAAAGCACTCTGGGGCTTGTGGTAACGACACCCTACCACAAGGGTCTCGTCGCAAGCCCGATGGTCACAATGGTATTGACCAAATATAGGATAGCACTCCACCATTACATCAAATTTAGTAATCACTAATATGTAAAGAATATTCTCATATAAATGGGGAGCCAAGTATATGCACATTAGTACTTTATTCGTTTATGGATAATGATGATAAAAATAATAAATAAATATAAATTAAATGCAAATACTATATCCTCTGAAAAAATTAAGCATCAAATCAAGATAAGTGTGTTCTATATAGATGTAAGACAAAGTAAGTAAGTAAATAATAATAAAAAGTAGATGAATAAATATAAAAATATATATGCATATTATTACTAGGGGTGTGCACCGGCCACTTTTCGTGTTTTGTGTTCTGGTTTTGGATCTGGATCTTTCTTCGTGTTTTGGGCCAAAACCACCCTTCCGTGTTTTGGGTTCTGGGTTTTGTGTTTTGGATCTGTATTTTTTTTTTAAAAAAGCATAAAAACAGCTAAAATCACAGAATTTGTAGGTTTTTCTGCTCCTATGCTATTATTAACCTCAATAACCTTAATTTCCACTCATTTCCAGTCTATTCTGAACACCTCACACCTCACAATAGTGTTTTTATGTCCAAAAGGTTGCACCGAGGTAGCTGGATGACTATGCTCAGCGACACAAGTGGGCGGCACAAACACGTGACCCATCTAGGCGTGATACTGCAGTGGCAGACAGGATGGCAGTTTGAAAAACTAGGCCCCAAACTGTACATAATTCAAAGAAAAAAAAGAGGTGCAAGATGGAATTGTCCTTGGGCCCTCCCACCCACCCTTATGTTGTATAAACACGACATGCACACTTTAACAAACCAATTATTTCAGCGCCAGGGTCTGCCACACAACTGTGGCTGAAATGATTGGTTCGTTTGGGCCCCCACAAAACAAGCTGGCAATTAATCTGTCCCTGCACAAACTGGCTCTACGGAGGCAAGATGTCATCCTCATCCTCCTCATCCACCGATTCCTCACCCTCTTCAGTGTTGTGTACATCCTCATACTCACAGAGTATTAACTCATCCCCACTGGAATCCACCACCACAGGTCCCTCTGTACGTTCTGGAGGCTGGTCTCCCTGGAAGAGCTGATAATTCATTTTGATGAACATCATCTTCTCCACATTCTGTGGAAGCAACCTCCTACGCCTTTCGCTGACAAGGTTCCCGGCTGTACTAAACACTCTTTCGGAGTACACACTGGAGGGGGGGCAACTCAGGTAAAATAGAGCCAGTTTGTAAAGGGGCCTCAAAATTGCCTCTTTTTCCTGCCGGTACAGGTACGGACTGTCTGACATGCCTACTTGGATGCTGTCACCGATGTAATCCTCCACCATTCTGTCAATGGTGACAGTATCATATGCAGTGACAGTAGACATGTCAGAAATTGTTGCCAGGTCCTTCAGTCCGGACCAGATGTCCAAACTTGGTCCTGCCTGCCCTGCATCACCGCCAGCGGGTTGCTTAGGATACCTAAGTTTTTTCCTGGCAGCCCCAGTTGCGGGAGAAAATGAAGAAGGAGCTGTTGAAGTGTCACGTTCTGCTTCAGCTGACAGTGTTTTCACCAGCAGGTCTTTGCACCTCTGCAGGCTTGTGTCGGCCGGAAAGAGAGACACCACATAGGCTTTAAACCTAGGATCGAGCACGGTGGCCAAAATGTAGTGGTCTGATTTCAACAGATTGACCACCCTGGAATCCTGGCAAAGTGAATGAAGGGCTTCATCCACAAGTCCCACATGCCGAGCGGAATCGCTCCGTCTTAGCTCCTCCTTCACTTTCTCCAGCTGCTTCTGCAAAAGCCTGATGAGGGGAATGACCTGACTCAAGCTGGCAGTGTCTGAACTGACTTCACGTGTGGCAAGTTCGAAGGGCTGGAGAACCTTGCACAACACGGAAATAATTCTCCACTGCGCTTGAGTCAGGTGCATACCCCCTCCTTTGCCTATGTCATAGGTGGATGTATAGGCTTGTATGGCCTTTTGCTGCTCCTCCATCCTCTGAAGCATATAGAGGGTTGAGTTCCACCGCGTCACAACCTCTTGCTTCAGGTGATGGCGGGGCAGGTTCAAGAGTGTTTGCTGGCGCTCCAGTCTTCGGCACGCAGTCGCTGAATGGCGAAAGTGGCCAGAAATTTTTCGGGCCACCCAAAGCGTCTCCTGCACGCCCCTGTCGCTTTTCAGAAAATTCTGCACCACCAAGTTTATTGTGTGAGCAAACCATGGGACATGCTGGAATTTGCCCAGATGTAATGCCCGCACAATATTGGTGGCGTTGTCAAATATCACAAATCCCCAGGAGAGTCTAAGTGGGGTAAGCCACTGGGCGATGATTTCCCTCAGTTTCTCTAAGAGGTTGTCGGCAGTGTGCCTCTTACTGAAACCGGTGATACACAGTGTAGCCTGCCTTGGAACGAGCTGGCGTGTCTGAGATGCTGCTACTGGTGACGCTGCTGCTGTTGCTGCGTTAGGTGATACATCTACCCAGTGGGCTGTCACAGTCATATAGTCCTTAGTCTGCCCTGTTCCACTTGTCCACATGTCCATGGTTAAGTGGACATTGGGTACAAAGGCATTTTTCAGGACACTGAGGACACTTTTTCTGACGTTTCTGTACAGTCTCGGTATCGCCTGCCTAGTGAAGTGGAATCTAGACGGGATTTGGAACCGGGGGCACACTACCTCCATCAATTGTCTAAATCCCACTGCACTAATGCAGGATACCGGACGCACGTCTAACACCAACATAGCAGTCAAGGCCTCAATTATACGTTTTGCTTCAGGATGACTGCTGTCGTACTTCATCCTCCTCGCTAAGGACTGTTGGAGGGTCAATTGTTTAGTAAAAGTAGTGGTGTTCCTACTTCCTCTCTGAGATGATGAACGACTCCCAGCAGCAGCAACAGCAGCAGCGGCATCAGGAGGCGTAGCAATGCAGGATCCTCCGGAGGAATCCCGGATAGGAGAGTCAGTCATGCCAGTGACATGGCCTGCAGGACTACTTCCGATTCTGACTAAGGAGGAAATTGACGAGGAGGGAGTTGACGGTGTGGTTTGCAGGCGCTTGGATACAACAGGACAACGGGATTTAGGTGTCCCTGGACTGCTTACGGTCTTAGCCAAAGTTTCTGAACTTGACAGTAACTTATTATGAACACGCTGCAGGTGCCGTATAAGGGAGGATGTTCCTAGGTGATTAATGTCCCTATCCCTACTTATTCCATCTTTACATATGGTACATATGGCAAGACAGTTGTTGTCTGGATTTGGATAGAAATATTGCCAGACCAAAGAGGTGGAATGTTTGGTCTTCTGCCCAGGCATGACCGTGATGGGCTTTTTCATCCCACGGACAACAACTGTCTCCCCCGGAGCCTGATTTAAACAAACCACATCCCCATCAGAATCCTCCTTGCCAACTTCCTCCTCAGCGCCAGCTACACCAGTATCCTCATCCTGTTGTACTTAAACAGTGACATCTTCAATTTGCATATCAGCAAGTGGACTGTGGGTGCTCCTTTCAGCACTTGCAGGGGGTGTGCAAATGGTGGAAAGAGCCACCTCTTCCCGTCCAGTGCTGGGAAGGTCAGGCATCGCAGCCACCACCACAATTGGACTCTACTTGGGGATTTGTGATTTCTTCTTAGAAAGCACAGTTCTTCGCTGTGCTTTTGCCAGCTTAACTCTTTTGATTTTTTTAGTGGGAGGAGGGCTTCCATCGTCATGTGAAGCTGAACCACTAGTCATGAACATACTAGGGATCGACCTTAGCCGTTCCTTGCCACTCCGTGTCATAAATGGCATATTGGCAAGTTTACGTTTCTCTTCAGATGATTTAAATGTTTTTTTCAAGGTCATTTTCCTGAACTTTGTCATTTGGGATTGTATGTGCCCTCTACTATAACTTTGGGCATCGGCCTTGGCAGACAACGTTGATGGCAAGTTATCATCTATGTCATGACTAGTGGCAGCAGCTTCAGCACTAGGAGGAAGTGGTTCTTGATCTTTCTCTATTTTATTTTTATCGGAGAAAGTTTGGTCCTCCATTTATGTTATATCGATTTGATATATACGTGCGGCTAAACACAGAAAATATTTTTTTTTTTTTTGCTGGAGAGTAGTGCACTTTGTGGGTTACACCACCCTTTAAGAAATGAGCCAGCCGGCTCTTTACTTATGGGACAGAGGCGCACGCTTCGCGCTGCTCCTTTGTTGATGCACGTGCGGCTACTGCGCACACAATTCACAAACACAGAAAAAATATTTTGTTATTTGGTTTGGAGTGTACTTTGGTGGTTACAGCACCCTTTAACGGTCAAGCCAGCCGGCCCTTTACTTATGACACAGGCGCACGCTTGGCACTACTTTGTTGATGCATGTGCGGCCACTGCGCACACAATTCACAAACACTGAAAAAATATTTTGTTATTTGGTTTGTAGTGTACTTTGGGGGTTACAGCACCCTTTAACGGTCAAGCCAGCCGGCACTTTACTTATGACACAGGCGCACTCTTGGCACTACTTTGTTGATGCACGTGCGGCTACTGCGCACACAATTCACAAACACAGAAAATATATATTTTTTTGGTTTGGACTGGAGTGTACTTTGGGGGTTACAGCACCCTTTAACGGTCAAGCCAGCCGGCCCTTTACTTATGACACAGGCGCACGCTTGGCACTACTTTGTTGATGCACGTGCGGCTACTGCGCACACAATTCACAAACACAGAAAATATATATTATTTGGTTTAGACTGGAGTGTACTTTGTGGGTTACAGCACCCTTTAACGGTCAAGCCAGCCGGCCCTTTACTTATGACACACTGCGCATGCTTGGCACTACTTTGTTGATGCACGTGCGGCTACTGCGCACACAATTCACAAACACAGAAATTTTTTTTTTTTTGGTTTGGACTGGAGTGTACTTTGGGGGTTACAGCACCCTTTAACGGTCAAGCCAGCCGGCCCTTTACTTATGACACAGGCGCACGCTTGGCACTACTTTGTTGATGCATGTGCGGCTACTGCGCACACAATTCACAAACACAGAAAAAATATTTTGTTATTTGGTTTGGAGTGTACTTTGGGGGTTACAGCACCCTTTAACGGTCAAGCCAGCCGGCCCTTTACTTATGACACAGGCGCACGCTTGGCACTACTTTGTTGATGCAAGTGCGGCTACTGCGCACACAATTCACAAACACAGAAAAAATATTTTGTTAATTGGTTTGAAGTGTACTTTGGGGGTTACAGCACCCTTTGACGGACAATCCAGCCGGCCCTTTACTTATGACACAGGCTCACGCTTGGCACTACTTTGTTGATGCACGTGCGGCTACTGCGCACACAATTCACAAACACAGAAAATATTTTTTTTTTTGGTTTGGCCTGGAGTGTACTTTGGGGTTTACAGCACCCTTTAACGGTCAAGCCAGCCGGCCTTTTACTTATGACACAGGCGCACGCTTGGCACTACTTTGTTGATGCACGTGCGGTTACTGCGCACACAATTCACAAACACAAAAAATATTATTTTTTAGCACTTGGGGGGAGCACCCCTGATGGACAGAGCTTTGAAGTAGTGGACACACCCCCTATTAACAACAGCAGCACAGCACAACACAGCCAGCCCCTATGGACTTTGAAGTAGTGGACAACAGCAGCACAGCGCAGCACAGCACAGCACAACACTACTCTGCACTACACTACACTACACAGCCCAGCCAGCCCTAACTCCCACCCTCCCTCTTCACTGTCCACAGCCGAGTGAGAAAATGGCGCCGACGCGGGTACCTTATATAGGATCCAAAACCCGCGAGACCCGGAAGGCGGGATGATGACGTTTTGCATCGATTTCAGATCCGTGTCAGGCGGGAAAAGTCGAGCCTGACTCGGATCTGACTCGGATCGGGGGGGCTCGGATTTCAGAAATCCGAACCCGCTCACCCCTAATTATTACATACACACATAATACAAGGAACCGTATTGGAGATATAACTACAAGTTCTCTAAGATATAAAGAGAGGTATCTATATTGAGGTTATTGTGTGAAATATTAACAGACACATAAAACTGCATCTGTCAGCTGACAGATGCAGTTTTACGTGTCTGTTAATATTTACATAATAACCTCAATAATTGCAATAATGAATATTTATATAAATGAAATGCCCATACTGAATCCAGTGATAAAATTAAACATCAAATAAAAAAATTAGATAAGTGTGTACAATATAGATAGATAGATAGATAGATAGATAGATAGATAGATAGATAGAAAGATAGATGAGTGCTAACCCTATGCTATCACCCAGGATGAGTTTTTCAATGCAATTAAAGGTTTAAAGTCACTTAAAGCTCCCGGCCCAGATGGATACTCAGGGCAATTCTTTAAAATCCTTTCCTCCCATGTATGCTCTCCCTTGGTATCATTTTACAATGCTATTCTTTCTGAAGCCTCTATACCTTTACATTTTAACTCTGCTATACTTAGAGGTTCTGCCCAAGCCCGGTAGAGATGTCACACTGCCGGCTTCCTATAGGCCTATATCCTTACTAGATGTGAACTATAAACTATTCATGAAAATTATCTCTAATAGGATGAAACTTTTATTACCTAATGTTATTGGTTCAGGTCAGACTGGATTTATCTGGGGTCACCAATCCACTGTGAATATTCGCAAAGTGGTTTCTGTGCTGAGTCGACTGTGGTCTTGTCCTGCCCACAGGTTATTATTTCCATGGATGAGGAGAAATAATTTGACCTAGTCACCTGGGATCACCTGTACTATACTTTAATGAAATGTGGTTTTCCTACTAAATGATTTATTTATTGAAAGCTTTATACTCTGGTATCCAGCAATGGCTTCCGATCTGCTCCCTTCTATGTACACAGAGGCACTCGTCAGGTTTGTCCTTTTTATTTGTGATTTCCCTGGAACTTTGTCATTTGGGATTGTATGTGCCCTCTACTATAACTTTGGGCATCGGCCTTGGCAGACAACGTTGATGGCAAGTTATCATCTATGTCATGACTAGTGGCAGCAGCTTCAGCACTAGGAGGAAGTGGTTCTTGATCTTTCTCTATTTTATTTTTATCGGAGAAAGTTTGGTCCTCCATTTATGTTATATCGATTTGATATATACGTGCGGCTAAACACAGAAAATATATATTTTTTTTTTGCTGGAGAGTAGTGCACTTTGTGGGTTACACCACCCTTTAAGAAATGAGCCAGCCGGCTCTTTACTTATGGGACAGAGGCGCACGCTTCGCGCTGCTCCTTTGTTGATGCACATGCGGCTACTGCGCACACAATTCACAAACACAGAAAAAATATTTTGTTATTTGGTTTGGAGTGTACTTTGGGGGTTACAGCACCCTTTAACGGTCAAGCCAGCCGGCCCTTTACTTATGACACAGGCGCACGCTTGGCACTACTTTGTTGATGCATGTGCGGCCACTGCGCACACAATTCACAAACACTGAAAAAATATTTTGTTATTTGGTTTGTAGTGTACTTTGGGGGTTACAGCACCCTTTAACGGTCAAGCCAGCCGGCCCTTTACTTATGACACAGGCGCACGCTTGGCACTACTTTGTTGATGCACGTGCGGCTACTGCGCACACAATTCACAAACACAGAAAATATATATTTTTTTGGTTTAGACTGGAGTGTACTTTGGGGGTCACAGCACCCTTTAACGGTCAAGCCAGCCGGCCCTTTACTTATGACACACTGCGCATGCTTGGCACTACTTTGTTGATGCACGTGCGGCTACTGCGCACACAATTCACAAACACAGAAAATTTTTTTTTTTTGGTTTGGACTGGAGTGTACTTTGGGGGTTACAGCACCCTTTAACGGTCAAGCCAGCCGGCCCTTTACTTATGACACAGGCGCACGCTTGGCACTACTTTGTTGATGCATGTGCGGCTACTGCGCACACAATTCACAAACACAGAAAAAATATTTTGTTATTTGGTTTGGAGTGTACTTTGGGGGTTACAGCACCCTTTAACGGTCAAGCCAGCCGGCCCTTTACTTATGACACAGGCGCACGCTTGGCACTACTTTGTTGATGCAAGTGCGGCTACTGCGCACACAATTCACAAACACAGAAAAAATATTTTGTTAATTGGTTTGAAGTGTACTTTGGGGGTTACAGCACCCTTTGACGGTCAATCCAGCCGGCCCTTTACTTATGACACAGGCTCACGCTTGGCACTACTTTGTTGATGCACGTGCGGCTACTGCGCACACAATTCACAAACACAGAAAATATTTTTTTTTTTGGTTTGGCCTGGAGTGTACTTTGGGGTTTACAGCACCCTTTAACGGTCAAGCCAGCCGGCCTTTTACTTATGACACAGGCGCACGCTTGGCACTACTTTGTTGATGCACGTGCGGTTACTGCGCACACAATTCACAAACACAAAAAATATTATTTTTTTAGCACTTGGGGGGAGCACCCCTGATGGACAGAGCTTTGAAGTAGTGGACACACCCCCTATTAACAACAGCAGCACAGCACAACACAGCCAGCCCCTATGGACTTTGAAGTAGTGGACAACAGCAGCACAGCGCAGCACAGCACAGCACAACACTACTCTGCACTACACTACACTACACTACACAGCCCAGCCAGCCCTAACTCCCACCCTCCCTCTTCACTGTCCACAGCCGAGTGAGAAAATGGCGCCGACGCGGGTACCTTATATAGGATCCAAAACCCGCGAGACCCGGAAGGCGGGATGATGACGTTTTGCATCGATTTCAGATCCGTGTCAGGCGGGAAAAGTCGAGCCTGACTCGGATCTGACTCGGATCGGGGGGGCTCGGATTTCAGAAATCCGAACCCGCTCACCCCTAATTATTACATACACACATAATACAAGGAACCGTATTGGAGATATAACTACAAGTTCTCTAAGATATAAAGAGAGGTATCTATATTGAGGTTATTGTGTGAAATATTAACAGACACATAAAACTGCATCTGTCAGCTGACAGATGCAGTTTTACGTGTCTGTTAATATTTACATAATAACCTCAATAATTGCAATAATGAATATTTATATAAATGAAATGCCCATACTGAATCCAGTGATAAAATTAAACATCAAATAAAAAAATTAGATAAGTGTGTACAATATAGATAGATAGATAGATAGATAGATAGATAGATAGATAGATAGATAGATAGAAAGATAGATGAGTGCTAACCCTATGCTATCACCCAGGATGAGTTTTCCAATGCAATTAAAGGTTTAAAGTCACTTAAAGCTCCCGGCCCAGATGGATACTCAGGGCAATTCTTTAAAATCCTTTCCTCCCATGTATGCTCTCCCTTGGTATCATTTTACAATGCTATTCTTTCTGAAGCCTCTATACCTTTACATTTTAACTCTGCTATACTTAGAGGTTCTGCCCAAGCCCGGTAGAGATGTCACACTGCCGGCTTCCTATAGGCCTATATCCTTACTAGATGTGAACTATAAACTATTCATGAAAATTATCTCTAATAGGATGAAACTTTTATTACCTAATGTTATTGGTTCAGGTCAGACTGGATTTATCTGGGGTCACCAATCCACTGTGAATATTCGCAAAGTGGTTTCTGTGCTGAGTCGACTGTGGTCTTGTCCTGCCCACAGGTTATTATTTCCATGGATGAGGAGAAATAATTTGACCTAGTCACCTGGGATCACCTGTACTATACTTTAATGAAATGTGGTTTTCCTACTAAATGATTTATTTATTGAAAGCTTTATACTCTGGTATCCAGCAATGGCTTCCGATCTGCTCCCTTCTATGTACACAGAGGCACTCGTCAGGTTTGTCCTTTTTATTTGTGATTTCCCTGGAACCCCTGGCTGTAGCACTATGGGCCTGATTCAGAGCCGGTCGCTATTTGCGGTCATTCGTTCAAAAACAAGGGGTGGCTATTCAAATGATCCGTTTGCTCATTGCGGTCTGTTCACGCCTCTAAGTCTGAATGAGCGAGCAAAACTTGCGGTTGTAATTTTGAAAAATACGCCCCCTGGCCGCTCGCACCATACGTCATGTCTGCTATTTATTAGATTAATCGAGTACATCGAACAGCGTATGAACTGCTCGCTATTCTTGTGGCTGGTTTTTTCAACCGCTATTTTGCGAGCAGTTCTGAGTAAAAAAAAACAAGTGACGTGGTCAATGACGCTGCTGGATTAATTATGCACTCCCTTAAAATGCCCGTTTTGACCTTTAAGCACGCCTGCCTTCTGATTTCCACTCCCCGTTTTGAAGCACCTTCCCCTGTTACCACCCACATATGCCTCCTCCTGTCACTCAAAATAGCAGGCATCCGCTATATAGCGAACAAACGATTTTCGGCCGCACTGACTGGTTCGCGCATGCGTATTAAAATCCGTACGCATGCGCAGATGTGTGAACATCGGTCAGAACAAACGAGCGGCCGCTTACGAGCGGCTCTGAATCAGGGCCCATGTCAGTTGCATAGTTTTACAGATACACACATTGGTTCGGCCGAGCTTAAATTGTCACTATTTGCAGATGACATGCTCCTGTTTGTTTCCAACCCCGCTTCATCTAAACCAATTATTATTTATCTGTTAGCCCAGTTTGGATTATTTTGCAGGGTATAAAATCAATTTACGAAAATCAGAATTGATGCCTCTTGCAAATCAACATTTTCGTGTTACATCCTCCCATTTTACATACTTAGGTATTAATATTCCTGTGGTTACCTCCTCCCTATATATTGTCTTAATTATACTCCTATTATTGCCTAACTGACTAAATTGCTGGATGCCTGGAGGATGCTTCCATTGTCCATACTTGGTAGAATCACATTTACCAGGGTGGTGCATTTTAGGTATATTGGATTCCATGAAAGAGATATCTTTGCATAAGGGTTACAATATACCTCATATGAGTTGATTATTATTAAAGATTGTTGCTTATTTGTGGATTTTTTTGCTCTTAATCAATGTTTTTATATGTGTTATGATAACATTTTTACAATAAATAATGTTATATAATTGTGTTTGCAGTTTGTGTGTGATATGGTCACCAAAGCGCAGTTTAAATTAATATCTTAGTTGTTTTCTTCTTTCTTTCCTTTTGTGGACTTGCAGTATTCCACTGTTGAACAGATGCTAAGTTAACCATATCTCATTTAATTAATATCTAGTGTATTAGCGCTAGCTAGGTCTTTTTCTGTTTCTTAAATTCATGATTGGATGTTGAACCTGGATGTCAGGATGTGGCCTGGGATTGGCAGCTACTCACCTCTGCACCAGCATCCTTGGGCTTAGGTGTTCAGTCGCTGGGAGTGGAGGTGAGTGGTGTCTGAGTATTCTCCCCGGGGTCTGCTAGGGCTTCCGTGCATGCATCCTGGTTTCCGGGGTGCCGGGCATAGGAACAGTAATTTTGGTCCATATCAAATGACTAGTCTCTCCCAATGGTAGCCCTGTAGTCACTCCTTTGATCCAATGACCAGCTACCCAGGGGTATTTAAAGTCTGACTCCAGGAACAGGAAACTGCTGTTCAACTTCGCTGTCCCAGTGACTGTGAGACTTAACAGTGTTGCTCTGTGTTATTGCCTTCAGAGTGTTTCTTCAGCCTACTAACAGTTTTCCAGTGTTGCCTGTATTAGCTTCCATGCTAACTTTCAGTTTTTTATGTTGTTATTCCTATGTGTCTTGTAGTGTGCTGCTGTGCTCCATTGCAGCTTCCCTGTGTTACTGTGGAGTCAGCTTTCCTGCTAATTATTAGTTTCTCTCAGCTGGACTTTTAGCAATTCCCAGTATATGCCTGTGTATACTTCTCTCTGTGTCTTTCTATGCAAATCAGCACCTGAATCTGTAGCAAATCCCAGTACATTTCCCTGTGTTCTCAAGCAAGCTTGCGACTAGGATCTCTAACATTCTCAAGTTCATCTCCAGGTTTCAAGTACTCCATTCATCACCTGTGTTCAAGTATTAAGTTCATGACCAGTGCTCAAGTATTCACTTCATTACCAGTGCTCAAGTATTTATTTCATTTCCAGTGTTCAAGTTTTCCTTTCATCACCAGTGTTCAAGTATTCTGTTCAACAATAGTGTTCAAGTATTCTGTTCATCACCGCTGTTCAAGTATTCCATTCATCACCAGTGTTTAAGTATTCAGTTTATCTCCAGTTTTCAAGTATTTAGTTCATCTCCAGTATTCAAGTATTTATTTCAACTCTAGTTACAGTGTCATACTTGTTTCCTCATCTCTCCAAGGTACCTAGCCAGAGGGCCGTGACCTGCTCACTCGGTATGTCAAAACGCATATCCCAATTGGAGGGGTTACAGGTGAAGACCACTGAGTGGGTTAGACTCCACGCCTCTGGTTAGGTCTCACCAACACCTGGGTTTGATCTTTATAGGGGAAATTAGGACTGTCACTTCCCTGATCATCTGAACCCCCCAGCTCACCATCCTCCACAGAGGAACTCTTGCACCAGACTGGGACAGTTTTAACAGCCAAAAAAATATGCAAGCAGCCAGGTTTCAGGGTGATGCGAGTTTTCAATATCTACTCCTTCATGTAACTGCACAAGAGACAGCCCAGCAACTCATGTCTACATTTACAGGAAATTTGTTCTCAAATTAGTTTCATTCATTCTGTTGTTGCCAATTTATCTCCAGCCTCATTTCAAGTTCTGTCTGCATATACTTCTTGGCCCTTTCCTCCTAAGCCAAGTTCCCAAGAAATTTCTACTCTGACTGCAGAATTCCTTTCTGATTGTACAACTCAACCTTCCAGTAATCCTCTAGCCTGTGAATCCTCTAGTACCATGGTGCAGTTTACTAGTTTCTACCAGCTTCTAGTGCAACTTCAAGATCTTCTCCAAAAATGTTTCCAAATATTTCCCCAGCTGTTTAGTGCCGTTTCAATTGAGCCACCTGTGCCTCCTTTCATGCGAGATAAAGTAAGACATCATAACTTCCCACCCCCAAAGCTTACTGAGGCAGAATGACAGTGATGCCGGGAACTTTTTCTTTGTTTATATTGTGGTAAGGCAGATCACAATAGTAAGGACTATCTCCTTCTTTAACCCAGTAAGGATAATTATGGCAAGACTTCTTATGACAACAATTTGGATGGAGAATTTCATTAAGGGATTACATACTTACCTGCTCTGTACCGCACAAGTGTTTTGGAAACTGGATTTCCCTATGCTAACTTCTAAGTGACAAAGCAAGTATGATTATAGCTATACAGCACAGCTAATTTGAACAAACAACTAAAGCTAACAGTCAAGCAGAGATACTCTGCAACAGGACCAGCTGCTGGCAAGGAGTCGTGGTGCAGAGCGACCAAACTGGTAAATATATCAGGACTGTCCATTAGCCAAATGTGGACACATGCTAATTAGCTATTGAACTGCTACATAGTGCCACACTTGCAGACTACGTCCAGAAAGTTAGTTCTTTACATCTTTGGAGGGGACTATGGCTGTTTGTGTTCTAAAGTAGGTCAGGAGTCAGTTTTTTAGTAGATTATGATGCTTTATTATTGTTATGGTAAATGATTTATACAGTGTGTAATAAATTGTTCATCTGCTTTTATATATATAGTACATGTGTTGTGTTCCTAAATTAAAGTGCCCCCTTATACTTATCAGTCTAAAAAACATTTTATTTAGCTCTTGTGGATAAACTCAGATTTATCCTTTGGGTGGTGGCTGCGATATTGATATCAAGCTAATTAATTAATTTAGGCTATAAGCATTGACCTCTAGTAGCGCCTGGTTTTTGCTTTTATTGGTCATATGACAACACTCTATTTTCCGCTCTTGGCAAGGAGGCAATGTTGTCTCCACAGGATAAGGATCATGTTTACGATTGGGGTCCTGTTACAAGACAATTCCACTCTTATCTTGGGAAGTTGGGCAAAATATTTCAACCACCTAAAGTTAGTATTTCTTCTCCAATCTGTTCTGGTCTCAGTGCGGGTAAAGCATCTTCTAGTTCTGACTTTGGTGATGATTGTGCTTCTCTCAGTCTTTGTAAGTCATCAGTTTCCTCAACCATGGGAAAATAATCTGATTTAAAGGTTTTGGAGGAAACATTTCAGCTGGCAACTTCTGTGGTCAAATCCGTTCAGCTAATTCTAGGAAGCATTCCTGTGTCCTCACCATCAGAGGGGATTTCAAGTGTTGTACCCCAGAAGGGGGTCTCAAGATTCACACCCCAGGATGGGGTTTAAAGTCTCATGCCCCAAGAGGGGGTTTCAAGTCTTGTACGACAAAAGGGTGTTTCAAGTTCCATTCTGCAGGAGGGGATTTCATGTCTCATGCCCCAGGTGGGGGTTCCTAGTCTCATACCCCAGGAGGGGGTCTCAAGTTTCTCACACCCACAGGGGATTTCAAGTCTAATACTTTAGGAGGGGTTCTCTGTTTCACATTTTGTACCCCAGGAGGGGATGTCAGGTCTCTTACCCGAAGGTTTTCAAGTTTCATACCCCAGGAGGGGATTACAAGTTTTGTGCCCCAGGAGGGGGCTTTCATTTCGAGTTTCTTACCCCAGGAGGGGGTTTTCAAGTGTTCTACCCCAGGAGGGGGTTCCAAGTGGCATTCTCCATGTGGGGATTTCGAGTGTTATTCCCCAGGAAGGGATATCAAGTGGGTTTTTGCGTGTCATGCCTCTGGAGGCAACTTCAAGTGACCTATCCACCCCAGTTGAGAATTCTTCTTTTTCTTCTGTCGAAGGTGATTAACATGCCACAACCTCTTTGAAATCCAGGCCTGAAGCTTTTGAAGTCAGGCAGACTCCCCAGGGAGTTGATAATTACATGGAAAATTTGACATTTGTGATCTTTGAGGTCTGTGGACTTCTGAGAAAAAAGGAACTTAAGTCTTTAGGAGAGGCCATTTGGGGCAAAGTTATGGAAAATATTAGCAAAAAAATCAACTACCTCATCATGAGCCATGACAGTGATGAATCCAAACGGAAAATGACAGAGAGTCTTGGTATCAAGGTCATAGATGTGAACAAGTTATTCAAATTAATGTACTCCTCGTCCTGCGATGAATCATTTCCTGAGTATATTATCATTGAGAATAACGAATTATGTGACACTGATGCAAGTAAAGAACATCAACTAGGTCAATCATGTCTTCTGTTAACCAATCTGTGGATTCTCAGTGTAGTTCTATGTCTAGTCCTGATGGTGATTCATCCTTCCAGAATTCATCTGATGCTCCAACGTTCATTTTATTTGATGGAGATATTAAACAATATGTTGTTTTGTTTGGATAGGTGGAAGTCCTTATGAGAACTGTTCCACATGTGGTATCACTGTTACAAATATTGTTACATTTCTGCTTTCAAGTTTCAAAGGTGAGGCGTGGAATTGGGCTAACGCCCTCTTAGAGTCCGAGGATCCAATCCTTCAAGTTATGGATGATTTCAATTCGGCTATATTTGAAAGATTTGCTCTTACAAATCTGCCCACTAATACTTTCATTGATACGAGTTCTAGCACTAGAACTGCGCATAAGCTTTCTACTTTTTTCTCCACAAAAACTACACATTTGGAAATAAAACTAAGATGCACCAAATTAATCTCTTTACAAGATGGTAGGGTACAAGATCATCTAGTTCGGAAGGAGAAAAAGATTTGAAGAACGGTTAGCAATCAACAACCTGATACCATCAGAATTGGTTATGCTTCCCTCCACTCATCTTCTAATTCTTCAGAGTTTTCTAGTCATGTTAATTCTTCCTTTCTTCCTTTAGACCTGGATTTTGATTCTGAATTTGATCCAGTACATGACAATACTCTTTTTCCTGATGACCATTTGTTATTCGACCCTATTCTCCTTACTTCTGTGTTTCCCCAAGAATTAACAGTAAGAACTACTTCACTGCAAAAGAAAAGTTCTTCGTTCTGTACTAGATAACAACTTAAGATTGGAAAATCTACAGTTCCTCAAACTAAGTCCTTGTGTGCATCATTTCTTGAAGATACTCCTTTTAAAGGCATTACCAAAGACTTTGTAGGGATGAAAGTCCCATCTGCAGTGAAGATGAATGGTCTACAGACCCTAACAATAAAAAATATTTTTTGGGATACGAGAGTTGGGAAGATATCTAAAAAATTTGTTTTCAAATTTATGGAGTCCAATTTTTCTTTAATTTTCCCCCAAAAAAATTCTAAGTCAAATTTTTGGTTTTCCTGTGTTTCAAGGAAAATCTTTTCAAGATTCATGAAATATAATCTTGGTAATGATTTTTAAAGTTTTTTGGGAAACCTTCTTGCATTCCTGGAATTTTTCTGGAAGGAATTTTTGTGTGCACATTTTTGGTGTTCGGAGTCCACCTGAAAGGGGGGTGTACTGTCAGGATGTGGCCTGGGAATGGCCGCTACTCACCTCTCCGGTGTCCGTGGGCTTAGGTATTTAGTCACTGGGAGTGGAGGTGAGTGGTGTCTGAGTATTATCCCCGGGTCTGCTAGGGGTTTTGTGAATGCATCCTGGTTTCTGAGGTGCCAGGCATGGGCGCAGCCATGTTGGTTCATATCACCTGACTAGCCTCTCCCAATGGTAGTCCTGTAGTCACTCAGCTTATCCTTTGATCCAATGACCAGCTACCCAGGGGTATTTAAAGTCTGCCTCCAGGAACAGAAAATTGCTAAGCAACTTCGCTGTCACAGTGACTGTTAGACTCACCAGTGTTGCTCTGTGTTATTGTCTTCAGAGTGTTGCTACAGCCTACTCACAGTTTTCCAGTGTTGCCTGTATTAGCTTCCATGCTAACTTTCAGTCTGAGTCTTTAGCTCTCTCTCAGAACTCCAGTGTTTTATGTTGTTATTCCTATGTGTCTTGTAGTGTGCTGCTGTGCTCCATTGCAGCTTCCCTGTGTTACTGTGGAGTCAGCTTTCCTGCTAATTATTAGTTACTCTCAGCTGGACTTTTAGCAATTCCCAGTACATGTCTGTGTACAATTCTCTTATTAAGTTCATCACCAGTGCTCAAGTATTCAGTTCATCACCAGTGTTCAAGTATTTATTTAATCTCCTGTGTTCAAGTATTCCGTTCATCACCAGTGTTATAGTATTCCATTCATCACCAGTGTTCAACTATTCTGTTCATCACCAGTGTTTAAGTATTTAGTTCATCACCAGTGTTCAAGTACTCCATTCATCACCAGTGTTCAAGTATTCCATTCATCTCCAGTGTTCAAGTATTTATTCCATCTCTTCTGTACAAGTTACAGTGTCATCCTTGTTTCCTCATCTCTCTCAGGTATTTAGTCAGAGGGCTGCAACCTGCTCACTCAGTTTGGCGAAACCCACATCCCAATTGGAGGGGTCACTGGTAAAGACCACTGAGTGGGTTAGACTCCATGCCTCTGGCTAGGTCTCACCATCACCTGGGTTTGACCTTTATTGGAGAAACTAGGACTGTCACTTCCCTATCCATCCGAACCCCCCCAGCTCACCGTCCTCCACAGAGGAACTCTTGCACCCAATCGTGACACTGGAAACATATACCCATGCACCTACTGAGGTAGCTATGTTTTCAGCTTACTCAGCTGCTGCTTTTTGCATACTCCTTGAACATCTTTTTAATCTCAAATATTTAAAAATGTCTTATTTCATGACACCTATTTGGCCTGGAGAGCTATTTGCACCAAACTATCTAGACCCTATACCGCCTCAAAGTATATCCATTTTACTGGTAATTCTATGTTACTGGTACTGGTATCCATTTTACTGGTAATTCTATATACATTTTACTGGTAATTTTATGTTCCAGGGCTAGGTAACTCTGGCTTTTGCCAATGGAAACAGAAGAATATTGCCTTAATTAAGGCCATTTTTGACCCAGGAGGAGTTATTCTCACTTTCTCTACCCTCCATACTGATACTCATATTCCACACACACAATTCTATATGTACCTTCAAGCTACTCATTATCACTATATTAAATTACTGGTCCATCCCTCCAATTCACCCAACCCTCTGCACAGTCTCCTAACCTTCCTCGTGCTACACCTCTATAAGAATAAGTATGTTACCACAGATCTGGTGGGGAGTTCGCATGACAAGGTATGGAAACATACATTTTTATCCTGGAGCAGAGACCTGACTTTTGTCACTTCCATGGACTCCTTGTTGCATACTTATGATGATACTCTTACATTTTTGTGCTGCTCCTGGCTAGAAGAGCTCACACATCAAAACTATTCATGGAGCATATATCTCGCAGGCTCGCATAAGCTTTATGGTGCAAAGGGAGATGGGTGATTGCTTAAAATGTAGACACCCGAATGCTATGTGTTTTCATAATTTCTGGGAATGCCATAAGATTGCAAAGTTCTGAGGTAAGATAATGATCTTTATTAACTCTATTTTTCCCCTAAAATTTTATAGTGATCCACTGGCCTTAGTATGTGCTAATTTCACAAACTGGGATTTGGGCCCTGATAAATCTAGCATAGTCCCATTACTGACTGTCATTGTTACCATACCTACAAAAGTTATTTTATGTGCTTGAACCTTCCCTTCTCCCTTTTTGGGAACGGTTAAGTCTATTACGCTCCAGTCCCTGTATTATGATAGACAAGCAGTTTTCCCTGTGCTGAAAGCAGGGGTTACATCCGATTATAAACATGCGGTGCATATATTGAATCACTTGACTCCCCTACACAAGCTCAGATTTTGAAGGTGTTTGAGAGTACCTCATGGTATTTACTCAGACCATTATCTTGAATGATATGAAAATTCTTATGTATTGTATTTTATTTTGACCAATTGTAAACCTGAATGTTCCTATATATAGTATGTATGCTAAGGGTACATGTTCTGTATATCACCCTGATATTGACCACACATTATCTCTTCATTGATTCTACTACGGCGCTGCCTTTCTCCCCCTCCGCTCCTTTGTTCTAATATTTGTATTTTTTGTTGGTATTTTTGTGTTTTGATCCAGATATCTATACATACTGTTTTACTTTTCTTTTGGATATTATAAAATTGTTCATGGGTATTTTTTGTAATGTTATACAATTATTATTCGAACTGGGGCTATAGTTGTACCTCAATACTCCATGTTGTGTGAGATTCCAGCTCCAAGGTGCTGGAGGGGGCACCTGGGAATAAACCATTTATGTCCTAAGTAGATGAAATGATGAGCAAGTTAAGTATTTATAATATATTTTCTTTTACTTTGTAATAATTATCTTTTTAACTGATATTTGTTTGTGTGACTTGATTAACATCTTTGTATCCAAGAATCTTATCTTGTTCCACCGAGAACAATTGCGTAATGTCTTTCCTTTTATTAGGAAATGTAAACAGGAAGGTGACCAGTATTTTTACACCTGTCAAAGCAAATACCAAGTCTCCTACTCTTAAAACCATAAGGGAAAGTGAGGAAACATCATCATCTACATCATCATGTGACTTTTAAAAATATTTCTTTATTTATTCAGTAGACAAATTTGTTTGTTTGAAAATGCACTAAGGGGCATATGTATCAAAGCTTGATGTGAGATAAAATTGTGAGATATATATCACCAACCAATCAGCTCCAAGCTATCATTTCTTAAATACAGCCTGCTAAATGTAAGAAAGAAGCTGATTGGTTGGTGATATATATCTCACAATTTTATCTCACATCAAGCTTTGATACATATGCCACATAGTCATGATAACTTGTGAACTTTAAATGTGCTTTAAATGTCCAAATATGAAAAAAATTCTATGTGAGGCCTGTATTTTGACCTCACGGCAATATAATTCCGATTTTATATGGTTTATTTTAAAGCATGTTGTGTGGGTTGACTGTGCCAGCGAGATCCCAGCGAATGTGTCCCTTTTTTATTTTTTAAATATAGCAACCTAAATGCCACCATTGGTCGGACTATCAAAACTTGAACCTGTCCTGCACAGGGGCAACTGCTTCATCCATGTGTGGCTCCTTTGTGAGTGGTTCAGTGTCTTTTTGGATGTAACCACTTTCCTTGATACACGTAAGACCCACCTCCTACACTCCCATAATACACAACATCTCCATGCATCTCCTAAGCCACACCCCTGTTTCCTCTCAGTCACCTTCCAGAATATCCCTCATATTTCTAATACCAATCTGTACTGCCACTCTGCATCTACATATTCATGACCCATGAGCAGTGAGAATCAGATGTTTGTGCAGCCACAAAATACATGGCTCCACTCCGTCCCCAGAGACCCTGGTTCTGATTCAGAATCAGGCCCTTATCTCTAAATGGAATCATCAGCATTTTTTCTAGTTCACTGAGGGCAATCAACTAAACATTTTTCTTTCTCTTCTGTCGATACAAATTGTTCAAAATGTCTGCAATTATTTTATTTTTCAATATGTAATTTGTTAAAAAGTTATTTTCTTTCCAATGTATGTGACTTATAGTAATATTCATCTTTTTAATCCATGTGATTTCACTAGCAAAGTTTTTATTATTTTTGAGATTTTCCCATTTCAATTGAAAAATCATTTTATTGGGGTTACCCACATGAGTTCTGCCTGTAGAAATCCCATTGAAATCAACACACCACTAAAATGAATGTGAAAATCTTTAGCTAAAATGGTCACTGTGTACCTTCCCAAATTCTCAGCCACCCACAAATGGAGACATGCTAGGATAGCTTCCACTATAAAAAGGACATTACAAGGGTGTTATAAGTGCATAGATGTTGCTGCTTCGAAGGATAGAACAAACAGTACATATAAAACGGTATGCTGTCAGCATCCCAGTGTGTGGGATGCCGATGGTCTGAATACCGGCACTGGAATCCCGACAGGTCAGGATCCCGACACCAGTAACCCAACCGATGACATCCTGAAGGTAAGTATTGGAGTGTTAGGGGGTGGTTAGCATTAGGTAATGGGGTTAGGGTTATATACCGGGGAGGGTTAGGATTATGGAGCAGGGAGGGGGCGGTTAGGCTTTGACACTAAGTGGGAGGTTACGGGTTAGGCACCGGAGAAGAGAGGGAGAGGTTAGGCTTAGGCACTAAGGGAGGGAGGGTAAGGGTAGTGGTTAGAAAAAGACTTACCTTTACTTCCTATGCATGTCGAGATTCTGGCTGTTGGGATGTCGCTGTCAGCATTCTGAACAGTGGCATCCCGACAGTCGGCATTTCATACTGATTCCTATAAAACATGTGGAACATGCGGAACTCACAGAATATATACAGCACTTAGAGGGCAGGATGCACTATATAAATATTTGCGGTCCGGCTGCTTACCACATATGCAGCAAGCACTGGAATGCAATACATTTTGGGGCTCTGATGTGTCGAGAAATGCCATCTTTAGATGGCGCTGGCAAAAATAAACCTATGGCTTCTATTTGCAATTCCCCCTAAGTGGGATCTCCCAGCACCCCTCGTGGCTTGTGCATCACTCCATGCATGCACAGAAGGAGTTTTTGATTATAAAGCCGGAGGTCCCTCTATTGCAAAGGACAGCTCGTACCGGGACACCTGTCCTTTGTGATTTTTTCAAGCCTATGGCATTGCTAAATGCCTTTCAAAACATTAAAATATACAAAACAAATAAAGCACCTGGAACATACAGGGTACATGGCACACACAGAACATAAATGGCTATTGGTATTCCTAAATACATAATATAGATGTATAGGTTTTATGCAAAAGTTCATCTGCCAACAAAGAGACTGGATAGGATTATATTCAGTAGTGTCAGTTATACCTCTTTTCCACCAAAAACCTGGGTTCAACCTGGGTTTTCAGACATGGTTCCAAACCAGGTCAGACACCATTTACACAGCACCATCAATCTGGGTTATTCTCAGGTCAGCCCCGTTCACACTAAACCCGGGTCTGCCCTGCTAAACTATCATAAAAAGTGGGAGGTGACTGATCCACAACCACCAATCAGCTAATTTTAGGCATGACCAAGGTCGGATAACCTGGGTTGTTCCATTTATACTGCACCATTACCCAGGTTCATCCTGTATCTAACCCTGGTAGTTACCTGGGATGGATTGCCAGGTCACTTGACCCGGGTAATTTTTCAGGGACCCTTTTACACTGAGCTGAGACCCGGGTAGACCTAGCAAAAACCCAGGTTTTTGCTCTGGTGTAAAAAGGGTATAAGTTGGGTATTCTGGAGGATAAAATGTTGAAGTTGGTGGACAAATTTCTTCCAACCTAAACAAAATTACCATTATGTTGTAAAATTAGACAATAGACATTTACCTGTCAGCTTCATGGCAGTTCTTATCAAATTCTTTAGCTCCTCTCTTTCCTGATATGCAATTGATTTCTTTACACTAAACAAGAGCAATGAGAAGAAATACATTTAGATTGTGACATAAACCATCCAACAATCTGATTACACAAATAAATTAAATTGGTAATTGGATTTCTATATGAATGACATTTTCAGAGCATATATACTTTAGTACTTTACAGAGAATAAATATTGTGAATAGTGACTTAGTATTGTAACTGTATTTGGTGGTCAGTAGCGTAACTAGGGTATTTGTAGTGTGCCTTATTCAGTGCACCAAGTAGTGCCCCCAGTATTGCACCTTTATACAGTGCCCCCAATAGTGTACCCTTATACAGAGCCCCCAGTAGTGCCCCATATGCAGTGCCCCAAGAAGTGCCACTTATACAGATCCCCATTAGTACCTTTGTACACTGCCCCCAGTAGTGCACTATTTTACAGTGCCCCCAGTAGTGTCCTTTATGCAGTACCTCTTTTACAGTGCCCCAAGTAGTGGTCCCCCTATGCAGTGCACCAGGTAGTGCCCATTATTCAGTGCCCCCAGCAGTGCCCCTTATAAAGTGCCTCCAGTAATGTCCCCTTATAGAGTTCCCCAAGTAATGCACCCTTATACAGTGCCCCCAGTAGTGGCCCTATAAAGTGATCCCAGTAGTGCCACTTTTATGGTGCCCACAGTAGTGCCCCTTATACAGTGTCCCCATTAGTGCACCCTTATACAGTGCCCCCTGTAGTGCACCCTTATACAGTGCCCCTGGTAGTGCCCTGTATGCAGTGCCCCCATTAATTAACCCTTATACAGTGCCCCCAGTAGTGCAACCTTATGCAGTGCCCCCAGTATTGCACCCATATGCAGTGCCCCCAGTAGTGCCCCTAAGACAGTTCCCCAGTAGTGCCCCCAGCAGTGCACTCAGATTACGTGCCCCTAGTAGTGGCCCATATGCAGTGTCCCTAGTAGTGCACAATTATACAGTGCCCCAGTAGTGCACACTTATGCAGTGCTCCCAGTATTGCACCGCTATGCAGTGCCCCCCAGTAGTTCCCCTTATGCAGTTATCCAGTAGTACCCCTTATACAGTGCTCCTTATACAGTACCCCCAGTAGTCCCCTTATATAGTGCCACCAGTAGTAGCCCCCATATGCAGTGCCCCAAGTAGTGCCCCTTATACAGTGCCCCTTATACAGTGCAACCAGTAGGGGTCCCATCTATGCAGTGCTCCTAGAAGGGCCCCTTATACAGTGCCCCCAGTAGTGGTCTCCCCTTAAGCAGTGCCCCTTATACAGTGCCCCCAGTAGTGTTCTTGCCTTTGCAGTTCCCCCCGTAGTTGTCCCCCGTATGCAGTGCCCCCAGTAGTGGTCCCCCCTATGCAGTGCCCCCCGTAGTAATCTCCCCTATGCAATGCCCCAGTAGTACTCCCCCTTATGCAGGGCCCCATTAGTTGTCTTCCTATGCAATGCACCCAGTAGTAGTCCAATCTATGTAGTGCCCCTTACATATATAGACAAAGATACACACAAAAAAACCACAACAGCTGAATCCCTGCTCCTGCGCCCAACGCCGTCTAGTCCTCCATCTTTCTGCTTGGCACTATGGGAGAGACATCATGACGTCTCTTCCATCACCTACCGCAGGAGCAGGAAAGGCTCATAAGGCTCATGAGGGGACGGCTGTGGGTACAACAGCTAAGGAGAGTCTGTTTGACTCTCATTGGCTGCTAAAACAAACACACCAACGCCAGGTAATACGAGTGTACTACCTGGCACCAGAGGCATTGTGTTTGTTACTGTGTAGTGCGCACTACACTGACTTGAAACCACTGTCCTGGATCACGACAACCACCCTGTTGGTGGTCATCTAAGTATGATTTTTAAAATATTTTAAATACAAATTTTGTACTTAAGATCCTGTGTCATTGTCACTGTCCTTTTAACTTGAGAATGCCCCTAGCTCTGTACTAGTAATGCAAGTTGTAAGATCAGAAAAAAAGCCAGTGGCGCTGCAAAAAGGACACACGTTCAATCACAATTAGATATATAAATAAATTCAAAATAAAATAATGAAAATAATAATAATCATATTAATATTGATAATAAGAATACTGGTGTTTCACGCTGCTGTTGAGGTTGCCAACCGTACATGAAATAGAACAAGAAGAAATAACAGCGCTGTGGAACACCAATTGCCAATAATAAAATAAAATATAACCAGCTATGTCAGAAAAAGTAATCAATTTAATTTAATAAGTTCAAAATCTTTTAAAATAAATACATCATTGGCCAATGAAACACATATACAGTATAATAAAATATATGTAACACTGTAATGACAAGTTAGTTTTTTAAACATGGATCCGTTATTGCATATGTCAATTTAGTATATTACTGAATAAATGTTTAACATCTAATATACATGCAGGTTTTTATAAAATTGGAGTACCATATGTAGAAATAAATAAATAAACCAACATGTATGATACAAAAGTGTTTATTGCTCTAGAGAGAGGTACTAGTAATAGCCTTGTTCAAGTTAGGGACAATAGCAAAATGGCATGGCTGTGCTAAATTTTTTGTCTATACCTACCCATAATTCCTAGAGGTTGAATCCCCAGCCAGTCACCAGAACACCCGGAGGTACCCACTAGGGCAAATAACACCCGCGCCAGCACCACCATCAGCGTGGGCAGCACAACAAGACACAGCCAGCGCCTAACAACAACCCTGCCGGCACCACCATCAGTGTCACGGTGTGCAGCACAACAAGATGCAGCCAGCCCATCCCGGCCATAATCCAGATTACCACAGACTGTAGTACACAGCTTCATGTGATCCCGCTACAGGAGCCCGGACCATGCAAGGACACAATACAGTGTCCTTGGTCTCACACCAGTGCACCACAGTGACAAGGACACGAGGCACCAGCAACTAACTCCCCCAAGCACCACACTTACCGGTAAGTGACCTAGTCTAAGCGGGACGCTGCCTTTAATACTAGACTGTACCGAACTGTATTAACCGCGAGCCCACCACCTAATCGCATGATTGACTTTATCACCAGCAGCATACCCAGGGGTTGAACGCATACCCTTGAACTCACCAGGAACAACACATGGTTCTGAGTTTAGTTTGGGCCCACAGTATCCTCGAGCACTGTGTCTCACATTGTGTACTGCCAATAAACAACTGTTCACCCTGTACATACTGTTTCAGTCTTCATTCATATAATTACTAAATAAAACCTCCATACCACCTTATCAGGACCAGTCATAACCATGCCACCCCTTGGCTACTGTCCTTTCCCAATCCCCCCCTTCCCCTACCCCTTACCTTCCACCATCCTCACCTGTGCAGCGCTGCCTATTCTCACCTTCATATGCATATTTAGAGACCGGACACCTCTAATGAAAGCTGTGCACAGACCACCACCTCTCCCCACCTCATTTCCACCCAAACCCCCCCCCATCCATCAGAGCTCAGTGTTCAAACAATTTTCTATTAGTTTTTGGGCTCTTGAATAAGTAGTTGTTGAAAAAGAATTCTACACATTATTCTCCTTTTTCTTTGTCTTCCCTTTAATCAACCTACCACCTTGAGGGGCCATCCAAAAGGAAAAGGAGAGGACCAATTGATCGAAACTTTCCTTGTTTCATTTACAGCACTCACCTCCAGGAACCACATTTGACTTTTCTGTATCGTTTGTATTTGGGGTTTAGGGTGACACCTAGGTTCATGTCGAAGTGAGCTGTCTGTTTTTGTGCAGTGGTATGTTTTCATTTCTATTAAAGTGTAGACTTAGTATAGTATAAGGTTCAGTAAACAGAGTTGTTTAAAGGAGTAAGCAGAATGGATGATCAAGAGCTAACGGTAGGTACACACCTGAAAAATATATCTGCAAATTGAGTCATCTGTAGATATATCTTTAGATGATGGTCATTCATACACACTGAACGCCCATCATCTATCCAGGAGCCGCGAGTCTCGATGACAGGGAGAAGGGGCAGGGGCATGGCCACCTCCTCCACTCGGCTGCTGCTGTGTGTGTACAGGTGGTCTGCAGACTGCCCGTACACACTTGCCGATGGACATGCATGTCTGCAGATATATCTGTGTATCAGCTGTGCAGCACAGCCAATGCGATATGTCTGTGAACGACGTTGCTCACAGACATATCGCTGGTACACACTGGCCGACGGGGGCCTGATATATTGGCTTATCAATTGTTCGGCCAATATATCGGCCAGTGTGTACCCAGCATAAGACAGATCGGCACACAATAGCAGCAGACAGGAGTGGGTAGTCAGAACCTGGACAGGTACTGTAGGTAAGTGACAGAATAGTGCCCATCATTTAGTGATTTTCTAGACCCTTTTTAGGGTCCATGGTAGTGGAGACCAGATAATATAAATGAGCCACTGTCAGTCAGTGCATGCCCAGACTCATTCCCAGGATGCCAAGGCTCTATGCTGGCAAGAAACCCTCTTCTTTATCTTATAAGCAGAACGTTACACTTTTCAGAAGCATACTATTTGGTGAGCCTCTTAGATTGGCAGATCCCTGTTGGGAGCGTGTAATGTCTGCCAGAAGATTGGAGCACACAAGAAATTAACTTTTCTTATAATTTTGTAACCTCCAAAACACTGAGATTTTTACTGTATCATTAATTGCTGTTTTAAACAAATATCTGATTTATAATAAATATATTAGAAACTGTAGGGAGATGTACAGAACATATTGTCCCCTTACCTGTGCACAAACACTGGAACAATAAAATCCGAAGTCTTTATTATATTTTCTGCCTGTACGATTCTATTAACAAGGTCAAATCCTCTGCTCCATGTAACAGTGTTACCCAGAGGAAGCAAATTACCTAAAATATAAATAAAAAGTATTTTATACCATTTATACCAACACTACAGCTGGTGCAATCATACAGATCTCTGTATAAGCTTTTCTCAGCTTAGCCCATAATTATGTCTATATGTCCGCAATGGAATCGGTATGATATATTGATGGATGGGAAGCCGGCGGGCAAAACACTGATGCCGGCATCCTGATCGCTAATACTCCTGAAAGGGGCTGGTGAGTACCCTAACCCTCTCCTCTCCCCCCTAACCCTCCCTTAGTGGTGCCTAACCCTAACCTTCCCCCGATAGTGCCTAAACCTAACCTTCCCCCGGTTGTGCCTAATCCTAACCACCCATTCCCGCACTCTGAACCTAACCCACCCTGGGGTTGCCTAACTCTAACCTCCCCTCAGTGGTGCCTAACCCTAACACCCCCTCGCCATAGCCTAACCATAACCCTCCCCAAGGGATGCCTGACCCTAATCTCCCCCCGGGGTGCCTAACCCCTCCTCCCCCTCGGCTTAGATCTAATAGTGGCTGCTTACATTAGTTCGGAATGGCGGCTGTTGGGATTTCAGTGTCGTAATAAAGAATGGCATCAGGATTTGGATGTCTATCTTTAGTCCCATGTCGGGCTTCCAACGTCAGAATTCCGGCAGCCAGCATTCTGGCTGCCATAAATCAGACTGCGTCCCATCCACAACATGCCCCCAGAACACTTAGCCTACACGTAATACCCAGAGTCCACCAGGTAACACCCAATATGCAGCAGATAACTACACTTCAGTGGACAGTGTGAATAGTCACAAGATCTGTCTGCAAAATAACTTACCTGCAATTTATGTTGTTTATACAGGGATCTATTTAGATATATAAATATGGCCATTGCAAAATACATAAAGAGCAGCATTTATATACGGTGTAGTGGTTAGCATTACTGCCTCACAGCACTGCGGTTGTGGGTTTGATTCCCACCATGGCCCTAACTGTGTGGAGTTTATATATTCTCCCTGTGCTTGCTCTGGGTGCTCCGGTTTCCTCCCACACTCCAAAAATATACTGCTAGGTTAATTGGCTCCCAACATAATTAACCCTAGAGTGCATGTGATACTGTAGGGAATATAGATTGTGAGCTCCACTGGGGCAGGTACTGATGTGAATGGACAAATATTCTCTCTGTTAAGCGGAATATGTGTGCGCTGTATAAAAAACTGGTAATAATAATACTGTCCGAATGTCAAAACTTTTCCAAAAAGTCCATATATTGAAATATTTCCCTTATTCCCTGTGTTTATAATATGCCTAATATTATGACAGATTAATTTTTACATCAATTGTAGATAGTGACTGGGTGAGGGTGTGACCTGTCCCCCTTATTACATAGATTAGCAGCGCTCCATGCAGTGATTGTACAAAGAGGTAGTTGGTGATCATGCTGGGTTGTGATATGCTCTATTTATTACTTTGCTCTCTGTACTACTCATTGTGACAGTAAAAATAAATAGTTGGTGATCATGTTGCAATGTGATAAGTTTTACATATTACCTTGTTCCCCATGCTCCTCACAGTTACTGTAAACAGAGATAGTTGGTGATCATTTTGGAAAATGATGAAATCCCTTTTCATCGCATTGTTTAGCAGAGCACCGCATAGTAATTACAGAGGGAGGTAAATGGTAATCATGTAAGAATATGTCACACAAGTAAAGAGAAGTTACTATAGGGCTACAGTTCCTTTAGGGCTAATGCCAGTTAATATAGGGCTAATGCAAGTCACTGTAGGGCTAATGTGAGATACTATAGGGTAATTCCAGTTACTATAGGGCTAATGCCAGATACTATAGGGCTAATGTGAGATACAGTACTATAGGATAATTCCAGTTACTATAGGGCTAATGTGAGATACATTACTATAGGATAATTCCAATTACTATAGGGCTAATGTGAGATACAGTACTATATGATAATTCCAGTTACTATAGGGCTAACGGCAGTTACAATAGGGCTAATGTGAGATACAACACTATAGGATAATTCCAGTTATTATAGTGCTAATGTGAGATACAGTACTATAGGATAATTCCAGTTACTATAGGGCTAATGTGAGATACAGTACTATAGGATAATTCCAGTTACTATAGGGCTAATGCCAGTTACTATAGGACTAATGTGAGATACAGTACTATAGGATAATTCTAGTTACTATAGTGCTAATGTGAGATACAGTACTATAGGATAATTCCAGTTACTATAGGGCAAATGCCAGTTACTATAGGGCTAATGTGAGATACAGTACTATAGGATAATTCCAGTTACTATAGGGCTAATGTGATATACAGTACTATAGGATAATTCCAGTTACTATAGGGCTAATGCCAGTTACTATAGGGCTAATGTGAGATAAAGTACTATAGGATAATTCCAGTTACTATAGGGCTAATGCCAGTTACTATAGGGATAATGTGAGATACAGTACTATAGGATAATTCCAGTTACTATAGGGCTAAAGGCAGTTACTATAGGGCTAATGTGAGATACAGTACTATAGGATAATTCCAGTTACTATAGGGCTAATGTGAGATACAGTACTATAGGTTAATTCCAGTTACTATAGGGCTATTGCCAGTTACTATAGGGCTAATGTGAGATACAGTACTATAGGATAATTCCAGTTACTATAGGGCTAATGCCAGTTACTATAGTACTAATGTAATATACACTACTATAGGATAATTCCAGTTACTATAGGGCTAATGCCAGTTACTATAGGGCTAATGTGAGATACAGTACTATAGGATAATTCCAGTTACTATAATTCTAATGCCAGTTACTATAGGGCTAATGTGAGATACAGTACTATAGGATAATTCCAGTTTCTATAGGGCTAATCCCAGTTACTATAGGACTAATGTGAGATACAGTACTATCGTATAATTCCAGTTACTATAGGGCTAATGCCAGTTACTATAGGGCTAATGTGAGATACAGTACTATAGGATAATTCCAGGTACTATAGGGCTAATGTGAGATACAGTACTATAGGATAATTCCAGTTACTATATGGCTAATGCCAGTTACTATAGGGTTAATGTGAGATACAGTACTATAGGATAATTCCAGTTACTATAGTGCTATTGTGAGATACAGTACTATAGAGTAATTCCAGTTACTATAGGGCTAATATGAGTTACTATATGGCTAATGCCAGTTACTAAAAGACTAATGCAAGTTACTATAGGGCTAATGCCAGTTACTATAGGGCTAATGTGAGATACAGTACTATAGGATAATTCCAGTTACTATAAGGCTAATGCCAGTTACTATAGGGCTAATGTGAGATACAATACTACAGGATAATTCCAGTTACTATAGGGCTTATGCCAGTTACTATAGTGCTAATGTGAGATACAGTACTATAGAGTAATTACAGTTACTATAGGGCTAATATGAGTTACTATATGGCTAATGCCAGTTACTAAAGGACTAATGCAAGTTACTATAGGTCAATGCCAGTTACTCTAGTGCTAATGCAAATTACTATAGGGTAATGCCAGTTACTATAGTACTTAAGTGTGTTACTATAAAGCTAATGCGAGCTACTATAGATGAGATTTGGGGAGGCCAAATAGGAGGAGGTTACAGTAGTCCAATCTGGAGATGACCAGTGAATATATCAGGGTTTTAGTGGCATCCTGGGTGAGAAAGGTTCTGTTCTTGGAAATATTCCTGAGATGGATACGAAAGGACTGCGAGAGGTTCTGAATATGTGGTTTGAAGGAGATGGAAGAGTCCAGGATTTCTCCAAGAAAATGCACTTTGGGACTAGATGAGATAGTTATGCCATGTATTGATAAAAAAATAGTGGGATATGATGTTATGTGGGAGGGTGGGAAGATGATCAGCTCAGTCTTAGACATATTAAGCTTGAGAAATCACTGTGACATCCAGGAAGAGATAGCAGAGAGACAATTGGAGATATGAGTCAGTAGAGATGGGGAAAGATCAGGTGAGGAAAGGTAGATCTGAGTATCATCAGCATAGAGGTGCTAATGGAGGTCAAAAGAGCAGATGAGTTTACCTAGAGAGGACGTATAGAGAGAGAATAGGAGCGGTCTAAGAACAGAACCTTGGGGAACACCTACTGTAAGCGGCTGTGGTGGGGAGGAGTTGTCATGAGAGGAAACAGAGAAGGAGTGGTCAGAGAGCTAAGAGCAGAGCCAGGAGAGAGCAGTGTCATGTAGACCAAGGGAGTGAAGGATATGCAGCAGCAGAGGGTGGTCCACAGTGTAAAAAGCAGCAGAGAGGTGAAGGAGAATGAGCAGGGAGTAGTGGCCCTTGGATTTGGCAGCAAGGAGGTCATTGCTGACTTTTGTGAGGGCAGATTCAGTGGAGTGGAGCGAAGAGAAGCCAGACTGAAAAGGGTAAAGGAGGGAGTGGGAGGAAAGAAATGTGGTGAGGCAGTTGTAAAGAATAGGTTCAAGGAGTTTGGAGGCAAAAGGGAGGAGAGAGATTGGTCAGTAGTTAGAGAGAATGTTAGGATCAAGGTTAGGTTTTTTAAGAATGGGGGAGACAAGGGCATGCTTGAATGCAGAAGGAACAGTGCCAGAAGAGAGGGAGAGATTAAGGAGGTGGGCAACATGGGAGCAGGCAGAAGAAGAGAGGTAGCGGAGGAGGCTGGAGGGTATAGGGTAGAGGGGAGAGGTGGAATGGGGGGAGGACTGGATAAGGGCCTTAACTTCCTCTCCAGTCACAGGGGAGAAGGAAGTCAGAGTCAGTAAAATGGATGGGGAGGGGAGATCCAGGAAAGGAGGAGGTGGAGAGCTGGGGGAATGGTTGGATATGATGTTCTGACGTATGGAATCAATTTTAGATGTTAAATAGGTAGCAAAGTCAGTGGCAGAGATCAAGGAGGGGAGACAAAGAGGGGGTGGACAGAATAGGGAGTTGAAGGTGGAAAAAGGGACGCTGGGGATTTAAGGGCTGGGAGGAGATGAGATTCTTGAAATATGACTGTTTAGAGAGGGAAAGGGCAGCACCTTAGGATGACAGTATGAATTTGAAATGGAGAAAATCTGCCTGAGAGCGTGATCTTCTCCACTGTCACTCAGCAGTTCGTTACTATTTTTGCAGGTATCTGGTGCAATTGGGATGCCAGGGTTGAGGTGTGGATTTGTGAGGGTGAGTAGTGATTGCTGGAGCAACAGAGTCAAAAACAGAAGTATGGGAGGTATTGTATAGGGAAGCAGCTTGTTCAGTGCAGGAGAAAGAGAGGATAGGGGAGAGAAGTGAGTCAAGTAGGGAAGAAAAGAAAGCAGTGTCGATAGCTTCAATGTTACGTTTAGTGATGTTGGCTCTGGGAGGTAGAGGATGGGAAGGAGAGAGGGATAGGTTAAAAGAGAGAAGGTGATGTTCAGAGAGGGGGAATGGGGAATTGGAGTAGGCAAAAATATCACAACGGTGAGTGAGTACCAGACCGAGCAAATGCCCACTTGCATGGGAGGGTGAGGAGGTCCATTGGAAGAGGCCAAATGAGGAAGTGAGGGTGAGTAGTTTGGAGGCAGCGGATTCTGTGGGGTTATCAATAGGAATATTGAAGTCACCTAGGATAATAGTGGGAAGGTCTAAGGAGAGAAAGTGAGTCAGCCAGGAAGCAAAGTTGTCAAGGAACTTGGAGGGAGGGCCAGGGAGGACAGTAGATGACAGCTACTATGAGGTATACTGGTTGGAAGAAGCGTATAGCATGAACTTCAAATCTGGAGAATGTAAGGGATTGTTCTGAGGGTATAAGTTGGTATGAGTAACCAGGGGATATAAGGACCCCAACACCTGCTAATGCGATCTACTGTACTTTAGGGCTAATGAGAGTTACTATAAGGTATCATTAGTTACTATAGGGTTAATGTTAGATAAAGTACTATAGGGATAATGTGAGATACTATAGGGTAATGTGAGTTACTATATGGCTAATGCCAGTTACTATAGGACTTATGCAAGTTACTATAGGGTAATACCAGTCACTATAGAGCTAATGTGAGTTATTATTGGGCTAATGTCAATTACTATAGGGCTTGTCGAAGCCGGTTGGTTGGCTGAGACCTAAATTGTAAAAATAATATTTGCACGATGCCAGTTTGCGTTGTCTGCACAATGCCATCTGGCGTAGTCAGTATAATATCATTGTGCACGGCACTATTTTAGCATTGTGTACATCTACCATGTTACTGCACACTGTTAAAGTCTTTACATAATCACAAATACACATATATTTAAAGGCTTTATGTATTCAGTGCTGACAGACAAGTCTTGTGGACGTGTCTGGGACTAGTAATTGGAATACACAAAGATACTGTGAGATGCAGACGAGTGTTTTAACTGAACCATTGTCTTTAAGTCTGACTATCATTGTATGCCTAAACGAACTTGCATTTACATTTCCAAGTAGGCTGAAGAGGCCTTTAATTACTTTGTGATTCCACCAAGAGTCTGCTGGCCATCTCTGATAACTTAGTTCAGACAGAAGTAATAATAAAACCAGTTATTGTTTAAGGCTATATAAATATATATTAATGTATTAATATATATATATATATATATATTGTGATAGGATCATTGGTAAAGTGGTCTGTGGCAGGTACATTTGTCCCAGATTCCTGTCTTATGTGTTTTAAACCACCAGGAGAAAGTCTGCAGTGTAGCAGGCTTGAGTTTCGGCTTTTTGAAAATCCGGTTTGGGACCTGGGGGTTGTGGGTGAGAAGAGAGGAGAGAAAGGGCTCCACCCACGGCCACTCCAGGTTTTGGTTCTCTTAGCCTGGTAACAGGCTTATTAGGGCTTCCACCTGAGAGTGGCCAATATAAGCCTAATGTGTTGAGGGCTGATTGTCTCAACTGGGAGAGCAGACAGGGAGTTTGCTCAGAGACACTGGAAAACCTAACAGTGAGTGTTGTGCTGTGCTTTGTTTGCTGGTGAGGGCATTAGGCCCTGCCAGGTTCTGGTAGTGAGGGAACTACCTGTGAAGTTAGTGCCCCGACAGGGCTAGGATTTATGTTTATGTTTTCTTTATGTTATTTCTGACATTGTACAATAAAGACTGGCGCCGACCAGCTTGTACTTGCATCCAGACTGGTGTGCTGCTTCCCTGCTTCTGTGGGTGTGTGTAAGAATGGAGTCCTTCTACCCAGGAGAGGGACCCCCTAACCTGACTGTGTCACAATATGGTGGAGAATGCGGGCATCCACACACACTGAAGTTGCAGCGAGAGGAAAACTTTCCATTTAAAAATTAAAGGGACAGACACCCAATTTGTGAGTGTGGAAATAACACTGTGTCCTTGGAGTCCCATAGAGGAGGCATCAGCCAATGCTCAGAGAGGCAAGGTTCAGCTTCAAATCTACACCCCAGGACAAAATGGAGGAAATTATTAAGGCCTTGCTCCAAGCTACAGCAGCTCAGCAGGAAGCTACCAGGGCTCAGCAGGAGACTAACAAACTTCAGCAGGAATCCGCCAGGCAACAACAGGCCGCCATCAAGGAAACCCGCCAGGCCTTAGCGGAAAACCGCCAGGCCTTAGCGGAAAACAGCCAGGCCATAAAAGAGGTGGTACAGCACCAGGTCGCCCGGCCCAGAGAGGTTACTGCTGGTCCTCCCACCACCACTCACTCCATACGAGCCAGTCACTTCCTCCAAAAGATGACTTCGGGCGATGATGTGAAGGCCTATCTCACCGTGTTTGAAAGAACGGCCGAAAGGGAGAGTTGGCCCAAGCAGCAGTGGGCAAGTCTGGTGGCACCTTTTTTGTCTGGGGAGCCACAAAAGGCCTATTTTGACTTATGCCTGGCTGATGCCAAGGACTATAAAAAACTAAAACAGGAGATCCTAACTCGCTTGGGAGTCACCACCTTTGTTCGTGCCCAACAGGTCCACCGCTGGGAGTTCCATAGAGACAAGCCTCCACGTTCACAGATGCTTGACCTCGTCCATCTGTCCTCAAAATGGCCACAGCCCGAGACGCTGACGGGACCACAGATCGTGGAAAGGGTCGTGATGGACCGGTACCTGCGATCGTTACCTGTGACTCTGCGCAAGTGGGTGAGCCATGCAGACCCTAAATCTGCGGACCAGTTGGTCGAGCTGGTGGAGAGGTACATGGCGGCTGAGGAGCTGATGAGTATGCCCCACCGAGCCCCGATGGCGCACCGGCGAACTCCCACAGACACTGGTAAGACTGTTCCAGGGGAGAAGGGTGCTTTGGCGATGGAATGTACCTAAGACTGAGGGTGTAGAACCTGGAGACAGGCCTGCCAGTCCAGGAAGGTTCTTGCCCCATAAACAACTAGACATTAATATGACTCAGTGTTTCCGATGTGGTGGCTTCGGCCATATTGCCGCTAATTGTTCACTTACAACTGAACCTATGCAATGTGATACTGCTCATGTCTACCGCAGGGGGTCTTTCTTTGCACAGGTAGCCTGTACGGCTGACCGGCAGGCTGAGACTGATAAGCACATGTGTGTACTCACTGTAGATGGCAACCGATTAGAGGCACTGTTAGACTCTGGTAGCTTGGTGACACTTATAAAAGCTGAGCTGGTGAACCCCTTGAGGCGTACAGGGAAAACTGTTGGTGTGACCTGCATACATGGGGATACTCGATATTATGTTACTGCCGAGGTGAACATCGAGACACCATGTGGCTCTGCAATAGTTTCTGTGGGTTTGGTGCATGGTCTGGTGTACGATGCAATATTGGGGAGAGACTTTGCTCACTTCTGGAAGTTGTGGGAAAGCCATTTTGTTCCAGAAGTGAACAACCCCGATCCATTTGAGAAGGTTGTCGATGTAGTGGAGGAGGGAGTTTCTTCTGAGTCAGAGATATTCCCTTTTTCTACTATGATTGGCGAACTAGAGAATGCGGAGCGTGACGGTGGCCCGGCAACTGATGTGCCTCCCATTGAGGTGGGAAGTGTTGTTGGGCCAGGTGATCGTCTGCCTGATTTAGAGGTCAGAAGAGAGGTCTTTGCCGTGGAGCAGTTGAATGACCCTACTTTGGTAAAAGCCAGGGAGAATGTAAAAGTAGTTGATGGTAAACCCGTAGACCCTGATAGTCCTTTGTCCTATCCCCACATGGCAATGTGTCAGGATTTGTTATATCAGGTGACTAAGAAGGGGGAAGATATTGTGGAACAACTAATAGTTCCCAAAGCCTACAGAAGAACAGTGTTGGATCTGGCCCATGGTCATATAACGGCAGGCCATCTAGGGGTAGAGAAAACCACTGAGCGAATAATGCAGAGTTTTTTCTGGCCCAGGCTTCATAAAGAGGTGTCTGACTTTTGCGCATCCTGCCCTGAGTGTCAGTATCATGCTCCCAGGCCACATTTTAAGGGTCCATTAGTTCCATCACCTATTATAGAGGTGCCGTTTGAAAGAATAGCAATGGATTTGGTTGGACCCTTAATGAAGTCTGCCAGGGGACACCAGTATATTCTGGTCATAATGGATTACGCTACCAGGTACCCGGAAGCGATCCCGTTGCGCAATACGTCAACCAAGACCATTGCCAGAGAGCTATTTCATGTCTTTAGCAGGCTGGGTATACCCAAGGAGATACTAACTGACCAGGGTACACCATTTATGTCAAAAGTCATGAAAGAGTTATGCCGCCTGTTCAAAATTGAACAGTTAAGAACTTCGGTTTATCACCCCCAAACCAATGGGCTGGTCGAGAGGTTTAACAAGACGTTAAAACACATGCTTAGGAAAGTGGTCGACAAGGATGGTAGGGATTGGGATTACTTATTGCCGTATTTATTGTTGGCCATAAGAGAGGTTCCCCAGTCCTCCACCGAGTTTTCACCCTTCGACTTGTTGTATGGGAGACACCCAAGGGGGTTACTAGACATTGCCAAAGAGACATGGGAGGGGCAGTCTAGTCCTTACTAATCGGTGATTAAGTATGTTTCTCAAATGCAGGAGAGAATTGCTGCGGTAGTGCCGATAGTGAGAGAGCACCTGGAACAGGCTCAACAGGCACAGCAGAGGGTATACAACCGCAATGCCCAGTTACGCAGCTTTGCTCCTGGGGACAGAGTGTTAGTGTTGGTTCCCACTGTGGAAAATAAACTTTTGGCTAAATGGCAAGGGCCCTTTGAAATCTTAGAAAGAGTGGGACAGGTCAATTACAAAGTTTACCAGCCGGGGAAAAGAAAGCCGGAACAGATATACCATATAAATCTGTTAAAGCCCTGGAAAGATAGAACGGTACTGTCGGCCGTCCGAGCCCCTCCAGTAAATCCAGGGCCCTTAGTTCCCGAAGTGACAGTGGCAAAAACCCTGTCTGCAATTCAACAACAAGAGGTCAAGGTGTTTCTGATCAGAAATAGGGTGCTGTTCTCTGACATACCTGGGAAAACCTCGGTCATTAAACATGACATAATCACTGACCCAGGGGTTAAAGTTAATCTAAAGCCCTATAGGTTACCAGAAGCACAGAGAGAATCGGTGTCGAAAGAAATTTATAATATGCTAGAGTTAGAGGTTATTGAAGAATCACATAGTGAATGGTCAAGTCCCATTGTGTTGATTCCAAAGCCCGACGGGAGTGTGCGTTTCTGCAATGACTTCCGAAAGTTGAACAGTGTTTCAAAATTCGATGCCTACCCGATGCCAAGAGTGGATGAACTGATTGAGAGACTAGGGATGGCAAGGTATTTAACCACTCTTGACCTAACCAAAGGGTATTGGCAAGCACCGTTAACTGAGAGCGCCAAACAAAAGACAGCTTTTTCAGCGCCAGAGGGCTTGTTTCAGTACAAGATGTTGCCCTTCAGGCTACATGGGGCACCTGCTACCTTCCAAAGAATGATGGACCGGATTCTAAGGCCCCATAGACGGTATGCGGCTGCTTATCTGGATGACGTGGTCATTCATAGTCCGGATTGGCAGTCTCACTTACCCAGGGTACAAGCAGTGTTGAACTCCATCTATAAGGCAGGTTTGACAGCCAACCCAAAAAAGTGTTGTCTAGGCATGGAGGAAGTGAAATATCTGGGATACACCATTGGCCGAGGCCTGATAAAGCCTCAGCTCAATAAGGTTGATGCCATACAAAACTGGCCACGGCCTTTGAATAAGAAGCAGGTGAGAGCCTTCTTGGGAATTACGGGGTACTACAGGAGGTTTATACCCAACTTTGCCACCATGGCAGTCCCACTGACTGACCTGACCAAGGGCACACAAAAAGTCATGGTAGAATGGAGTCCTGAGGCAGAGAAAGCTTTTCAAGAGTTGAAAGTAGCGTTGTGTTCCCAACCAGTCCTGATGACTCCTAATTTTGAAAGGGAATTCATAGTACAAACCGATGCATCAGAAGTAGGTATAGGAGCGGTCCTGTCCCAGAACAAGGAGGGTGAGGAACACCCTATTTTCTATCTATGCAGAAAGTTGAATGTGCATGAGAGAAACTATGCCACAGTGGAGAAGGAGGCATTGGCCATAAAGTGGGCATTAGATGCTCTCAGGTACTACTTGGTTGGAAGAAAGTTCTGGCGTAGTCAGTATAATATCATTGTGCATGGCACTATTTTAGCGTTGTGTACATCTACCATTTTACTGCACACTGTTAAAGTCTTTATATAATCACAAATACACATATATTTAAAGGCTTTATGTATTCAGTGCTGACAGACAAGTCTTGTGGACATGTCTGGGACTAGTAATTGGAATACACAAAGATACTGTGAGGTGCAGACGAGTGTTTTAACTGAACCATTGTCTTTAAGTCTGACTATCATTGTATGCCTAAACGAACTTGCATTTACATTTCCAAGTAGGCTGAAGAGGCCTTTAATTACTTTGTGATTCCACCAAGAGTCTGCTGGCCATCTCTGATAACTTAGTTCAGACAGAAGTAATAATAAAACCAGTTATTGTTTAAGGCTACATAAATATATATTAATGTATAAATATATATATATATATATATATATATATTGTGATAGGATCACTGGTAAAGTGGTCTGTGGCAGGTACATTTGTCCCAGATTCCTGTCTTATGTGTTTTAAACCCCCAGGAGAAAGTCTGCAGTGTAGCAGGCTTGAGTTTCGGCTTTTTGAAAATCCGGTTTGGGACCTGGGGGTTGTGGGTGAGAGGAGAGGGAGGGCTCCACCCACGGCCACTCCAGGTTTTGGTTCTCTTAGCCTGGTAACAGGCTTATTAGGGCTTCCACCTGAGAGTGGCCAATATAAGCCTAATGTGTTGAGGGCTGATTGTCTCACCTGGGAGAGCAGACAGGGAGTTTGCTCAGAGACACTGGAAAACCTAACAGTGAGTGTTGTGCTGTGCTTTGTTTGCTGGTGAGGGCATTAGGCCCTGCCAGGTTCTGGTAGTGAGGGAACTACCTGTGAAGTTAGTGCCCCGACAGGGCTAGGATTTATGTTTATGTTTTCTTTATGTTATTTCTGACATTGTACAATAAAGACTGGCGCCGACCAGCTTGTACTTGCATCCAGACTGGTGTGCTGCTTCCCTGCTGCTGTTGGTGTGTGTAAGAAAGGAGTCCTTCTACCCAGGAGAGGGACCCCCTAACCTGACTGTGTCACAATATATATATATACATATATGTATATATACACTTAAACGATCGCATATGTATCCACAACGCATGCACACATATATACAGTTGCAATTGTAAATAGAAACACACACAGTGCCTGTTTTGCGCTCTACACAACCCTGTACACAACCCCTGCATACAGCGCACATTTTACGCTGCATGTAGATGCACAACGTATACTTACATATAATCATAAATATACACGCACTCATAAAAGGTTCCTGCACAGTATGGTTTATATTAAAATTATTAATTATGATGTAAAATGTATGTATTTGATATTAATGGTATAGAACATTGTAGACATGGCATGTTTGGTACTATACTGATACCCTGTTTATTTCCAGATAGCCGAATCTATCAGCGAGGGAGTCACATCTTGCGTTCGATGGTTATGGAATATAGGAAATTATTGGTTAGAATGTCCTTTGTATGTAGTGTCTTTTGATTAGTTAAAACACACACAAAGAGCCATTGGAGGGCTGATTTACCACTGTACAAACTGACCTATGAACTTCATTGTACCAGAATGACAAGAATCAAGAACCAATAAAATCACGTATGCTTGTCTCTATTGTTGTTGTAAAACTATGGAAGGTATATAGACTTGTGCTTTTGGGTCTAGATCTCAGTCATACCCATTTGATGACCACAGACATCAGGATTGATGACTGGGACCTGGATCCGGTGCGCATGCATATATATTGGCTGTACCTTATGCATTTAATTGTCTTTGCACTATTTGTTGTAGATCAAAGCGTGTTATACTTTTTCACTGAAATAATATAACTGTTTTTGTGCTTCAAAACCACAATGAAAGTCTGGAAAGCATTTATTTCTCTTCAACGAGTTAGGGGTATTTACAGATGGGGGATCATAGTTAGGAGGCCAAGCTACCACGTGGAAAAAGGCACCATATGTGGGGAAAAACGCACTGCGTTCGTAACCTGCACCATTCAGTGTTGTGAAACCAATATCTGCTATTGTGTGTTTTCAAGGAGCGCTGGCGAGAACCTGGGGAAGGGGTGAAAAGTTTATTTCTTTTATTGTCTGTCCCGACGCTAAAGTGCGATTCGCATAATAGCGTATACATATATCCTGTATTGCTGCCACGTGTTTTCAAACAATCATTCTGATAGTATTTGTCATATTGATAGCGATTACATTGTTTAAAACCTCTGCATTATAATGCCAATACTAGTGATAAGGTTTCATTTTCTTCTGCGCAGAAAAGGTGTATGTAATTGAAAAGTAAGATTGTAAAGTGGAGGCTACTGTCTGTTAAGCCTAGTTCGAAACTCAGTAGGTGCCTGATGGGGCAGTACAAACTACTGGGCCAGTGTACAATGCAGGTACATTGTGGTTATCGAGAAACTAAGGGGTTTATCGGCCCGACACCCATTAATCGCAAAGTCCATTGATCAGTTAGGTTCTTTGGGCAATGCAATTGAACTGCATGGTTATATAAACTGTGATTGTGAAGTGGGTTGTTGTGGGAGTAAAACTGCTGGCAAGGTTAGGAGTTATTGGAACTCCTAGATGCTACCAGCTGGGAGTAAACTCAAAGTAGGAAGCGAGTGGTGAAGCTTGAGATAAATTCACAAGTAAAATAATCAGCTAGGCGGTTATTTTGCTACTCGGTTTTGCACACTGACCATTTCGCTTATCAGGAATGTTGTGCATAAAGGGATGAAGCGAGCGGCTGAAGCTTGGGTTGAAGTCGCTGCAGGTAGAATAATTTACATAGGTGGATATTCTGCTCCTCATTGTGCAAGCTGACTGAAATGCTTAACGGGCTGGCTGCACATAACGGGAGGAAGTGCGTGAACGTAGCTCACTGAAAATCGTTCACCAATCAAAATTTCTCTAGAAATTGCTAAGTCTTTTCTCATATGGGTGTGAAAGCATCTCTGGAAATGGTCGATGATGTGCTGCTGGTGGAAGGGCCAACTGGGTCAGCAAGGTATATCATGTTTAAAAAGTATGGTGCATACACTACGATGTACTGTGACATATGGGTCAAGATGACCAAGGAGTGTGTGAAACCTTTTCCTAAGATTGGCTGCTTTGATATGGAGGTGTTTAATAATGTTAGGGATGGTATCTGTACGGTAAAATCCCTAAAGAAACATGTAAGGTATAATGACTGTTTGAAACTATGGCAGCATGAGGGGAACACGTGGATAAGTGGTGTGCTCACCCTGCTAAATAGCGTCATGACCATGATGCAAAAAAAAGCATGCATGCAATGCGAAACAGCTTTGCGCATGCACCCCAGGGGAGCGTACCCGAGACGCTAGTTAGCATCGGGTGCGCGCCACAAGGGAGCACGTATGCACAGTAAAGTAGCGTTGCTGAAGGCATCAGGTATAGAAAATACCAAAAGTAATTTAAAAAAATTGTAATAAGTAACTTATACCCTGATTAAAGTCACCTACAGGAAAATTTAATTATAGATGATGATGAATCCACCATAAATTCAGCAATTGCTCAAGCTGTTAATTTGCAACCAGCAGGGGCAGCAGTTGAAACCGGTGAGAGTAGTGGAGAGCGTGGCAGGAGGAGGAACATTATTAGCACTGAAATAGTAAGTCCACTAATAAAAAAATAAATAAATAATGTGTTTTAAATCACCTCTAGGACATTGCACCTCTAAGGAAATGTAATAAGTGTGTGTAAGCCTTAAGTCATTGTGCATTTTGGTAAAATCAAGTGTCCTTGTTTACAGTAAACATTGAGATTAAGAACTGAAGCACACTAACCCCTGCAGTATATCTGCAGTGAAACTATACAGGGCATGTTTTTAAAACACTGGAGAATTCTTAATTAATCACCGCAAACACAAATATGAAGGTTCTCTATGTATAGGTTTGTACATGCTGCATTTGAGAATTTTCTGTCTGGAGTTTTGTATGTATGATTTGAAGGTTTGCTGAATATGTGTTGTACTTCATGTTTGAATGATACTAAACTATTGTTGCTTCATCTATCACACTGGACAGGAGGTCACAAAGGACAATCACAGCCTTCTCAGACTAAGGTTAAATACTTGGGACACTGTCTAACCCAAGGGCCAAGACACTTAACAACTGACAGAATTCAGGCCATACAGACCATGACATTGCAGCAGAACCAGCAGCACATCCGTAACTTCTATTGTACAGAAGCTGATGGCTGCTCAGCAGGTGTCCCCACACAAAAACATGGTGACGCTAGCCGACCTGTAGCATACTATAGTGCCCAATTGGACACTGTGGCAAGATCACTACCAATGTGTTTAAGAAGTGTAGCAGCAACCGCTCAACTGGTTGATAAGAGTGAGGACGTATTATTAGGTCATGATATGATTGTTTATACACAACATGCTGTGTCTGCATTGCTGAATTCTTCCCAAACTCGACATGTTTCCTCAGCTAGGTTCATGAAATGGGAACTAGCTCTAATGGCACCCGCAAGTATTTACCATATGTACCTAGAGATGCACAAAAGGTGGAGAGAGGTGAGTTGCTGGTTGAAGGTGAGTTTTGAAGGTATTCTGACACACATGATTATATGGAGTATTTAAATCAGACCTTTACTGCTAGGCCAGATATACGTTATACACCACTAGAAAATACAGATTTGATATTTTACATGGATGGGAGTTGTCATAGACAAACTGACACAGAAGAATTATGCATAGGTTATGCTGTTGTAAATGATCGTGATGTTGTAGAAGCTGAACCACTTGGTTCGCCTAACTCAGCACAAGTGGCGTGTGAACTGGTGGAAGGTAAGTCAGCTAACATCTACACTGACTCCAGGTATGCCTTTGGGGTAGTACATTATTTTGGGGCTCTTAGAAATTTTATGACGGCAGCAGGTACACCAGTCGCACACTCACACCACATAAAATGACTGTTGACAGCAATTCAGCTACCGAAAGAAGTAGCCGTCATTAAGTGTAAAGACAACACGTGCGAGGAAGACCCATTGTCACTGGGCAATAATAGGGCAGATGAAGCTGTCAAATGGGCGGCAGGTTTAAGAGTGTACATGCCAATTAATCAAATGATGGTTTTCAGGCAATTGACATGCAGATGTCAATTGAGATGCAAAATTTGTGTTCTATTCAAGAAAAGGCAGTCTGGATGTGGACAGGAGTCCTCTGGACTCTGGACAGATGGACAAGGTAAGCCGGTGGCACCCAAGGCATACTACTCAAGCTTGGCTGCGGCAGTGCACGGTCTGACTCACCTGGGAAAGCAAGGTATGTGCAAGATGGTCAGGGCATATTGGTGTGCACCAGGTTTCTCTTCCCAAGCCGAAAGAGGGCAATGTCCTGCTTGACATGCTTGAGGAAGAATGTTGGAAAAACAATACCAACCAAACCATCCCACATCCCTCCGACAGACGGACCTTTTCAGGTAATACAAATTGATTTCATCCAATTACCACCCTGCAGGAATCTCAAGTATGTATTAGTTTATACTGCTGTGTTTACTGCTAAAAAGATTGTTCAGGAATTTGTATGCATGTACGGTATCCCTAGAATCATAGAAAGTGATAGGGGTACTCATTTCACAGGTGATGCCTTCCAGAACATGTGTAAGTTAATGGGTATTAATAGTAGACTTCACACCCCCTGTCGACCGCAAGCCAGTGCAAAGGTGAAGAGGGTAAACAATACTTTTAAGAATAAACTTAGTAAGATCATGGCAGAAACTTGACTGGGGTGGCCAGAAGCCTTACCGCTAGTCCTTAATGGCATCAGGACAACTCCTAGACCCCCTCTCAATCTGTCCCCCTTTGAGATAACAACAAGGTTACTGTAAAGTATCTTATAACAATGAGTAAACAGTTGAAACTTAAATTGTTGTCACCTGATATGCCAGAAACAAAATGTCATGATGTTGAACCTGGAGAATTTGTTATGATCAGAAATTTCTTACGTGCAGGTTGTCTGACAGATTGGTGGGAAGGTCCATATCAAGTGTTGCTGATGAGTACAACTTCCTTGAAAGTGGCAGAGAGAGATACCTGGGTCCATTCCACTCACTGCAGAAAAGTCAAACAACCAGTGGAGATACAAGGTGGAGTCGAGGCAGATAACGTAGACCCGTCAATTGCAAGCCTATTCGGGGATAGTTAAAAGTTGCAGTGAGACACCTGAGCAAAAGAAATTTGTAGATCACTGTTCCAGCAATGAAGTGGTGTGCTGGGGGTTATGTTTGTGTCTTCTTCTGGAGTTTTCATCATCCTAGTTTGTTTTGGGATTTCTGGTTTCTGGGATGGAGGACAGTTGACGGAGAGGGGAGCTGATGGTGATATCGATGGAGTGGAGTCGGGAGAAGAAGTGCTAAACTAATCGGGGGAGTATCTGACCAAACCCAGTACAGTAATTGCTAAGAGATCTGTTATTTTGGAAACTTGGAGACAGTGTGAAGGGTTATCGTCTGAGGAATATTGTATTTGTGAGTTTTGTGGGTCCCTAGTTGATGAGATATACACCCTACGATGCCAACCTAAGTATAACCAGTATTGGGGTGGGTATCCTTTAGAGGATTATCATACCATGGTGGGCAAAGTTTTAAACCAGACTGACTGTTGGGTGTGCTCTCTCATGCCTCAGGGACAACATAATGTAGGGTTAGTGCCATTTCCAGTAAATGTCTCTGAGGTTTTAGAATTGCAACAAGGGAAGATGCTGGATGGAAAATTTCTTATGTCCAAACCACCTCATTATAAACTCCACCAGTACCATGTAGATAGATCACTTTCATGTTTGAACATTACCAACCCCAACAAACCAGGAAGTTGGTAGGTGACTGGGAATAACCAGATATTGACCTACTCACGAAGTGCTGATAATGAACATATCAATTTTGAACTTTTACGCTCCATTAGACTCAGTGGGAGACACTTCCAGTATAAAAATACACTTAGTTCCACCAAGGTAATGGTTGGTAGGGTACCAGAAGGGTACTGTGTAGCTATTGTACAACCTAAAACATGTATTAGTCAGATGAGAAAATCTGGAGTAGTATTATTTTTTAGAGAATTGTGTCCGATGATAATGATGCATTCTGGGCCTGATTCAGACCTGCTCGCAAGCGCATTGCGCTCGCAAGCGGGTCGATGGTGGCCCAGTGCACATGGCGGCATGTGCACTGCGCGTGTGTGAGCCAAGGAGGGAGCGCAAAAAGCACTTGCTCCGGGACTCACTACAAAAGGGGCGGCTGACAATGTTGATCGACAACTCGCCCCGTTTTGTAGGCGTGGCAGGGGGGTGGCTTCACAAACGGAGGTAGTTCCCATGCGAATGCCTGCCATTTGTGGGCGGCCCCACTGACATCACCAGTGATGTCAGTGGGAGAGCTTCCGGCTCGATTTGAGCCAGAAGCTCTCTGGGGCTTGCGGCCATGAGACCCTACCACAAGGGTCTTGTCGCAAGCCCGATGGTCACGATGGTCTTGACCATCGCGACCATCATCATGGCCACTCGCTATAGCTGTGGGTGGTAACCCACAGCTATGCGAGCGGCCAGGAAGCCACTCCTAAAAAAACCAGCGCCCGCCCTGATTCAGGCCCTCTATTCCTTATGTACTCCCAGATGATGTGTATTTTATATGTGGAAGGAAAGCATATAAGTGGCTCTCTCCGAGTTCTGAAGGTTTATGTTATCTGGGAAGGATACATCCAGAGGTTATGACCCTTACACATGGTGAAATGCTTGGTATCCATAAAAACACCCCACCTCCATATCTTCATACGCATTATGAACACCGTGACAAAAGAAACATGATACCTTGTGACATACATGCAGCTACACAGTTGATTAGTGAGACAACTGGTTTCCAAGTTTTGGTAGCACTAGATCGCACAAGGCTCGCTCGGAGTACTTTAAATTTTAGATACATCCAAGATCTTGCTAAATTAATAGATAATGTCACTGAGATGTATGATGACACGTTCAGGTATACAGGTAGAGAGTTACAGGCTTATAAGAAGGAATTTGTGCAACATAGGCTAGTGTTAAATTATTTAGCAGCTGTCACTGGAGGGTACTGTGTGACTCTGGCCACCCAATTTGGTGACAAGTGCTGCACATATATCACTAATAACACTAGTGACCCCAAGGAGGTGATAACCTGGAAGATGGATGAAATTCTGCAGCTGAAATGGGAATTTCAAAAGAACCATAATGCTTCACTGACTGAAGTAGAGGAAAAGGTAGAAGAGTGGTTTTCTTGGTTGAACCCTGTGAAATGGTTCTCCGGTCTAGGGGAGTGGGTCCAGGAACTGATTGCTATTGTGGGTAAGCTCCTGATCCTTATACTGATTGTCATCTTAGTAATTGGCTTATGTATCAGGTATTTTCCTAATGTATTGAAGTGTGGAAAATTCACAAGGGCGAACCGAGAAAATTAGATGATGGTGGTGAGCAATGATATTATGGATACCAAGGTCAAGGAAGAACTGTATTACAACCCTGAATTAGAGTGTACCACCAGATGATGAAATATGAAATTGTGTGGTCATGCATAGGTTTATTATTAAGGTTATTTTTAAACATCCTAGATAATGTATTCTCAAGTCCCCAAACTTCCTTTATAGGTTCGATGAGATCCCACATCCCACCAATGATCCCTATAGATCTGCAGATGGTGTATAAGGGTTGTTCTACCTTCTTGAAAAGCATTATTTAATGGTTCAGTGACCTGCTTGTGTCACACCATGTCTAACCATAAATAATCCATTATCATGCATGACTACAACTGGTTAAGATCAGAGTGTGATAGCGTATTGTTTGCTATCAAAGGGTGGACTGTTAAAGCTGGATGGTTGGCTGAGACCTAAATTGTAACAATGATATTTGCACAACGCCAGTTTGCATTGTCTGCACAATGCCATCTGGCGTAGGCAGTATAACATCATTGTGTACGGCACTATTTTAGCATTGTGTATATCTGCCATGTTATTGCACACTGTTAAAGTCTTTACATAATAACGAAAACACATATATTTAAAGACTTTATATATTCAGTGCTGATAGACAAGTCTTGTTAACATGTCTGGGTCTAGTAATTTGAATTCACAAAGATACTGTGAGGTGAAGACGAGTGTTTAAAATGAACCATTGTCTTTAAGTCTGACTATCATTGTATGCCTAAACAAACTTGCATTTACATTTCCAAGTAGGCTGGAGAGGCCTTTGATTACATTGTGATTCCATCAAGTGTCTGCTGGCCATCTCTGATAATTTAGTTCAGACAGAAGTAATAATAATACCAGTTACAGTTTAAAGCTATGTAAAAATATATTAATATATATATATATATATATAAATATATATATATACACTTAAACGATCGCATGTGTATCCCCAATGCATGCACACATATATAGAGTTGCAATTGTAAATAGAAACACACACAGCACATGTTTTGTGCTGTACACAACCCCTGCATACAGCCCACATTTTATGCTGCATGTAGATACACAACGAATACCTACATATAATCATAAATATACACGCACTCATAAAAGGTTCCTGCACATTATGGTTTATATTATATTATTAATTATGATGTCAAATTTATTTATTTGATATTAATGGTATAAAACATCATAGACATGGCATGTTTGGTACTATACTGATACCCTGTTTATTTCCAGATATCCGAATCTATCAGCCAGGGAGTCGCATCTTGTGTTCGATGGTTATGGAATATAGGAAATTATTGGTTAGAATGTACTTTGTATGTAGTGTCTATTGATTAGTTAAAACACACACAAAGAGCCATTGGAGGGCTGAACTACCACTGCACAAACTAATCTATGAACTGCATCGTACCAGAATGACAAGAATCAAGAACCAATAAAATCACGTATGCTTGTCTCTATTGTTGTTGTAACACTCTGGAAGGTATATAGACGTGTGCTTTTGGGTCTAGATCTCAGTCATACCCATTTGATGACCACAGACATCAGGATTGATGACTGGGACCTGGATTCGGGGCGCATGCATATATATTGGCTGTACCTTATGTATTTAATTGTCTTTGCGCTATTTGTTGTAGATCAAAGTGCGTTATACTTTTTCCCTGAAATAATATCATTGTTTTTGTGCTTCGGAACCACAATGAAAGTCTGGAAAGCATTTATTTCTCTTTAACGAGTTAGGGGTATTTACAGGCTAATGCCAGTTACTATAGGAGTAATCTCAGTTAATATAGGGCTACAGTTAGTTACTATAGGGCTAATGCCAGTTACTATAGGGCTACTGTTATTTACTATAGGGCTAATGTCAGTTACTATAGGGCTAATGTGAGTTACTATAGGGCTAATGTGAGTTACTATAGGACTAATGCCAGTTACTGTAGGGTAATTCCAGTTACTATAGGGCTAATATGAGTTACTTTATGGTTAATGCAAGTTACTATAGGGTAATGCCAGTTACTATAGGGCTAATGTGAGTTACTATATGGCTAATGCCAGTTACTTTAGGACTAATGCAAGTTACTATAGGGTAATGCCAGTTACTATAGGGCTGCTGTGAATTACTTATGGGCTAATGCCAGTCACTATAGGGCTAATGCAAGTTACTATAAAGTAATGCCAGTTACTATAGGGTAATGCCAGTTACTATAGGGTAAAGCCAGATACTATAGTACTTAAGTGTGTTACTATAAAGATAATGGGGTATATTTACTAAGGTGCGTGTTTTTAGAAGTGGTTTTTTTGCCCATAGCAACCAATCAGATTCTACTTAACATTTATCTAGCACCTTCTATAAGGTAATAGCTAGAATCTGATTGGTTGCTATGGGCAACAAAACCACTACTTAAAACCCGCACTTTAGTAAATATACCCCAATGTGTGCTACTTTAAGGCTAATGAGAGTTACTATAAGGTATTGTGAGTTACTATAGGGCTAATGTGAGATACTATAGGGCTAATGCAAGTTACTATAGGAGTAATGCAAGTTACTATAGGGTAATGCCAGTTACTAGAGGGCTAATGTGAATTACTATTGACTAATGCCAGTTACTATAGGGCTAATGCAAGTTACTATAGGGTAATGCCAGTTACTATAGGGCTAATGTGAGATACTTTAGGGCTAAAGCAAGTTACTACAGGGTAATGCCAGTTACTATGATACTTAAGTGTGTTACTATAAAGTAAGGATGAGCGGGCTTTGGATTTCCGAGATCCAAACTCCCCCCCCCCAATCCAAGCTGGGAACCAAGTCAGGCTCGGATTTTAAAAGGTCCCATGATAGCCGACATTTTTCAATCTGGCTGTGGAGCTTGCGTGCAGAGGGAGGGAGCTGGGAGCTGTTGGCTAGTGTTGTGTGATACATTACATACTGGGCTGTCTGGCTACTAGGAAGAGGGAGGGAGCTGGGAGCTGTCGCTGACACTGGCTGGCTACTGTTGTCCATATAAGGGCTGTCTGTTGTCCTGTCCATAGGGGCTGGAAGAGGGAGGGAGCTGGGAGCTGTTGGCTAATGTACTGTTGTGATCATAAATAAAAATAATAAACTTAGTAGTACACTACTAATTATATAGTTATATACATTACAATACTGGGCTGGCTGGCTACTGTGAAGAGGGAGGGTGTTTGGGAGCTGTTGCTGATGCTGGCTGGCTACTGTTGTCCAGTACTGTGCTGCTGTCTGTCAAGAGCTGCTGTCCCCCCCCCAAAAAAAAAACACACCTGTCACTGTCATCGGCATAGCTGCACAGAAAAAAATAAAACACCTGTCATTGTCATTGTCCTCCACGTAGCTGTCACTGTCGCTGTCATCGTTCTAGCTGTTGCTGTCACTGTCAAGGTCATTGGCGTAGCTGTCACTGTCATCGGCGTAGCTCTCACTGTCACTGTCATTGGTGTAACTGCGCAGAAAAAAATTGAACACCTGTCACTGTCATTGGCGTAGCTGCGCAGGGTGCTGTGCTGCTGTTTGTCAAGGGGCTGCTGCCTCTTTCAGGGGTTCACCCCCAGTGTGAAAAAAAATAAAATAATTCTGTGTGCGTGTTAGCCACACCATCAGTGAAAAAATAAAAACAGGTTTTTTTATTTATTTATTTAATTTTGATAAATATTTTTGTTGCATTTTGTAAACAAAACCAGTAATAAAAAATGAATTTAAAAAAAACTAAACAAACATGAATATTGCAATGAAAACTTTTATTTAAGTTATTGGGTTACAAAAGTTTTTTTTTTAATCTTAAACATAACAGAAATGTTATCCTAACAGCTTCTAAAGTTATATGCTCTAAAAAACTAAAGCCTATATTTATTTACAAACCTACATAGAGTGGACATACTAAATTCTAAAACTGTTCTATTCAAAAATTAAAGATTAGAAGTCTAGTGTGTTATAGTTTGTTATTATGATGTTAGAATGCAGAAGGCCAAAAATTGGGTGGACCACAAATGGCTGATTGATCAACCATTGCAACTGGATTAGTGTCATAAGGAAGAGGCTGCAAACTGGGTGTCATGTTAAGAGTTGGCCATATGGGGTATGTTGCTGTTAAGGGATCAGGCTGGTTATCAGTAGACACATTATTTTAGTTGTTGTTATATTGGGTTGCAATCTCCTGAAGGGTGTTTACCAACAGACATAGGCTACCTATCAGCTCAGGCATAGACACTTCCTGAGGAACAGAGCTCTGATCTCTGGAGGGAAGCAAAATAGGTGGGAGCCCTTGTTACAATGGAATGGGTATGAAATACTGCCGGCCTCATGGCCGGCGGTTCAATTCCCGTCAGCGGCAGCCCGACATGAGCAGAGTTCAGAGCGGCGGAAGCCCGACAGCGCTGGAAATCCCAATTGTGGATAGGTGAGTATCTACTAATCTAACCTAACCCCTCCTAACCCTAACCCTCCTTAGGGGTGCCTAACCCTAACTTCCCCCCCAAGTGCCTAACCCTAACCCCCCCTCTAAGTGCCTAACCCTAACCACGCCCTTCCCTGCTGCCTAAACCTAAGTCCCCTGAGGGGGGCCTAACCATAACCCTCCCTCCTCCTAGCCTAACCCTAACCCTCCCTCCCCCTAGCCTCACCCTAACCCTCCCGGGGGGCTGCCTAACCCTAAGTCCCCCCCGGGAGCCCTAAACCTAACCCTCCCCCCCGTGGCTGTCCGCTCGTGGCGCCCGGTATCACTACGATCGGGATGCCGGGCGCCGGTCTCCCGGCATTGGAGAAATGTGGACGTCTACATCTAGACGCCTGGTATTTCACCCTTGCCGGTATATGACAGTCGGGAAGCCGGCTGCCGGTATTTAGGCACTCGGCTTCCCGACTGCATACCGTTACAACATCTGAAGCTCTTCTCTCTCCACATCATCTATTATAGATGCAAAAAAATGTCATCTGGGACATCTAGCTCCTCTTTCTATATCCTGCTCACCCTTTTTGGACAGGAAGTCCAGGATGGATAGTATGGAAGAAGAAGGCCTAGCAGCAGATGGGGATGTTCATTATCAAGACCTGGTCCCCCCAGTGGGTGTAGTTTGGTAGGTATTGGTTGGCATGCAGGCAGCGGAATAACAAAGGCCTCCATGTTGTCTGTGCTCAATATTCCGTATTTCAGTTTGCATTTCAGGTAGTAATAAAGTTGGCTATAGATCAAAGACTCACTGGATGTCTTAGTACATTCAGGCCAGATACGATCCATGAATTCCAAGACAGATTCCAGACAGATGAATCCTTTGCTTGTGATAATCTTTGGTATTTCCTGGCAAAGGTGGGTGTTATAGCCAGACACTTTGAAGGCTGTAACTTTGAACTGCTTTATAGAAAACATGTGAATGAAACCTTCCACACTGCAGAACATGATGGAGAAATCCATTGAAGATCAGCACCTAGAGTATCTTTTTTCATGTTCTCTAAGGCCTCTCCTGACTGTGAAGAAGACTTCTCCACACTGTAGTCTTCCATTGTGACTTTTAATGGTGATTTCTATGTTGTCCACTGGCTAAGATCCATCTCATCTGAGGGTTGGCTAATCCTCATGTAAATTAGACAATTCACATCCAGAAGGTGACTCTTATGTTTAGCCATGGTGTCAATCTCTCTTTTGGCAGAATTTGCACAATATTGGGGGCACCACTATGAACCAGACAGATCCTCCAGGGTAAACATCTGATCTGGTGTTGTATCTATTTCTATTAAATCTATGTGTGTGAGTTTAGTCATCTGTCACTTGTGGTGGAGCTCTTTTTCTGCTTTCTCAATGAATGCCAGTTGCTGTAGGACTAATGCCAGTTACTATAGGGCAAGTGCGAGTAGCTATAGGGCTAATGCCAGTTACTATAGGGCTAATGCCAGTTACTATAGGGCTAATGTGAGTTACTATATGGTAATGCCAGTTACTATATGGCTAATGTGAGTTGCTATAGGTCTATGGCCAGTGACTATATGGCAGGGCCGGCCAAAAGGTTGCTCCCCCAATAGATCATGGCCAACCTGCTGCAGTTTCTGGGAATGCTGGTCTCTGAAGTTATCAGAGACTAAAGAAGCCTCTGATCACTTTAGAGGCCAGCCTTCTCAGTAATGCAGTGCACGGGGGCATGGGTGATGTCAATACATCACCCACATCTCCCGCAATGTGAAGAGCCTGTGTGCCTGCTGGATCTAGTTAGATCCAGCCAGCATCAGACAGCAGTCATCTACGTGGGAGCACTGGCCAGGTAAGTAATGCACAGGGCACCAGTACTGAAGGGGCATGTACATTAGTGGGGGAACAGCATAAGGGGCACTACTGGGGGTACTGTATAAGGGGCAGTACTGGGGCAATGGCATAAGAGGCTCTAATACAGGGGGCACTGCATAATGGGAAAAACTACAGGGGGAACTGCATAATGGCCACAACTACAGGGGCACTGCATAAGGTGCTCTAATAAAGAGGGCATTGAATAATGGGCACTAATTTAGGGGGCATTGCATAAGAGTCTCTAATACAGGAGGCATTGAATAATGGGCTCTAATACAGGGGGTATTGCATAATGGGCTCTAATACAGGGGGCAATGCATAATGGGCTCTAATACAGGGGGCATAGCATAATGGGCTCTAATACAGGAGGGCATTGCATAATGGTCACAACTACAGGGTGAACTACATAATGGGCACTACTTTGGGTATTGCATAAGGGGCACCACTACTGAGGGCATTGCATAAGGGACACTGCTACTGGGGGCATTGTATAAGGGGCACTACTACTGGAGGCATTGAATAAGAGGCACTAATACAGTGGCCATTTTATAAGTGGCACTACTGTGTCATAACGTGAATGAAGGGACAATGTGCTGTAGTTTGAATTGGGGATACTATGTGATTTCAGCAGGACAGATTCCACGTCCCTTGCTGTGAGGTCACGTCCCCTTTTTCGGGCTTGGTACAGTAGATCACAAAGGGTTTTTTGCCTTAAAAGTAGATCACTGGGTCCAAATGTCTCACTACCCCTGCTATATGGTAATGCCAGTTACTAAAGGTCTAATGCCAGTGACTATAGGGCTAATATGAGTTACTATAGGGTTAATGCCAGTTACTATATACATCACCCACATCTCCCACAATGTGAAGAACCTGTGTGCCTGCTGGATCTAGTTAGATCCAGCCAGCATCAGACAGCGGACATCTACGTGAAGAGCCTGTGTGCCTGCTGGATCTAGTTAGATCCAGCCAGCATCAGACAGCAGTCATCTACGTGGGAGCACTGGCCAGGTAAGTAATGCACAGGGCACCAGTACTGAAGGGGCATGGACATTAGTGGGGGAACAGCATAAGGGGCACTACTGTGGGTACTGTATAAGGGGCAGTGCTGGGGCAATGGCATAAGAGGCTCTAATACAGGGGGCACTGCATAATGGGAAAAACTACAGGGGGAACTGCATAATGGCCACAACTACAGGGGCACTGCATAAGGTGCTCTAATAAAGAGGGCACTGCATAATGGGCACTAATTTAGGGGGCATTGCATAAGGGGCTCTAATACAGGAGGCATTGAATAATGGGCTGTAATACATGGGGCATTGCATAATGGGCTCTAATACAGGGGGGCAATGCATAATGGTCACAACTACAGGGTGAACTACATAATGGGCACTACTTTGGGTATTGCATAAGGGGCACTACTACTGGGGGCATTGTTTAAGGGGCACTAATACAGTGGCCTTTTTATAAGGGGCACTACTGTGTCATAACGTGAATGAAGGGACAATGTGCTGCTGAGTGTTGTAGTTTGAATTGGGGATACTATGTGATTTCAGCAGGACAGACTCCACGTCCCCTTTTTCGGGCTTGGTACAGTAGATCACAAAGGGTTTTTTGTCTTAAAAGTAAATCACTGGGTCCAAACATCTGGCTACCCCTGCTATATGGTAATGCCAGTTACTAAAGGTCTAATGTCAGTGACTATAGGGCTAATGCGAGTAGCTTTATGGTAATGCCAGTTACTAAAGGTCTAATGTCAGTGACTATAGGGCTAATGTGATTAGCTATATGGCTAATGCCAGTTACTATAGGGCTAATATGAGTTACTTTAGGGTTAATGCCAGTTACTATATGGTAATGCCAGTTACAGTACTATGTGGTAATGTCAGTTACTATAGGGCTAATGTGAGTAGCTAATTGTAATGCCAGTTACTATATGGTAATGTGAGTTACTATATGGCTAATTCCAGTTACTGTAGGGATAATATGAGTTACTAAAGGGCTAATGCCAGTTACTATATGGTAATGCCAGTTACTATATGGTAATGCCAGTTACTATAGGTCAATTATCAGTGACTATAGGGCTAATGCCAGTTACTATAGGGCTAATGCCAGTTACTGTATAGTAATGCCAGTTACTATTATGGAGGCGCGGGTTTGGTTTTCAGAGTACCGAACCCACCCGAATTTCGGGGATCCGGGGCAATCTGAGCAAAGCTTGGATCTCCCTGCCTGCCCCGGATCCCTCTCCCGAGGCAAAACATTGTGATCTCTGTCAGATCATGAGGTTTTGCCTTGAGCGGCCATTTTTGAAAATCCCTTTGCCTTCAATGGGCAAAGCACTGATTGGCTGACAGAGCCGTTTGTCACGGCTCTCAGCCAATTAGTGTTAAGCCCATTGAATGCATGGAAAAAACAACTCAAAGTAGATGGCGCTGGTTCCCGTGGCCGGCACCCCCCACTGCCGACACACCTGCTTCTGGCACCCCCCACTGCCGGCACCCCCACTGATGACACACCAGCTGTCAGCACCCCCACTGCTGACACTGCTGGCAACCCCACTGCTGACACCACTTGCTCCCCCATGCTGCTGACACCGCCATCACCCTGCATTGAGAACACCCCTGCACTGCCGACACAGCAAACCTGCACTGAGGACACCGCTGGCACCCCCTCTCTGCCGACACCACCGGTACCCTGCACTGAGGACACTGCCAGCACTCCCACACTGCCATTCCATGGACTGAGGACACCATCAGCAACCCCTGCACTGCCAACACAGTCAGCAAACCTGCACTGAAGTCGCCGCTGGCACCTCCACACTGACAACACCGCTGGTACCCTTCACTGAGGACACTGCCAGCACTGCAGCACTGCCATTCCATGTACTGAGCACACCGTCAGCAACCACTGCACTGCCGACACAGCCAGAAAACCTGCACTGAAGACACTACTGGCACCCCCACACTGCCGACACCGCTGGTACCCTTCACTGAGCACACTGCCAGCACTGCAGCACTGCCATTCCATGTACTGACGACATAGTCAGCAACCACCGCACTGCTGACACAGCCAGCAAACATGCACTGATGACACCATTGGCACCCATGCACTGCCAACACCGCCGGTACCCTTCACTGAGGATACTACCAGCACCGCAGCACTGCCATCCCATGTACTGAGGACACCATCAGCAACCCCACACTGCTGACACTGCTGGTCACAGTAGGTGCACTTTTGGTGTATCCAACCCACACTATATCCCACGCTATATCAGATCCACACTGTATCCCACCCACACTGTATCCAACCCACACTGTATCCCACACTATATAAAACCCGCACTGTAACCCAAACTGTATCTGACCTGCACTGTTTCTGACTCACAGGTACGGAAGGTACAGAGCAGTTTTTAATGGTCAGGGAGATTTTGGGGAACTGTTCAAGAAAAATTCTGATTGATAGGGGCTTTACAAGGATCAGTCACTGGTGTCCTGACACCTCCCATGAGGAAAATACAGATTGGGCAGTGAGAATAGGCATGTGCTGGGGGCGACTAATTGTTTTGAGCAAGGATATTCCATGCATGATGTCGATTTGTAGTACATTTCTGTGTTGCATTGTTACTTTCTATTGAACGCACTTGTGAGTTGGTTTGACCTATCCCTATGTTGGTAAAAAATATTGTGTGAGGTGGTCAAAATTGACTGGAAATTACTGGAAATAAATGTTATTGAGGTCAATAATACTGTAGGGACAAAAACAGGCCCAAATTATGTGGTTTTACCTGTTTTTACAATTTTTTAAAAAAAAAATCCAGATCCAAAACCAATACCGGAAAACAAATCAGCAAGGAAAAAAATCCAAAACAAGATTTAGATTCATCACCAAAACCAAAACAGGGGGGTCAGTGCACATCTCTAGTTACTATATGGTAATACCAGTTACTATAGGGCTAATATTAGTTACTATAAAGCTAATGCCAGTTACTATATGGTAATGCCAGTTACTATAGGGCTAATGACAGTTACTACATGGTAATAGCAGTTACTATAGAGCTAATGCCAGTTACTATATGGTAATGCCAGTTACTATAGGGCTAATGCCAGATACTATATGGTAATACCAGTTACTATAGGGCTAATGCCAGATACTATATGGTAATACCAGTTACTATAGGGGCTAATGCCAGTTACTATATGGTAATACCAGTTACTATAGGGGCTAATGCCAGTTACTATATGGTAATACCAGTTACTATAGGGCTAATATTAGTTACCATAGAGCTATTGCCAGTTACTATGTGGCAATGCCAGTTACTATGGGGCTAATTAGAGAAAGGAGGGGGATTTAACCCCCTATTGTACCTCAGCACACTGAATAATACCTGCAACAATATATGAAGACTATATGGTCATAGAAATTCAGAGATATTAGTTGCATGCATTTGCAAACACATGGGAGGCTGCCATCAGTAGTATCAGCACTTGAACGGTCCCCATCCTGGGTGCAAGAGATCTGTTAGAATCTTGCTTCCCTTCCCTTCGCATGACTCAGAATCACATGGGACTAGCATCTCACCCACAACATGCCAACAACACGCCCACCATGCAGAGCAGATCCATGCAATCGCATTGTTGCCACCTAGTTCAAACCTTGAAAAACCTATTTCACACAAAGACAGATCCATCCGAGATCCGGCTTAACTCAGAATTAGCTGACTATATGGAAAAATGTCTCCTGTAGATGTGCTTCTGCGCATGCGCTGTACAGTGTGCTAAATCTCGCTATTTGCGTCCGTGCAAATATACATCAGACTCAGAATCAGTCCATTTGTCCTTTCATCTGCAGCTTTGGCAAAATGAATGATTGTATATATCCTTAAGTTTATTATCCATCGGAAAATACAATGTTCTTCCACAAAAATATCCTTATTAAATATAATATCATTTCATTTTAGATAACTCTAGTAAGGAATTTAAGGCCAGTGATGGAAATAAAGTTTAGTTTATGTCCTGAAAATCAGTAAAAAAACAATTAAATTAATTTCTTACCGAGCTGAGCAAAGACTTCTCCAGTCTCATAGGAATCTAGTTTGCTATATCCACGATTATCGACTAGACTGATGTTCTGTGTGAGGTTATATGGTATTCTCTCAGTTGTAGCTCCTCCATCAGAACCCCTCGCCTTTGCCCAGTTTCTGTATTCTCCATCCTGCCAGGTATATATACAGGTGTTGATGAAAGAGGATTTGCCATTTCCTAAAAGACCAAACAGCTGGATGAGAATTCTGTTAAAACCCTGATTACCTCTCCTACATTGGTCAAAACTGAAATTATTAATTATATGTCTATATTGGTCTATGTCCATGTTTGCTTGGCTGAATCCTCTCATCTCTATGACTGCAAGTAAAGTGACAATGTAATTTCCTTTTTGAAGTTACTTTGCATGTCAATGATGAAGACAGAACTTCCTCATTGGTAATAAATGATAACATAAATGCAAAAATTGTTTAAACATGTGTCTTTATTCTATGAGGATGTGGGAGCAAAGGTTACATAGAGACATAAAACCACCTTATACGTAATGCAGAGTGCCAATAACTGAAGTGATTGTAGGCTAAGTATATACAGTAGCAATTTCTTGGTGAATGAATAATTCTGGTATATAAAAACATGCCTGTACAGTATGTCTACAACTTGATGTGGGAAAGTCCGATCTACACTTAGGGATACATTTACTAAAGAGCGATTTCAATCAATTTCAAATAAATCTAAATCAAAGTTGTGTTTCTGGGGCTAAATCACTCATTTACTAACACTTAGAAAACCAAATCTAAAATTGTATGTTAGTAAATGTGTGATTCAGCCCCAGCAACACGACAACAATTTAGATCCATTTGAAATTGATTAAAATTGATTGAAATAGACCTACAGTAAATTTACCCCTTAGAGTTCCTGTAAAATGATAATAGAAGTTCCAAAACCTTAGGAGTGGGAGCTGATGGTTAGCAGATACATTTTCTGGTTCTATGCCTACAAATACAATTGAAAGGTGTGTATATACGAATCCATGGCAAACTCAGGTTATATGGATACACATATGCCAGCCTGGGAATGAATCCTAATACACTGAAAGCTGCATTTGCCTTTATATATGCTCCCAACTATTGAGAGAAACTTCCAACTCTATCAAGTCTGGGACTTAGATCTTCATATGTGAGAACGAGTCCAGGACTTTTGCTTGTAACCTACTGGGGATACTCAGCAAATAGGCCACTTCTTTTATTTTTTTATCTTAAATAGCCATTGGTTAAAAGTGTTTTTATATCTCTAACAAGGAGGGGACTATAGGATATACCAGTGGTTTCCAAATTTGGTCCTCAAGGCACCCTAACAGTCCAGGTTTTAAGGAAATCCATGCTTGTGCAGAGATGGTATAATCAAACTGACTGAGGAACTGATTACTTCACCTGTGCTTAAGCAAGGATATTCTTACAACCTGGACTGTTAGGCTGCCTCGATGACTGACTTTGGGAAATGCTGGGATATACTGTGTTAACACTTAAGTGTTGGGTAATTATAATTTACTGTATGTGTATTTATGTAGAAGTTTAGAGATACAACCACACCAGTTTCATATATGATATACTCTCCGATATTAATTCGCATATGTATCATCCTTATAGGATATATGCTACCCACTATAAATAAACATCCAAAAATTTGTAAAAAAGTATAATGTTAAGGTGCACAAATGATATAAATATTGTATATAATTAAAACATAACTTTTATTAATTGCATATAAAATGAATTATTCTTAAAAGATATTGAAATATTTATTTTTATAGTTTAACAAAATCTGCGTCAAAGTTTGTGTGTTCTTTAATAAGGGATTTAGTTGTTTATTGTGCCAATATATATGTAACTTCACAATTTTCCTATTTAATTCTGTCTGGATCTTTCATATTATATTTGGCAACTATTTCAGACCACTGTTCAACAGTTAAACAATGTTGCAATATCCAGTGCTAACATTGTATTTTATTTTGTTGAACTATCCAACCTCTTAACCTGCTGATATTATATGCACTTTATTCCCTATACTAAAAGAACAAATATATATATATATATATATATATATACTTCAAAATATATCTTATTTGTGTCTAATTGTCATATTGTTATATCTTAGTCAGGAGACAAAATAAATAGATATTCCTGGATGATTCTGATTATATATCCAATTATTTTACTACAGTACATGACACACACCCAATAATGTCAGTAATCATCTGTCTCTCACTGAATCTTGAATGAGCAGTTCCTGACTTAGAGCAGCACTTAAGACTAAAGTATTATAATATAGGGGGTCATTCAGACCCACTCGCGAGCGGCAGTATGCTCGCAAGTGAGTCGATGGTCCCCACTGCGCATGCACATAACGGAGGGAGCTCCGTTGTGTGCATGCGTGAGACCCGGCGAGCGAAGGAATTTCCATCGCTCTGGGTCTCGCACCAAAGGGGGCGTGCTGTCGATGTTGATTGACAGCACGCCCCCTTTGGTGGGTGTGCCTGCCAGACGGAGGCGTTCCCATGGGAACGCCTACCGTCTGAAGCCGGCCCCACTGACATCACTAGTGACAAAATCACTCCAGGGCTTGTGGTTGAGAAACCCGACCACAGGGTTTCACTCGCAAGTCCGATGGTCGGAATGGTCAAGACCATTGCGACCATCTTGTTGGACGCTCGTATATGCTGTGGGTGGTGACTCACAGCTATACGAGCATCCAGGAAGACGCTCCATTTTAATGGAGGAGGGCCCTGATTCAGAGCGAGCACTCTGGTCAGAGCGTCCGGCTCTGAATCAGGGCCATAGTTCTTATTATAAAAGAAGTTTGCAACCATAGTTTGTAGTCATACAATAGTGATTCTGACATGTGGTTCTAAATCATTAATCATAGATAAACCTGAATGTGTGTATCCAATCCAGGTCAATTTTATTGGCTCTTATAGCTTAATATACACCGACTTTATCAAGTTTATAAGTGTTACCAACATAATAACAGCCTAAGTGGAAAGTATCATAAAGTTCCCTCCATATAGTATTTGATGAAATAGTATGATTGATATAGTTGTTAATTAGATGAATAACATCTATAGCTGAGACAAGTTCACTTCATGCTATTTATCTTATCATGCAGTTCTCTATCATCTCTGCTAGGAGCATATGTGTAAATCATATAGATAAAGTACACTGTTATTCTATTTAATCAGACTGTGTTGCGGCTTCTGATTATGAATGTGTTCTGCTCCAGCATATATTTATTAAGGCAGGTCACATGCAGACATTTTCTGCTCCAGCATATATTTATTAAGGCAGTGTCACATACAGACATTCTCTGCTCCAGCATATATTTATTAAGGCAGGTCACATGCAGACATTCTCTACTCCAGCATATATTTATTAAGGCAGGTCACATGCAGACATTCTCTGCTCCAGCATATATTTATTAAGGCAGGTCACATGCAGACATTCTCTGCTCCAGCATATATTTATTAAGGCAGGTCACATGCAGACATTCTCTGCTCCAGCATATATTTATTAAGGCAGGTCACATGCAGACAATTTCTGCTCCAGCATATATTTATTAAGGCAGGTCACATGCAGACATTCTCTGCTCCAGCATATATTTATTAAGGCAGGTCACATGCAGACATTCTCTGCTCCAGCATATATTTATTAAGGCAGTGTCACATGCAGACATTCTCTGCTCCAGCATATATTTATTAAGGCAGTTCACATGCAGACATTCTCTGCTCCAGCATATATTTATTAACGCAGGTCACATGCAGACATTTTCTGCTCCAGCATATATTTATTAAGGCAGGTCACATGCAGACATTCTCTGCTCCAGCATATATTTATTAAGGCAGGTCACATGCAGACATTCTCTGCTCCAGCATATATTTAATAAGGCAGGTCACATGCAGACATTTTCTGCTCCAGCATATATTTATTAAGGCAGGTCACATGCAGACATTCTCTGCTCCAGCATATAATTATTAAGGCAGGTCACATGCAGACATTTTCTGCTCCAGCATATATTTATTAAGGCAGGTCACATGCAGACATTCTCTGCTCCAGCATATATTTATTAAGGCAGGTCACATGCAGACATTTTCTGCTCCAGCATATATTTATTAAGGCAGGTCACATGCAGACATTCTCTGCTCCAGCATATATTTATTAAGGCAGGTCACATGCAGACATTCTCTGCTCCAGCATATATTTATTAAGGCAGTGTCACATGCAAACATTCTCTGCTCCAGCATATATTTATTAAGGAAGTTCAAACATTCATATATTTATTAAGGCAGGTCACATGCAGACATTCTCTGCTCCAGCATATATTTATTAAGGCAGGTCACATGCAGACATTCTCTGCTCCAGCATATATTTAATAAGGCAGGTCTCATGCAGACATTTTCTGCTCCAGCATATATTTATTAAGGCAGGTCACATGCAGACATTCTCTGCTCCAGCATATATTTATTAAGGCAGGTCACATGCAGACATTCTCTGCTCCAGCATATATTTATTAAGGCAGTGTCACATGCAGACATTCTCTGCTCCAGCATAAATTTATTAAGGCAGTGTCACATGCAGACATTCTCTACTCCAGCATATATTTATTTATTAAGGCAGGTCACATGCAGACATTCTCTGCTCCAGCATATATTTATTAAGACAGTTCACATACAGACATTCTCTGCTCCAGCATATATTTATTAAGGCAGGTCACATGCAGACATTCTCTGCTCCAGCATATATTTATTAAGGCAGGTCACATACAGACATTTTCTGCTCCAGCATATATTTATTAAGACAGTTCACATACAGACATTCTCTGCTCCAGCATATATTTATTAAGGCAGGTCACATACAGACTTTTTCTGCTCCAGCATATATTTATTAAGACAGTTCACATACAGACATTCTCTGCTCCAGCATATATTTATTAAGACAGTTCACATACAGACATTCTCTGCTACAGCATATATTTATTAAGGCAGGTCACATGCAGACATTTTCTGCTCCAGCATATTAGTAAGGCAGGTCATATGCAGACATTCTCTGCTCCAGCATATATTTATTAAGGCAGTTCACATGCAGACATTTTCTACTCCAGCATATATTTATTAAGGCAGTTCACATGCAGACATTCTCTGCTCAAGCATATATTTATTAAGGCAGGTCACATGCAGACATTTTCTGCTCCAGCATATATTTAGTAAGGCAGGTCATATGCAGACATTCTCTGCTCCAGCATATATTTATTAAGGCAGTTCACATGCAGACATTTTCTACTCCAGCATATATTTATTAAGGCAGTGTCACATACAGACATTCTCTGCTCCAGCATATATTTATTAAGACAGGTCACATACATACTTTTTATGCTCCAGCATATATTTATTAAGACAGTTAACATACAGACATTCTCTGCTCCAGCATATATTTATTAAGACAGTTCACATACAGACAATCTCTGCTACAGCATATATTTATTAAGGCAGTGTCACATGCAGACATTTTCTGCTCCAGCATATATTTAGTAAGGCAGGTCATATGCAGACATTCTCTGCTCCAGCATATATTTATTAAGGCAGTTCACATGCAGACATTTTCTACTCCAGCATATATTTATTATGGCAGTGTCACATACAGACATTCTCTGCTTCAGCATATATTTATTAAGGCAGGTCACATACAGACATTCTCTACTCCAGCATATATTTATTAAGGCAGTTCACATGCAGACTTTCTCTGCTCCAGCATATATTTATTAAGGCAGTGTCACATGCAGACATTCTCTGCACCAGCATATATTTATTAAGGCAGGTCACATGCAGACAATCTCTGCTCCAGCATATATTTATTAAGGCAGGTCACATGCAGACATTCTCTGCTCCAGCATATATTTATTAAGACAGTTCACATACAGACATTCTCTGCTCCAGCATATATTTATTAAGACAGTTCACATACAGACATTCTCTGCTCCAGCATATATTTATTAAGGCAGTTCACATGCAGACATTCTCTGCTCCAGCATATATTTATTATGGCAGTGTCACATACAGACATTCTCTGCTTCAGCATATATTTATTAAGGCAGGTCACATACAGACATTCTCTACTCCAGCATGTATTTATTAAGGCAGTTCACATGCAGACATTCTCTGCTCCAGCATATATTTATTAAGGCAGTGTCACATGCAGACATTCTCTGCACCAGCATATATTTATTAAGGCAGGTCACATGCAGACATTCTCTGCTCCAGCATATATTTATTAAGGCAGGTCACATGCAGACATTCTCTGCTCCAGCATATACATATTAAGGCTGATCAAATGCAGACATTTTTTGCTCCAGCATATATTTATTAAGGCAGGTCACATGCAGACATTTTCGGCTCCAGCATATATTTATTAAGCAGGTCACATGCAGACATTCTCTGCTCCAGCATATATTTATTAAGGCAGGTCACATGCAGACTCTCTCTGCTCCAGCTTATATTTATTAAGGCAGTGTCACATACAGACATTCTCTGCTCCAGCATATATTTATTAAGGCAGGTCACATGCAGACATTCTCTGCTCCAGCTTATATTTATTAAGGCAGGTCACATAAAGACATTCTCTGCTCCAGCATATATTAATTAAGGCAGGTCACATGCAGACATTCTCTGCTCCAGCATATATTAATTAAGGCAGTGTCACATGCAGACATTTTCTGTTCCAGCATATATTTATTAAGACAGTTCACATACAGACATTCTCTGCTACAGCAAATATTTATTAAGGAAGGTCACATGCAGACATTCTCTGCTCCAGCATATATTTATTAAGGCAGGTCACATGCAGACATTCTCTGCTCCAGCATATATTTATTAAGGCAGGTCACATGCAGACATTCTCTGCACCAGCATATATTTATTAAGGCAGGTCACAAGCAGACATTTTCTGCTCCAGCATATATTTATTAAAGAAGTTCACATGCAGACATTCTCTGCTCCAGCATATATTTATTAAGGCAGGTCACATGCAGACATTCTCTGCTCCAGCATATATTTATTATGGCAGTGTCACATACAGACATTCTCTGCTTCAGCATATATTTATTAAGGCAGGTCACATACAGACATTCTCTACTCCAGCATATATTTATTAAGGCAGTTCACATGCAGACATTCTCTGCTCCAGCATATATTTATTAAGGCAGTGTCACATGCAGACATTCTCTGCACCAGCATATATTTATTAAGGCAGGTCACATGCAGACATTCTCTGCTCCAGCATATATTTATTAAGGCAGGTCACATGCAGACATTTTCGGCTCCAGCATATATTTATTAAGCAGGTCACATGCAGACATTCTCTGCTCCAGCATATATTTATTAAGGCAGGTCACATGCAGACTCTCTCTGCTCCAGCTTATATTTATTAAGGCAGTGTCACATACAGACATTCTCTGCTCCAGCATATATTTATTAAGGCAGGTCACATGCAGACATTCTCTGCTCCAGCTTATATTTATTAAGGCAGGTCACATAAAGACATTCTCTGCTCCAGCATATATTAATTAAGGCAGGTCACATGCAGACATTCTCTGCTCCAGCATATATTAATTAAGGCAGTGTCACATGCAGACATTTTCTGTTCCAGCATATATTTATTAAGACAGTTCACATACAGACATTCTCTGCTACAGCATATATTTATTAAGGAAGGTCACATGCAGACATTCTCTGCTCCAGCATATATTTATTAAGGCAGGTCACATGCAGACATTCTCTGCTCCAGCATATATTTATTAAGGCAGGTCACATGCAGACATTCTCTGCTCCAGCATATATTTATTAAGGCAGGTCACAAGCAGACATTTTCTGCTCCAGCATATATTTATTAAAGAAGTTCACATGCAGACATTCTCTGCTCCAGCATATATTTATTAAGGCAGGTCACATGCAAACAATCTCAGCTCCAGCATATATTTATTAAGGCAGGTCACATGCAGACATTCTCTGCTCCAGCATATATTTATTATGGCAGTGTCACATACAGACATTCTCTGTTTCAGCATATATTTATTAAGGCAGTGTCACATACAGATATTCTATGCTCCAGCATATATTTATTAAGGCAGGTCACATGCAAACAATCTCAGCTCCAGCATATATTTATTAAGGCAGGTCACATGCAGACATTCTCTGCTCCAGCATATATTTATTAAGGCAGGTCACATGCAAACAATCTCAGCTCCAGCATATATTTATTAAGGCAGTTCACATGCAGACATCCTCTGCTTCAGCATATATTTATTAAGGCAGGTCACATACAGACATTCTCTGCTCCAGCATATATTTATTAAGGTAGGTCACATGCAGACATTCTCTGCTCCTGCTTATATTTATTAAGGCAGTGTCACATACAGACATTCTCTGCTCCAGCATATATTTATTATGGCAGTGTCACATACAGACATTCTATGCTTCAGCATATATTTATTAAGGCAGTGTCACATACAGACATTCTCTGCTCCAGCATATATTTATTAAGGCAGTGTCACATGCAGACATTCTCTGCACCAGCATATATTTATTAAGGCAGGTCACATGCAGACAATCTCTGCTCCAGCATATATTTATTAAGGCAGGTCACATGCAGACATTCTCTGCTCCAGCATATATTTATTAAGACAGTTCACATACAGACATTCTCTGCTCCAGCATATATTTATTAAGACAGTTCACATACAGACATTCTCTGCTCCAGCATATATTTATTAAGGCAGTTCACATGCAGACATTCTCTGCTCCAGCATATATTTATTATGGCAGTGTCACATACAGACATTCTCTGCTTCAGCATATATTTATTAAGGCAGGTCACATACAGACATTCTCTACTCCAGCATATATTTATTAAGGCAGTTCACATGCAGACATTCTCTGCTCCAGCATATATTTATTAAGGCAGTGTCACATGCAGACATTCTCTGCACCAGCATATATTTATTAAGGCAGGTCACATGCAGACATTCTCTGCTCCAGCATATATTTATTAAGGCAGGTCACATGCAGACATTCTCTGCTCCAGCATATACATATTAAGGCTGATCAAATGCAGACATTCTTTGCTCCAGCATATATTTATTAAGGCAGGTCACATGCAGACATTTTCGGCTCCAGCATATATTTATTAAGCAGGCCACATGCAGACATTCTCTGCTCCATCATATATTTATTAAGGCAGGTCACATGCAGACTCTCTCTGCTCCAGCTTATATTTATTAAGGCAGTGTCACATACAGACATTCTCTGCTCCAGCATATATTTATTAAGGCAGGTCACATGCAGACATTCTCTGCTCCAGCTTATATTTATTAAGGCAGGTCACATAAAGACATTCTCTGCTCCAGCATATATTAATTAAGGCAGGTCACATGCAGACATTCTCTGCTCCAGCATATATTAATTAAGGCAGTGTCACATGCAGACATTTTCTGTTCCAGCATATATTTATTAAGACAGTTCACATACAGACATTCTCTGCTACAGCAAATATTTATTAAGGAAGGTCACATGCAGACATTCTCTGCTCCAGCATATATTTATTAAGGCAGGTCACATGCAGACATTCTCTGCTCCAGCATATATTTATTAAGGCAGGTCACATGCAGACATTCTCTGCTCCAGCATATATTTATTAAGGCAGGTCACAAGCAGACATTTTCTGCTCCAGCATATATTTATTAAAGAAGTTCACATGCAGACATTCTCTGCTCCAGCATATATTTATTAAGGCAGGTCACATGCAGACATTCTCTGCTCCAGCATATATTTATTATGGCAGTGTCACATACAGACATTCTCTGCTTCAGCATATATTTATTAAGGCAGGTCACATACAGACATTCTCTACTCCAGCATATATTTATTAAGGCAGTTCACATGCAGACATTCTCTGCTCCAGCATATATTTATTAAGGCAGTGTCACATGCAGACATTCTCTGCACCAGCATATATTTATTAAGGCAGGTCACATGCAGACATTCTCTGCTCCAGCATATATTTATTAAGGCAGGTCACATGCAGACATTCTCTGCTCCAGCATATACATATTAAGGCTGATCAAATGCAGACATTCTCTGCTCCAGCATATATTTATTAAGGCAGGTCACATGCAGACATTTTCGGCTCCAGCATATATTTATTAAGCAGGTCACATGCAGACATTCTCTGCTCCAGCATATATTTATTAAGGCAGGTCACATGCAGACTCTCTCTGCTCCAGCTTATATTTATTAAGGCAGTGTCACATACAGACATTCTCTGCTCCAGCATATATTTATTAAGGCAGGTCACATGCAGACATTCTCTGCTCCAGCTTATATTTATTAAGGCAGGTCACATAAAGACATTCTCTGCTCCAGCATATATTAATTAAGGCAGGTCACATGCAGACATTCTCTGCTCCAGCATATATTAATTAAGGCAGTGTCACATGCAGACATTTTCTGTTCCAGCATATATTTATTAAGACAGTTCACATACAGACATTCTCTGCTACAGCATATATTTATTAAGGAAGGTCACATGCAGACATTCTCTGCTCCAGCATATATTTATTAAGGCAGGTCACATGCAGACATTCTCTGCTCCAGCATATATTTAATAAGGCAGGTCACATGCAGACATTCTCTGCTCCAGCATATATTTATTAAGGCAGGTCACAAGCAGACATTTTCTGCTCCAGCATATATTTATTAAGGCAGGTCACATGCAGACTCTCTCTGCTCCAGCTTATATTTATTAAGGCAGTGTCACATACAGACATTCTCTGCTCCAGCATATATTTATTAAGGCAGGTCACATGCAGACATTCTCTGCTCCAGCTTATATTTATTAAGGCAGGTCACATAAAGACATTCTCTGCTCCAGCATATATTAATTAAGGCAGGTCACATGCAGACATTCTCTGCTCCAGCATATATTAATTAAGGCAGTGTCACATGCAGACATTTTCTGTTCCAGCATATATTTATTAAGACAGTTCACATACAGACATTCTCTGCTACAGCAAATATTTATTAAGGAAGGTCACATGCAGACATTCTCTGCTCCAGCATATATTTATTAAGGCAGGTCACATGCAGACATTCTCTGCTCCAGCATATATTTATTAAGGCAGGTCACATGCAGACATTCTCTGCTCCAGCATATATTTATTAAGGCAGGTCACAAGCAGACATTTTCTGCTCCAGCATATATTTATTAAAGAAGTTCACATGCAGACATTCTCTGCTCCAGCATATATTTATTAAGGCAGGTCACATGCAGACATTCTCTGCTCCAGCATATATTTATTATGGCAGTGTCACATACAGACATTCTCTGCTTCAGCATATATTTATTAAGGCAGGTCACATACAGACATTCTCTACTCCAGCATATATTTATTAAGGCAGTTCACATGCAGACATTCTCTGCTCCAGCATATATTTATTAAGGCAGTGTCACATGCAGACATTCTCTGCACCAGCATATATTTATTAAGGCAGGTCACATGCAGACATTCTCTGCTCCAGCATATATTTATTAAGGCAGGTCACATGCAGACATTCTCTGCTCCAGCATATACATATTAAGGCTGATCAAATGCAGACATTCTCTGCTCCAGCATATATTTATTAAGGCAGGTCACATGCAGACATTTTCGGCTCCAGCATATATTTATTAAGCAGGTCACATGCAGACATTCTCTGCTCCAGCATATATTTATTAAGGCAGGTCACATGCAGACTCTCTCTGCTCCAGCTTATATTTATTAAGGCAGTGTCACATACAGACATTCTCTGCTCCAGCATATATTTATTAAGGCAGGTCACATGCAGACATTCTCTGCTCCAGCTTATATTTATTAAGGCAGGTCACATAAAGACATTCTCTGCTCCAGCATATATTAATTAAGGCAGGTCACATGCAGACATTCTCTGCTCCAGCATATATTAATTAAGGCAGTGTCACATGCAGACATTTTCTGTTCCAGCATATATTTATTAAGACAGTTCACATACAGACATTCTCTGCTACAGCATATATTTATTAAGGAAGGTCACATGCAGACATTCTCTGCTCCAGCATATATTTATTAAGGCAGGTCACATGCAGACATTCTCTGCTCCAGCATATATTTAATAAGGCAGGTCACATGCAGACATTCTCTGCTCCAGCATATATTTATTAAGGCAGGTCACAAGCAGACATTTTCTGCTCCAGCATATATTTATTAAAGAAGTTCACATGCAGACATTCTCTGCTCCAGCATATATTTATTAAGGCAGGTCACATGCAAACAATCTCAGCTCCAGCATATATTTATTAAGGCAGGTCACATGCAGACATTCTCTGCTCCAGCATATATTTATTATGGCAGTGTCACATACAGACATTCTCTGTTTCAGCATATATTTATTAAGGCAGTGTCACATACAGATATTCTATGCTCCAGCATATATTTATTAAGGCAGGTCACATGCAAACAATCTCAGTTCCAGCATATATTTATTAAGGCAGGTCACATGCAGACATTCTCTGCTCCAGCATATATTTATTAAGGCAGGTCACATGCAAACAATCTCAGCTCCAGCATATATTTATTAAGGCAGTTCACATGCAGACATCCTCTGCTTCAGCATATATTTATTAAGGCAGGTCACATACAGACATTCTCTGCTCCAGCATATATTTATTAAGGTAGGTCACATGCAGACATTCTCTGCTCCTGCTTATATTTATTAAGGCAGTGTCACATACAGACATTCTCTGCTCCAGCATATATTTATTATGGCAGTGTCACATACAGACATTCTATGCTTCAGCATATATTTATTAAGGCAGGTCACATGCAGACATTCTCTGCTCCAGCATATACATATTAAGGCTGATCAAATGCAGACATTCTCTGCTCCAGCATATATTTATTAAGGCAGGTCACATGCAGACATCCTCTGCTCCAGCATATACAGTACTTACAAAGGCAGCTCAAATGCAGACACTCTCTGCTCCAGCATATATTTATTAAGGCAGGTCACATGCAGACATTTTCTGCTCCAGCATATATTTATTAAGGCAGGTCACATGCAGACATTCTCTGCTCCAGCATATATTTATTAAGGCAGGTAACATGCAGACAATCTCTGCTCCAGGATATATTTATTAAGGCAGGTCACATGCAGACACTCTCTGCTCCAGCATACATTTAATAAGGCAGGTCACATGCAGACATTCTCTGCTCCAGCATACATTTAATAAGGCTGGTCACATGCAGACATTCTCTGCTCCAGCATTCATTTAATAAGGCCGGTCACATGCAGACATTCTCTGCTCCAGCATACATTTAATAAGGCAGGTCACATGCAGACACTCTCTGCTCCAGCATACATTTATTAAGGCAGGTCACATGCAGACATTCTCTGTTCAAGCCTATATTTATTAAGGCAGGTCACAAGCAGACATTCTCTGCTCCAGCATATATTTATTAAGGCAGTTCACATGCAGATATTCTCTGCTCCAGCTTATATTTATTAAGGCAGGTCACATGCAGACATTCTCTGCTCCAGTATATATTTATTAAGGCAGGTCACATGCAGACATTCTCTGCTGCAGCTTATATTTATTAAGGCAGTTCACATGCAGACATTCTCTGCTCCAGCATATATTTATTATGGCAGTGTCACATACAGACATTCTCTGCTTCAGCATATATTTATTAAGGCAGGTCACATACAGACATTCTCTACTCCAGCATATATTTATTAAGACAGTTCACATACAGACATTCTCTGCTCCAGCATATATTTATTAAGGAAGGTCACATGCAGACATTCTCTGCTCCAGCATATATTTATTAAGGCAGGTCACATGCAGACATGCTCTGCTCCAGCATATATTTATTAAGGCAGGTCACATGCAGACATTCTCTGCTCCAGCATATATTTATTAAGGCAGGTCACATGCAGACATTCTCTGCTCCAGCATATATTTATTAAGGCAGGTCACATGCAGACATTTTCTGCTACAGCATATATTTATTAAGGCAGGTCACATGCAGACATTCTCTGCTCCAGCATATATTTATTAAGGCAGTGTCACATACAGACATTCTCTGTTTCAGCATATATTTATTAAGGCAGTGTCACATACAGATATTCTCTGCTCCAGCATATATTTATTAAGGCAGTTCACATGCAGACATCCTCTGCTTCAGCATATATTTATTAAGGCAGGTCACATGCAGACATTCTCTGCTCCAGCATATATTTATTAAGGCAGGTCACATGCAGACATTTTCTGCTCCAGCATATATTTATTAAAGCAGGTCACATGCAGACATTCTCTGCTCCAGCATATATTTATTAAGGCAGTTCACATGCAGACATCCTCTGCTTCAGCATATATTTATTAAGGCAGGTCACATGCAGACATCCTCTGCTTCAGCATATATTTATTAAGGCAGGTCACATGCAGACATTTTCTGCTCCAGCATATATTTATTAAAGCAGGTCACATGCAGACATTCTCTGCTCCAGCTCATATGTATTAAGGCAGGTCACATACAGACATTCTCTGCTCCAGCATATATTTATTATGGCAGTGTCACATACAGACATTCTCTGCTTCAGCATATATTTATTAAGGCAGGTCACATGCAGACATTCTCTGCTCCAGCATATACATATTAAGGCTGATCAAATGCAGACATTCTCTGCTCCAGCATATATTTATTAAGGCAGGTCACATGCAGACATTTTCTGCTCCAGCTTATATTTATTAAGGCAGGTCACATGCAGACATTTTCTGCTCCAGCATATATTTATTAAGGCAGGTCAAATGCAGACATTCTCTGCTCCAGCATATTTTTATTAAGGCAGGTAACATGCAGACAAGTTCTGCTCCAGCATATATTTATTAATGCAGGTCACATGCAGACACTCTCTGCTCCAGCATATATTTATTAAGGCAGGTCACATGCAGACATTTTCTGCTCCAGCATATATTTATTAAGGCAGGTGAAATGCAGACATTCTCTGCTCCAGCATATATTTATTAAGGCAGGTAACATGCAGACAATCTCTGCTCCAGCATATATTTATTAAGGCAGGTCACATGCAAACAATCTCAGCTCCAGCATATATTTATTAAGGCAGGTCACATGCAGACATTCTCTGCTCCAGCATATATTTATTAAGGCAGTGTCACATGCAGAAATTCTCTGCTCAAGCATATATTTATTAAGGCAGGTCACATGCAAACAATCTCAGCTCCAGCATATATTTATTAAGGCAGTGTCACATACAGATATTCTCTGCTTCAGCATATATTTATTAAGGCAGTGTCACATACAGATAGTCTCTGCTCCAGCATATATTTATTAAGGCAGTTCACATGCAGACATCCTCTGCTTCAGCATATATTTATTAAGGCAGGTCACATGCAGACATTCTCTGCTCCAGCTTATATTTATTAAGGCAGGTCACATACAGACATTCTCTGCTCCAGCATATATTTATTAAGGCAGGTCACATGCAGACATTTTCTGCTCCAGCATATATTTATTAAGGCAGGTCACATGCAGACATTCTCTGCTCCAGCATATATTTATTAAGGCAGGTCACATACAGACATTCTCTGCTACAGCATATATTTATTATGGCAGTGTCACATACAGACATTCTCTGCTTCAGCATATATTTATTAAGGTAGGTCACATGCAGACATTCTCTGCTCCAGCATAAGCATATTAAGGCTGATCAAATGCAGACATTATCTGCACCAGCATATATTTATTAAGGCAGGTCACATGCAGACATTTTCTGCTCCAGCATATATTTATTAAGGTAGGTCACATGCAGACATTCTCTGCTCCAGCATATATTTATTAAGGCAGGTAACATGCTGACAATCTCTGCTCCAGCATATATTTATTAAGGCATGTCACATGCAGACACTCTCTGCTCCAGCAAACATTTAATAAGGCAGGTCACATGCAGACATTCTCTGCTCCAGCATACATTTAATAAGGCAGGTCACATGCAGACATTCTCTGCTCCAGCATACATTTAATAAGGCAGGTCACATGCAGACATTCTCTGCTCCAGCATACATTTAATAAGGCAGGTCACATGCAGACACTCTCTGCTCCAGCATACATTTATTAAGGCAGGTCACATGCAGCCATTCTCTGCTCAAGCATATATTTATTAAGGCAGGTCACATGCAGACATTCTCTGCTCCAGCATATATTTATTAAGGCAGGTCACAAGCAGACATTTTCTGCTCCAGCATATATTTATTAAAGAAGTTCACATGCAGACATTCTCTGCTCCAGCATATATTTATTAAGGCAGGTCACATGCAAACAATCTCAGCTCCAGCATATATTTATTAAGGCAGGTCACATGCAGACATTCTCTGCTCCAGCATATATTTATTATGGCAGTGTCACATACAGACATTCTCTGTTTCAGCATATATTTATTAAGGCAGTGTCACATACAGATATTCTATGCTCCAGCATATATTTATTAAGGCAGGTCACATGCAAACAATCTCAGTTCCAGCATATATTTATTAAGGCAGGTCACATGCAGACATTCTCTGCTCCAGCATATATTTATTAAGGCAGGTCACATGCAAACAATCTCAGCTCCAGCATATATTTATTAAGGCAGTTCACATGCAGACATCCTCTGCTTCAGCATATATTTATTAAGGCAGGTCACATACAGACATTCTCTGCTCCAGCATATATTTATTAAGGTAGGTCACATGCAGACATTCTCTGCTCCTGCTTATATTTATTAAGGCAGTGTCACATACAGACATTCTCTGCTCCAGCATATATTTATTATGGCAGTGTCACATACAGACATTCTATGCTTCAGCATATATTTATTAAGGCAGGTCACATGCAGACATTCTCTGCTCCAGCATATACATATTAAGGCTGATCAAATGCAGACATTCTCTGCTCCAGCATATATTTATTAAGGCAGGTCACATGCAGACATCCTCTGCTCCAGCATATACAGTACTTACAAAGGCAGCTCAAATGCAGACTCTCTCTGCTCCAGCATATATTTATTAAGGCAGGTCACATGCAGACATTTTCTGCTCCAGCATATATTTATTAAGGCAGGTCACATGCAGACATTCTCTGCTCCAGCATATATTTATTAAGGCAGGTAACATGCAGACAATCTCTGCTCCAGGATATATTTATTAAGGCAGGTCACATGCAGACACTCTCTGCTCCAGCATACATTTAATAAGGCAGGTCACATGCAGACATTCTCTGCTCCAGCATACATTTAATAAGGCTGGTCACATGCAGACATTCTCTGCTCCAGCATACATTTAATAAGGCCGGTCACATGCAGACATTCTCTGCTCCAGCATACATTTAATAAGGCAGGTCACATGCAGACACTCTCTGCTCCAGCATACATTTATTAAGGCAGGTCACATGCAGACATTCTCTGTTCAAGCCTATATTTATTAAGGCAGGTCACAAGCAGACATTCTCTGCTCCAGCATATATTTATTAAGGCAGTTCACATGCAGATATTCTCTGCTCCAGCTTATATTTATTAAGGCAGGTCACATGCAGACATTCTCTGCTCCAGTATATATTTATTAAGGCAGGTCACATGCAGACATTCTCTGCTGCAGCTTATATTTATTAAGGCAGTTCACATGCAGACATTCTCTGCTCCAGCATATATTTATTATGGCAGTGTCACATACAGACATTCTCTGCTTCAGCATATATTTATTAAGGCAGGTCACATACAGACATTCTCTACTCCAGCATATATTTATTAAGACAGTTCACATACAGACATTCTCTGCTCCAGCATATATTTATTAAGGAAGGTCACATGCAGACATTCTCTGCTCCAGCATATATTTATTAAGGCAGGTCACATGCAGACATGCTCTGCTCCAGCATATATTTATTAAGGCAGGTCACATGCAGACATTCTCTGCTCCAGCATATATTTATTAAGGCAGGTCACATGCAGACATTCTCTGCTCCAGCATATATTTATTAAGGCAGGTCACATGCAGACATTTTCTGCTACAGCATATATTTATTAAGGCAGGTCACATGCAGACATTCTCTGCTCCAGCATATATTTATTAAGGCAGTGTCACATACAGACATTCTCTGTTTCAGCATATATTTATTAAGGCAGTGTCACATACAGATATTCTCTGCTCCAGCATATATTTATTAAGGCAGTTCACATGCAGACATCCTCTGCTTCAGCATATATTTATTAAGGCAGGTCACATGCAGACATTCTCTGCTCCAGCATATATTTATTAAGGTAGGTCACATGCAGACATTTTCTGCTCCAGCATATATTTATTAAAGCAGGTCACATGCAGACATTCTCTGCTCCAGCTCATATGTATTAAGGCAGGTCACATACAGACATTCTCTGCTCCAGCATATATTTATTATGGCAGTGTCACATACAGACATTCTCTGCTTCAGCATATATTTATTAAGGCAGGTCACATGCAGACATTCTCTGCTCCAGCATATACATATTAAGGCTGATCAAATGCAGACATTCTCTGCTCAAGCATATATTTATTAAGGCAGGTCACATGCAGACATTTTCTGCTCCAGCATATATTTATTAAGGCAGGTCACATGCAGACATTTTCTGCTCCAGCATATATTTATTAAGGCAGGTCAAATGCAGACATTCTCTGCTCCAGCATATATTTATTAAGGCAGGTAACATGCAGACAATCTCTGCTCCAGCATATATTTATTAATGCAGGTCACATGCAGACATTTTCTGCTCCAGCATATATTTATTAAGGCAGGTGAAATGCAGACATTCTCTGCTCCAGCATATATTTATTAAGGCAGGTAACATGCAGACAATCTCTGCTCCAGCATATATTTATTAAGGCAGGTCACATGCAAACAATCTCAGCTCCAGCATATATTTATTAAGGCAGGTCACATGCAGACATTCTCTGCTCCAGCATATATTTATTAAGGCAGTGTCACATGCAGAAATTCTCTGCTCAAGCATATATTTATTAAGGCAGGTCACATGCAAACAATCTCAGCTCCAGCATATATTTATTAAGGCAGTGTCACATACAGATATTCTCTGCTTCAGCATATATTTATTAAGGCAGTGTCACATACAGATAGTCTCTGCTCCAGCATATATTTATTAAGGCAGTTCACATGCAGACATCCTCTGCTTCAGCATATATTTATTAAGGCAGGTCACATGCAGACATTCTCTGCTCCAGCTTATATTTATTAAGGCAGGTCACATACAGACATTCTCTGCTCCAGCATATATTTATTAAGGCAGGTCACATGCAGACATTTTCTGCTCCAGCATATATTTATTAAGGCAGGTCACATGCAGACATTTTCTGCTACAGCATATATTTATTAAGGCAGGTCACATGCAGACATTCTCTGCTCCAGCATATATTTATTAAGGCAGTGTCACATACAGACATTCTCTGTTTCAGCATATATTTATTAAGGCAGTGTCACATACAGATATTCTCTGCTCCAGCATATATTTATTAAGGCAGTTCACATGCAGACATCCTCTGCTTCAGCATATATTTATTAAGGCAGGTCACATGCAGACATTCTCTGCTCCAGCATATATTTATTAAGGTAGGTCACATGCAGACATTTTCTGCTCCAGCATATATTTATTAAAGCAGGTCACATGCAGACATTCTCTGCTCCAGCTCATATGTATTAAGGCAGGTCACATACAGACATTCTCTGCTCCAGCATATATTTATTATGGCAGTGTCACATACAGACATTCTCTGCTTCAGCATATATTTATTAAGGCAGGTCACATGCAGACATTCTCTGCTCCAGCATATACATATTAAGGCTGATCAAATGCAGACATTCTCTGCTCCAGCATATATTTATTAAGGCAGGTCACATGCAGACATTTTCTGCTCCAGCATATATTTATTAAGGCAGGTCACATGCAGACATTTTCTGCTCCAGCATATATTTATTAAGGCAGGTCAAATGCAGACATTCTCTGCTCCAGCATATATTTATTAAGGCAGGTAACATGCAGACAATCTCTGCTCCAGCATATATTTATTAATGCAGGTCACATGCAGACATTTTCTGCTCCAGCATATATTTATTAAGGCAGGTGAAATGCAGACATTCTCTGCTCCAGCATATATTTATTAAGGCAGGTAACATGCAGACAATCTCTGCTCCAGCATATATTTATTAAGGCAGGTCACATGCAAACAATCTCAGCTCCAGCATATATTTATTAAGGCAGGTCACATGCAGACATTCTCTGCTCCAGCATATATTTATTAAGGCAGTGTCACATGCAGAAATTCTCTGCTCAAGCATATATTTATTAAGGCAGGTCACATGCAAACAATCTCAGCTCCAGCATATATTTATTAAGGCAGTGTCACATACAGATATTCTCTGCTTCAGCATATATTTATTAAGGCAGTGTCACATACAGATAGTCTCTGCTCCAGCATATATTTATTAAGGCAGTTCACATGCAGACATCCTCTGCTTCAGCATATATTTATTAAGGCAGGTCACATGCAGACATTCTCTGCTCCAGCTTATATTTATTAAGGCAGGTCACATACAGACATTCTCTGCTCCAGCATATATTTATTAAGGCAGGTCACATGCAGACATTTTCTGCTCCAGCATATATTTATTAAGGCAGGTCACATGCAGACATTCTCTGCTCCAGCATATATTTATTAAGGCAGGTCACATACAGACATTCTCTGCTACAGCATATATTTATTATGGCAGTGTCACATACAGACATTCTCTGCTTCAGCATATATTTATTAAGGTAGGTCACATGCAGACATTCTCTGCTCCAGCATAAGCATATTAAGGCTGATCAAATGCAGACATTATCTGCACCAGCATATATTTATTAAGGCAGGTCACATGCAGACATTTTCTGCTCCAGCATATATTTATTAAGGTAGGTCACATGCAGACATTCTCTGCTCCAGCATATATTTATTAAGGCAGGTAACATGCTGACAATCTCTGCTCCAGCATATATTTATTAAGGCATGTCACATGCAGACACTCTCTGCTCCAGCAAACATTTAATAAGGCAGGTCACATGCAGACATTCTCTGCTCCAGCATACATTTAATAAGGCAGGTCACATGCAGACATTCTCTGCTCCAGCATACATTTAATAAGGCAGGTCACATGCAGACATTCTCTGCTCCAGCATACATTTAATAAGGCAGGTCACATGCAGACACTCTCTGCTCCAGCATACATTTATTAAGGCAGGTCACATGCAGCCATTCTCTGCTCAAGCATATATTTATTAAGGCAGGTCACATGCAGACATTCTCTGCTCCAGCATAAATTTATTAAGGCAGTTCACATGCAGATATTCTCTGCTCCAGCTTATATTTATTAAGGCAGGTCACATGCAGACATTCTCTGCTCCAGCATATATTTATTAAGGCAGGTCACATGCAGACATTCTCTGCTCCAGCTTATAATTATTAAGGCAGTTCACATGCAGACATTCTCTGCTCCAGCATATATTTATTATGGCAGTGTCACATACAGACATTCTCTGCTTCAGCATATATTTATTAAGGCAGGTCACATGCAGACATTTTCTGCTCCAGCATATATGTATTAAGGTAGGTCACATGCAGACATTCTCTGCTCCAGCATATATTTATTAAGGCAGTGTCACATACAGACATTCTCCGCTTCAGCATATATTTATTAAGGCAGGTCACATACAGACATTCTCTGCTCCAGCATATATTTATTAAGGCAGTTCACATGCAGACATTTTCTGCTCCAGCATATATTTATTAAGGCAGGTCACATACAGACATTCTCTGCTCCAGCTTATATTTATTAAGGCAGGTCACATACAGACATTCTCTGCTCCAGCATATACATATTAAGGCTGATCAAATGCAGACATTCTCTGCTTCAGCATATATTTATTAAGGCAGGTCACATGCAGATATTCTCTGCTCCAGCTTATATTTATTAAGCAGGTCACATACAGACATTCTCTACTCCAGCATATATTTATTATGGCAGTGTCACATACAGACATTCTCTGCTCCAGCATATATTTATTAAGGCAGGTCACATACAGACATTCTCTGCTCCAGCACATATTTATTAAGGCAGGTCACATGCAGACATTTTCGGCTCCAGCATATATTTATTAAGCAGGTCACATACAGACATTCTCTACTCCAGCATATATTTATTAAGACAGTGTCACATGCAGACATTCTCTGCTCCAGCATATATTTATTAAGGCTGATCAAATGCAGACATTCTCAGCTCCAACATATATTTAATAAGGCAGGTCACATGCAGACATTTTCGGCTCCAGCATATATTTATTAAGCAGGTCACATACAGACATTCTCTACTCCAGCTTATATTTATTATGGCAGTGTCACATGCAGACATTCTCTCCTCCAGCATATATTTATTAAGGCAGGTCACATGCAGACATTCTCTGCTCCAGCTTATATTTATTAAGGCAGTGTCACATGCAGACAATATCTGCTCCAGCATATATTTATTAAGGCAGGTCACATTCAGACATTCTCTGCTCCAGCATATATTTATTAAGGCAGGTCACATTCAGACATTCTCTTCTCCAGCATATAATTATTAAGGCAGGTCACATGCAGACATTCTCTGCTCCAGCATATATTTATCAAGGCAGGTAACATGCAGACAATCTCTGCTCCAGCATATATTTATTAAGGCAGGTCACATGCAGACACTCTCTGCTCCAGCATACATTTATTAAGGCAGGTCACATGCAGACATTCTCTGCTCCAGCATACATTTAATAAGGCAGGTCACATGCAGACATTCTCTGCTCCAGCATATATTTATTAAGGCAGGTCACATGCAGACATTCTCTGCTCCAGCATATATTTATTAAGGCAGGTCACATGCAGACATTCTCTGCTCCAGCATATATTTATTAAGGCAGGTCACATGCAGATATTCTCTGCTCCAGCTTATATTTATTAAGGCAGGTCACATGCAGACATTCTCTGCTCCAGCATAAATTTATTAAGGCAGGTCACATGCAGACATTCTCTGCTCCAGCATATATTTATTAAGGCAGTTCACATACATATATTCTCTGCTTCAGCATATATTTATGAAGGCAGGTCACATGCAGACATTCTCTGCTCCAGCATATATTTATTAAGGCAGGTCACATGCAGACATTCTCTGCTCCAGCATATATTTATTAAGGCAGTTCACATGCAGATGTTCTCTGCTCCAGCTTATATTTATTAAGGCAGGTCACATGCAGACATTCTCTGCTCCAGCATATATTTATTAAGGCAGGTCACATGCAGACATTCTCTGCTCCAGCATATATTTATTAAGGCAGGTCACATACAGATATTCTCTGCTTCAGCAAATATTTATTAAGGCAAGTCACATGCAGACATTCTCTGCTCCAGCATACATTTATTATGGCAGTGTCACATACAGACATTCTCTGCTCCAGCATATATTTATTAAGGCTGATCAAATGCAGACATTCTCTGCTCCAGCATATATTTATTAAGGCAGGTCACATGAAGACATTTTCGGCTCCAGCATATATTTATTAAGCAGGTCACATACAGACATTCTCTACTCCAGCATATATTTATTATGGCAGTGTCACATACAGACATTCTCTGCTCCAGCATATATTTATTAAGGCAGGTCACATACAGACATTCTCTGCTCCAGCACATATTTATTAAGGCAGGTCACATGCAGACATTTTCGGCTCCTGCATATATTTATTAAGCAGGTCACATACAGACATTCTCTACTCCAGCATATATTTATTAAGACAGTGTCACATGCAGACATTCTCTGCTCCAGCATATATTTATTAAGGCTGATCAAATGCAGACATTCTCAGCTCCAGCATATATTTAATAAGGCAGGTCACATGCAGACATTTTCGGCTCCAGCATATATTTATTATGGCAGTGTCACATACAGACATTCTCTCCTCCAGCATATATTTATTATGGCAGTGTCACATGCAGACATTCTCTACTCCAGCATATATTTATTATGGCAGTGTCACATGCAGACATTCTCTCCTCCAGCATATATTTATTAAGGCAGGTCACATGCAGACATTCTCTCCTCCAGCATATATTTATTAAGCAGGTCACATGCAGACATTCTCTCCTCCAGCATATATTTATTAAGGCAGTGTCACATACAGACATTCTCTGCTCCAGCATATTTTTAATAAGGCAGTTCACATGCAGACACTCTCTGCTCCAGCATATTTTTATTAAGGCTGATCAAATGCAGACATTCTCTGCTCCAGCATATATTTATTAAGGCAGGTCACATGCAGACATTCTCTGCTCCAGCTTATATTTATTATGGCACTGTCACATACAGACATTCTCTGCTTCAGCATATATTTATTAAGGCAGGTCACATGCAGACAATCTCTGCTCCAGCATATACATATTAAGGATGATCAAATGCAGACATTCTCTGCTCCAGCATATATTTATTAAGGCAGGTCACATGCAGACATTTTCGGCTCCAGCATATATTTATTAAGCAGGTCACATGCAGACATTCTCTGCTCCAGCATATATTTATTAAGGCAGTGTCACATGCAGACATTTTCTGCTCCAGCTTATATTTATTAAGGCAGTGTCACATGCAGACATTCTCTGCTCCAGCATATATTTATTAAGGCAGTGTCACATGCAGACATCCTCTGCTCCAGCATATACAGTTCTTACAAAGGCAGTTCACATGCAGACACTCTCTGCTCCAGCATATATTTATTAAGGCAGGTCACATGCAGACATTCTCTGCTCCAGCATATATTTATTAAGGCAGGTCACATGCAGACATTTTCTGCTCCAGCATATATTTATTAAGGCAGGTCACATGCAGACATTCTCTGCTCCAGCATATATTTATTAAGGCAGGTCACATGCAGACATTTTCTGCTCCAGCATATATTTATTAAGGCAGGTCACATACAGACATTCTCTGCTCCAGCTTATATTTATTAAGGCAGGTCACATACAGACATTCTCTGCTCCAGCATATATTTATTATGGCAGTGTCACATACAGACATTCTCTGCTTCAGCATATATTTATTAAGGCAGGTCACATGCAGACATTCTCTGCTCCAGCATATACATATTAAGGCTGATCAAATGCAGACATTCTCTGCTTCAGCATATATATATTAAGGCAGGTCACATGCAGACATTCTCTGCTCCAGCTTATATTTATTAAGGCAGGTCACATACAGACATTCTCTGCTCCAGCATATATTTATTAAGGCAGGTCACATGCAGACATTCTCTGCTCCAGCATATATTTATTAAGGCAGGTCACATACAGACATTCTCTGCTCCAGCATATATTTATTAAGGCAGGTCACATGCAGACATTCTCTGCTCCAGCATATATTTATAAAGGCAGGTCACATGCAGACATTCTCTGCTCCAGCATATATTTATTAGGGCAGGTCACATTCAGACATTCTCTTCTCCAGCATATAATTATTAAGGCAGGTCACATGCAGACATTCTCTGCTCCAGCATATATTTATTAAGGCAGGTAACATGCAGACAATCTCTGCTCCAGCATATATTTATTAAGGCAGGTCACATGCAGACACTCTCTGCTCCAGCATACATTTATTAAGGCAGGTCACATGCAGACATTCTCTGCTCCAGCATACATTTAATAAGGCAGGTCACATGCAGACATTCTCTGCTCAAGCATGTATTTATTAAGGCAGGTCACATGCAGACATTCTCTGCTCCAGCATATATTTATTAAGGCTGGTCACATGCAGACATTCTCTGCTCCAGCATATATTTCTTAAGGCAGGTCACATGCAGATATTCTCTGCTCCAGCTTATATTTATTAAGGCAGGTCACATGCAGACATTCTCTGCTCCAGCATATATTTATTAAGGCAGGTCACATGCAGACATTCTCTGCTCCAGCATATATTTATTAAGGCAGGTCACATACATATATTCTCTGCTTCAGCATATATTTATGAAGGCAGGTCTTATGCAGACATTCTCTGCTCCAGCATATATTTATTAAGGCAGGTCACATGCATACATTCTCTGCTCCATCATATATTTATTAAGGCAGTTCACATGCAGATGTTCTCTGCTCCAGCTTATATTTATTAAGGCAGGTCACATGCAGACATTCTCTGCTCCAGCATATATTTATTAAGGCAGGTCACATGCAGACATTCTCTGCTCCAGCATATATTTATTAAGGCAGGTCACATACAGATATTCTCTGCTTCAGCATATATTTATTAAGGCAAGTCACATGCAGACATTCTCTGCTCTAGCATATATTTATTAAGGCTGATCAAATGCAGACATTCTCTGCTCCAGCATATATTTATTAAGGCAGGTCACATGAAGACATTTTCGGCTCCAGCATATATTTATTAAGCAGGTCACATAAAGACATTCTCTACTCCAGCATATATTTATTAAGACAGTGTCACATGCAGACATTCTCTGCTCCAGCATATATTTATTAAGGCTGATCAAATGCAGACATTCTCAGCTCCAGCATATATTTAATAAGGCAGGTCACATGCAGACATTTTCGGCTACAGCATATATTTATTAAGCAGGTCACATACAGACATTCTCTACTCCAGCATATATTTATTATGGCAGTGTCACATGCAGACATTCTCTCCTCCAGCATATATTTATTAAGGCAGGTCACATGCAGACATTCTCTCCTCCAGCATATATTTATTAAGCAGGTCACATGCAGACATTCTCTCCTCCAGCATATATTTATTAAGGCAGTGTCACATACAGACATTCTCTGCTCCAGCATATATTTATTAAGGCAGTTCACATGCAGACACTCTCTGCTCCAGCATATTTTTATTAAGGCTGATCAAATGCAGACATACTCTGCTCCAGCATATATTTATTAAGGCAGTGTCACATGCAGACATTCTCTGCTCCAGCTTATATTTATTATGGCACTGTCACATACAGACATTCTCTGCTTCAGCATATATTAATTAAGGCAGGTCACATGCAGACAATCTCTGCTCCAGCATATACATATTAAGGATGATCAAATGCAGACATTCTCTGCTCCAGCATATATTTAGTAAGGCAGGTCACATGCAGACATTTTCGGCTCCAGCATATATTTATTAAGCAGGTCACATGCAGACATTCTCTGCTCCAGCATATATTTATTAAGGCAGTGTCACATGCAGACATTTTCTGCTCCAGCATATATTTATTAAGGCAGTGTCACATGCAGACATTCTCTGCTCCAGCATATATTTATTAAGGCAGGTCACATGCAAACATTTTCTGCTCCAGCATATATTTATTAAGGCAGGTCACATGCAGACATTCTCTGCTCCAGCATATATTTATTAAGGCAGGTCACATGCAGACAATACCTGCTCCAGCATATATTAAGGCTGGTCACATGCAGAAATTTTCTGCTCCAGCATATATTTATTAAGGCAGTGTCACATGCAGACATTCTCTGCTCCAGCATATATTTATTAAGGCAGGTCACATGCAGACATTCTCTGCTCCAGCATATATTTATTAAGGCAGTTCACATGCAGACAATCTCTGCTCCAGCATATATTTATTAAGGCAGGTCACATGCAGACACTCTCTGCTCCAGCATACATTTAATAAGGCAGGTCACATGCAGACATTGTCTGCTCCAGCATACATTTAATAAGGCTGGTCACATGCAGACATTCTCTGCTCCAGCTTAATAAGGCCGGTCACATGCAGACATTCTCTGCTCCAGCATACATTTAATAAGGCAGGTCACATGCAGACACTCTCTGCTCCAGCATACATTTATTAAGGCAGGTCACATGCAGACATTCTCTGTTCAAGCCTATATTTATTAAGGCAGGTCACATGCAGACATTCTCTGCTCCAGCATATATTTATTAAGGCAGTTCACATGCAGATACTCTCTGCTCCAGCTTATATTTATTAAGGCAGGTCACATGCAGACATTCTCTGCTCCAGCATATATTTATTAAGGCAGGTCACATGCAGACATTCTCTGCTCCAGCTTATATTTATTAAGGCAGTTCACATGCAGACATTCTCTTCTCCAGCATATATTTATTATGGCAGTGTCACATACAGACATTCTCTGCTTCAGCATATATTTATTAAGGCAGGTCACATACAGACATTCTCTGCTCCAGCATATATTTATTAAGGCAGGTCACATGCAGACATTCTCTGCTCCAGCATATATTTATAAAGGCAGGTCACATGCAGACATTCTCTGCTCCAGCATATATTTATTAGGGCAGGTCACATTCAGACATTCTCTTCTCCAGCATATAATTATTAAGGCAGGTCACATGCAGACATTCTCTGCTCCAGCATATATTTATTAAGGCAGGTAACATGCAGACAATCTCTGCTCCAGCATATATTTATTAAGGCAGGTCACATGCAGACACTCTCTGCTCCAGCATACATTTATTAAGGCAGGTCACATGCAGACATTCTCTGCTCCAGCATACATTTAATAAGGCAGGTCACATGCAGACATTCTCTGCTCAAGCATGTATTTATTAAGGCAGGTCACATGCAGACATTCTCTGCTCCAGCATATATTTATTAAGGCTGGTCACATGCAGACATTCTCTGCTCCAGCATATATTTCTTAAGGCAGGTCACATGCAGATATTCTCTGCTCCAGCTTATATTTATTAAGGCAGGTCACATGCAGACATTCTCTGCTCCAGCATATATTTATTAAGGCAGGTCACATGCAGACATTCTCTGCTCCAGCATATATTTATTAAGGCAGGTCACATACATATATTCTCTGCTTCAGCATATATTTATGAAGGCAGGTCTTATGCAGACATTCTCTGCTCCAGCATATATTTATTAAGGCAGGTCACATGCATACATTCTCTGCTCCATCATATATTTATTAAGGCAGTTCACATGCAGATGTTCTCTGCTCCAGCTTATATTTATTAAGGCAGGTCACATGCAGACATTCTCTGCTCCAGCATATATTTATTAAGGCAGGTCACATGCAGACATTCTCTGCTCCAGCATATATTTATTAAGGCAGGTCACATACAGATATTCTCTGCTTCAGCATATATTTATTAAGGCAAGTCACATGCAGACATTCTCTGCTCCAGCATATATTTATTAAGGCTGATCAAATGCAGACATTCTCTGCTCCAGCATATATTTATTAAGGCAGGTCACATGAAGACATTTTCGGCTCCAGCATATATTTATTAAGCAGGTCACATAAAGACATTCTCTACTCCAGCATATATTTATTAAGACAGTGTCACATGCAGACATTCTCTGCTCCAGCATATATTTATTAAGGCTGATCAAATGCAGACATTCTCAGCTCCAGCATATATTTAATAAGGCAGGTCACATGCAGACATTTTCGGCTACAGCATATATTTATTAAGCAGGTCACATACAGACATTCTCTACTCCAGCATATATTTATTATGGCAGTGTCACATGCAGACATTCTCTCCTCCAGCATATATTTATTAAGGCAGGTCACATGCAGACATTCTCTCCTCCAGCATATATTTATTAAGCAGGTCACATGCAGACATTCTCTCCTCCAGCATATATTTATTAAGGCAGTGTCACATACAGACATTCTCTGCTCCAGCATATATTTATTAAGGCAGTTCACATGCAGACACTCTCTGCTCCAGCATATTTTTATTAAGGCTGATCAAATGCAGACATACTCTGCTCCAGCATATATTTATTAAGGCAGTGTCACATGCAGACATTCTCTGCTCCAGCTTATATTTATTATGGCACTGTCACATACAGACATTCTCTGCTTCAGCATATATTAATTAAGGCAGGTCACATGCAGACAATCTCTGCTCCAGCATATACATATTAAGGATGATCAAATGCAGACATTCTCTGCTCCAGCATATATTTAGTAAGGCAGGTCACATGCAGACATTTTCGGCTCCAGCATATATTTATTAAGCAGGTCACATGCAGACATTCTCTGCTCCAGCATATATTTATTAAGGCAGTGTCACATGCAGACATTTTCTGCTCCAGCATATATTTATTAAGGCAGTGTCACATGCAGACATTCTCTGCTCCAGCATATATTTATTAAGGCAGGTCACATGCAAACATTTTCTGCTCCAGCATATATTTATTAAGGCAGGTCACATGCAGACATTCTCTGCTCCAGCATATATTTATTAAGGCAGGTCACATGCAGACAATACCTGCTCCAGCATATATTAAGGCTAGTCACATGCAGACATTTTCTGCTCCAGCATATATTTATTAAGGCAGTGTCACATGCAGACATTCTCTGCTCCAGCATATATTTATTAAGGCAGGTCACATGCAGACATTCTCTGCTCCAGCATATATTTATTAAGGCAGTTCACATGCAGATACTCTCTGCTCCAGCTTATATTTATTAAGGCAGGTCACATGCAGACATTCTCTGCTCCAGCATATATTTATTAAGGCAGGTCACATGCAGACATTCTCTGCTCCAGCTTATATTTATTAAGGCAGTTCACATGCAGACATTCTCTTCTCCAGCATATATTTATTATGGCAGTGTCACATACAGACATTCTCTGCTTCAGCATATATTTATTAAGGCAGGTCACATACAGACATTCTCTACTCCAGCATATATTTATTAAGGCAGCTCACATGCAAACAATCTCTGCTCCAGCATATAATTATTAAGGCAGTTCACATGCAGACATTCTCTGCTCCAGCATATATTTATTATGGCAGTGTCACATACAGACATTCTCTGCTTCAGCATATATTTATTAAGGCAGGTCACATACAGACATTCTCTACTCCAGCATATATTTATTAAGGCAGTTCACATGCAGACATTCTCTGCTCCAGCATATATTTATTAAGGCAGGTGACATGCAGACATTCTCTGCTCCACCATATATTTATTAAGGCAGGTCACATACAGACATTCTCTGCTCCAGCATATACATATTAAGGCTGATCAAATGCAGACATTCTCTGCTCCAGCATATATTTATTAAGGCAGGTCACATGCAGACATTTTCGGCTCCAGCATATATTTATTAAGCAGGTCACATGCAGACATTCTCTGCTCCAGCATATATTTATTAAGGCAGGTCACATGCAGACATTCTCTGCTCCAGCTTATATTTATTAAGGCAGTGTCACATACAGACATTCTCTGCTCCAGCATATATTTATTAAGGCAGGTCACATGCAGACATTCTCTGCTCCAGCTTATATTTATTAAGGCAGGTCACATAAAGACATTCTCTGCTCCAGCATATATTAATTAAGGCAGTGTCACATGCAGACATTTTCTGTTCCAGCATATATTTATTAAGACAGTTCACATACAGACATTCTCTGCTCCAGCATATATTTATTAAGGATGGTCACATGCAGACATTCTCTGCTCCAGCATATATTTATTAAGGCAGGTCACATGCAGACATGCTCTGCTCCAGCATATATTTATTAAGGCAGGTCACATGCAGACATTCTCTGATCCAGCATATATTTATTAAGGCAGTTCACATGCAGACATCCTCTGCTTCAGCATATATTTAATAAGGCAGGTCAAATGCAGACATTCTCTGCTCCAGCTTATATTTATTAAGGCAGGTCACATACAGACATTCTCTGCTCCAGCACATATTTATTAAGGCAGGTCACATGCAGACATTCTCTGCTCCAGCTTATATTTATTAAGGCAGGTCACATGCAGACATTCTCTGCTCCAGCATATATTTATTAAGGCAGTTCACATGCAGACATTTTCTGCTCCAGCATATATTTATTAAGGCAGGTCACATACAGACATTCTCTGCTCCAGCTTATATTTATTAAGGCAGGTCACATACAGACATTCTCTGCTCCAGCATATATTTATTAAGGCAGTTCACATGCAGACATTTTCTGCTCCAGCATATATTTTTTAAGGCAGGTCACATACATACATTCTCTGCTCCAGCTTATATTTATTAAGGCAGGTCACATACAGACATTCTCTGCTCCAGCATATATTTATTATGGCAGTGTCACATACAGACATTCTCTGCTCCAGCATATATTTATTAAGGCAGGTCACATGCAGACATTCTCTGCTCCAGCATATACATATTAAGGCTGATCAAATGCAGACATTTTCTGCTTCAGCATATATTTATTAAGGCAGGTCACATGCAGACATTCTCTGCTCCAGCTTATATTTATTAAGGCAGGTCACATACAGACATTCTCTGCTCCCGCATATATTTATTAAGGCAGGTCACATGCAGACATTCTCTGCTCCAGCATATATTTATTAAGGCAGGTCACATACAGACATTCTCTGCTCCAGCAAATATTTATTAAGGCAGGTCACATGCAGACATTCTCTGCTCCAGCTTATATTTATTAAGGCAGTGTCACATGCAGACATTATCTGCTCCAGCATATATTTATTAAGGCAGGTCACATGCAGACATTCTCTGCTCCAGCATATATTTATTAAGGCAGGTCACATTCAGACATTCTCTTCTCCAGCATTTAATTATTAAGGCAGGTCACATGCAGACATTCTCTGCTCCAGCATATATTTATTAAGGCAGGTAACATGCAGACAATCTCTGCTCCAGCATATATTTATTAAGGCAGGTCACATGCAGACACTCTCTGCTCCAGCATACATTTATTAAGGCAGGTCACATGCAGACATTCTCTGCTCAAGCATGTATTTATTAAGGCAGGTCACATGCAGACATTCTCTGCTCCAGCATATATTTATTAAGGCAGGTCACATGCAGACATTCCCTGCTCCAGCATATATTTATTAAGGCAGGTCACATGCAGATATTCTCTGCTCCAGCTTATATTTATTAAGGCAGGTCACATGCAGACATTCTCTGCTCCAGCATATATTTATTAAGGCAGGTCACATGCAGACATTCTCTGCTCCAGCATATATTTATTAAGGCAGGTCACATACATATATTCTCTGCTCCAGCATATATTTATTAATGCAGGTCACATGCAGACATTCTCTGCTCCAGCATATATTTATTAAGGCAGGTCACATACAGATATTCTCTGCTTCAGCATATATTTATTAAGGCAAGTCACATGCAGACATTCTCTGCTCCAGCATACATTTATTATGGCAGTGTCACATACAGACATTCTCTGCTCCAGCATATATTTATTAAGGCTGATCAAATGCAGACATTCTCTGCTCCAGCATATATTTATTAAGGCAGGTCACATGAAGACATTTTCGGCTCCAGCATATATTTATTAAGCAGGTCACATACAGACATTCTCTACTCCAGCATATATTTATTATGGCAGTGTCACAAACAGACATTCTCTGCTCCAGCATATATTTATTAAGGCAGGTCACATACAGACATTCTCTGCTCCAGCATATATTTATTAAGGCAGGTCACATGCAGACATTTTCGGCTCCAGCATATATTTATTAAGCAGGTCACATACAGACATTCTCTACTCCAGCATATATTTATTATGACAGTGTCACATGCAGACATTCTCTGCTCCAGCATATATTTATTAAGGCTGATCAAATGCAGACATTCTCAGCTCCAGCATATATTTAATAAGGCAGGTCACATGCAGACATTTTCAGCTCCAGCATATATTTATTAAGCAGGTCACATACAGACATTCTCTACTCCAGCATATATTTATTATGGCAGTGTCACATGCAGACATTCTCTCCTCCAGCATATATTTATTAAGGCAGGTCACATGCAGACATTCTCTCCTCCAGCATATATTTATTAAGCAGGTCACATGCAGACATTCTCTCCTCCAGCATATATTTATTAAGGCAGTGTCACATACAGACATTCTCTGCTCCAGCATATATTTATTAAGGCAGTTCACATGCAGACACTCTCTGCTCCAGCATATTTTTATTAAGGCTGATCAAATGCAGACATTCTCTGCTCCAGCATATATTTATTAAGGCAGTGTCACATGCAGACATTCTCTGCTCCAGCTTATATTTATTATGGCACTGTCACATACAGACATTCTCTGCTTCAGCATATATTTATTAAGGCAGGTCACATGCAGACAATCTCTGCTCCAGCATATACATATTAAGGATGATCAAATGCAGACATTCTCTGCTCCAGCATATATTTATTAAGGCAGGTCACATGCAGACATTTTCGGCTCCAGCATATATTTATTAAGCAGGTCACATGCAGACATTCTCTGCTCCAGCATATATTTATTAAGGCAGGTCACATACATATATTCTCTGCTCCAGCATATATTTATTAATGCAGGTCACATGCAGACATTCTCTGCTCCAGCATATATTTATTAAGGCAGGTCACATACAGATATTCTCTGCTTCAGCATATATTTATTAAGGCAAGTCACATGCAGACATTCTCTGCTCCAGCATACATTTATTATGGCAGTGTCACATACAGACATTCTCTGCTCCAGCATATATTTATTAAGGCTGATCAAATGCAGACATTCTCTGCTCCAGCATATATTTATTAAGGCAGGTCACATGAAGACATTTTCGGCTCCAGCATATATTTATTAAGCAGGTCACATACAGACATTCTCTACTCCAGCATATATTTATTATGGCAGTGTCACAAACAGACATTCTCTGCTCCAGCATATATTTATTAAGGCAGGTCACATACAGACATTCTCTGCTCCAGCATATATTTATTAAGGCAGGTCACATGCAGACATTTTCGGCTCCAGCATATATTTATTAAGCAGGTCACATACAGACATTCTCTACTCCAGCATATATTTATTATGACAGTGTCACATGCAGACATTCTCTGCTCCAGCATATATTTATTAAGGCTGATCAAATGCAGACATTCTCAGCTCCAGCATATATTTAATAAGGCAGGTCACATGCAGACATTTTCAGCTCCAGCATATATTTATTAAGCAGGTCACATACAGACATTCTCTACTCCAGCATATATTTATTATGGCAGTGTCACATGCAGACATTCTCTCCTCCAGCATATATTTATTAAGGCAGGTCACATGCAGACATTCTCTCCTCCAGCATATATTTATTAAGCAGGTCACATGCAGACATTCTCTCCTCCAGCATATATTTATTAAGGCAGTGTCACATACAGACATTCTCTGCTCCAGCATATATTTATTAAGGCAGATCACATGCAGACACTCTCTGCTCCAGCATATTTTTATTAAGGCTGATCAAATGCAGACATTCTCTGCTCCAGCATATATTTATTAAGGCAGTGTCACATGCAGACATTCTCTGCTCCAGCTTATATTTATTATGGCACTGTCACATACAGACATTCTCTGCTTCAGCATATATTTATTAAGTCAGGTCACATGCAGACAATCTCTGCTCCAGCATATACATATTAAGGATGATCAAATGCAGACATTCTCTGCTCCAGCTTATATTTATTAAGGCAGTGTCACATGCAGACATTCTCTGCTCCAGCATATATTTATTAAGGCAGGTCACATTCAGACATTCTCTTCTCCAGCATATAATTATTAAGGCAGGTCACATGCAGACATTCTCTGCTCCAGCATATATTTATTAAGGCAGGTATCATGCAGACAATCTCTGCTCCAGCATATATTTATTAAGGCAGGTCACATGCAGACACTCTCTGCTCCAGCATACATTTATTAAGGCAGGTCACATGCAGACATTCTCTGCTCCAGCATATACATATTAAGGCTGATCAAATGCAGACATTTTCTGCTTCAGCATATATTTATTAAGGCAGGTCACATGCAGACATTCTCTGCTCCAGCTTATATTTATTAAGGCAGGTCACATACAGACATTCTCTGCTCCCGCATATATTTATTAAGGCAGGTCACATGCAGACATTCTCTGCTCCAGCATATATTTATTAAGGCAGGTCACATACAGACATTCTCTGCTCCAGCAAATATTTATTAAGGCAGGTCACATGCAGACATTCTCTGCTCCAGCTTATATTTATTAAGGCAGTGTCACATGCAGACATTATCTGCTCCAGCATATATTTATTAAGGCAGGTCACATGCAGACATTCTCTGCTCCAGCATATATTTATTAAGGCAGGTCACATTCAGACATTCTCTTCTCCAGCATTTAATTATTAAGGCAGGTCACATGCAGACATTCTCTGCTCCAGCATATATTTATTAAGGCAGGTAACATGCAGACAATCTCTGCTCCAGCATATATTTATTAAGGCAGGTCACATGCAGACACTCTCTGCTCCAGCATACATTTATTAAGGCAGGTCACATGCAGACATTCTCTGCTCAAGCATGTATTTATTAAGGCAGGTCACATGCAGACATTCTCTGCTCCAGCATATATTTATTAAGGCAGGTCACATGCAGACATTCTCTGCTCCAGCATATATTTATTAAGGCAGGTCACATGCAGATATTCTCTGCTCCAGCTTATATTTATTAAGGCAGGTCACATGCAGACATTCTCTGCTCCAGCATATATTTATTAAGGCAGGTCACATGCAGACATTCTCTGCTCCAGCATATATTTATTAAGGCAGGTCACATACATATATTCTCTGCTCCAGCATATATTTATTAATGCAGGTCACATGCAGACATTCTCTGCTCCAGCATATATTTATTAAGGCAGGTCACATACAGATATTCTCTGCTTCAGCATATATTTATTAAGGCAAGTCACATGCAGACATTCTCTGCTCCAGCATACATTTATTATGGCAGTGTCACATACAGACATTCTCTGCTCCAGCATATATTTATTAAGGCTGATCAAATGCAGACATTCTCTGCTCCAGCATATATTTATTAAGGCAGGTCACATGAAGACATTTTCGGCTCCAGCATATATTTATTAAGCAGGTCACATACAGACATTCTCTACTCCAGCATATATTTATTATGGCAGTGTCACAAACAGACATTCTCTGCTCCAGCATATATTTATTAAGGCAGGTCACATACAGACATTCTCTGCTCCAGCATATATTTATTAAGGCAGGTCACATGCAGACATTTTCGGCTCCAGCATATATTTATTAAGCAGGTCACATACAGACATTCTCTACTCCAGCATATATTTATTATGACAGTGTCACATGCAGACATTCTCTGCTCCAGCATATATTTATTAAGGCTGATCAAATGCAGACATTCTCAGCTCCAGCATATATTTAATAAGGCAGGTTACATGCAGACATTTTCAGCTCCAGCATATATTTATTAAGCAGGTCACATACAGACATTCTCTACTCCAGCATATATTTATTATGGCAGTGTCACATGCAGACATTCTCTCCTCCAGCATATATTTATTAAGGCAGGTCACATGCAGACATTCTCTCCTCCAGCATATATTTATTAAGCAGGTCACATGCAGACATTCTCTCCTCCAGCATATATTTATTAAGGCAGTGTCACATACAGACATTCTCTGCTCCAGCATATATTTATTAAGGCAGTTCACATGCAGACACTCTCTGCTCCAGCATATTTTTATTAAGGCTGATCAAATGCAGACATTCTCTGCTCCAGCATATATTTATTAAGGCAGTGTCACATGCAGACATTCTCTGCTCCAGCTTATATTTATTATGGCACTGTCACATACAGACATTCTCTGCTTCAGCATATATTTATTAAGGCAGGTCACATGCAGACAATCTCTGCTCCAGCATATACATATTAAGGATGATCAAATGCAGACATTCTCTGCTCCAGCATATATTTATTAAGGCAGGTCACATGCAGACATTTTCGGCTCCAGCATATATTTATTAAGCAGGTCACATGCAGACATTCTCTGCTCCAGCATATATTTATTAAGGCAGGTCACATACATATATTCTCTGCTCCAGCATATATTTATTAATGCAGGTCACATGCAGACATTCTCTGCTCCAGCATATATTTATTAAGGCAGGTCACATACAGATATTCTCTGCTTCAGCATATATTTATTAAGGCAAGTCACATGCAGACATTCTCTGCTCCAGCATACATTTATTATGGCAGTGTCACATACAGACATTCTCTGCTCCAGCATATATTTATTAAGGCTGATCAAATGCAGACATTCTCTGCTCCAGCATATATTTATTAAGGCAGGTCACATGAAGACATTTTCGGCTCCAGCATATATTTATTAAGCAGGTCACATACAGACATTCTCTACTCCAGCATATATTTATTATGGCAGTGTCGCAAACAGACATTCTCTGCTCCAGCATATATTTATTAAGGCAGGTCACATACAGACATTCTCTGCTCCAGCATATATTTATTAAGGCAGGTCACATGCAGACATTTTCGGCTCCAGCATATATTTATTAAGCAGGTCACATACAGACATTCTCTACTCCAGCATATATTTATTATGACAGTGTCACATGCAGACATTCTCTGCTCCAGCATATATTTATTAAGGCTGATCAAATGCAGACATTCTCAGCTCCAGCATATATTTAATAAGGCAGGTCACATGCAGACATTTTCAGCTCCAGCATATATTTATTAAGCAGGTCACATACAGACATTCTCTACTCCAGCATATATTTATTATGGCAGTGTCACATGCAGACATTCTCTCCTCCAGCATATATTTATTAAGGCAGGTCACATGCAGACATTCTCTCCTCCAGCATATATTTATTAAGCAGGTCACATGCAGACATTCTCTCCTCCAGCATATATTTATTAAGGCAGTGTCACATACAGACATTCTCTGCTCCAGCATATATTTATTAAGGCAGTTCACATGCAGACACTCTCTGCTCCAGCATATTTTTATTAAGGCTGATCAAATGCAGACATTCTCTGCTCCAGCATATATTTATTAAGGCAGTGTCACATGCAGACATTCTCTGCTCCAGCTTATATTTATTATGGCACTGTCACATACAGACATTCTCTGCTTCAGCATATATTTATTAAGGCAGGTCACATGCAGACAATCTCTGCTCCAGCATATACATATTAAGGATGATCAAATGCAGACATTCTCTGCTCCAGCATATATTTATTAAGGCAGGTCACATGCAGACATTTTCGGCTCCAGCATATATTTATTAAGCAGGTCACATGCAGACATTCTCTGCTCCAGCATATATTTATTAAGGCAGTGTCACATGCAGACATTTTCTGCTCCAGCATATATTTATTAAGGCAGTGTCACATGCAGACATTCTCTGCTCCAGCATATATTTATTAAGGCAGTGTCACATGCAGACATCCTCTGCTCCAGCATATACAGTTCTTACAAAGGCAGTTCACATGCAGACATTCTCTGCTCCAGCATATATTTATTAAGGCAGGTCACATGTAGACATTCTCTGCTCCAGCATATATTTATTAAGGCAGGTCACATGCAGACATTTTCTACTCCAGCATACATTTATTAAGGCAGGTCACATGCAGACATTCTCTGCTCCAGCATATATTTATCTAGGCAGGTCACATGCAGACATTTTCTGCTCCAGCATATATTTATTAAGGCAGGTCACATACAGACATTCTCTGCTCCAGCATATATTTATTATGGCAGTGTCACATACAGACATTCTCTGCTTCAGCATATATTTATTAAGGCAGGTCACATGCAGACATTCTCTGCTCCAGCATATACATATTAAGGCTGATCAAATGCAGAAATTCTCTGCTTCAGCATATATTTATTAAGGCAGGTCACATGCAGACATTCTCTGCTCCAGCTTATATTTATTAAGGCAGGTCACATACAGACATTCTCTGCTCCAGCATATATTTATTAAGGCAGGTCACATGCAGACATTCTCTGCTCCAGCATACATTTATTATGGCAGTGTCACATACAGACATTCTCTGCTCCAGCATATATTTATTAAGGCAGGTCACATGCAGACATTCTCTGCTCCAGCTTATATTTATTAAGGCAGTGTCACATGCAGACATTCTCTGCTCCAGCATATATTTATTAAGGCAGGTCACATTCAGACATTCTCTTCTCCAGCATATAATTATTAAGGCAGGTCACATGCAGACATTCTCTGCTCCAGCATATATTTATTAAGGCAGGTATCATGCAGACAATCTCTGCTCCAGCATATATTTATTAAGGCAGGTCACATGCAGACACTCTCTGCTCCAGCATACATTTATTAAGGCAGGTCACATGCAGACATTCTCTGCTCCAGCATATATTTATTAAGGCAGGTCACATGCAGACATTCTCTGCTCCAGCATATATTTATTAAGGCAGGTCACATGCAGATATTCTCTGCTCCAGCATATATTTATTAAGGCAGGTCACATGCAGACATTCTCTGCTCCAGCATATATTTATTAAGGCAGGTCACATACATATATTCTCTGCTTCAGCATATATTTATGAAGGCAGGTCTTATGCAGACATTCTCTGCTCCAGCATATATTTATTAAGGCAGGTCACATGCAGACATTCTCTGCTCCATCATATATTTATTAAGGCAGTTCACATGCAGATGTTCTCTGCTCCAGCTTATATTTATTAAGGCAGGTCACATGCAGACATTCTCTGCTCCAGAATATATGTATTAAGGCAGGTCACATGCAGACATTCTCTGCTCCAGCATATATTTATTAAGGCAGGTCACATACAGATATTCTCTGCTTCAGCATATATTTATTAAGGCAAGTCACATGCAGACATTCTCTGCTCCTTCATACATTTATTATGGCAGTGTCACATACAGACATACTCTGCTCCAGCATATATTTATTAAGGCTGATCAAATGCAGACATTCTCTACTCCAGCATATATTTATTAAGGCAGGTCACATGAAGACATTTTCGGCTCCAGCATATATTTATTAAGCAGGTCACATACAGACATTCTCTACTCCAGCATATATTTATTATGGCAGTGTCACATACAGACATTCTCTGCTCCAGCATATATTTATTAAGGCAGGTCACATACAGACATTCTCTACTCCAGCATATATTTATTAAGGCAGGTCACATGCAGACATTTTCGGCTCCAGCATATATTTATTAAGCAGGTCACATAAAGACATTCTCTACTCCAGCATATATTTATTAAGACAGTGTCACATGCAGACATTCTCTGCTCCAGCATATATTTATTAAGGCTGATCAAATGCAGACATTCTGAGCTCCAGCATATATTTAATAAGGCAGGTCACATGCAGACATTTTCGGCTCCAGCATATATTTATTAAGCAGGTCACATACAGACATTCTCTACTCCAGCATATATTTATTATGGCAGTGTCACATGCAGACATTCTCTCCTCCAGCATATATTTATTAAGGCAGTGTCACATACAGACAATCTCTGCTCCAGCATATATTTATTATGGCACTGTCACATACAGACATTCTCTGCTTCAGCATATATTTATTAAGGCAGGTCACATGCAGACAATCTCTGCTCCAGCATATACATATTAAGGATGATCAAATGCAGACATTCTCTGCTCCAGCATATATTTAGTAAGGCAGGTCACATGCAGACATTTTCGGCTCCATCATATATTTATTAAGCAGGTCACATGCAGACATTCTCTGCTCCAGCATATATTTATTAAGGCAGTGTCACATGCAGACATTTTCTGCTCCAGCATATATTTATTAAGGCAGTGTCACATGCAGACATTCTCTGCTCCAGCATATATTTATTAAGGCAGGTCATATGCAGACATTTTCTGCTCCAGCTTATATTTATTAAGGCAGGTCACATGCAGACATTCTCTGCTCCAGCATATATTTATTAAGGCAGGTCACATGCAGACAATCTCTGCTCCAGCATATATTTATTAAGGCTGGTCACATGTAGACATTTTCTGCTCCAGCATATATTTATTAAGGCAGTGTCACATGCAGACATTCTCTGCTCCAGCATATATTTATTAAGGCAGGTCACATGCAGACATTCTCTGCTCCAGCATATATTTATTAAGGCAGTTCACATGCAGACAATCTCTGCTCCAGCATATATTTATTAAGGCAGGTCACATGCAGACACTCTCTGCTCCAGCATACATTTAATAAGGCAGGTCACATGCAGACATTCTCTGCTCCAGCATACATTTAATAAGGCTGGTCACATGCAGACATTCTCTGCTCCAGCTTAATAAGGCCGGTCACATGCAGACATTCTCTGCTCCAGCATACATTTAATAAGGCAGGTCACATGCAGACACTCTCTGCTCCAGCATACATTTATTAAGGCAGGTCACATGCAGACATTCTCTGTTCAAGCCTATATTTATTAAGGCAGGTCACATGCAGACATTCTCTGCTCCAGCATATATTTATTAAGGCAGTTCACATGCAGATACTCTCTGCTCCAGCTTATATTTATTAAGGCAGGTCACATGCAGACATTCTCTGCTCCAGCATATATTTATTAAGGCAGGTCACATGCAGACATTCTCTGCTCCAGCTTATATTTATTAAGGCAGTTCACATGCAGACATTCTCTGCTCCAGCATATATTTATTATGGCAGTGTCACATACAGACATTCTCTGCTTCTGCATATATTTATTAAGGCAGGTCACATACAGACATTCTCTACTCCAGCATATATTTATTAAGGCAGGTCACATGCAAACAATCTCTGCTCCAGCATATAATTATTAAGGCAGATCACATGCAGACATTCTCTGCTCCAGCATATATTTATTATGGCAGTGTCACATACAGACATTCTCTGCTTCAGCATATATTTATTAAGGCAGGTCACATACAGACATTCTCTACTCCAGCATATATTTATTAAGGCAGTTCACATGCAGACATTCTCTGCTCCAGCATATATTTATTAAGGCAGGTCACATGCAGACATTCTCTGCTCCACCATATATTTATTAAGGCAGGTCACATGCAGACATTCTCTGCTCCAGCATATACATATTAAGGCTGATCAAATGCAGACATTCTCTGCTCCAGCATATATTTATTAAGGCAGGTCACATGCAGACATTTTCGGCTCCAGCATATATTTATTAAGCAGGTCACATGCAGACATTCTCTGCTCCAGCATATATTTATTAAGGCAGGTCACATGCAGACATTCTCTGCTCCAGCTTATATTTATTAAGGCAGTGTCACATACAGACATTCTCTGCTCCAGCATATATTTATTAAGGCAGGTCACATGCAGACATTCTCTGCTCCAGCTTATATTTATTAAGGCAGGTCACATAAAGACATTCTCTGCTCCAGCATATATTAATTAAGGCAGGTCACATGCAGACATTCTCTGCTCCAGCATATATTAATTAAGGCAGTGTCACATGCAGACATTTTCTGTTCCAGCATATACTTATTAAGACAGTTCACATACAGACATTCTCTGCTCCAGCATATATTTATTAAGGATGGTCACATGCAGACATTCTCTGCTCCAGCATATATTTATTAAGGCAGGTCACATGCAGACATGCTCTGCTCCAGCATATATTTATTAAGGCAGGTCACATGCAGACATTCTCTGCTCCAGCATATATTTATTAAGGCAGGTCACATGCAGACATTCTCTGCTCCAGCATATATTTATGAAGGCAGGTCACATGCAGACATTTTCTGCTACAGCATATATTTATTAAGGCAGGTCACATGCAGACATTCTCTGCTCCAGCATATATTAATTAAGGGAGTGTCACATGCAGACATTTTCTGTTCCAGCATATACTTATTAAGACAGTTCACATACAGACATTCTCTGCTACAGCATATATTTATTAAGGCAGGTCACATGCAGACATTCTCTGCTCCAGCATATATTTATTAAGGCAGTGTCACATACAGATATCCTCTGCTCCAGCATATATTTATTAAGGCAGTTCACATGCAGACATCCTCTGCTTCAGCATATATTTATTAAGGCAGGTCACATGCAGACATTCTCTGCTCCAGCATATATTTATTAAGGCAGGTCACATACAGACATTCTCTGCTCCTGCATATATTTATTAAGGCAGGTCACATGCAGACATTTTCTGCTCCAGCATATATTTATTAAAGCAGGTCACATGCAGACATTCTCTGCTCCAGCTCATATTTATTAAGGCAGGTCACATACAGACATTCTCTGCTCCAGCATATATTTATTAAGGCAGGTCACATGCAGACATTTTCTGCTCCAGCATATATTTATTAAGGCAGGTCAAATGCAGACATTCTCTGCTCCAGCATATATTTATTAAGGCAGGTAACATGCAGACAATCTCTGCTCCAGCATATATTTATTAAGGCAGGTCACATGCAGACACTCTCTGCTCCAGCATATATTTATTAAGGCAGGTCACATGCAGACATTTTCTGCCCCAGCATATATTTATTAAGGCAGGTCAAATGCAGACATTCTCTATTCCATCATATATTTATTAAGGCAGTTCACATGCAGATGTTCTCTGCTCCAGCTTATATTTATTAAGGCAGGTCACATGCAGACATTCTCTGCTCCAGCATATATGTATTAAGGCAGGTCACATGCAGACATTCTCTGCTCCAGCATATATTTATTAAGGCAGGTCACATACAGATATTCTCTGCTTCAGCATATATTTATTAAGGCAAGTCACATGCAGACATTCTCTGCTCCAGCATACATTTATTATGGCAGTGTCACATACAGACATACTCTGCTCCAGCATATATTTATTAAGGCTGATCAAATGCAGACATTCTCTGCTCCAGCATATATTTATTAAGGCAGGTCACATGAAGACATTTTCGGCTCCAGCATATATTTATTAAGCAGGTCACATACAGACATTCTCTACTCCAGCATATATTTATTATGGCAGTGTCACATGCAGACATTCTCTGCTCCAGCATATATTTATTAAGGCAGGTCACATACAGACATTCTCTGCTCCAGCATATATTTATTAAGGCAGGTCACATGCAGACATTTTCGGCTCCAGCATATATTTATTAAGCAGGTCACATAAAGACATTCTCTACTCCAGCATATATTTATTAAGACAGTGTCACATGCAGACATTCTCTGCTCCAGCATATATTTATTAAGGCTGATCAAATGCAGACATTCTCAGCTCCAGCATATATTTAATAAGGCAGGTCACATGCAGACATTTTCGGCTCCAGCATATATTTATTAAGCAGGTCACATACAGACATTCTCTACTCCAGCATATATTTATTATGGCAGTGTCACATGCAGACATTCTCTCCTCCAGCATATATTTATTAAGGCAGGTCACATGCAGACATTCTCTCCTCCAGCATATATTTATTAAGCAGGTCACATGCAGACATTCTCTCCTCCAGCATATATTTATTAAGGCAGTGTCACATACAGACAATCTCTGCTCCAGCATATATTTATTAAGGCAGTGTCACATGCAGACATTCTCTGCTCCAGCTTATATTTATTATGGCACTGTCACATACAGACATTCTCTGCTTCAGCATATATTTATTAAGTCAGGTCACATGCAGACAATCTCTGCTCCAGCATATACATATTAAGGATGATCAAATGCAGACATTCTCTGCTCCAGCATATATTTAGTAAGGCAGGTCACATGCAGACATTTTCGGCTCCAGCATATATTTATTAAGCAGGTCACATGCAGACATTCTCTGCTCCAGCATATATTTATTAAGGCAGTGTCACATGCAGACATTTTCTGCTCCAGCATATATTTATTAAGGCAGTGTCACATGCAGACATTCTCTGCTCCAGCATATATTTATTAAGGCAGGTCATATGCAGACATTTTCTGCTCCAGCATATATTTATTAAGGCAGGTCACATGCAGACATTCTCTGCTCCAGCATATATTTATTAAGGCAGGTCACATGCAGACAATCTCTGCTCCAGCATATATTTATTAAGGCTGGTCACATGCAGACATTTTCTGCTCCAGCATATATTTATTAAGGCAGTGTCACATGCAGACATTCTCTGCTCCAGCATATATTTATTAAGGCAGGTCACATGCAGACATTCTCTGCTCCAGCATATATTTATTAAGGCAGTTCACATGCAGACAATCTCTGCTCCAGCATATATTTATTAAGGCAGGTCACATGCAGACACTCTCTGCTCCAGCATACATTTAATAAGGCAGGTCACATGCAGACATTCTCTGCTCCAGCATACATTTAATAAGGCTGGTCACATGCAGACATTCTCTGCTCCAGCTTAATAAGGCCGGTCACATGCAGACATTCTCTGCTCCAGCATACATTTATTAAGGCAGGTCACATGCAGACACTCTCTGCTCCAGCATACATTTATTAAGGCAGGTCACATGCAGACATTCTCTGTTCAAGCCTATATTTATTAAGGCAGGTCACATGCAGACATTCTCTGCTCCAGCATATATTTATTAAGGCAGTTCACATGCAGATACTCTCTGCTCCAGCTTATATTTATTAAGGCAGGTCACATGCAGACATTCTCTGCTCCAGCATATATTTATTAAGGCAGGTCACATGCAGACATTCTCTGCTCCAGCTTATATTTATTAAGGCAGGTCACATACAGACATTCTCTACTCCAGCATATATTTATTAAGGCAGTTCACATGCAGACATTCTCTGCTCCAGCATATATTTATTAAGGCAGGTCACATGCAGACATTATCTGCTCCACCATATATTTATTAAGGCAGGTCACATGCAGACATTCTCTGCTCCAGCATATACATATTAAGGCTGATCAAATGCAGACATTCTCTGCTCCAGCATATATTTATTAAGGCAGGTCACATGCAGACATTTTCGGCTCCAGCATATATTTATTAAGCAGGTCACATGCAGACATTCTCTGCTCCAGCTTATATTTATTAAGGCAGTGTCACATACAGACATTCTCTGCTCCAGCATATATTTATTAAGGCAGGTCACATGCAGACATTCTCTGCTCCAGCTTATATTTATTAAGGCAGGTCACATAAAGACATTCTCTGCTCCAGCATATATTAATTAAGGCAGGTCACATGCAGACATTCTCTGCTCCAGCATATATTAATTAAGGCAGTGTCACATGCAGACATTTTCTGTTCCAGCATATACTTATTAAGACAGTTCACATACAGACATTCTCTGCTCCAGTATATATTTATTAAGGATGGTCACATGCAGACATTCTCTGCTCCAGCATATATTTATTAAGGCAGGTCACATGCAGACATGCTCTGCTCCAGCATATATTTATTAAGGCAGGTCACATGCAGACATTCTCTGCTCCAGCATATATTTATTAAGGCAGGTCACATGCAGACATTCTCTGCTCCAGCATATATTTATTAAGGCAGGTCATATGCAGACATTTTCTGCTACAGCATATATTTATTAAGGCAGGTCACATGCAGACATCTCTGCTCCAGCATATATTAATTAAGGCAGTGTCACATGCAGACATTTTCTGTTCCAGCATATACTTATTAAGACAGTTCACATACAGACATTCTCTGCTACAGCATATATTTATTAAGGCAGGTCACATGCAGACATTCTCTGCTCCAGCATATATTTATTAAGGCAGTGTCACATACAGATATTCACTGCTCCAGCATATATTTATTAAGGCAGTTCACATGCAGACATCCTCTGCTTCAGCATATATTTATTAAGGCAGGTCACATGCAGACATTCTTTGCTCCAGCATATATTTATTAAGGCAGGTCACATACAGACATTCTCTGCTCCTGCATATATTTATTAAGGCAGGTCACATGCAGACATTTTCTGCTCCAGCATATATTTATTAAAGCAGGTCACATGCAGACATTCTCTGCTCCAGCTCATATTTATTAAGGCAGGTCACATACAGACATTCTCTGCTCCAGCATATATTTATTAAGGCAGGTCACATGCAGACATTTTCTGCTCCAGCATATATTTATTAAGGCAGGTCAAATGCAGACATTCTCTGCTCCAGCATATATTTATTAAGGCAGGTAACATGCAGACATTCTCTGCTCCAGCATATACATATTAAGGCTGATCAAATGCAGACATTCTCTGCTCCAGCATATATTTATTAAGGCAGGTCACATGCAGACATCGTCTGCTCCAGCATATATTTATTAAGGCAGGTCACATGCAGACATTTTCTGCTCCAGCATTTATTTATTAAGGCAGGTCACATGCAGACATTTTCTGCTCCAGCATATATTTATTAAGGCAGGTCAAATGCAGACATTCTCTGCTCCAGCATATATTTATTAAGGCAGGTAACATGCAGACAATCTCTGCTCCAGCATATATTTATTAAGGCAGGTCACATGCAGACACTCTCTGCTCCAGCATATATTTATTAAGGCAGGTCACATGCAGACATTTTCTGCTCCAGCATATATTTATTAAGGCAGGTCAAATGCAGACATTCTCTGCTCCAGCATATATTTATTAAGGCAGGTAACATGCAGACAATCTCTGCTCCAGCATATATTTATTAAGGCAGGTCACATGCACACATTCTCTGCTCCAGCATATATTTAATAAGGCAGTTCACATGCAGACATTCTCTGCTCCAGCATATATTTATTAAGGCAGGTCACATGCAAACAATCTCAGCTCCAGCATATATTTATTAAGGCAGGTCACATGCAGACATTCTCTGCTCCAGCATATATTTATTAAGGCAGTGTCACATACAGACATTCTCTGCTTCAGCATATATTTATTAAGGCAGTGTCACATACAGATATTCTCTGCTCCAGCATATATTTATTAAGGCAGTTCACATGCAGACATTCTCTGCTTCAGCATTTATTTATTAAGGCAGGTCACATGCAGACATTCTCTGCTCCAGCTTATATTTATTAAGGCAGGTCACATACAGACATTCTCTGCTTCAGCATATATTTATTAAGGCAGGTCACATGCAGACATTCTCTGCTCCAGCATAAGCATATTAAGGCTGATCAAATGCAGACATTCTCTGCTCCAGCATATATGTATTAAGGCAGGTCACATGCAGACATTTTCGGCTCCAGCATATATTGATTAAGAAGGTCACATGCAGACATTCTCTGCTCCAGCATATATTTATTAAGGCAGGTCACATGCAGACATTCTCTGCTCCAGCTTATATTTATTAAGGCAGTGTCACATACAGACATTCTCTGCTCCAGCATATATTTATTAAGGCAGGTCACATGCAGACATTCTCTGCTCCAGCTTATATTTATTAATGCAGGTCACATAAAGACATTCTCTGCTCCAGCATATATTAATTAAGGTAGGTCACATGCAGACATTCTCTGCTCCAGCATATATTAATTAAGGCAGTGTCACATGCAGACATTTTCTGTTCCAGCATATACTTATTAAGACAGTTCACATACAGACATTCTCTGCTCCAGCATATATTTATTAAGGATGGTCACATGCAGACATTCTCTTCTCCAGCATATATTTATTAAGGCAGGTCACATGCAGACATGCTCTGCTCCAGCATATATTTATTAAGGCAGGTCACATGCAGACATTCTCTGCTCCAGCATATATTTATTAAGGCAGGTCACATGCAGACATTCTCTGCTCCAGCATATATTTATTAAGGCAGGTCACATGCAGACATTTTCTGCTACAGCATATATTTATTAAGGCAGGTCACATGCAGACATTCTCTGCTCCAGCATATATTTATTAAGGCAGTGTCACATACAGACATTCTCTGTTTCAGCATATATTTATTAAGGCAGTGTCACATACAGATATTCTCTGCTCCAGCATATATTTATTAAGGCAGGTCAAATGCAGACATTCTCTGCTCCAGCATATATTTATTAAGGCAGGTACCATGCAGACAATCTCTGCTCCAGCATATATTTATTAAGGCAGGTCACATGCAGACATTCTCTGCTCCAGCATATATTTAATAAGGCAGGTCACATGCAGACATTCTCTGCTCCAGCATATATTTAATAAGGCATGTCACATGCAGACATAATCTGCTCCAGCATATATTTATTAAGCAAGGTCACATGCAAACAATCTCAGCTCCAGCATATATTTATTATGGCAGTGTCACATACAGACATTCTCTGCTTCAGCATATATTTATTAAGGCAGGTCACATGCAGACATTCTCTGCTCCAGCATATACATATTAAGGCTGATCAAATGCAGACATTCTCTGCTCCAGCATATATTTATTAAGGCAGGTCACATGCAGACATCCTCTGCTCCAGCATATATTTATTAAGGCAGGTCACATGCAGACATTTTCTGCTCCAGCATTTATTTATTAAGGAAGGTCACATGCAGACATTTTCTGCTCCAGCATATATTTATTAAGGCAGGTCAAATGCAGACATTCTCTGCTCCAGCATATATTTATTAAGGCAGGTAACATGCAGACAATCTCTGCTCCAGCATATATTTATTAAGGCAGGTCACATGCAGACACTCTCTGCTCCAGCATATATTTATTAAGGCAGGTCACATGCAGACATTTTCTGCTCCAGCATATATTTATTAAGTCAGGTCAAATGCAGACATTCTCTGCTCCAGCATATATTTATTAAGGCAGGTAACATGCAGACAATCTCTGCTCCAGCATATATTTATTAAGGCAGGTCACATGCAGACATTCTCTGCTCCAGCATATATTTAATAAGGCAGGTCACATGCAGACATTCTCTGCTCCAGCATATATTTATTAAGGCAGGTCACATGCAAACAATCTCAGCTCCAGCATATATTTATTAAGGCAGGTCACATGCAGACATTCTCTGCTCCAGCATATATTTATTAAGGCAGTGTCACATACAGACATTCTCTGCTTCAGCATATATTTATTAAGGCAGTGTCACATACAGATATTCTCTGCTCCAGCATATATTTATTAAGGCAGTTCACATGCAGACATCCTCTGCTTCAGCATATATTTATTAAGGCAGGTCACATGCAGACATTCTCTGCTCCAGCTTATATTTATTAAGGCAGGTCACATGCAGACATTTTCTGCTCCAGCATATATTTATTAAGGCAGGTCACATGCAGACATTCTCTGCTCCAGCATATATTTTTTAAGGTAGGTAACATGCTGACAATCTCTGCTCCAGCATATATTTATTAAGGCAGGTCACATGCAGACACTCTCTGCTCCAGCATACATTTAATAAGGCAGGTCACATGCAGACATTCTCTGCTCCAGCATACATTTAATAAGGCAGGTCACATGCAGACATTCTCTGCTCCAGCATACATTTAATAAGGCAGGTCACATGCAGACATTCTCTGCTCCAGCATACATTTAATAAGGCAGGTCACATGCAGACACTCTCTGCTCCAGCATACATTTATTAAGGCAGGTCAATGCAGACATTCTCTGCTCCAGCATAAATTTATTAAGGCAATTCACATGCAGATATTCTCTGCTCCAGCTTATATTTATTAAGGCAGGTCACATGCAGACATTCTCTGCTCCAGCATATATTTATTAAGGCATGTCACATGCAGACATTCTCTGCTCCAGCTTATATTTATTAAGGCAGTTCACATGCAGACATTCTCTGCTCCAGCATATATTTATTATGGCAGTGTCACATACAGACATTCTCTGCTTCAGCATATATTTATTAAGGCAGGTCACATACAGACATTCTCTACTCCAGCATATATTTATTAAGGCAGTTCACATGCAGACATTCTTTGCTCCAGCATATATTTATTAAGGCAGTGTCACATGCAGACATTCTCTGCACCAGCATATATTTATTAAGGCAGGTGACATGCAGACATTCTCTGCTCCAGCATATATTTATTAAGGCAGGTCACATGCAGACATTCTCTGCTCCAGCATATACATATTAAGGCTGATCAAATGCAGACATTCTCTGCTCCAGCATATATTTATGAAGGCAGGTCACATGCAGACATTTTCGGCTCCAGCATATACAGTCAGGTCCATAAATATTGGGACATTGACAGAATTTTCAGATTTTGGCCTCTGTTCACCACCACAATGGTTTTGAAATGAAACAAACAAGATGTGCTTTAACTGCAGACTTTCAGATTTAATTTGAGGGTAATTACATCCAAATCGGGTGAACGGTGTAGGAATTACAAGTTTCAATATGTGCCTCCCACTTTTTAAGGGGCCAAAAGTAATGGGACTATCAACTCAAAAGCTATTTCATGGACAGGTGTGGGCTATTCCCTCGTTATTTCATTATCATTTAAGCAGGTAAAAGGTCTGGAGTTGATTCTAGGTGTGACATTTGCATTTGGAATCAGTTGCTGTCAACTCTCAATGAGATACAAAGAGCTGTCACTATCAGTGAAGCAAGTCATAATTAGGCTGAAAAAGCAAAACAAACCCATCAGAGAGATAGCAAAAACATTAGGTGTGGCCAAATCAACTGTTTGGAACATTCTTAAAAAGAAAGAACGCACTAGAGAGCTCAGCAACACCAAAAGACCCGGAAGACCACGGAAAATAACTGTGGTGGATGACAGAAGAATTATTTCCCTGGTGAAGAAAAACCCCTTCACAACAGTTGGCCAAATCAAGAACACTCTCCAGGAGGTAGATGTATATGTGTCAAAGTCAACAATCAAGAGAAGACTTCACAAGAGTGAATATAGAGGGTTCACCACAAGATGCAAACCATTGGTGAGCCACAAAAACAGGAAGACCAGATTAAAGTTTGCCAAACAACATCTAAAAAAGCCATTACAGTTCAGGAACAACATCCTATGGACAGATGAGACAAACATCAACTTGTACCAGAGTGATGGGAAGAGAAGAGAAGGAAAGGAACCTCTCATGATCCAAAACATACTACCTCATCAGTGAAGCATGGTGGTGGTAGTGTCGTGGCATGGGCATGTATGGCTGCCAATGGAACTGGTTCCCTTGTATTTATTGATGATGTGACTGCTGACAAAAGCAGCAGAATGAATTCTGAAGTGTTTTGGGCAATATTATATGCTCATATTCAGTCAAATGCTTCAGAACTCATTGGACGGCGCTTCACAGTGCAGATGGACAATGAGCCGAAGCATACTGCAAAAGCAACCAAAGAGTTTTTTAAGGCTAAAAAGTGGAATGTTATGCAATGACCAAGTCAATCCCCTGACCTGAATCCGATTGAGCATGCATTTCACTTGATGAAGACAAAACTGAAGGGAAAATGCCCCAAGAACAAGCAGGAACTGAAGACATTTGCAGTAGAGGCCTGGCAGAGCATCACCAGGCATAAAACCCAGCGTCTGGTGATGTCTATGCGTTCCAGACTTCAGGCTGTAATTGCCTGCAAAGAATTTGCAACAAAGTATTAAAAAGTGAAAGTTAGATTTAGGATTGTTTAGTTTGTCCCATTACTTTTGGCTCCTTAAAAAGTGGGAGGCACATATAGAAACCGTTGTAATTCCTACACCGTTCACCTGATTTGGATGTAATTACCCTCAAATTAAATCTGAAAGTCTGCAGTTAAATCACATCTTGTTTGTTTCATTTCAAAGCCATTGTGGTGGTGAATAGAGGACAAAATATGAAAATTCTGTCAATGTCCCAATATTTATTGACCTGACTGTATTTATTAAGCAGGTCACATGCAGACATTCTCTTCTCCAGCATATATTTATTAAGGCAGGTCACATGCAGACATTCTCTGCTCCAGCTTATATTTATTAAGGCAGTGTCACATACAGACATTCTCTGCTCCAGCATATATTTATTAAGGCAGGTCACATGCAGACATTCTCTGCTCCAGCTTATATTTATTAAGGCAGGTCACATAAAGACATTCTCTGCTCCAGCATATATTAATTAAGGCAGGTCACATGCAGACATTCTCTGCTCCAGCATATATTAATTAAGGCAGTGTCACATGCAGACATTTTCTGTTCCAGCATATATTTATTAAGACAGTTCACATACAGACATTCTCTGCTCCAGCATATATTTATTAAGGAAGGTCACATGCAGACATTCTCTGCTCCAGCATATATTTATTAAGGCAGGTCACATACAGACATTCTCTACTCCAGCATATATTTATTAAGGCAGTTCACATGCAGACAGTCTCTGCTCCAGCATATATTTATTAAGGCCGGTCACATGCAGACATTCTCTGCTCCAGCATATATTTATTAAGGCAGGTCACATGCAGACATTCTCTGCTCCAGCATATACATATTAAGGCTGATCAAATGCAGACATTCTCTACTCCAGCATATATTTATTAAGGCAGGTCACATGCAGACATTTTCGGCTCCAGGATATATTTATTAAGCAAGTCACATGCAGACATTCTCTGCTCCAGCATATATTTATTAAGGCAGGTCACATGCAGACATTCTCTGCTCCAGCTTATATTTATTAAGGCAGTGTCACATACAGACATTCTCTGCTCCTGCATATATTTATTAAGGCAGGTCACATGCAGACATTCTCTGCTCCAGCTTATATTTATTAAGGCAGGTCACATGCAGACATTCTCTGCTCCAGCATATATTAATTAAGGCTGGTCACATGCAGACATTCTCTGCTCCAGCATATATTAATTAAGGCAGTGTCACATGCAGACATTTTCTGTTCCAGCATATATTTAGTAAGACAGTTCACATACAGACATTCTCTGCTCCAGCATATATTTATTAAGGAAGGTCACATGCAGACATTCTCTGCTCCAGCATATATTTATTAAGGCAGGTCACATGCAGACATGCTCTGCTCCAGCATATATTTATTAAGGCAGGTCACATGCAGACATTCTCTGCTCCAGCATATATTTATTAAGGCAGGTCACATGCAGACATACTCTGCTCCAGCATATATTTATTAAGGCAGGTCACATGCAGACATTTTCTGCTACAGCATATATTTATTAAGGCAGGTCACATGCAGACATTCTCTGCTCCAGCATATATTTATTAAGGCAGTGTCACGTACAGACATTCTCTGCTTCAGCATATATTTATTAAGGCAGTGTCACATACAGATATTCTCTGCTCCAGCATATATTTATTAAGGCAGTTCACATGCAGACATCCTCTGCTTCAGCATATATTTATTAAGGCAGGTCACATGCAGACTTTCTCTGTTACAGCATTTATTTATTAAGGCAGGTCACATACAGACATTCTCTGCTCCAGCATATACATATTAAGGCTGATCAAATGCAGACATTCTCTGCTCCAGCATATATTTATTAAGGCAGGTCACATGCAGACATCCTCTGCTCCAGCATATATTTATTAAGGCAGGTCACATGCAGACATTTTCTGCTCCAGCATATACTTATTAAGACAGTTCACATACAGACATTCTCTGCTCCAGCATATATTTATTAAGGATGGTCACATGCAGACATTCTCTGCTCCAGCATATATTTATTAAGGCAGGTCACATGCAGACATGCTCTGCTCCAGCATATATTTATTAAGGCAGGTCACATGCAGACATTCTCTGCTCCAGCATATATTTATTAAGGCAGGTCACATGCAGACATTCTCTGCTCCAGCATATATTTATTAAGGCAGGTCACATGCAGACATTTTCTGCTACAGCATATATTTATTAAGGCAGGTCACATGCAGACATTCTCTGCTCCAGCATATATTTATTAAGGCAGTGTCACATACAGACATTCTCTGTTTCAGCATATATTTATTAAGGCAGTGTCACATACAGATATTCTCTGCTCCAGCATATATTTATTAAGGCAGGTCAAATGCAGACATTCTCTGCTCCAGCATATATTTATTAAGGCAGGTACCATGCAGACAATCTCTGCTCCAGCATATATTTATTAAGGCAGGTCACATGCAGACATTCTCTGCTCCAGCATATATTTAATAAGGCAGGTCACATGCAGACATTCTCTGCTCCAGCATATATTTAATAAGCCATGTCACATGCAGACATAATCTGCTCCAGCATATATTTATTAAGCAAGGTCACATGCAAACAATCTCAGCTCCAGCATATATTTATTATGGCAGTGTCACATACAGACATTCTCTGCTTCAGCATATATTTATTAAGGCAGGTCACATGCAGACATTCTCTGCTCCAGCATATACATATTAAGGCTGATCAAATGCAGACATTCTCTGCTCCAGCATATATTTATTAAGGCAGGTCACATGCAGACATCCTCTGCTCCAGCATATATTTATTAAGGCAGGTCACATGCAGACATTTTCTGCTCCAGCATTTATTTATTAAGGAAGGTCACATGCAGACATTTTCTGCTCCAGCATATATTTATTAAGGCAGGTCAAATGCAGACATTCTCTGCTCCAGCATATATTTATTAAGGCAGGTAACATGCAGACAATCTCTGCTCCAGCATATATTTATTAAGGCAGGTCACATGCAGACACTCTCTGCTCCAGCATATATTTATTAAGGCAGGTCACATGCAGACATTTTCTGCTCCAGCATATATTTATTAAGTCAGGTCAAATGCAGACATTCTCTGCTCCAGCATATATTTATTAAGGCAGGTAACATGCAGACAATCTCTGCTCCAGCATATATTTATTAAGGCAGGTCACATGCAGACATTCTCTGCTCCAGCATATATTTAATAAGGCAGGTCACATGCAGACATTCTCTGCTCCAGCATATATTTATTAAGGCAGGTCACATGCAAACAATCTCAGCTCCAGCATATATTTATTAAGGCAGGTCACATGCAGACATTCTCTGCTCCAGCATATATTTATTAAGGCAGTGTCACATACAGACATTCTCTGCTTCAGCATATATTTATTAAGGCAGTGTCACATACAGATATTCTCTGCTCCAGCATATATTTATTAAGGCAGTTCACATGCAGACATCCTCTGCTTCAGCATATATTTATTAAGGCAGGTCACATGCAGACATTCTCTGCTCCAGCTTATATTTATTAAGGCAGGTCACATGCAGACATTTTCTGATCCAGCATATATTTATTAAGGCAGGTCACATGCAGACATTCTCTGCTCCAGCATATATTTTTTAAGGTAGGTAACATGCTGACAATCTCTGCTCCAGCATATATTTATTAAGGCAGGTCACATGCAGACACTCTCTGCTCCAGCATACATTTAATAAGGCAGGTCACATGCAGACATTCTCTGCTCCAGCATACATTTAATAAGGCAGGTCACATGCAGACATTCTCTGCTCCAGCATACATTTAATAAGGCAGGTCACATGCAGACATTCTCTGCTCCAGCATACATTTAATAAGGCAGGTCACATGCAGACACTCTCTGCTCCAGCATACATTTATTAAGGCAGGTCAATGCAGACATTCTCTGCTCCAGCATAAATTTATTAAGGCAATTCACATGCAGATATTCTCTGCTCCAGCTTATATTTATTAAGGCAGGTCACATGCAGACATTCTCTGCTCCAGCATAAATTTATTAAGGCATGTCACATGCAGACATTCTCTGCTCCAGCTTATATTTATTAAGGCAGTTCACATGCAGACATTCTCTGCTCCAGCATATATTTATTATGGCAGTGTCACATACAGACATTCTCTGCTTCAGCATATATTTATTAAGGCAGGTCACATACAGACATTCTCTACTCCAGCATATATTTATTAAGGCAGTTCACATGCAGACATTCTTTGCTCCAGCATATATTTATTAAGGCAGTGTCACATGCAGACATTCTCTGCACCAACATATATTTATTAAGGCAGGTGACATGCAGACATTCTCTGCTCCAGCATATATTTATTAAGGCAGGTCACATGCAGACATTCTCTGCTCCAGCATATACATATTAAGGCTGATCAAATGCAGACATTCTCTGCTCCAGCATATATTTATGAAGGCAGGTCACATGCAGACATTTTCGGCTCCAGCATATACAGTCAGGTCCATAAATATTGGGACATTGACAGAATTTTCAGATTTTGGCCTCTGTTCACCACCACAATGGTTTTGAAATGAAACAAACAAGATGTGCTTTAACTGCAGACTTTCAGATTTAATTTGAGGGTAATTACATCCAAATCGGGTGAACGGTGTAGGAATTACAAGTTTCAATATGTGCCTCCCACTTTTTAAGGGGCCAAAAGTAATGGGACTATCAACTCAAAAGCTATTTCATGGACAGGTGTGGGCTATTCCCTCGTTATTTCATTATCATTTAAGCAGGTAAAAGGTCTGGAGTTGATTCTAGGTGTGACATTTGCATTTGGAATCAGTTGCTGTCAACTCTCAATGAGATACAATGAGCTGTCACTATCAGTGAAGCAAGTCATAATTAGGCTGAAAAAGCAAAACAAACCCATCAGAGAGATAGCAAAAACATTAGGTGTGGCCAAATCAACTGTTTGGAACATTCTTAAAAAGAAAGAACGCACTAGAGAGCTCAGCAACACCAAAAGACCCGGAAGACCACGGAAAATAACTGTGGTGGATGACAGAAGAATTATTTCCCTGGTGAAGAAAAACCCCTTCACAACAGTTGGCCAAATCAAGAACACTCTCCAGGAGGTAGATGTATATGTGTCAAAGTCAACAATCAAGAGAAGACTTCACAAGAGTGAATATAGAGGGTTCACCACAAGATGCAAACCATTGGTGAGCCACAAAAACAGGAAGACCAGATTAAAGTTTGCCAAACAACACCTAAAAAAGCCATTACAGTTCAGGAACAACATCCTATGGACAGATGAGACAAACATCAACTTGTACCAGAGTGATGGGAAGAGAAGAGAAGGAAAGGAACCTCTCATGATCCAAAACATACTACCTCATCAGTGAAGCATGGTGGTGGTAGTGTCGTGGCATGGGCATGTATGGCTGCCAATGGAACTGGTTCCCTTGTATTCTTGATGATGTGACTGCTGACAAAAGCAGCAGAATGAATTCTGAAGTGTTTTGGGCAATATTATATGCTCATATTCAGTCAAATGCTTCAGAACTCATTGGACGGCGCTTCACAGTGCAGATGGACAATGAGCCGAAGCATACTGCAAAAGCAACCAAAGAGTTTTTTAAGGCTAAAAAGTGGAATGTTATGCAATGACCAAGTCAATCCCCTGACCTGAATCCGATTGAGCATGCATTTCACTTGATGAAGACAAAACTGAAGGGAAAATGCCCCAAGAACAAGCAGGAACTGAAGACATTTGCAGTAGAGGCCTGGCAGAGCATCACCAGGCATAAAACCCAGCGTCTGGTGATGTCTATGCGTTCCAGACTTCAGGCTGTAATTGCCTGCAAAGAATTTGCAACAAAGTATTAAAAAGTGAAAGTTAGATTTAGGATTGTTTAGTTTGTCCCATTACTTTTGGCTCCTTAAAAAGTGGGAGGCACATATAGAAACCGTTGTAATTCCTACACCGTTCACCTGATTTGGATGTAATTACCCTCAAATTAAATCTGAAAGTCTGCAGTTAAATCACATCTTGTTTGTTTCATTTCAAAGCCATTGTGGTGGTGAATAGAGGACAAAATATGAAAATTCTGTCAATGTCCCAATATTTATTGACCTGACTGTATTTATTAAGCAGGTCACATGCAGACATTCTCTTCTCCAGCATATATTTATTAAGGCAGGTCACATGCAGACATTCTCTGCTCCAGCTTATATTTATTAAGGCAGTCTCACATACAGACATTCTCTGCTCCAGCATATATTTATTAAGGCAGGTCACATGCAGACATTCTCTGCTCCAGCTTATATTTATTAAGGCAGGTCACATAAAGACATTCTCTGCTCCAGCATATATTAATTAAGGCAGGTCACATGCAGACATTTTCTGTTCCAGCATATATTTATTAAGACAGTTCACATACAGACATTCTCTGCTCCAGCATATATTTATTAAGGAAGGTCACATGCAGACATTCTCTGCTCCAGCATATATTTATTAAGGCAGGTCACATACAGACATTCTCTACTCCAGCATATATTTATTAAGGCAGTTCACATGCAGACAGTCTCTGCTCCAGCATATATTTATTAAGGCCGGTCACATGCAGACATTCTCTGCTCCAGCATATATTTATTAAGGCAGGTCACATGCAGACATTCTCTGCTCCAGCATATACATATTAAGGCTGATCAAATGCAGACATTCTCTACTCCAGCATATATTTATTAAGGCAGGTCACATGCAGACATTTTCGGCTCCAGGATATATTTATTAAGCAGGTCACATGCAGACATTCTCTGCTCCAGCATATATTTATTAAGGCAGGTCACATGCAGACATTCTCTGCTCCAGCTTATATTTATTAAGGCAGTGTCACATACAGACATTCTCTGCTCCTGCATATATTTATTAAGGCAGGTCACATGCAGACATTCTCTGCTCCAGCTTATATTTATTAAGGCAGGTCACATGCAGACATTCTCTGCTCCAGCATATATTAATTAAGGCTGGTCACATGCAGACATTCTCTGCTCCAGCATATATTAATTAAGGCAGTGTCACATGCAGACATTTTCTGTTCCAGCATATATTTAGTAAGACAGTTCACATACAGACATTCTCTGCTCCAGCATATATTTATTAAGGAAGGTCACATGCAGACATTCTCTGCTCCAGCATATATTTATTAAGGCAGGTCACATGCAGACATGCTCTGCTCCAGCATATATTTATTAAGGCAGGTCACATGCAGACATTCTCTGCTCCAGCATATATTTATTAAGGCAGGTCACATGCAGACATACTCTGCTCCAGCATATATTTATTAAGGCAGGTCACATGCAGACATTTTCTGCTACAGCATATATTTATTAAGGCAGGTCACATGCAGACATTCTCTGCTCCAGCATATATTTATTAAGGCAGTGTCACGTACAGACATTCTCTGTTTCAGCATATATTTATTAAGGCAGTGTCACATACAGATATTCTCTGCTCCAGCATATATTTATTAAGGCAGTTCACATGCAGACATCCTCTGCTTCAGCATATATTTATTAAGGCAGGTCACATGCAGACTTTCTCTGTTCCAGCATTTATTTATTAAGGCAGGTCACATACAGACATTCTCTGCTCCAGCATATATTTATTAAGGCAGGTCACATGCAGACATTTTCTGCTCCAGCATATATTTATTAAAGCAGGTCACATGCAGACATTCTCTGCTCCAGCTCATATTTATTAAGGCAGGTCACATACAGACATTCTCTGCTCCAGCATATATTTATTAAGGCAGGTCACATGCAGACATTTTCTGCTCCAGCATATATTTATTAAGGCAGGTCAAATGCAGACATTCTCTGCTCCAGCATATATTTATTAAGGCAGGTAACATGCAGACAATCTCTGCTCCAGCATATATTTATTAAGGCAGGTCACATGCAGACACTCTCTGCTCCGGCATATATTTATAAAGGCAGGTCACTTGCAGACATTTTCTGCTCCGGCATATATTTATTAAGGCAGGTCAAATGCATACATTCTCTGCTCCAGCATATATTTATTAAGGCAGGTAACATGCAGACAATCTCTGCTCCAGCATATATTTATTAAGGCAGGTCACATGCAGACATTCTCTGCTCCAGCATATATTTAATAAGGCAGGTCACATGCAGACATTCTCTGCTCCAGCATATATTTAATAAGGCATGTCACATGCAGACATTCTCTGCTCCAGCATATATTTATTAAGGCAGGTCACATGCAAACAATCTCAGCTCCAGCATATATTTATTATGGCAGTGTCACATACAGACATTCTCTGCTTCAGCATATATTTATTAAGGCAGGTCACATGCAGACATTCTCTGCTCCAGCATATACATATTAAGGCTGATCAAATGCAGACATTCTCTGCTCCAGCATATATTTATTAAGGCAGGTCACATGCAGACATCCTCTGCTCCAGCATATATTTATTAAGGCAGGTCACATGCAGACATTTTCTGCTCCAGCATATATTTATTAAGGCAGGTCACATGCAGACATTTTCTGCTCCAGCATATATTTATTAAGTCAGGTCACATGCAGACATTCTCTGCTCCAGCATATATTTATTAAGGCAGGTCACATGCAGACATACTCTGCTCCAGCATATATTTATTAAGGCAGGTCACATGCAGACATTTTCTGCTACAGCATATATTTATTAAGGCAGGTCACATGCAGACATTCTCTGCTCCAGCATATATTTATTAAGGCAGTGTCACGTACAGACATTCTCTGTTTCAGCATATATTTATTAAGGCGGTGTCACATACAGATATTCTCTGCTCCAGCATATATTTATTAAGGCAGTTCACATGCAGACATCCTCTGCTTCAGCATATATTTATTAAGGCAGGTCACATGCAGACATTCTCTGCTCCAGCATATATTTATTAAGGCAGGTCACATGCAGACATTTTCTGCTCCAGCATATATTTATTAAAGCAGGTCACATGCAGACATTCTCTGCTCCAGCTCATATTTATTAAGGCAGGTCACATACAGACATTCTCTGCTCCAGCATATATTTATTAAGGCAGGTCACATGCAGACATTTTCTGCTCCAGCATATATTTATTAAGGCAGGTCAAATGCAGACATTCTCTGCTCCAGCATATATTTATTAAGGCAGGTAACATGCAGACAATCTCTGCTCCAGCATATATTTATTAAGGCAGGTCACATGCAGACACTCTCTGCTCCGGCATATATTTATAAAGGCAGGTCACTTGCAGACATTTTCTGCTCAGGCATATATTTATTAAGGCAGGTCAAATGCATACATTCTCTGCTCCAGCATATATTTATTAAGGCAGGTAACATGCAGACAATCTCTGCTCCAGCATATATTTATTAAGGCAGGTCACATGCAGACATTCTCTGCTCCAGCATATATTTAATAAGGCAGGTCACATGCAGACATTCTCTGTTCCAGCATATATTTAATAAGGCATGTCACATGCAGACATTCTCTGCTCCAGCATATATTTATTAAGGCAGGTCACATGCAAACAATCTCAGCTCCAGCATATATTTATTATGGCAGTGTCACATACAGACATTCTCTGCTTCAGCATATATTTATTAAGGCAGGTCACATGCAGACATTCTCTGCTCCAGCATATACATATTAAGGCTGATCAAATGCAGACATTCTCTGCTCCAGCATATATTTATTAAGGCAGGTCACATGCAGACATCCTCTGCTCCAGCATATATTTATTAAGGCAGGTCACATGCAGACATTTTCTGCTCCAGCATATATTTATTAAGGCAGGTCACATGCAGACATTTTCTGCTCCAGCATATATTTATTAAGGCAGGTCAAATGCAGACATTCTCTGCTCCAGCATATATTTATTAAGGCAGGTAACATGCAGACAATCTCTGCTCCAGCATATATTTATTAAGGCAGGTCACATGCAGACACTCTCTGCTCCAGCATATATTTATTAAGGCACGTCACATGCAGACATTTTCTGCTCCAGCATATATTTATTAAGGCAGGTCAAATGCAGACATTCTCTGCTCCAGCATATATTTATTAAGGCAGGTAACATGCAGACAATCTCTGCTCCAGCATATATTTATTAAGGCAGGTCACATGCAGACATTCTCTGCTCCAGCATATATTTAATAAGGCAGGTCACATGCAGACATTCTCTGCTCCAGCATATATTTATTAAGGCAGGTCACATGCAAACAATCTCAGCTCCAGCATATATTTATTAAGGCAGGTCACATGCAGACATTCTCTGCTCCAGCATATATTTATTATGGCAGTGTCACATACAGACATTCTCTGCTTCAGCATATATTTATTAAGGCAGTGTCACATACAGATATTCTCTGCTCCAGCATATATTTATTAAGGCAGTTCACATGCAGACATCCTCTGCTTCAGCATATATTTATTAAGGCAGGTCACATGCAGACATTCTCTGCTCCAGCTTATATTTATTAAGGCAGGTCACATACAGACATTCTCTGCTTCAGCATATATTTATTAAGGCAGGTCACATGCAGACATTCTCTGCTCCAGCATAAGCATATTAAGGCTGATCAAATGCAGACATTCTCTGCTCCAACATATATTTATTAAGGCATGTCACATGCAGACATCCTCTGCTCCAGCATATACAGTACTTACAAAGGCAGTTCACATGCAGACACTCTCTGCTCCAGCATATTTTTATTAAGGCAGGTCACATGCAGACATTTTCTGCTCCAGCATATATTTATTAAGGCAGGTCACATGCAGACATTCTCTGCTTCAGCATATATTTTTTAAGGTAGGTAACATGCTGACAATCTCTGCTCCAGCATATATTTATTAAGACAGGTCACATGCAGACACTCTCTGCTCCAGTATACATTTAATAAGGCAGGTCACATGCAGACATTCTCTGCTCCAGCATACATTTAATAAGGCAGGTCACATGCAGACATTCTCTGCTCCAGCATACATTTAATAAGGCAGGTCACATGCAGACATTCTCTGCTCCAGCATACATTTAATAAGGCAGGTCACATGCAGACACTCTCTGCTCCAGCATACATTTATTAAGGCAGGTCAATGCAGACATTCTCTGCTCCAGCATAAATTTATTAAGGCAATTCACATGCAGATATTCTCTGCTCCAGCTTATATTTATTAAGGCAGGTCACATGCAGACATTCTCTGCTCCAGCATATATTTATTAAGGCAGGTCACATGCAGACATTCTCTGCTCCAGCTTATATTTATTAAGGCAGTTCACATGCAGACATTCTCTGCTCCAGCATATATTTATTATGGCAGTGTCACATACAGACATTCTCTGCTTCAGCATATATTTATTAAGGCAGGTCACATACAGACATTCTCTACTCCAGCATATATTTATTAAGGCAGTTCACATGCAGACATTCTTTGCTCCAGCATATTTTTATTAAGGCAGTGTCACATGCAGACATTCTCTGCACCAGCATATATTTATTAAGGCAGGTGACATGCAGACATTCTCTGCTCCAGCATATATTTATTAAGGCAGGTCACATGCAGACATTCTCTGCTCCAGCATATACATATTAAGGCCGATCAAATGCAGACATTCTCTGCTCCAGCATATATTTATGAAGGCAGGTCACATGCAGACATTTTCGGCTCCAGCATATATTTATTAAGCAGGTCACATGCAGACATTCTCTTCTCCAGCATATATTTATTAAGGCAGGTCACATGCAGACATTCTCTGCTCCAGCTTATATTTATTAAGGCAGTGTCACATACAGACATTCTCTGCTCCAGCATATATTTATTAAGGCAGGTCACATGCAGACATTCTCTGCTCCAGCTTATATTTATTAAGGCAGGTCACATAAAGACATTCTCTGCTCCAGCATATATTAATTAAGGCAGGACACATGCAGACATTCTCTGCTCCAGCATATATTAATTAAGGCAGTGTCACATGCAGACATTTTCTGTTCCAGCATATATTTATTAAGACAGTTCACATACAGACATTCTCTGCTCCAGCATATATTTATTAAGGAAGGTCACATGCAGACATTCTCTGCTCCAGCATATATTTATTAAGGCAGGTCACATACAGACATTCTCTACTCCAGCATATATTTATTAAGGCAGTTCACATGCAGACAGTCTCTGCTCCAGCATATATTTATTAAGGCAGGTCACATGCAGACATTCTCTGCTCCAGCATATATTTATTAAGGCAGGTCACATGCAGACATTCTCTGCTCCAGCATATACATATTAAGGCTGATCAAATGCAGACATTCTCTACTCCAGCATATATTTATTAAGGCAGGTCACATGCAGACATTTTCGGCTCCAGGATATATTTATTAAGCAGGTCACATGCAGACATTCTCTGCTCCAGCATATATTTATTAAGGCAGGTCACATGCAGACATTCTCTGCTCCAGCTTATATTTATTAAGGCAGTGTCACATACAGACATTCTCTGCTCCAGCATATATTTATTAAGGCAGGTCACATGCAGACATTCTCTGCTCCAGCTTATATTTATTAAGGCAGGTCACATAAAGACATTCTCTGCTCCAGCATATATTAATTAAGGCTGGTCACATGCAGACATTCTCTGCTCCAGCATATATTAATTAAGGCAGTGTCACATGCAGACATTTTCTGTTCCAGCATATATTTATTAAGACAGTTCACATACAGACATTCTCTGCTCCAGCATATATTTATTAAGGAAGGTCACATGCAGACATTCTCTGCTCCAGCATATATTTATTAAGGCAGGTCACATGCAGACATGCTCTGCTCCAGCATATATTTATTAAGGCAGGTCACATGCAGACATTCTCTGCTCCAGCATATATTTATTAAGGCAGGTCACATGCAGACATACTCTGCTCCAGCATATATTTATTAAGGCAGGTCACATGCAGACATTTTCTGCTACAGCATATATTTATTAAGGCAGGTCACATGCAGACATTCTCTGCTCCAGCATATATTTATTAAGGCAGTGTCACGTACAGACATTCTCTGTTTCAGCATATATTTATTAAGGCAGTGTCACATACAGATATTCTCTGCTCCAGCATATATTTATTAAGGCAGTTCACATGCAGACATCCTCTGCTTCAGCATATATTTATTAAGGCAGGTCACATGCAGACATTCTCTGTTCCAGCATATATTTATTAAGGCAGGTCACATACAGACATTCTCTGCTCCAGCATATATTTATTAAGGCAGGTCACATGCAGACATTCTCTGCTCCAGCTCATATTAATTAAGGCAGGTCACATACAGACATTCTCTGCTCCAGCATATATTTATTATGGCAGGTCACATGCAGACATTTTCTGCTCCAGCATATATTTATTAAGGCAGGTCAAATGCAGACATTCTCTGCTCCAGCATATATTTATTAAGGCAGGTCACATGCAGACACTCTCTGCTCCAGCATATATTTATAAAGGCAGGTCACTTGCAGATATTTTCTGCTCCGGCATATATTTATTAAGGCAGGTCAAATGCAGACATTCTCTGCTCTAGCATATATTTATTAAGGCAGGTAACATGCAGACAATCTCTGCTCCAGCATATATTTATTAAGGCAGGTCACATGCAGACTTTCTCTGCTCCAGCATATATTTAATAAGGCAGGTCACATGCAGACATTCTCTGCTCCAGCATATATTTAATAAGGCATGTCACATGCAGACAGTCTCTGCTCCAGCATATATTTATTAAGGCAGGTCACATGCAAACAATCTCAGCTCCAGCATATATTTATTAAGGCAGGTCACATGCAGACATTCTCTGCTCCAGCATATATTTATTAAGGCAGGTCACATGCAGACATTCTCTGCTCCAGCATATATTTATTAAGGCAGTGTCACATACAGACATTCACTGCTTCAGCATATATTTATTAAGGCAGTGTCACACACAGATATTCTCTGCTCCAGCATATATTTATTAAGGCAGTTCACATGCAGACATCCTCTGCTCCAGCATATATTTATTAAGGCAGGTCACATGCAGACATGCTCTGCTCCAGCATATATTTATTAAGGCAGGTCACATGCAGACATTCTCTGCTCCAGCATATATTTATTAAGGCAGGTCACATGCAGACATACTCTGCTCCAGCATATATTTATTAAGGCAGGTCACATGCAGACATTTTCTGCTACAGCATATATTTATTAAGGCAGGTCACATGCAGACATTCTCTGCTCCAGCATATATTTATTAAGGCAGTGTCACGTACAGACATTCTCTGTTTCAGCATATATTTATTAAGGCAGTGTCACATACAGATATTCTCTGCTCCAGCATATATTTATTAAGGCAGTTCACATGCAGACATCCTCTGCTTCAGCATATATTTATTAAGGCAGGTCACATGCAGACATTCTCTGTTCCAGCATATATTTATTAAGGCAGGTCACATACAGACATTCTCTGCTCCAGCATATATTTATTAAGGCAGGTCACATGCAGACATTCTCTGCTCCAGCTCATATTTATTAAGGCAGGTCACATACAGACATTCTCTGCTCCAGCATATATTTATTATGGCAGGTCACATGCAGACATTTTCTGCTCCAGCATATATTTATTAAGGCAGGTCAAATGCAGACATTCTCTGCTCCAGCATATATTTATTAAGGCAGGTCACATGCAGACACTCTCTGCTCCAGCATATATTTATAAAGGCAGGTCACTTGCAGACATTTTCTGCTCCGGCATATATTTATTAAGGCAGGTCAAATGCAGACATTCTCTGCTCTAGCATATATTTATTAAGGCAGGTAACATGCAGACAATCTCTGCTCCAGCATATATTTATTAAGGCAGGTCACATGCAGACTTTCTCTGCTCCAGCATATATTTAATAAGGCAGGTCACATGCAGACATTCTCTGCTCCAGCATATATTTAATAAGGCATGTCACATGCAGACAGTCTCTGCTCCAGCATATATTTATTAAGGCAGGTCACATGCAAACAATCTCAGCTCCAGCATATATTTATTAAGGCAGGTCACATGCAGACATTCTCTGCTCCAGCATATATTTGTTAAGGCAGGTCACATGCAGACATTCTCTGCTCCAGCATATATTTATTAAGGCAGTGTCACATACAGACATTCACTGCTTCAGCATATATTTATTAAGGCAGTGTCACACACAGATATTCTCTGCTCCAGCATATATTTATTAAGGCAGTTCACATGCAGACATCCTCTGCTTCAGCATATATTTATTATGGCAGGTCACATGCAGATATTCTCTGCTCCAGCTTATATTTATTAAGGCAGGTCACATGCAGACATTCTCTGCTCCAGCATATATTTAATAAGGCATGTCACATGCAGACAGTCTCTGCTCCAGCATATATTTATTAAGGCAGGTCACATGCAAACAATCTCAGCTCCAGCATATATTTATTAAGGCAGTGTCACATACAGACATTCACTGCTTCAGCATATATTTATTAAGGCAGGTCACATGCAGACATTCTCTGCTCCAGCATATATTTATTAAGGCAGTGTCACATACAGACATTCACTGCTTCAGCATATATTTATTAAGGCAGTGTCACACACAGATATTCTCTTCTCCAGCATATATTTATTAAGGCAGTTCACATGCAGACATCCTCTGCTTCAGCATATATTTATTAAGGCAGGTCACATGCAGACATTCTCTGCTCCAGCTTATATTTATTAAGGCAGGTCACATACAGACATTCTCTGCTCCAGCATATATTTATTATGGCAGGTCACATACAGACATTCTCTGCTCCAGCTTATATTTATTAAGGCAGGTCACATACAGACATTCTCTGCTCCAGCATATATTTATTATGGCAGTGTCACATACAGACATTCTCTGCTTCAGCATATATTTATTAAGGCAGGTCACATGCAGACATTCTCTGCTCCAGCATATACATATTAAGGCTGATCAAATGCAGACATTCTCTGCTCCAGCATATATTTATTAAGGCAGGTCACATGCAGACATTCTCTGCTCCAGCTTATATTTATTAAGGCAGGTCACATACAGACATTCTCTGCTCCAGCATATATTTAATAAGGCAGGTCACATGCAGACATTCTCTGCTCCAGCATATATTTATTAAGGCAGGTCACATACAGACATTCTCTGCTCCAGCATATATTTATTAAGGCAGGTCACATGCAGACATTCTCTGCTCCAGCTTATATTTATTAAGGCAGTGTCACATGCAGACATTATCTGCTCCAGCATATATTTATTAAGGCAGGTCACATGCAGACATTCTCTGCTCCAGCATATATTTATTAAGGCAGGTCACATGCAGACATTCTCTGTTCCAGCATATATTTAATAAGGCAGGTCACATGCAGACATTCTCTGCTCCAGCATATATTTATTAAGGCAGGTCACATGCAGACATTCTCTGCTCCAGCATATATTTATTAAGGCAGGTCACATTCAGACATTCTCTGCTCCAGCATATAATTATTAAGGCAGGTCACATGCAGACATTCTCTGCTCCAGCATATATTTATTAAGGCAGGTCACATGCAGTCAATCTCTGCTCCAGCATATATTTATTAAGGCAGGTCACATGCAGACATTCTCTGCTCCAGCATACATTTAATATGGCAGGTCGCATGCAGACATTCTCTGCTCAAGCATGTATTTATTAAGGCAGGTCACATGCAGACATTCTCTGCTCCAGCATATATTTATTAAGGCAGGTCACATGCAGACATTCTCTGCTCCAGCATATATTTATTAAGGCAGGTCAAATGCAGATATTCTCTGCTCCAGCTTATATTTATTAAGGCAGGTAACATGCAGACATTTTCGGCTCCAGCATATATTTATTAAGCAGGTCACATACAGACATTCTCTCCTCCAGCATATATTTATTAAGGCAGTGTCACATACAGACATTCTCTGCTCCAGCATATATTTATTAAGGCAGTGTCACATGCAGACATTCTCTGCTCCAGCTTATATTTATTATGGCACTGTCACATACAGACATTCCCTGCTTCAGCATATATTTATTAAGGCAGGTCACATGCAGACAATCTCTGCTCCAGCATATACATATTAAGGATGATCAAATGCAGACATTCTCTGCTCCAGCATATATTTATTAAGGCAGGTCACATGCAGACATTCTCTGCTCCAGCTTATATTTATTAAGGCAGGTCACATACAGACATTCTCTGCTCCAGCATATATTTAATAAGGCAGGTCACATGCAGACATTCTCTGCTCCAGCATATATTTATTAAGGCAGGTCACATACAGACATTCTCTGCTCCAGCATATATTTATTAAGGCAGGTCACATGCAGACATTCTCTGCTCCAGCTTATATTTATTAAGGCAGTGTCACATGCAGACATTATCTGCTCCAGCATATATTTATTAAGGCAGGTCACATGCAGACATTCTCTGCTCCAGCATATATTTATTAAGGCAGGTCACATGCAGACATTCTCTGTTCCAGCATATATTTATTAAGGCAGGTCACATGCAGACATTCTCTGCTCCAGCATATATTTATTAAGGCAGGTCACATGCAGACATTCTCTGCTCCAGCATATATTTATTAAGGCAGGTCACATTCAGACATTCTCTGCTCCAGCATATAATTATTAAGGCAGGTCACATGCAGACATTCTCTGCTCCAGCATATATTTATTAAGGCAGGTCACATGCAGTCAATCTCTGCTCCAGCATATATTTATTAAGGCAGGTCACATGCAGACATTCTCTGCTCCAGCATACATTTAATATGGCAGGTCGCATGCAGACATTCTCTGCTCAAGCATGTATTTATTAAGGCAGGTCACATGCAGACATTCTCTGCTCCAGCATATATTTATTAAGGCAGGTCACATGCAGACATTCTCTGCTCCAGCATATATTTATTAAGGCAGGTCAAATGCAGATATTCTCTGCTCCAGCTTATATTTATTAAGGCAGGTAACATGCAGACATTTTCGGCTCCAGCATATATTTATTAAGCAGGTCACAAACAGACATTCTCTCCTCCAGCATATATTTATTAAGGCAGTGTCACATACAGACATTCTCTGCTCCAGCATATATTTATTAAGGCAGTGTCACATGCAGACATTCTCTGCTCCAGCTTATATTTATTATGGCACTGTCACATACAGACATTCCCTGCTTCAGCATATATTTATTAAGGCAGGTCACATGCAGACAATCTCTGCTCCAGCATATACATATTAAGGATGATCAAATGCAGACATTCTCTGCTCCAGCATATATTTATTAAGGCAGGTCACATGCAGACATTTTCGGCTCCAGCATATATTTATTAAGCAGGTCACATGCAGACATTCTCTGCTCCAGCATATATTTATTAAGGCAGTATCACATGCAGACATTTTCTGCTCCAGCATATATTTATTAAGGCAGTGTCACATGCAGACATTCTCTGCTCCAGCATATATTTATTAAGGCAGTGTCACATGCAGACATCCTCTGCTCCAGCATATACAGTACTTACAAAGGCAGTTCACATGCAGACACTCTCTGCTCCAGCATATATTTATTAAGGCAGTTCACATGCAGACACTCTCTGCTCCAGCATATATTTATTAAGGCAGGTCACATGCAGACATTTTCGGCTCCAGCATATATTTATTAAGCAGGTCACATGCAGACATTCTCTGCTCCAGCATATATTTATTAAGGCAGGTCACATGCAGACATTCTCTCCTCCAGCATATATTTATTAAGGCAGGTCACATGCAGACATTTTCGGCTCCAGCATATATTTATTAAGCAGGTCACATGCAGACATTCTCTGCTCCAGAATATATTTATTAAGGCATTTCACATGCAGACATTCTCTCCTCCAGCATATATTTATTAAGGCTGGTCACATACAGACATTCTCTGCTCCAGCATATATTTATTAAGGCAGGTCACATGCAGACATTCTCTCCTCCAGCATATATTTATTAAGGCAGGTCACATACAGACATTCTCTGCTCCAGCATATATTTATTAAGGCAGGTCACATGCAGACATTCTCTGCTCCAGCATATGTTTATTAAGGCAATATCACATACAGACATTCTCTGCTCCAGCATATATTTAGTAAGGCAGGTCACATACAGAAATTCTCTGCCCCTGCATATATTTATTAAGGCAGGTCACATGCAGACATTCTCTGCCCCAGCATATATTTATTATGGCAGTGTCACATACAGACATTCTCTGCTTCAGCATATATTTATTAAGGCAGGTCACATGCAGACATTCTCTGCCCCAGCATATACTTATTAAGGCTGATCAAATGCAGACATTCTCTGCTCCAGCATATATTTTTTAAGGCAGGTCACATACAGACATTCTCTGCTCCAGCATATATTTATTATGGCAGTGTCACATGCAGACATTCTCTGCTCCAGCATATATTTATTAAGGCAGGTCACATGCAGACCTTCTCTGCTCCAGCATATATTTATTAAGGCAGTGTCACATGCAGACATTCTCTGCTCCAGCATATATTTATTAAGGCAGGTCACATGCAGACATTCTCTGCTCCATCATATACTTATTAAGGCAGGTCACATGCAGACATTCTCTGATCCATCATATACTTATTAAGGCAGTGTCACATGCAGACATTCTCTGCTCCAGCATATATTTATTAAGGCAGGTCACATGCAGACATTCTCTGCTCCAGCATATCATTATTAAGGCAGGTAACATGCAGACATTCTCTGCTCCAGCATATAATTATTAAGGCAGTTCACATGCAGACAATCTCTGCTCCAGCATACATTTATTAAGACTGGTCACATGCAGACAATCTCTGCTCCAGCATATATTTATTAAGGCAGTTCACATGCAGACATTCTCTGCTCCAGCTTATATTTATTAAGGCAGGTCACACGCCGACATTCTCTGCTCCAGCATATATTTATTATGGCAGTGTCACATACTGATATTCTATGCTTCAGCATATATGTATTATGGCAGTGTCACATGCAGACATTCTCTGCTCCAGCATATATTTATTAAGGCAGGTCACATGCAGACATTCTCTCCTCCAGCATATATTTATTAAGGCAGGTCACATGCAGACATTCTCTGCTCCAGCATATACATATTAAGGCTGATCAAATGCAGACATTCTCTGCTGCAGCATATATTTATTAAGGCAGGTCACATGCAGACATTTTCGGCTCCAGCATATATTTATTAAGCAGGTCACATGCAGACATTCTCTGCTCCAGCATATATTTATTAAGGCATTTCACATGCAGACATTCTCTGCTCCAGCATATATTTATTAAGGCAGGACACATGCAGATATTTTCAGCTCCAGCATATATTTATAAAGCAGGTCACATGTAGACATTCTCTGCTCCAGTATATATTTATTAAGGCAGGTCACATGCAGACATTCTCTGCTCCAGCTTATATTTATTAAGGCAGGTCACATGCAGACATTCTCTGCTCCAGCATATATTTATTAAGGCAGGTCACATGCAGACATTTTTGGCTCCAGCATATATTTATTAAGCAGGTCACATGCAGACATTCTCTGCTCCAGCATATACAGTACTTACAAAGGCTGTTCACATGCAGACACTCTCTGCTCCAGCATATATTTATTAAGGCAGGTCACATGCAGACATTCTCTGCTCCAGCATACATTTAAAAAGGCAGGTCACATGCAGACATTCTCTGCTCCAGCATATGTTTATTAAGGCAGGTCACATGCAGACATTTTCTGCTCCAGCTTATATTTATTAAGGCCGGTCTTATGCAAAAATTCTCTGCTCCAGCATATATTTATTAAGGCAGGTCACATACAGACATTCTCTGCTCCAGCATATATTTATTAAGGCAGGTCACGTGCAGACATTCTCTGCTCCAGCATATATTAAATAAGGCAGTTCACATGCAGACTTTCTCTGCTCCATCATATACTTATTAAGCAGGTCACATGCAGACATTCTCTGCTCAAGCATATACAGTACTTATTAAGGCAGGTCACATGCAGACATTCTCTGCTCCATCATATACTTATTATGGCAGGTCACATGCAGACATTCTCTGCTCCATCATATACTTATTAAGGCAGTGTCACATGCAGACATTCTCTGCTCCAGCATATATTTATTAAGGCAGGTCACATGCAGACATTCTCTGCTCCAGCATATAATTATTAAGGCAGTTCACATGCAGACACTCTCTGCTCCAGCATATATTTATTAAGGCAGGTCACATGCAGACATTCTCTGCTCCAGCATATATTTATTAAGGCAGGTCACATGCAGACAATCTCTGCTCCAGCATACATTTATTAAGGCAGGTCACATGCAGACAATCTCTGCTCCAGCATATATTTATTAAGGCAGGTCACATGCAGACATTCTCTGCTCCAGCATATACTTATTAAGGCAGGTCACATGCAGACATTCTCTGCTCCATCATATACTTATTAAGGCAGTGTCACATGCAGACATTCTCTGCTCCATCATATTCTTATTAAGGCAGGTCACATTCAGACATTCTCTGCTCCAGCATATACAGTACTTATAAAGGCAGGTCACATGCAGACATTCTCTGCTCCAGAATATAATTATTAAGGCAGTTTACATGCAGACACTCTCTGCTCCAGCATATATTTATTAAGGCAGGTCACATGCAGACATTCTCTGCTCCAGCATATACTTTTTAAGGCAGGTCACATACAGACACACTCTGCTCCAGCATACATTTATTAAGGCAGGTCACATGCAGACATTTTCTGCTCCAGCATATATTTATTAAGGCAGGTCACATGCAGACATTCTCTGTTCCAGCATATATTTATTAAGGCAGTGTCACATGCAGACATTATCTGCTCCAGCATATATTTATTAAGGCAGGTCACATGCAGACATTCTCTGCTCCAGCATATATTTATTAAGGCAGGTCACATGCAGACAATCTCTGCTCCAGCATATATTTATTAAGGCAGGTCACATGCAGACAATCTCTGCTCCATCATATATTTATTAATGCAGGTCACATGTAGACATTCTCTGCTCCAGCATATATTTATTAAGGCATTTCACATTCAGATATTATCTGCTCATGCATTTATTTATTAAGGCAGGTCACATGCAGACATTCTCTGTTCCAGCATATATTTATTAAGGCAGGTCACATTCAGACATTATCTGCTCCAGCATATATTTATTAAGGCAGTGTCACATGCAGACATTATCTGCTCCAGCATATATTTATTAAGGCAGGTCACATGCAGACATTCTCTGCTCCAGCATATATTTATTAAGGCAGGTCACATTCAGACATTCTCTTCTCCAGCATATATTTATTAAGGCAGGTCACATGCAGACACTCTCTGCTCCAGCATATATTTATTAAGGCAGGTCACATGCAGACATTCTCTGCTCCAGCATATATTTATTAAGGCAGGTCACATTCAGATATTCTCTTCTCCAGCATATAATTATTAAGGCAGGTCACATGCAGACTCTCTCTGCTCCTGCATATATTTATTAAGGCAGGTCACATGCAGACATTCTCTACTCCAGGATATATTTATTAAGGCACGTCATTTGTAGACATTCTCTGCTCCAGAATATATTTATTAAGGCAGGTCACATGCAGACATTATCTGCTCCAGCATATATTTATTAAGGCAGGTCACATGCAGACATTCTCTGCTCCAGGATATATTTATTAAGGCAGGTCACATGCAGACATTCTCTGCTCCAGCATATATTTATTAAGGCAGGTCACATGCAGACATTCTCTGCTCCAGCATATATTTATTAAGGCAGGTCACAAGCAGACATTCTCTGCTCCAGCATATATTTATTAAGGCAGGTCACATTCAGACATTCTCTTCTCCAGCATATAATTATTAAGGCAGGTCACATGCAGACACTCTCTGCTCCAGCATATATTTATTAAGGCAGGTCACATTCAGACATTCTCTTCTCCAGCATATAATTATTAAGTCAGGTCACATGCAGACTCTCTCTGCTCCTGCATATATTTATTAAGGCAGGTCACATGCAGACATTCTCTACTCCAGCATATATTTATTAAGGCACGTCATTTGTAGACATTCTCTGCTCCAGAATATATTTATTAAGGCAGGTCACATGCAGACATTCTCTGCTCCAGCATATATTTATTAAGGCAGGTCACATGCAGACATTCTCTTCTCCAGAATATATTTATTAAGGCAGGTCACATGCAGACATTCTCTGCTCCAGCATATATTTATTAAGGCAGGTCACATGCAGACATTCTCTTCTCCAGAATATATTTATTAAGGCAGGTCATATGCAGACATTCTCTGCTCCAGCATATTTATTAAGGCAGGTCACATGCAGACATTCTCTGCTCCAGCATATATTTATTAAGGCAGGTCACATGCAGACATTCTCAGCTCCAGCATATATTTATTAAGGCAGGTCACATGCAGACATTCTCTGCTCCAGCATATATTTATTAAGGCAGGTCACATGCAGACATTCTCTGCTCCAGCATATATTTATTAAGGCAGGTCACATGCAGACATTCTCTGCTTCAGTGAAAGCATTACAGCTGGGTGCATTCCAACATGTTCCATGTTTTGCTCACACCATCAACTTGGCGGTACAATATTTAATAAAGAAATTACAGGGCCGTACTGGAGATACTCTCTGTGGCCTGCAAAACTTCTGGAAATTTTTGCCAATCAGCAGGCGCATGTAGTAGATTGTAGCACCTGCAAAAATGTTGAATATGCCCTGTCACCAGTTATAACAAGAGGTAGGTACAAGGTGGAACTCAACCCTTTATATACTTTAGCCATCCAAAGCTACACAATGATGTATGATATAGGAAGAAGAGAGCAAATGTACCTTACTCAAGCTCAGTGGAGAATAGTTTCTTTGTTGTGCAAAGTGCTGAAACCCTTTGAAGTAGTCACCTTTGAAGTGAGTTAAGACACTGCCAGCTTGAGTCAGGTAATTCCCCTAATTAGACTGTTGGAAAGCAGCTTGAGAACCTGAAGGATGAGCTGAAACACAGTGATTCCGCTAAGTATGTCGGACTTGTACATCAATCCTTTATTCACTTTGCCAGGATCCAAGGGTTGTAAGGATCTCCCAATTGAATTAATACATTTTGGCAACCATGCTCGATCCCAAGTTTAAGTCATAAGTTGTGTCTTTCTTCCCAATGGACACAGATCTGAAGAGATGCATAGCGTTGTTAGTAAGAATATTGTCAGCTCAAGTAGCACGTGATGCAGCAATTAATTTTCTCCAGCAACTGCAGCTGCCAAGAAAAACTAAGCTTTCCCAAAAAACCCACTGGTGATGCAGATGAGTCAACAAAACCACACAATTTTTGACATCTGGTTGGGTGTCAAATAATTTCCTACAATTAATGAGACCTCTACTGTGACTCCATCTGATATGGCCACCATTCAAATAATGGTTGAGAACTATTTAAATGATAGCATCTGAATAGGCATGTCACAAAGTCCGTTTGACCACTGGCAGGAAAAAAGGCAATTTGGAGTCCTTTATACAAACTGGCTTTGCTTTAATTGAGCTGCCCACCCTCCAGTGTGTACTCAGAAAGAGTTTTCAGCACAGTCGGGAACCTTGTCAGTGATCGGCATAAGAGGCTACTTCCTCAAAATGTGGAAAAAAATGATTAACTACATTTTGATGAAAATCATTGCCAGTGGTATGCCTCTTATGCCTCTTCTACATGTGGTTGATGAGGAAGACCTTTAACACCAGTTACGTCCAACAATTATAGAAGCACCTATAATGGTGGATTTCAGTGGGGACAAAGTAATATTGTGTGACGATGATGTCCACAATAATGAGGGTGAGGAATCGGATGATGATGGTGGCAACATCTTGGCTCTGTAAAGCCAGTTTGTGCACATAGAGATCATTGCCAGCAATATCAGCTGCCCATTGGTAGCTTGTTTTGTGGGGGACAAACAAAACAATCACTTCAGCCACAATTGGCAGTCTCTGTCGCTGAAGTGATTTGTTTATTAAACTGTGCATGTCCTGTTTAATATATGCAACAAAAGTATGGGAAGGCCCCAAGGACAATTCCATCTTGCGCCTCTTTTCTTTGCATTATGTGCTGTTTGGGGCATTGCTGCATGACATTTTTAATTTTAAAGTTTATTAAACTGCCATCCTGTCTGCCACTGCTGTGTGGGAAATGATTTATAGATGTCCTATATTTTTTTAAACTGCTGTGCTTTTATACCGCTGCTCTGACGCTTACTTTTTTTCGTTTCACACTGTATTTATTTCAAGTAATATCACAAATAGGTATACATGCTAAATACTCTTATGCCATTTTTCAACCTTGTGTTGTAGATACCAACCTGGTGGGCTTTTCTTTCCTTGACCATTACAGCAATGTTTGGTGAGATGCAACTCAAGCACCAAATGGAGAGGCTATTTTGTGAAATCTCTGGAGATGTTCTCCTTCCTCCCTTCCCAGCATTCCCATATATAGACCCAGATTATGATAAAAAGACATATTTAGTACCCAACATTCTGCCCCCTTCCTGTTTGGAGCTTTTGATTTGTGTACTGCCACAGACAAAATCTCCTGTATGTCCCTTTCATTTAAAAAAAAATGCAGGACCACCTGACCTCAACTGGCGCAAGGACTGATGTGAATGAGTCAATTTTCTTTGTAAATGACTCCCCTCCTCTCACATAAATTTACTTCAGAATCCAAAACTAAACTTAAATTTACAATAAATCAATCATCTCTTTCCCTGCCTTCACCTACATACATGCTCCATCTCCCTCAGGCATCTTGATTAATTAAACATTTGTTTCCTGATGTGCCAAATTGGAAGTTGCACTGTCACAGCTGCTGAAATCTTCTACATGCAGTTGATGTATCCCAAAATTTCATAAACTGTTATGGCCACAGACAGCATCTCCTGTATGTCCCTTTTATTTTAAAAAAAAATTCTGAACCACCAAGTTGATTGATTGGGCAAAACATGGTAGATTTTAAAATGTACCCAGTTTTTTTAATTGCTCCCTCCCCCACCCCAACCGGTTGCTACAGGAACCTGGTGAATTGATAGGCTGTTATAAATAATGGTTCAGCTTAATAAACACTAGCCTCCTTTGTATGTAGGTGACTCTAAGTGGAGTAACTGAATACTGTAGATGGTGGGTGTCATGCGAGAGACCAGAATTATGAGCAGCAGCACAGAGCATCTTCCTTCCAGGATGTGTGCAATATAGTGCAAATATATTTAATACAAAAATTAATGTGTATATTGGTCACATACATACATATTTACAAAGGTACACACAGTGCATAAAGCAGGCTTAGGTAACCAGAGGCATGCCACCCGCTGTTGACAAACAACTTCCAGTATGCCCGGCAAACATCAGGGATGCTGGGAGTTGTAGTTTAGCAGAAGAGCTACAGGCTGCTCTAATGTACAGTAAACAGCAAGTCTTCATCCCATTATCCCCAACAACCTCCCTCAGCACAAAATAATTGACTGTTTAGTAGCGCCTCCACAAGCAAGGTCACCGCATTTAAATACATGTAAATAATATATAGCATATATGGGCTGAATCAATATTCAATCAGGTGTTGCACAAAATAGCTGTCCTTTATATGTGTTAGTGCCAGGTGCTCAGCAGATGTCACTCAGGTGATCAGGTTTTAGGTGGTTGGTTCACATAGGTCTGGACAAAAGTGGGCTTCAGTGAGCCAGCTCCCATATACAGTATGCCCAAGAATCTCTGTGCAATGGTGGAGACTTTGCATATAAACATACTCCAACTTCCTTGGAACTCTGACCAAGTTCTTGAATAATGAAAACATTTTTGGTTTTAATTTAACTTCCTATGCGGTCATATAGTTTATTAAACTGCTATTCTGTCTGCCACTGCAGTGCCACTCTGTTTCCCAGATGTGCCATGTTGGTAGCTGAACTGCCACATGTCTATGATGCCTACAGCTGTTGCTTAGCTTAGCCATCCAGCCTTCAGGATGGAACCTTTTGGCCTAAACTGGTTTAAATCAATATTGTGAGCTGTGAGGTGGTCAAAATTGACCGGAAATGACTGAAAATTTATGTTACTGAGGTTACAAATACTGTAGGAACACAAACAGGCCCGAATTATGTGATGTCAGCTGTTTTTATGAATTTTTTGAAAAAACCAAAACACAAGTGTGGTTTTGGCAAAACTGAATCCAGATCAAAAACATGATGGAGATACCGATCCAAAACCAAACCAAAACACGTGGGTCGGTACACATCTCTAATATTAATCACTGTGCATTCAATCCAAAATAAAATGTATCTAGTTTTTTTGTGTCATGGATAACAATAGACTTCTCTCATGTAAAACAAAAAATAATACATTTTAAATAAAGTATCATACTGTATATCAAAGTAAGTTAGTGAAAGTAGTTGTCCCAGTCTAAATGGGCTCTCATCACATCATGGCACCATCTATAGTGACTACACACTTCACATCCTCAATACATTGGTGAAAGCGGTATGGATCTTCACATACAAACTGAGGTTTATTCTGGGTTTGAGGGACAGTACTCTCACAACTTATCACAAACTTCATAAACTCCATACCTGGCATTGAGGACATAACATTGTTTATGGGTTCTGTGTACAGTAAATATATAAATGTGCCATAAAAATTATAATCAGCGGAAAATCTCTTTGTACATACTGTATGTTGCTCTTTACAATCCTCACAAATGTGTTAATGAGAACTTCTTACCTATTGCAGACAGAGACACGTACAGAGTGTAATATCCCCTAACCGGTACATTCTACCAACAAGTGTAAATTATTTGTTACATGTTAAACTTTACCCAGAGGATGAAATTTACCTGAAATGCATATAAAAAGTAATTCATTAAGCCAAGAAAATGTAGTTTCTCTTTTGATATCACATTATGGGATAAATTAATCCAGCAGCAAAATAATAGGGGTGTGCACTGGCCACTTTTCGTGTTTTGTGTTTGGATCTGGATCTTTCTTCGTGTTTTGGATCTGGATTGGTTTTGCCAAAACAACGCTTCCGTGTTTTGGGTGCTAGGTTTTGTGTTTTGGGTCTGTATTTTTTTTTAAAAAAGCATAAAAACAGCTAAAATCAAAGAATTTGTTGGTTTTTCTGCTCCTATGCTATTATTAACCTCAATAACCTTCATTTCCACTCATTTCCAGTCTATTCTGAACACCTCACACCTCACAATAGTGTTTTTATGTCCAAAAGGTTGCACCGAGGTAGCTGGATGACTATGCTAAGCGACACGAGTGGGCAGCACAAACACGTGGCCCATCTAGGAGTGACACTGCAGTGGCAGACAGGATGGCAGTTTGAAAAACTAGGCCCCAAACAGTACATAATGCAAAGAAAAAAAGAGGTGCAAGATGGAATTGTCCTTGGGCCCTCTCACCCACCCTTATGTTGTATAAACAGGACATGCACACTTTAACAAACCAATCATTTCAGTGCCAGGGTCTGCCACACGACTGTGGCTGAAATGATTGGTTCGTTTGGGCCCCCACAAAACAAGCTGGCAGTTAATCTGTCCCTGCACAAACGGGCTCTACGGAGGCAAGATGTCGTCCTCATCCACCGATTCCTCACCCTCTTCAGTGTTGTGTACATCCTCATCCTCACAGACTATTAACTCGTCCCCGCTGGAATCCACCACCACAGGTCCCTCTGTACGTTCTGGAGGCTGGTCTCCCTGAAAGAGTTGGTAATTCATTTTTATGAACATCATCTTCTCCACATTTTGTGCAAGCAACCTCCTACGCCTTTCGCTGACAAGGTTCCCGGCTGCACTAAACACTATTTCGGAGTGCACACTGGAGGGGGGGCAACTCAGGTAAAATAGAGCCAGTTTGTACAGAGGCCTCCAAATTGCCTCTTTATACTGCCAGTACAGGTATGGCACCACCCCCCTCCCTTCCTCCCCCACTCGCAGCATCCCAGCACACAGCGTGTGCTGGGATGCAGTGGGAGATTGCTTGCAGCTGCTAAGCAGCAGCCACAGAAGTCTCCTGTGTCTGAGGGGCGGGAGCAATCACACTGATCGCACCCCCCCCGGGTTTGCGCCGGGTTTATACGTACGTATATGTTTTTTTTCTTCAAGGGGGCGTGGCCATGCCTCCCACAATTAGGCCATGCCACCTCTTTTCTGGGGCCCAGCGGCGCTCTCTATGCCCCTGCCTGTAGTGACAGTTCAAGCTAAAGGTGCTTCCATGCCAATATGCATCCTGAATCCCTCGAAGTATGATGGGGATCCCAAAGGCTGTCGAGGGTTCATGAATCGGTTCTCAATTCAGTTCAAGGTTCAGGTGGTGAATTTCCCTTCCAAAAGGATTAAAGTTGCATAGCTAATCTCGCTACTATCTGGACATGCATTGGCTTGGGCTCCTCCATTATGGAAAAGGAATGACTCCCTGTTAATAACAGTGCTGAATTCCTGGCAGCTTTCCAGAAGATCTTTGATGAGCCTGGTGAGTATCCTAGGCAGGGTTGGCTTCTCTGCAGTTAAAGCATGCCAACCAATCTGCAGGACAATATGCTGTGCATTGTATAACCCTTGCCTTACAGTTAGTGTGAAACAATAAAGCCATGGTTGCAGAATTTATGCAAGGGCTGTCAGTGCATATCAAAGATGTACAGTACTTACATCCTTGTGCATCCAGGTAGATCTTCACTCCATAGTGTTATGGAGTCAGTAATTTTTAATAAGAAAGTCCCGCAACAGCCTTGATGGCTGGAATACTTGGCTTCCTGCAACTGTGAAACAGCCTTGAGGGCTGGTATACCTTGGGTAGATGTAGCCTGTGGGACGTAGGACAAGATGCAGTCTTTGGACTGTCAGCCTTGATGGCTGGTAAGCCTTGGCTTGTAGTGGCCTGTGGGCCATAGAACAAGGTGCGTCCTTTGGGCTGTGCAGCAGCCTTGAGGGCTGGTGAACCTATTCTAGTCATTGCAGATGGAGACTGGCGTTGGTACACTGGCTTGCGTACTATGGATGCTGAAGTGTGGCCTGTGTTGCCAGGTTGACACTGGCGTTGATACCCTGGCTTGCATACTTGTGCCTGTGCTGCTTGGATGACACAAGCAGCTGATGCTAAAGTGCGGCCTCTGCTGCTGGGTTGACACATGCAGCTGATGCTGGACTGCACACTCAGGCCACAAAGTGCTGGATTACACAAATGGCAAAGGACTGGTATGCAGACCATGCCACCTGGATGACACAAACGGCAGGTATAACAAGATAGGCAGGAGGACAGGGTACTCGGTTGGATAACAGGAGACAATGGCAGAACCAGAAACATGTAAAACACTATCACTGGCATCGGAGCAGCATTCGCTTAAGAATTATATAGATACAAGAGCCAATCCAGATCGATCCCGGAATAATGGACAGGAGGTAGGAGGAGTTTCAGTGAATGTATGTCTGGCATAAGTCTCACCCTGCATTCACAGGGCGGCAGCTTCTGACAGTAACCCCCCACCCCTTGACGAGGGTTTAAGGAACTGCTAGACCATGGTTTGTCAGGAAAGTTCTCAAAGAATCTTCTCTGCAGGGTAGAAGCATGCAAATACCTTTCTGGAACCCAGTAATGCTCACCTGGTCCATACTCTTTCCAGTGAACTAGAAACTAAAGACATCCTCGAGAAATTCTGGAGTCAAGGATCTTCTCCACAAGAAACTCCTGGCACCCCTGAGCACTGGTGGAGACCTGACTGAACACTTAGGAGTAAACCTAGAGGAAAAGAATACCGACTTCAGGAGAGAACAATGAAATGTATTGTTGTTCCTTAGAGTCCTCGGTAATTTCAGCCGAAATGCCACAGGATTCACTTGCGCAATTATTTGAAATGGGCCAATGAAGTTTGGGCACACCTTTTGTGACCTCTGGCACAGATTAAAGTTCCTGGAGGACAGCCAGACCATGTCTCCCACTTTGAAATTACAGGTCCTATGACATTTGTCAGTTCACACCTTGAACCGACCGGAATGACCTTATCCTTGAAACGGATGAAGATGTAGGAGTTCTGGTTGTTGAGGCATCAAAATAATTACTCCTAGGATGTATCCCAAAGTTGCAGTAAAGAGGAGAGATGTAGGAAACAGAATGGCAGGAGTTGTTATATGCAAATTCTGCAAAGGGCAGAAGTGGAACCCAATCATCTTAACACTTGAACAGTGAAGATACTGTTCCTGGGACTGATTGTCCTGCTCCATCTCACTGTTGGACTGTTGATGATAGCCTGAAGATAAATTGACATTGATACCCAAGTCAGCACAGAAACATCTCCAAAACCAGACAAAAAACTGAGTCCCACGATCCAAGACAATATATAATGCAAGCCCATGATGTCTGAAGACATGCTGTAAAAATAGTGCTCACAATTCTTTAGCTCATTGTAACTTGATAAGGGGAATGAAATACACCATTTTGGAGAATCAGTCCACAATTGCCCAGATGACAGAACAACGGGAAGACAAAGGAAGGTCAATGACAAAGTCCATAGCAATATGGGTCCACGGCTTAGAGGGTATAGGCAGGGGACACATCAGACCTGAAGGAGTAGTCCACAGAGTCTTATTTCTTGAACAGACATCACACACCAAAACAAAATCACGAGTGTCTCAAGACATAGACTGCTACCAAACATAACGAGACAGAAGTTCAAAATTCCTAGAGATGCCTGGGTGACCCACACCTCTTGACATATGGAAATCCTTAAGGACTGCTTTACGGAACCTCTCAGGAACAAAGAGCACCCCTGCCAGTTTTCAAGAGGAACCTCAGATTGGCAAGACTTGAGAGAATCAGCCAAGGTCCTGATCAAAGCAAAATGCATCCTGGAAGCTAGAATTATAGATACATCTGAGGTCACAGGAGAATGATTGACTGGGAAACTTCGAGAAAGGGCATCTGCCTTTAAATTCTTGGACCCAGGTTGGAAGGAGATTACATAATTAAACAAGGAGAAGAACAGAGCCAAATGAGCCTGCCTTGCATTCAACCTCTTGGTCTGTGAGAACTGTCACAACATGATTAGCCCCCTCTAACCAATCCCTCCAGTCCTCAAAGGCCCATTTAATGGCCAAAAGCTCCCGTTTTGCCAACGTCATAGTTCTATTCTGCCAAATTGAATTTCCAGGAAAAAAAAAGCATATGGATGAAACTTGCCACCTTTGATATCCTTCTGCGATACATCCACCTCAACGATGAATGGAAATTCCAGGTTGGTATGCCAGAGGACAGGAGCAAACACAAAGAGTGTTAAAGGCTTGAATGGCCACAGATGACCAATTAGAAACCTCTGCTCCTTTCTTGGTTAACTCAATGACGGGCGAGATGATGGAGGAGAAACATTTAACAACCCTGCGGTAGCAATTTGCAAAACCCTCCAAAAATGCTGGATGGCCTTCAGCATAGTGGGTTGTTCACAATCCAAGATGGCCTTTACCTTGCCAGGGTCCATGGAGAAACCTTGCGAAGAAATAATGTAGCCCTTGAATTAGACCTCTTTCACATCAAACTCGCATTTCTCCAGCTTGTCATACAAGTTGTTATCCAATAATCTTTGCAAGAGCTGCCTGACATGTCTACGATGTTCCTCAACAAGCTTATAATAGATGAGGATGTCATCTAAATAGACCACTGCAAAGACTCCCAGGAAATCTCTTAACACCTCATTAATAAAATCTTGAAAGACGGCTGAAGCATTGGAGAGGTAAAAGGCATAACAAGATACTCAAAATGTCCAGAATGGGTGTTAAATGTCATCTTCCACTCATTTCCTTCTCTGATGTGAATGAAGTTATATGCATCTCTAAGATCTATTTTAGAAAAAGTGGAAGCCTCACGCAGTTGGTCAAAGAGAAAGGAGATGAGTGGCAAGGGATACATGTTCTTGACTTTGATATTATTTAGTCCACGAAAGTCAGTGCAGGGTCGGAGGGATCCATCCTTTTTCTGGACAAAGAAAAACCCAACTCCAACTGGGGATTTAGAAGGACGAATGAATCCCTTATCCAGAGCCTCTTGAATATATTCCTGCATTGCTTTATCCTCCGGAATGGATAATGCATGACACCTGGTTACAAATCGATGGTGTAATCAAAAGAACAATGAGGTGGCAGAATGTCAGCTTTTTACTTGAAAAAAACCTCGACTAGGTCATGATAAGGAGCAGGAAGTGATGAGGATTTGGATGAGACAGCAGCAGCAAGATGAATAGGTTGAGACAGACACTGGAAAAAGCAAGTTGATTTACTGAAGAATCATGTCTGCAAATATGATTGTAAATGGAACAATCTCGGAAATAATAGAAGTTTCAAATAGTCCCCCTCCTCAGCAGCATATTGTGTGGAAGCACTGCACAGATCAGGGTAATCTGTACAGGCTTCTGTGATCTATGCTGTTCTGAAAGGGTTAAAATTACAAACAAAATGGTGTAGTGTCTCCCCCAAAAGCATAACCAGCCCTGGACCTCTGAGCCAGTTCTGAAATAGGATAATCAGGGGTAAAACCAAAGTGGAGTTCCCCCTTGTTTCCTACAGCCAGCACTGGGCTAAAACAGCCAGAGTGGTAATGGCAATGCAGGGAGGCACAAAGGCACAAAGTCTCCCTGCCAAACCATTCTCCAACCCCAAATTGGTCAACCAATGTCTGGCAATCCTTAGAAAGTGGTGATGCTTTTCCCCCAAAAAAATTGAGTTCCCATTCTCAAGGATCAACCAGCCCAGGACTCTTCCCTACACACCTGGTGGTAGTGGTGGGTGCAGGGGTAATGGGATAAATCAAAGAATAATTTTGATCTTCACAGTGTGACTACAAATCCCAGCCAGCCCTGCCACTGTCACTTGTACCCCACTGTGAAATAATATTAAATAAAACTCAGTGCACACACAGAAGGTTTTATTACTTTATTACACTTTCACTCACTCAACCGCACTCATACTCACCTGCACTCACACTACATACCCACATGGGTTTCCTGTACATTAATATACAGCTCACAGGGAGGTCTATACATTTCACTCCAAATACAAGTAAACTACCACACTGTCAAACATGATTCCATACACCATCAAACACAATTCTTGGTAAATTTGTGAGTTTGTTTGAGAAAGACTCACTCATGTCCCTGTGATGTAAAGTGTGTTTAAATGTCGGCAAACATGATTCTTAGTAAATTTACCCCTATGAGACTTTTATCATTAGGTAATCTCCGATTTTCATGTGTTCTCATTGTCCTGCACTGGGTGACGATGTAATAAGGTGGTATTTTTATTAAAGACAGAGGTTGCTACATTGTTTGTTTGCTCTATATTCACACAAGAAGTGTATTAGTAGGTAGCTGTTGGCTCTCACCTGTGGGGCACAAGTGATGTGGATTGTCTAATATTGCACTCACTAGGAAAAGACTAAAGTTCTATGAAAGTAATGGCAAGACAGGAGCAGCACTTCTATAGTATTGTACACACACATTCAGCCTTCTGGATAAAATCCAGAATTTTATCTATTTTATCTATTTCATACGTAGGGGCAAATGTATTATGATCGTAATTTCCAATGATGAAATAATCACTTTTTCGAATGGAAATAATAAAAAGAGTTTTCACTCAAATGTATCAAAGTGAATTAAAATATGAAAAGTCTCTGTTCCGGCAATAACTACAAATGCTAAACATGGTGTATGGGGAGGGGCTCTAGACTAATAGTAATGAAAGGTGCCATCATGCTGAAATTTTAAAGTAACATAGACAAAAAACAGAGTTGCAGATGCATTATGCGATCATTACTGTTCACATTTAAATGTATTAAATATAATTTCAGGGGCAGTAAGCATATCAATGGCCAATGATACATGCTTGCCCACCAGCATCAAGGTAACCTCATTGAGCAGGTCGCTAACACTCTGGGGTTCACATCTTGGAGGCAGGGCACCCCAAAAGTCAACCCAGCCAAAGACCTCCTAAGGGCATCACAAAAAAAAGAGTGATAGTGAAGTGTAAAAATGGTCTCTGCATAAAACTAGAAACCATCTATAGCAAAGGTGGTTGAGATTTAATACATTTCATTAACTATTTTGAAAATATAATGGTAAAAAAATGGACATGGTACAGAATTAATTTACAGCAAAAACTGGGAACAATAATAAACAAACTGGAAGAAAATGGACTGTCCTATGGGCCAAAAGAACAGTGTATACTGTTAATTGGGTAAATAAATTTACATTCATTTTATTGATGCACCTGGATATGACAAATAATTAATTAAATATAACAAGTGATCAATTTAAAATGGGCAGTGTAGTAACTAATAAGGGCAGTGTAGTAACTAATAAGGGCAGTGTAGTAACTAATAATGACAGTGTAGTAACTAATAAGGGCAGTGTAGTAACTAATAAGGACTGTGTAGTAAGAAATAATGACAGTGTAGTAACTAATAAGAACAGTGTAATAACTAATAAGAACAGTGTTGTAACTAATAAGGGCAGTGTAGTAACTAATAAGGGCAGTGTAGTAACTAATAAAGACAGTGTAGTAACTAATAAAGGCAGTGTAGTAACTAATAAGGGCAGTGTAGTGACTAATAATGACAGTGTAGTAACTAATAAGGGCAGTGTAGTAACTAATAAGGACTGTGTAGTAAGTAATAATGACAGTGTAGTAACTAATAAGGGCAGTGTAGTAACTAATAAGAACAGTGTAGTAACTAATAATAACACAGTGTAGTAACTAATATGGGCAGTGTAGTAACTAATAAGGGCAGTATAGTAACTAATAATGACAGTGTAGTAACTAATAATAACAGTGTAGTAGCTAATAAGCACAGTGTAGTAACTAATATGGGCAGTGTAGTAACTAATAAGGGCAGTGTAGTAACTAATAATGACAGTGTAGTAACTAATAAGAACAGTGTAGTAACTAATAAGGACAGTGTAGTAACTAATAAGGACAGTGTAGTAACTAATAAGGGCAGTGTAGTAACTAATAAGGACAGTGTAGTAACTAATAAGGGCAGTGTAGTAACTAATAATGACAGTGTAGTAACTAATAAGGGCAGTGAAGTAACTAATAAGGACTGTGTAGTAAGTAATAATGAAAGTGTAGTAACTAATAAGGGCAGTGTAGTAACTTAGAAGAAAGGTGTTGTAACTAATAAGGGCAGTGTAGTAACTAATAATGACAGTGTAGTAACTAATAAGGGCAGTGTTGTAACTAATAAGGGCAGTGTTGTAACTAATAATGACAGCGTAGTAACTAATAAGGGCAGTGTTGTAACTAATAAGGGCAGTGTTGTAACTAATAATGACAGTGTAGTAACTAATAAGGGCAGTGTTGTAACTAATAAGGGCAGTGTAGTAACTAATAAGGACAGTGTAGTAATTAATAAGGGCAGTGTAGTAACTAATAAGGACAGTGTAGTAACTAATAAAGGCAGTGTAGTAACTAATAAGGGCAGTGTAGTAACTAATAATGACAGTGTAGTAACTAATAAGGGCAGTGTAGTAACTGATAAGAACAGTGTAGTAACTAATAATAACAGTGTAGTAACTAATAATAACAGTGTAGTAGCTAATAAGCACAGTGTAGTAACTAATATGGGCAGTGTAGTAACTTATAAGGGCAGTATAGTAACTAATAATGACAGTGTAGTAACTAATAATAACAGTGTAGTAGCAAATAAGCACAGTGTAGTAACTAATATGGGCAGTGTAGTAACTAATAAGGGCAGTGTAGTAACTAATAAGAACAGTGTAGTAACTAATAATGACAGTGTAGTAACTAATAAGAACAGTGTAGTAACTAATAAGGGCAGTGTAGTAACTAATGACAGTGTAGTAACTAATAAGGGCAGTGTAGTAACTAATAATGACAGTGTAGTAACTAATAAGGGCAGTGTAGTAACTAATAAGGACTGTGTAGTAAGTAATAATGACAGTGTAGTAACTAATAAGGGCAGTGTAGTAACTTAGAAGAAAGGTGTTGTAACTAATAAGGGCAGTGTAGTAACTAATAATGACAGTGTAGTAACTAATAAGGGCAGTGTTGTAACTAATAAGGGCAGTGTTGTAACTAATAATGACAGCGTAGTAACTAATAAGGGCAGTGTTCTAACTAATAAGGGCAGTGTTGTAACTAATAATGACAGTGTAGTAACTAATAAGGGCAGTGTTGTAACTAAAAAGGGCAGTGTAGTAACTAATAAGGACAGTGTAGTAGTTAATAAGGGCAGTGTAGTAACTAATAAGCACAGTGTAATAACTAATATGGGCAGTGTAGTAACTAATAAGGGCAGTATAGTAACTAATAATGACAGTGTAGTAACTAATAATAACAGTGTAGTAGCAAATAAGCCCAGTGTAGTAACTAATAAGGACAGTGTAGTAACTAATAAAGGCAGTGTAGTAACTAATAAGGGCAGTGTAGTAACTAATAATGACAGTGTAGTAACTAATAAGGGCAGTGTAGTAACTAATAAGGACTGTGTAGTAAGTAATAATGACAGTGTAGTAACTAATAAGGGCAGTGTAGTAACTAATAAGAACAGTGTAGTAACTAATAATAACAGTGTAGTAACTACAGTGTAGTAACTAATAAGGGCAGTGTAGTAACTAATAAGAACAGTGTAGTAACTAATAATAACAGTGTAGTAACTAATAATAACAGTGTAGTAGCTAATAAGCACAGTGTAGTAACTAATATGGGCAGTGTAGTAACTAATAAGGGCAGTATAGTAACTAATAATGACAGTGTAGTAACTAATAATAACAGTGTAGTAGCAAATAAGCCCAGTGTAGTAACTAATATGGGCAGTGTAGTAACTAATAAGGGCAATGTAGTAACTAATAAGAACGTAGTAACTAATAATGACAGTGTAGTAACTGAAAAGAACAGTGAAGTAACAAATAAGGACAGTGTAGTAACTAATAAGGACAGTGTAGTAACTAATAAGGGCAGTGTAGTAACTAATAAGGACAGTGTAGTAACTAATAAGGGCAGTGTAGTAACTAATAATGACAGTGTTGTAACTAATAAGGGCAGTGTAGTAACAAATAAGGACTGTGTAGTAAGTAATAATGACAGTGTAGTAACTAATAAGGGCAGCGTAGTAACTTAGAAGAAAGGTGTTGTAACTAATAAGGGCAGTGTAGTAACTAATAATGACAGTGTAGTAACTAATAAGAACAGTGTAGTAACTAATAAGGGCAGTGTTGTAACTAATAAGGGCATTGTTGTAACTAATAATGACAGTGTTGTAACTAATAAGGGCAGTGTTGTAACTAATAAGGGCAGTGTTGTAACTAATATTGACAGTGTAGTAACTAATAAGGGCAGTGTTGTAACTAATAAGGTCAGTGTAGTAACTAATAAGGACAGTGTAGTAATTAATAAGGGCAGTGTAGTAACTAATAAGGGCAGTGTAGTAACGAATGGGAACAGTGTAGAAACTAATAATGACAGTGTGTTAACTAATAATGACAGTGTAGTAACTAATAAGGGCAGTGTAGTAACTAATAGGAACAGTGTAGAAACTAATAATGACAGTGTGTTAACTAATAATGACAGTGTAGTAACTAATAAGGGCAGTGTAGTAACTAATAATAACAGTGTAGTAACTAATAAGGACAGTGTAGTAACTAATAATGACAGTGTTGTAACTAATAAGAACAGTGTAGTGACTAATAAGGGCAGTGTAGTGACTAATAATGACAGTGTAGTAACTAATAAGGGCAGTGTAGTAACTAATAAGGACAATGTAGTAACTAATAAGGGCAGTGTAGTAACTAATAATGACACTGTAGTAACTAATAAGGGCAGTGTAGTAACTAATAAGGGCAGTGTAGTAACTAATAAAGACAGTGTAGTAACTAATAAAGGCAGTGTAGTAACTAATAAGGGCAGTGTAGTGACTAATAAGGGCAGTGTAGTAACTAATAAGGACTGTGTAGTAAGTAATAATGACAGTGTAGTAACTAATAAGGGCAGTGTAGTAACTAATAAGAACAGTGTAGTAACTAATAATAACAGTGTAGTAGCTAATAAGCACAGTGTAGTAACTAATATGGGCAGTGTAGTAACTAATAAGGGCAGTATAGTAACTAATAATGACAGTGTAGTAACTAATAATAACAGTGTAGTAGCTAATAAGCACAGTGTAGTAACTAATATGGGCAGTGTAGTAACTAATAAGGGCAGTGTAGTAACTAATAAGAACAGTGTAGTAACTAATAATGACAGTGTAGTAACTAATAAGAACAGTGTAGTAACTAATAAGGACAGTGTAGTAACTAATAAGGACAGTGTAGTAACTAATAAGGGCAGTGTAGTAACTAATAAGGACAGTGTAGTAACTAATAAGGGCAGTGTAGTAACTAATAATGACAGTGTAGTAACTAATAAGGGCAGTGTAGTAACTAATAAGGACTGTGTAGTAAGTAATAAGGAAAGTGTAGTAACTAATAAGGGCAGTGTAGTAACTTAGAAGAAAGGTGTTGTAACTAATAAGGGCAGTGTAGTAACTAATAATGACAGTGTAGTAACTAATAAGGGCAGTGTTGTAACTAATAAGGGCAGTGTTGTAACTAATAATGACAGCGTAGTAACTAATAAGGGCAGTGTTGTAACTAATAAGGGCAGTGTTGTAACTAATAATGACAGTGTAGTAACTAATAAGGGCAGTGTTGTAACTAATAAGGGCAGTGTAGTAACTAATAAGGACAGTGTAGTAATTAATAAGGGCAGTGTAGTAACTAATAAGGACAGTGTAGTAACTAATAAAGGCAGTGTAGTAACTAATAAGGGCAGTGTAGTAACTAATAATGACAGTGTAGTAACTAATAAGGGCAGTGTAGTAACTGATAAGAACAGTGTAGTAACTAATAATAACAGTGTAGTAACTAATAATAACAGTGTAGTAGCTAATAAGCACAGTGTAGTAACTAATATGGGCAGTGTAGTAACTAATAAGGGCAGTATAGTAACTAATAATGACAGTGTAGTAACTAATAATAACAGTGTAGTAGCAAATAAGCACAGTGTAGTAACTAATATGGGCAGTGTAGTAACTAATAAGGGCAGTGTAGTAACTAATAAGGGCAGTGTAGTAACTAATAATGACAGTGTAGTAAGTAATAATGACAGTGTAGTAACTAATAAGGGCAGTGTAGTAACTTAGAAGAAAGGTGTTGTAACTAATAAGGGCAGTGTAGTAACTAATAAGCACAGTGTAGTAATTAATATGGGCAGTGTTGTAACTAATAAGGGCAGTGTTGTAACTAATAATGACAGCGTAGTAACTAATAAGGGCAGTGTTGTAACTAATAAGGGCAGTGTTGTAACTAATAATGACAGTGTAGTAACTAATAAGGGCAGTGTTGTAACTAAAAAGGGCAGTGTAGTAACTAATAAGGACAGTGTAGTAGTTAATAAGGGCAGTGTAGTAACTAATAAGCACAGTGTAATAACTAATATGGGCAGTGTAGTAACTAATAAGGGCAGTATAGTAACTAATAATGACAGTGTAGTAACTAATAATAACAGTGTAGTAGCAAATAAGCCCAGTGTAGTAACTAATAAGGACAGTGTAGTAACTAATAAAGGCAGTGTAGTAACTAATAAGGGCAGTGTAGTAACTAATAATGACAGTGTAGTAACTAATAAGGGCAGTGTAGTAACTAATAAGGACTGTGTAGTAAGTAATAATGACAGTGTAGTAACTAATAAGGGCAGTGTAGTAACTAATAAGAACAGTGTAGTAACTAATAATAACAGTGTAGTAACTACAGTGTAGTAACTAATAAGGGCAGTGTAGTAACTAATAAGAACAGTGTAGTAACTAATAATAACAGTGTAGTAACTAATAATAACAGTGTAGTAGCTAATAAGCACAGTGTAGTAACTAATATGGGCAGTGTAGTAACTAATAAGGGCAGTATAGTAACTAATAATGACAGTGTAGTAACTAATAATAACAGTGTAGTAGCAAATAAGCCCAGTGTAGTAACTAATATGGGCAGTGTAGTAACTAATAAGGGCAATGTAGTAACTAATAAGAACGTAGTAACTAATAATGACAGTGTAGTAACTGAAAAGAACAGTGAAGTAACAAATAAGGACAGTGTAGTAACTAATAAGGACAGTGTAGTAACTAATAAGGGCAGTGTAGTAACTAATAAGGACAGTGTAGTAACTAATAAGGGCAGTGTAGTAACTAATAATGACAGTGTTGTAACTAATAAGGGCAGTGTAGTAACAAATAAGGACTGTGTAGTAAGTAATAATGACAGTGTAGTAACTAATAAGGGCAGCGTAGTAACTTAGAAGAAAGGTGTTGTAACTAATAAGGGCAGTGTAGTAACTAATAATGACAGTGTAGTAACTAATAAGAACAGTGTAGTAACTAATAAGGGCAGTGTTGTAACTAATAAGGGCATTGTTGTAACTAATAATGACAGTGTTGTAACTAATAAGGGCAGTGTTGTAACTAATAAGGGCAGTGTTGTAACTAATATTGACAGTGTAGTAACTAATAAGGGCAGTGTTGTAACTAATAAGGGCAGTGTAGTAACTAATAAGGACAGTGTAGTAATTAATAAGGGCAGTGTAGTAACTAATAAGGGCAGTGTAGTAACGAATGGGAACAGTGTAGAAACTAATAATGACAGTGTGTTAACTAATAATGACAGTGTAGTAACTAATAAGGGCAGTGTAGTAACTAATAGGAACAGTGTAGAAACTAATAATGACAGTGTGTTAACTAATAATGACAGTGTAGTAACTAATAAGGGCAGTGTAGTAACTAATAATAACAGTGTAGTAACTAATAAGGACAGTGTAGTAACTAATAATGACAGTGTTGTAACTAATAAGAACAGTGTAGTGACTAATAAGGGCAGTGTAGTGACTAATAATGACAGTGTAGTAACTAATAAGGGCAGTGTAGTAACTAATAAGGACAATGTAGTAACTAATAAGGGCAGTGTAGTAACTAATAATGACACTGTAGTAACTAATAAGGGCAGTGTAGTAACTAATAAGGGCAGTGTAGTAACTAATAAAGACAGTGTAGTAACTAATAAAGGCAGTGTAGTAACTAATAAGGGCAGTGTAGTGACTAATAATGACAGTGTAGTAACTAATAAGGGCAGTGTAGTAACTAATAAGGACTGTGTAGTAAGTAATAATGACAGTGTAGTAACTAATAAGGGCAGTGTAGTAACTAATAAGAACAGTGTAGTAACTAATAATAACAGTGTAGTAGCTAATAAGCACAGTGTAGTAACTAATATGGGCAGTGTAGTAACTAATAAGGGCAGTATAGTAACTAATAATGACAGTGTAGTAACTAATAATAACAGTGTAGTAGCTAATAAGCACAGTGTAGTAACTAATATGGGCAGTGTAGTAACTAATAAGGGCAGTGTAGTAACTAATAAGAACAGTGTAGTAACTAATAATGACAGTGTAGTAACTAATAAGAACAGTGTAGTAACTAATAAGGACAGTGTAGTAACTAATAAGGACAGTGTAGTAACTAATAAGGGCAGTGTAGTAACTAATAAGGACAGTGTAGTAACTAATAAGGGCAGTGTAGTAACTAATAATGACAGTGTAGTAACTAATAAGGGCAGTGTAGTAACTAATAAGGACTGTGTAGTAAGTAATAAGGAAAGTGTAGTAACTAATAAGGGCAGTGTAGTAACTTAGAAGAAAGGTGTTGTAACTAATAAGGGCAGTGTAGTAACTAATAATGACAGTGTAGTAACTAATAAGGGCAGTGTTGTAACTAATAAGGGCAGTGTTGTAACTAATAATGACAGCGTAGTAACTAATAAGGGCAGTGTTGTAACTAATAAGGGCAGTGTTGTAACTAATAATGACAGTGTAGTAACTAATAAGGGCAGTGTTGTAACTAATAAGGGCAGTGTAGTAACTAATAAGGACAGTGTAGTAATTAATAAGGGCAGTGTAGTAACTAATAAGGACAGTGTAGTAACTAATAAAGGCAGTGTAGTAACTAATAAGGGCAGTGTAGTAACTAATAATGACAGTGTAGTAACTGATAAGAACAGTGTAGTAACTAATAATAACAGTGTAGTAACTAATAATAACAGTGTAGTAGCTAATAAGCACAGTGTAGTAACTAATATGGGCAGTGTAGTAACTAATAAGGGCAGTATAGTAACTAATAATGACAGTGTAGTAACTAATAATAACAGTGTAGTAGCAAATAAGCACAGTGTAGTAACTAATATGGGCAGTGTAGTAACTAATAAGGGCAGTGTAGTAACTAATAAGGGCAGTGTAGTAACTAATAATGACAGTGTAGTAAGTAATAATGACAGTGTAGTAACTAATAAGGGCAGTGTAGTAACTTAGAAGAAAGGTGTTGTAACTAATAAGGGCAGTGTAGTAACTAATAAGCACAGTGTAGTAATTAATATGGGCAGTGTAGTTACTAATAAGGGCAGTATAGTAACTAATAATGACAGTGTAGTAACTAATAATAACAGTGTAGTAGCAAAAAAGCACAGTGTAGTAACTAATATGGGCAGTGTTGTAACTAATAATGACAGTGTAGTAACTAATAAGAACAGTGTAGTAACTAATAATGACAGTGTAGTAACTAATAAGAACAGTGTAGTAACTAATAAGGGCAGTGTAGTAACTAATAAGGACAGTGTAGTAACTAATAAAGGCAGTGTAGTAACTAATAAGGGCAGTGTAGTAACTAATAATGACAGTGTAGTAACTAATAAGGGCAGTGTAGTAACTGATAAGAACAGTGTAGTAACTAATAATAACAGTGTAGTAACTAATAATAACAGTGTAGTAGCTAATAAGCACAGTGTAGTAACTAATATGGGCAGTGTAGTAACTAATAAGGGCAGTATAGTAACTAATAATGACAGTGTAGTAACTAATAATAACAGTGTAGTAGCAAATAAGCACAGTGTAGTAACTAATATGGGCAGTGTAGTAACTAATAAGGGCAGTGTAGTAACTAATAAGGGCAGTGTAGTAACTAATAATGACAGTGTAGTAAGTAATAATGACAGTGTAGTAACTAATAAGGGCAGTGTAGTAACTTAGAAGAAAGGTGTTGTAACTAATAAGGGCAGTGTAGTAACTAATAAGCACAGTGTAGTAATTAATATGGGCAGTGTAGTTACTAATAAGGGCAGTATAGTAACTAATAATGACAGTGTAGTAACTAATAATAACAGTGTAGTAGCAAAAAAGCACAGTGTAGTAACTAATATGGGCAGTGTAGTAACTAATAAGGGCAGTGTAGTAACTAATAAGAACAGTGTAGTAACTAATAATGACAGTGTAGTAACTAATAAGAACAGTGTAGTAACTAATAAGGGCAGTGTAGTAACTAATAAGGACAGTGTAGTAACTAATAAGGGCAGTGTAGTAACTAATAATGACAGTGTAGTAACTAATAAGGGCAGTGTAGTAACTAATAAGGACTGTGTAGTAAGTAATAATGACAGTGTAGTAACTAATAAGGGCAGTGTAGTAACTTAGAAGAAAGGTGTTGTAACTAATAAGGGCAGTGTAGTAACTAATAAGGGCAGTGTAGTAACTAATAATGACAGTGTAGTAACTAATAATGACAGTGTAGTAACTAATAAGAACAGTGTAGTGACTAATAAGGGCAGTGTAATAAATAATACTGACATTGTAGTAACTAATAAGGACAGTGTAGTAACTAATAAGAACAGTGTAGTAACTAATATGGGCAGTGTAGTAACTAGTAAGGGCAGTGTAGTAACTAATAATGACAGTGTAGTAACTAATAAGGGCAGTGTAGTAACTATTAATAACAGTGTAGTAACTAATAATGACAGTGTAGTAACTAATAAGAACAGTGTAGTGACTAATAAGGGCAGTGTAATAAATAATAATGACTGTGTAGTAACAAATAAGGGCAGTGTAGTAACTAATAAGGGCAGTGTAGTAACTAATAATGATAGTGTAGTAACTAATAAGAACAGTGTAGTAACTAATAATGACAGTGAAGTAACTAATAATGACAGTGTAATAACTAATAAGGGCAGTGTAGTAACTAATAAGGGCAGTGTAGTAACTAATAATGACAGTGTAGTAACTAATAAGGACAGTGTAGTAACTAATAAGGACAGTGTAGTAAATAATAATGACAGTGTAGTAACTAATAAGAACAGTGTAGTGACTAATAAGGGCAGTGTAATAAATAATACTGACATTGTAGTAACTAATAAGGACAGTGTAGTAACTAATAAGAACAGTGTAGTAACTAATAAGGGCAGTGTAGTAACTAATAATGACAGTGTAGTAACTAATAAGGGCAGTGTAGTAACTAATAAGGGCAGTGCAGTAACTAATAATGACAGTGTAGTAACTAACAATGACAGTGTAGTAACTAATAAGAACAGTGTAGTGACTAATAATGACAGTGTAGTAACTAATAATGACAGTGTAGTAACTAATAAGAACAGTGTAGCAACTAATAATGACAGTGTAGTAACTAATAATGACAGTGTAGTGACTAATAAGGGCAGTGTAGTAACTAATACTGACAGTGTAGTAACTAATAAGGACAGTGTAGTAACTAATAAGAACAGTGTAGTAACTAATATGGGCAGCGTTGTAACTAATAATGACAGTGTAGTAACTAATAATGACAGTGTAGTAACTAATAATAACAGTGTAGTAACTAATAAGGGCAGTGTAGTAACTAATAAGGGCAGTGTAGTAACTAATAATGACAGTGTAGTAACTAATAAGGGCAGTGTAGTAACTAATAAGGGCAGTGTAGTAACTAATAATGACAGTGTAGTAACTAATAAGGACAGTGTAATAACTAATAAGGACAGTGTAGTAACTAATAAGGGCAGTGTAGTAACTAATAAGGACAGTGTAGTAACTAATAAGGGCAGTGTAGTAACTAATAAGGACAGTGCAGTAACTAATATGGATATTGTAATAACTAATACGGACAGTATAATAACTAATATGGACAGTGTAATAACTAATAAGGGCAGTGTAATAACTAATATGGGCAGTGTAGTAACTAATAAGAACAGTGTAGTAACTAATAAGGGCAGCGTAGTAACTAATAATGACAGTGTTGTAACTAATAATGACAGTGTAGAAACTAATAATGACAGTATAGTAACTAATAATGACAGTGTTGTAACTAACAATGACAGTGTAGTAACTAATAAGGGCAGTGTAGTAACGAATAGGAACAGTGTAGAAACTAATAATGACAGTGTAGTAACTAATAACGGCAGTGTAGTAACTAATTATAACAGTGTAGTAACTAATAATGACAGTGTAGTAACTAATAAGAACAGTGTAGTGACTAATAAATGCAGTGTAGTAACTAATAAGAACAGTGTAGTAACTAATAAGGGCAGTGTTGTAACTAATAAGGGCAGTGTTGTAACTAATAATGACAGTGTAGTAACTAATAAGGGCAGTGTAGTAACGAATAGGAACAGTGTAGAAACTAATAATGACAGTGTAGTAACTAATAAGGGCAGTGTAGTAACTAATTATGACAGTGTAGTAACTAATAATGACAGTGTAGTAACTAATAAGAACAGTGTAGTAACTAATAATGGCAGCGTAGTAACTAATAATGACAGTGTAGTAACTAATAATGACAGTGTAGTAACTAATAAGGGCAGTGTAGTAACTAATACTGACAGTGTAGTAACTAATAATGACAGTGTAGTAACTAATAAGGGCAGTGTAGTAACTAATAAGGGCTGTGTAGTAACTAATAATAACAGTGTAGTAACTAATAATGACAGTGTAGTAACTAATAGGAACAGTGTAGTGACTAATAATGACAGCGTAGTAACTAATAAGAACAGTGTAGTAACTAATAATGACAGTATAGTAACTAATAATGACAGTGTAGTAACTAATAAGGGCAGTGTAGTAACTAATAATGACAGTGTAGTAACTAATAAGGACAGTGTAGTAACTAATAATGACAGTGTAGTGACTAATAAGGGCAGTGTAGTAACTAATACTGACAGTGTAGTAACTAATAAGGACAGTGTAGTAACTAATAAGAACTGTGTAGTAACTAATAAGGGCAGTGTAGTAACTAATAAGGGCAGTGTAGTAACTAATAAGGACAGTGTAGTAACTAATAAGGGCAGTGTAGTAACTAATAAGGACAGTGCATTTACTAATAAGGATATTGTAATAACTTATAAGGACAGTGTAATAACTAATAAGGACAGTGTAATAACTAATAAGGGCAGTGTAGTAACTAATAAGGGCAGTGTATTAACTAATAAGGACAGTGTAGTAACTAATAATGACAGAGTAGTAACTAATAATGACAGTGTTGTAACTAATATGGGCAGTGTAGTAACTAATAAGGGCAGTGTAGTAACTAATAAGGGCAGTGTAGTAACTAATAAGGACAGTGCAGTAACTAATAAGGATATTGTAATAACTAATAAGGACAGTGTAATAACTAATAAGGGCAGTGTAGTAATTAATAAGGGCAGTGTAGTAACTAATAAGGACAGTGTAGTAACTAATAATGACAGAGTAGTAACTAATAAGGGCAGTGTTGTAACTAATAATGACAGTGTAGTAACTAATAAGGGCAGTGTAGTAACGAATAGGAACAGTGTAGAAACTAATAATAACAGTGTAGTAACTAATAAGGGCAGTGTAGTAACTAATTATAACAGTGTAGTAACTAATAATGACAGTGTAGTAACTAATAAGAACAGTGTAGTGACTAATAAGTGCAGTGTAATAACTAGTAAGAACAGTGTAGTAACTAATAAGGGCAGCGTAGTAACTAATAATGACAGTGTAGTAACTAATAATGACAGTGTAGTAACTAATAATGACAGTGTAGTAACTAATAAGGGCAGTGTAGTAACTAATAATGACAGTGTAGTAACTAATAAGGACAGTGTAGTAACTAAAAGGACAGTGTAGTAACTAATAATAACAGTGTAGTAACTAATACTGACAGTGTAGTGACTAAAAAGGGCAGTGTAGTAACTAATAATAACAGTGTAGTAACTAATAATGACAGTGTAGTAACTAATAATGACAGTGTAGTAACTAATAAGGGCAGTGTAGTAACTAATACTGACAGTGTAGTAACTAATAAGGACAGTGTAGTAACTAATAATGACAGTGTAGTGACTAATAATGACAGTGTAGTGACTAATAAGGGCAGTGTAGTAACTAATACTGACAGTGTAGTAACTAATAAGGACAGTGGAGTAACTAATAAGAACAGTGTAGTAACTAATAAGGGCAGCGTAGTAACTAATAAGGACAGTGTAGTAACTAATAAGGACAGTGTAGTAACTAATAAGAACAGTGCAGTAACTAATAAGGGCAGTGTAGTAACTAATAAGGGCAGTGTAGTAACTAATAATGACAGTGTTGTAACAAATAAGGACAGTGTAGTAACAAATAAGGACAGTGTTGTAACTAATAAGAACAGTGTAGTAACTAATAAGAACAGTGTAGTAACTAATAAGGGCAGTGTAGTAACTAATAATGACAGTGTAGTAACTAATAATGATAGTGTAGTAACTAATAAGGGCAGTGTATTAACTAATAATAACAGTGCAGTAACTAATAAGGGCAGTGTAGTAACTAATACTGCATGTGTAGTAACTAATAAGGGCAGTGTTTTAACTAATAAGGGCAGTGTTGTAACTAATAATGACAGTGTAGTAACTAATAAGGACAGTGTAATAACTAATAAGGACAGTGTAATAACTAATATGTGCAGTGTAGTAACTAATAATAACAGTGTAGTAACTAATAAGGGCAGCGTAGTAACTAATAATGACAGTGTAGTAACTAATAATGACAGTGTAGAAACTATAAATGACAGTGTAGTAACTAATAATGACAGTGTTGTAACTAATAATGACAGTGTAGTAACTAATAATGACAGTGTAGTAACTAATAAGGGCAGTGTTGTAACTAATAAGGGCAGTGTTGTAACTAATAATGACAGTGTAGTAACTAATAAGGGCAGTGTAGCAACGAATAGGAACAGTGTAGAAACTAATAATGACAGTGTTGTAACTAATAAGGGCAGTGTAGTAACTAATAATAACAGTGTAGTAACTAATAATGACAGTGTAGTAACTAATAAGGACAGAGTAGTAACTAATAACAGTGTTGTAACTAATAATGACAGTGTAGTAACTAATAAGAACAGTGTAGTGACTAATAAGGGCAGTGTAGTAACTAATACTGACAGTGTAGCAACTAATAAGGACAGTGTAGTAACGAATAAGAACAGTGTAGTAACTAATAAGGGCAGTGTAGTAACTAATAATGACAGTGTAGTAACTAATAATGACAGTGTATTAACTAATAAGAACAGTGTAGTAACTAATAAGTGCAGTGTAGTAACTAATAATGACAGTGTAGTAACTAATAAGGGCAGTGTAGTAATTAATAAGGGCAGTGTAGTAACTAATAATGACAGTGTAGTAAATAAGGACAGTGTAATAACTAATAAGGACAGTGTAGTAACTAATAAGGGCAGTGTAGTAACTAATAAGGACAGTGTAGTAACTAATAAGGGCAGTGTAGTAACTAATAAGGACAGTGCAGTAACTAATAAGGATATTGTAATAACTAATAAGGACAGTGTAATAACTAGTAAGGGCAGTGTAGTAACTAATTAGGACAGTGTAGTAACTAATAAGGACAGTGTAGTAACTAATAATGACACAGTAGTAACTAATAAGGGCAGTGTAGTAACTAATAAGGGCAGTGTAGTAACTAATAAGAACAGTGTAGTGACTAATAAGGGCAGTGTAATAAATAATAATGACTGTGTAGTAACAAATAAGGGCAGTGTAGTAACTAATAAGGGCAGTGTAGTAACTAATAATGATAGTGTAGTAACTAATAAGAACAGTGTAGTAACTAATAATGACAGTGAAGTAACTAATAATGACAGTGTAGTAACTAATAAGGGCAGTGTAGTAACTAATAAGGGCAGTGTAGTAACTAATAATGACAGTGTAGTAACTAATAAGGACAGTGTAGTAACTAATAAGGACAGTGTAGTAAATAATAATGACAGTGTAGTAACTAATAAGAACAGTGTAGTGACTAATAAGGGCAGTGTAATAAATAATACTGACATTGTAGTAACTAATAAGGACAGTGTAGTAACTAATAAGAACAGTGTAGTAACTAATAAGGGCAGTGTAGTAACTAATAATGACAGTGTAGTAACTAATAAGGGCAGTGTAGTAACTAATAAGGGCAGTGCAGTAACTAATAATGACAGTGTAGTAACTAACAATGACAGTGTAGTAACTAATAAGAACAGTGTAGTGACTAATAATGACAGTGTAGTAACTAATAATGACAGTGTAGTAACTAATAAGAACAGTGTAGCAACTAATAATGACAGTGTAGTAACTAATAATGACAGTGTAGTGACTAATAAGGGCAGTGTAGTAACTAATACTGACAGTGTAGTAACTAATAAGGACAGTGTAGTAACTAATAAGAACAGTGTAGTAACTAATATGGGCAGCGTTGTAACTAATAATGACAGTGTAGTAACTAATAATGACAGTGTAGTAACTAATAAGAACAGTGTAGTAACTAATAAGGGCAGTGTAGTAACTAATAAGGGCAGTGTAGTAACTAATAATGACAGTGTAGTAACTAATAAGGGCAGTGTAGTAACTAATAAGGGCAGTGTAGTAACTAATAATGACAGTGTAGTAACTAATAAGGACAGTGTAATAACTAATAAGGACAGTGTAGTAACTAATAAGGGCAGTGTAGTAACTAATAAGGACAGTGTAGTAACTAATAAGGGCAGTGTAGTAACTAATAAGGACAGTGCAGTAACTAATATGGATATTGTAATAACTAATACGGACAGTATAATAACTAATATGGACAGTGTAATAACTAATAAGGGCAGTGTAATAACTAATATGGGCAGTGTAGTAACTAATAAGAACAGTGTAGTAACTAATAAGGGCAGCGTAGTAACTAATAATGACAGTGTAGTAACTAATAATGACAGTGTTGTAACTAATAATGACAGTGTAGAAACTAATAATGACAGTATAGTAACTAATAATGACAGTGTTGTAACTAACAATGACAGTGTAGTAACTAATAAGGGCAGTGTAGTAACGAATAGGAACAGTGTAGAAACTAATAATGACAGTGTAGTAACTAATAACGGCAGTGTAGTAACTAATTATAACAGTGTAGTAACTAATAATGACAGTGTAGTAACTAATAAGAACAGTGTAGTGACTAATAAATGCAGTGTAGTAACTAATAAGAACAGTGTAGTAACTAATAAGGGCAGTGTTGTAACTAATAAGGGCAGTGTTGTAACTAATAATGACAGTGTAGTAACTAATAAGGGCAGTGTAGTAACGAATAGGAACAGTGTAGAAACTAATAATGACAGTGTAGTAACTAATAAGGGCAGTGTAGTAACTAATTATGACAGTGTAGTAACTAATAATGACAGTGTAGTAACTAATAAGAACAGTGTAGTAACTAATAATGGCAGCGTAGTAACTAATAATGACAGTGTAGTAACTAATAATGACAGTGTAGTAACTAATAAGGGCAGTGTAGTAACTAATACTGACAGTGTAGTAACTAATAATGACAGTGTAGTAACTAATAAGGGCAGTGTAGTAACTAATAAGGGCTGTGTAGTAACTAATAATAACAGTGTAGTAACTAATAATGACAGTGTAGTAACTAATAGGAACAGTGTAGTGACTAATAATGACAGCGTAGTAACTAATAAGAACAGTGTAGTAACTAATAATGACAGTATAGTAACTAATAATGACAGTGTAGTAACTAATAAGGGCAGTGTAGTAACTAATAAGGGCAGTGTAGTAACTAATAAGGACAGTGTAGTAACTAATAAGGGCAGTGTAGTAACTAATAAGGACAGTGCAGTTACTAATAAGGATATTGTAATAACTTATAAGGACAGTGTAATAACTAATAAGGACAGTGTAATAACTAATAAGGGCAGTGTAGTAACTAATAAGGGCAGTGTATTAACTAATAAGGACAGTGTAGTAACTAATAATGACAGAGTAGTAACTAATAATGACAGTGTTGTAACTAATATGGGCAGTGTAGTAACTAATAAGGGCAGTGTAGTAACTAATAAGGGCAGTGTAGTAACTAATAAGGACAGTGCAGTAACTAATAAGGATATTGTAATAACTAATAAGGACAGTGTAATAACTAATAAGGGCAGTGTAGTAATTAATAAGGGCAGTGTAGTAACTAATAAGGACAGTGTAGTAACTAATAATGACAGAGTAGTAACTAATAAGGGCAGTGTTGTAACTAATAATGACAGTGTAGTAACTAATAAGGGCAGTGTAGTAACGAATAGGAACAGTGTAGAAACTAATAATAACAGTGTAGTAACTAATAAGGGCAGTGTAGTAACTAATTATAACAGTGTAGTAACTAATAATGACAGTGTAGTAACTAATAAGAACAGTGTAGTGACTAATAAGTGCAGTGTAATAACTACTAAGAACAGTGTAGTAACTAATAAGGGCAGCGTAGTAACTAATAATGACAGTGTAGTAACTAATAATGACAGTGTAGTAACTAATAATGACAGTGTAGTAACTAATAAGGGCAGTGTAGTAACTAATAAGGGCAGTGTAGTAACTAATAATGACAGTGTAGTAACTAATAAGGACAGTGTAGTAACTAAAAGGACAGTGTAGTAACTAATAATAACAGTGTAGTAACTAATAATGACAGTGTAGTGACTAATAAGGGCAGTGTAGTAACTAATAATAACAGTGTAGTAACTAATAATGACAGTGTAGTAACTAATAATGACAGTGTAGTAACTAATAAGGGCAGTGTAGTAACTAATACTGACAGTGTAGTAACTAATAAGGACAGTGTAGTAACTAATAATGACAGTGTAGTGACTAATAATGACAGTGTAGTGACTAATAAGGGCAGTGTAGTAACTAATACTGACAGTGTAGTAACTAATAAGGACAGTGGAGTAACTAATAAGAACAGTGTAGTAACTAATAAGGGCAGCGTAGTAACTAATAAGGACAGTGTAGTAACTAATAAGGACAGTGTAGTAACTAATAAGAACAGTGCAGTAACTAATAAGGGCAGTGTAGTAACTAATAAGGGCAGTGTAGTAACTAATAATGACAGTGTTGTAACAAATAAGGACAGTGTAGTAACAAATATTGACAGTGTTGTAACTAATAAGAACAGTGTAGTAACTAATAAGAACAGTGTAGTAACTAATAAGGGCAGTGTAGTAACTCATAATGACAGTGTAGTAACTAATAATGATAGTGTAGTAACTAATAAGGGCAGTGTATTAACTAATAATAACAGTGCAGTAACTAATAAGGGCAGTGTAGTAACTAATACTGCATGTGTAGTAACTAATAAGGGCAGTGTTTTAACTAATAAGGGCAGTGTTGTAACTAATAATGACAGTGTAGTAACTAATAAGGACAGTGTAATAACTAATAAGGACAGTGTAATAACTAATATGTGCAGTGTAGTAACTAATAAGAACAGTGTAGTAACTAATAAGGGCAGCGTAGTAACTAATAATGACAGTGTAGTAACTAATAATGACAGTGTAGAAACTATTAATGACAGTGTAGTAACTAATAATGACAGTGTTGTAACTAATAATGACAGTGTAGTAACTAATAATGACAGTGTAGTAACTAATAAGGGCAGTGTTGTAACTAATAAGGGCAGTGTTGTAACTAATAATGACAGTGTAGTAACTAATAAGGGCAGTGTAGCAACGAATAGGAACAGTGTAGAAACTAATAATGACAGTGTTGTAACTAATAAGGGCAGTGTAGTAACTAATAATAACAGTGTAGTAACTAATAATGACAGTGTAGTAACTAATAAGGACAGAGTAGTAACTAATAACAGTGTTGTAACTAATAATGACAGTGTAGTAACTAATAAGAACAGTGTAGTGACTAATAAGGGCAGTGTAGTAACTAATACTGACAGTGTAGTAACTAATAAGGACAGTGTAGTAACGAATAAGAACAGTGTAGTAACTAATAAGGGCAGTGTAGTAACTAATAATGACAGTGTAGTAACTAATAATGACAGTGTATTAACTAATAAGAACAGTGTAGTAACTAATAAGTGCAGTGTAGTAACTAATAATGACAGTGTAGTAACTAATAAGGGCAGTGTAGTAATTAATAAGGGCAGTGTAGTAACTAATAATGACAGTGTAGTAAATAAGGACAGTGTAATAACTAATAAGGACAGTGTAGTAACTAATAAGGGCAGTGTAGTAACTAATAAGGACAGTGTAGTAACTAATAAGGGCAGTGTAGTAACTAATAAGGACAGTGCAGTAACTAATAAGGATATTGTAATAACTAATAAGGACAGTGTAATAACTAGTAAGGGCAGTGTAGTAACTAATTAGGACAGTGTAGTAACTAATAAGGACAGTGTAGTAACTAATAATGACACAGTAGTAACTAATAAGGGCAGTGTAGTAACTAATAAGGGCAGTGTAGTAACTAAAAATGACAGTGTAGTAACTAATAAGGGCAGTGTAGTAACTAATAAGGATATTGTAATAACTAATAAGGACAGTGTAATAACTAATAAGGGCAGTGTAGTGACTAATAAGGGCAATGCAGTAACTAATATGGACAGTGTAGTAACTAATAAGGACAGTGTTGTAACTAATAAGAACAGTGTAGTAACTAATATGGACAGTGTAGTAACTAATAAGAACATAGTAGTAACTAATAAGGGCAGTGTAGTAACTAATAACGTCTGTGTAGTAACTAATAATGACAGTGTAGTAACTAATAAGGGCAGTGCAGTAACTAATAATGACAGTGTAGTAACTAATAATGACAGTGTAGTAACTAATAAGAACAGTGTAGTAACTAATAATGACAGTGTAGTAACTAATAAGAACAGTGTAGTAACTAATAAGAACAGTGTAGTAACTAATAAGGGCAGTGTAGTAACTAATAAGGACAGTGTAGTAACTAATAATGACAGAGTAGTAACTAATAAGGGCAGTGTAGTAACTAATAAGGGCAGTGTAGTAACTAATAATGACAGTGTAGTAACTAATAAGGGCAGTGTAGTAACTAATAAGGACAGTGTAGTAACTAATAAGGACAGTGCAGTAACTAATAAGGATATTGTAATAACTAATAAGGACAGTGTAATAACTAATAAGGGCAGTGTAGTAACTAATAAGGGCAATGCAGTAACTAATATGGACAGTGTAGTAACTAATAAGGGCAGTGTTGTAACTAATAAGAACAGTGTAGTAACTAATAAGGACAGTGTAGTAACTAATAAGAACAGTGTAGTAACTAATAAGGACAGTGTAGTAACTAATAAGGGTAGTGTTTAGGTTAGCTACAGTTAGAGTATATTGGTATATTGGTAGGGCTTCCTATAGTATCAGATGTTCTTTTTTCTGGGTCAGGGTAGGAGGGGCAAGTACTTACACCTTTTCACAAGCTGCATTGACTCCTTACCTGGAATTGATGACAAACCATTGCTTTGACTTCTGTGTACAGTAAATATGCAAATGTGACATAAATATCCTAATTGGGGGAAAGTCCCTTTGTACATATTGTATGTTGGACTTCACAATCCTCACAAAAGTGTTACTGAGCTCTTCTTACCTGCTGCAGATATAGACACGTACAGAACGTAATATCCCCTAACTGGGGCAGTAAAATCAGATGTTTTTCTTTCTTTTTCCCTCTTAACATTTCTACCAACAAGTGTAAATGTTTTGTTACATGCTAACTTTACCCTGAAATGCACATAAAAAATCATTCATTAAGCAAAAAAAAATAGTTTCTCTTCTTTTATCTCACTATTTCCCTATTTCTAAGTTTTCTCCTGTTTTTCAGGTACTTGCCATTATTTACAAGTGTTACAATCAGACATCTTGGAGCTGAGTTTACTAAAGTGCTGTGTTATCATACCAAAGGGTCTATATTTCCCCTTTTACACTAGCATCAATAACATGTGTTTTTGCATGTGAACGTTCTCTATAAAAGGGCTGGGTTGAAATAAGCCGGTCGAGCATTTCAACCCTGGTCACAAGAATGGATGAACATGAGTTCAACCCAGCATGTGATGCAGTGTGAACAGGTAACTTGGGTCAATGCGACCCAGGTCCCCTACATTGCATAGGAAAAGCCGGTGCTTGGAGATGAGATCATTTCAAAGCGCTGCCTCATCACATGATGTTGACGACATCATCAACCCAGGGCCTCCTGTCTGTATGGGTTCTTAGCCGGGTTACATTCGGGATGGACCCAGCTATCAGATGTAAAAATAGCATTAGTGAATTTATAGCCCCTTTTTCATCATTTTTGACAGAGAAAGGAGCTATAACTGCTTCCACTTACAGTATATAACAACAGGAGGGAAAAAATATTGGTTTTAGGTGCTCAAATAACACAATAATGAATTAACAGAAAACTGATATATAAATATAAATGCTGCTCCTATAGCAGGGTTAGTCCATATAACCTAAAATTATAATCTTGAAATAACAAGATAAAGTATGCAATTAAAAATACAAAAAAAAAAATATTGACAAGCTTCAGACCATAATAGAATGATATACTGGAAATAACAATGATAATGTTGGATGAGGAACGCTCTGGGCTACTATTGTCAGTAATCTATTGGAAGGAATCTTGTTGGTGTCCGTGTTCTACTGCAGGTTTTTGTAAGTGGTCCAGAAATGCCACCAGTGCTATATCAATAAATTCCAGAGTGTTCTGAGTGGGCTTAGATATGTGTGTCCTGACGTGATCTGTAGGATGTGTGTTCTATAAGAGTCGAAAATTGTAGTGCTTTGTATAATATATCCGTTGGATGGGTGCTTATACTTATTGTTACGAGCTGCCACAGCTCTTCCTCTTTCTGCTATAAGAGTCTGATCGTGGGAGATGTGCAGTGCTCCATCTGTACTGGGTTTGCTATCAAAGGGGTCTTGTCTGGGCTGGCCTCTGAATTGGCTGTCACCTTTATTTTGCAATCAGCCCTGCAAGACACTGCCAGTAATTCAGATATGCCTAGCTACATTGTTGTCCATAGCGTAGCATCTCGCACCATGCGTGATGCGAGATAGAGTTCCGAGTTCCAAGACGTGCTTTCTTATCTCCATAGAACTTAATGGAGATGTACTCCCACAGTCTGGGAAATGCTATTCTCTACCTCTTATTTTCTTTTCGATCAGCTTCATGATGCAGTCATCTTTTCTAAAATTGACTTATGGTGGGCATACAATCTCATCTCAATCCGAAAAGGGGACAAATGGAAAACTGCATTTAATACTCACTCGAGGCACTATGAGTATTTAGTTGTGCCGTTCGTTCTGTCCAATGCCTCAGCAGTATTCCAAGAGTTTACCAAAGAAGCCCTTTGATAATTCCTTGGGAAATTCATTGTTTTCTACTTGGATGACATCTTAATCTATTCCCCCTCCTTAATGGAAGATCATTGTCATATGAAGATGGTCCTCCAAAAGTTACGCGGACTTGGTCTTTTTTGGCAAGTTGGAGAAGTGCGAGTTTGAGGTGAAGAAAATGTATTTTTTGGTTACATTATCTCCCCTAAAGGCTTCTCCACGAATCAAGAAAAACTTCAAACTGTACATAACTGGGCACATCCTTCCAGTCTTAGAGCAATTCAACATTTACAGTCAACACTTACAGTCATCTTTTCTAAAATTGACTTATGGTGGGCATACCATCTCATCTCAATCAGAAAAGGGGACAAATGGAAAACTGCATTTAATACTCACTCGAGGCACTATGAGTATTTAGTTGTGCCATTCGTTCTGTCCAATGCCTCAGCAGTATTCCAAGAGTTTACCAAAGAAGCCCTTTGATAATTCCTTGGGAAATTCATTGTTTTCTACTTGGATGACATCTTATTCTATTCCCCCTCCTTAATGGAAGATCATTGTCATATGAAGATGGTGCTCCAAAAGTTACGCGGACTTGGTCTTTTTGGCAAGTTGGAGAAGTGCGAGATTGAGGTGAAGAAAATGTCTTTTTTGGTTACATTATCTCCCCTAAAGGTTCTCCACAAATCCAGAAAAACTTCAAACTGTACATAACTGGGCACGTCCTTCCAGTCTTAGAGCAATTCAACATTTTCTCGCTTTTGCTAATTATGTTCGTACTCCAAAATTGCTGCTCCAATTGTTGAACTGACCAAGAAGGGAGCAGATACCCAGCACTGGTCACCTCAAGCTTTTCAGGCTTTTGAAAATCTTAAGAGAGCATTCATGTCTGCACCAGTTCTTTGACACCCTAATCCAGATGTTCCCTTTCTTGTTTAAGTTAATGCCTCAAAAGTGGGAGCATGAGCATTCCTGTCACAAAGGGATCCTATGGACCAAAAAATTCATCCATGTTCTTACCTCTCCTGAAATTTTTCCTCTGCTGAGAGGAATTATGATGTGGGTAACCAAGAACTCCTTGCCATAAAATGGGCTTTTGAAGAGTGATGTCACTGGTAGGAGGAGCCAAGACATGTGGTCACCGTTTATACTGATCATAAAAATCTTTCTTATATAGAAACTGCCAAAATGATTGAACCCTAGACAAGCTTGTTGGGCCTTATTGATGACCAGATTTAATTTTGTCATCACATTTAGGTCTGGGCCAAAATATATTAAAGTAGATGCCTTAACCCGTAGTTTTCAGCCTGTACAGCATCCAAAGTGTCCAGATTATCCAATTGTTCCTGCTTCTGTTTTCAATGCCGGTTAAACTCAGAATCTGACTACCCGAGTTTTGTCTGTTGAATCATAGGCACCTCCAGAAACTCCCTCTGGAAATCTATTTGTTCCCAAAAAGCCGCGTAACACAGTTCTCATGGAATTCCATTCAGCTAAAATGATTGGACATCCTGGATTCTCTAAAACCCTAGAGCTATTGTCACATGCAGTCTGCTGGCCAATGATTACTTAAGATACCCAAGAGTTACTCTTAGCTTGTGTAGTTTGTGCCCAGACTAAGACACCTCAGAAGCCCCCAGTTTGACAGCTTCTTCTGCTCTCTATTCCCAGTAGACAATGGTCCCATATTTCTATGGATTTCATTGCTGACTTACCGTCCTCCTCTCAGTTCAACACCATCTGGGTAATGGTTGATCCGTTTAGTAAAATGGTTAATTTCATCCCTTTTTATCAAACTCCTGAGTGCCTAGGAGCTAGCGGTTTGTTTATCCGGCATATATTTAAATTACATGGTCTGCCTCAAAATATTGTTTCCAACAGAGGGACACGGGGTCTGATTCAGACCTGCTCGCAAGCGCTATGTGCTTGCAAGCGGGTCGATTGTTAGGCTGTGCGCATGCGCGAGCCCCGGAGCGAGCGCAGAAAGCACTCGCTCCAGCGCTTGCATCCAAAAGGGGCGACTGTCGATGATGATCGACAGCTCTCCCCATTTGGAAGGCGGGGCGGGGGGTGGCTTGGCAAATGGAGGCTTTCCTCCCGGAATGCCTGCCATTTGTGGGCGGCCCTACTGACATCACTTGTGGTGTCAGTAGGTGGACTCTCTGCTCTATTAGAGCAGGAAGTCCACTGGGGCTTGCGGTAATGAGACCCTACCACAAGGGTCTCATCACAAGCCCGATGGTCGCGATGGTCTTGACCATCGCGACAATCACCTGGCCACTCGCATAATCTGTGGGTGGTAACCCACAGCTATGAGAGCAGCCAGGAGGCCGCAACTAAAAAAACAAGCGGCTGCCCTGATTCAGAGCAAGCACCTCTGAATCAGGCCCACAGTTCATCACCAAATTCTGATGGGCATTTTGTTCCAGCTTCAGTATTCATGTCAGTCTTTTCTCCAGTTATCACCCTCAATACAATGGGCAGACAGAATGGGTGAACCTATTCCTAGAACAGTTTCTTTGTTGCTTTGTTTGCAACTGCCATAACAATTGGTCAGAGTATCTGTACAATAATTCCTATCACTCTGCATCCAATACATCACCATTTTTATGCAACTTTGGATATCACTGTAAACCCATTGCTTTTGGTCCTGCACAGAGACAAGGGTTCATTTTCAGCCTGGTGGACCATTTTAGAGGATTCTGAAGAATGGTGCATCAGGCATTAAAGAACGCTTAATTTCAGTCAAAACATTTTATTGACAAACACAGAAGACCTTGTACATTTAAGGTGGGAGACATGGCTTTGCTATCGACTCAAAATATTAGACTTCATCAACTGTCTCAGAAGTTGGGTCCTAAATTCATTGGATCTTTGCAGATTACTGGACAAATTAATACTGGGGCTTTTCATCTGTAGTTGCCTGGATCCCTTAAGATCAATAATGTATTTAATTTTTCGCTTCTTAAACCAGACTTTCATTCTTCCAGGTTCAGCATTGGCATTGCTGGAAACCATCTCCAGTTCTGGTTCAAGATAATGTGGAGTTTATCGTGGAGAAGATCTTGGAATCCAAGTTGGTTCATGGGCAGGTCAAGTTCTTTGTTCACTGGAAAGGCTATGGCTCTGAGGAGAGATCTTGCGTTGCTGAAATATGCTTACATGCTCCCAAAATTAAAGAGAGCTTTCTATAAAGAATTTCCATGGAAGCTGGGTTTTAAAGGTTCTTTGGCACCTCCTCAAGTACCCCTCAAGGGTACTGTTATGAGCCACTGTGGCTCATCTCTTCCTATGGTCCTGGTCATTTCTTGGTGAATGGGACATCACAATACTTCTGCCCGGTGGCTTGCCACCAGACACTAGGCAACTGGGATGCATGGTGGCCACAGGGGGTTTTGGGCTGTCAGGGGCTGTTCATGGGAGATGTGCAGTGCTCCAGTTGTACAGGGTTTGTTATCAAAGGGGGCTTGTTTGGGCTAGTCTCTGGATTGGCTCCTCTCCCCTTTATCTTACAGTCAGCCCCACTAGACACTGCCAGTCATAGCTTATGTCTGCAGTGTGAGCCATGCTTCTGTTCCTCTGCCTGCCAGTGGTCCTGTTGATTCCAGTTCCTGAATACCTGCCCTGCTACAACTCAAGTCTGTGTTCAGAAATAGCTGGTCCTGCTACAACTCGAGCTTGTGTTCTTAATAGCTGACCCTGCTAAACCTCCAGCCTGTGTCATGAAATAGCTGGTCCTGCTACAACTCCAGCTTTGTGTTATGAATAGCTGGCCCTGCAACTACTCCAGTTAGTGTCCAGTGTGGTTCCAATGGTGCTTTGTATAATAAATCTGTAGGATGGGTGATCTTATGTTGTTCCACAGTGCTTTGTGTAATAAATCTGTAGGATGGGTGATCTTATGTGGTTCCAATAGTGCTTTGTATAAAAAATCTGTAGGACAGATGTTCTTATATGGTTTCAATGGTGCTGAGTATAATATATCTGTAGGATGGTGTTCTTATGTGGTTCCAATCAGCTTTTTATAATAAATCTATAGGATGGCTGTTCTTATGTTGTTCCAATGGTGCTTTGTATTATAAATCTGTAGGGTGGGAGTTCTTATGTGGTTCCAATCAGCTTTGCATAATAAGTCTGTAGGATGGCTGTTCGTATGTGGTTCCAATCTGCTTTGTATAATAAATATGTAGGATGGCTGTTCTTATGTTGTTCCAATGGTGATTTGCATAATACATCTGTAGGATGGCTGTTCTTATGTTGTTCCAATGGTGCTTTCTATAATAAATCTGTAGGATGGGTGTTCTTATGTGGTTACAATGGTGCTTTGTATAATAAATCTGTAGGATAGCTGTTCTTATGTGGTTCCAATAGTGCTTTGTATAATAAATCTGTAGGATGGGTGATCTTATGTGTATCCAATGGTGCTTTGTATAATTAATATGTAGGCTGGGTGTTCTTATGTGGTTCCAATTAGCTTTTTATAATAAATCTGTAGGATGGCTGTTCTTATGTTGTTGAAATGGTGTTTTGTATAATAAATCTGTAGGATGGGTGTTTTTTTGTGGTTCCAATGGTGCTTTCTATAATAAATCTCTAGGATGGATGTTCTTATGTGATTCCAATCAGATTTTTATAATAAATCTGTAGGATGACTGTTCTTATGTTATTTCAATGGTGTTTTCTATAATAAATCTGTAGGGTGGCTGTTCCTATGTTGTTCCAATTATGTTTTATATTTTAAATCTGTAGGATGGTTATGAACAGCATCATGAACTTAGAGAGAACAATATTATGCAAAGTTAAGCAAGATGTGCACTACATACAGGATTGTTCCTTTTTCTCCCACTGGTCCTATCAGTCCAGGTACTTTAGAAGGTGGTGGTGAGGGTTAATTGCCAACAACATATATAAATAATATATTAGTGCACCTCTGCAGTAGGTGCAATGTAGTTTATTCCAAACAGGAGGTTAGCAAGGGCTATTAAATGAACTCTCAGAAGATGATCATTAATGCTTGTAGTTGGGACTTGGTTATAAACATAGCATGGAGCCACTTTTTCCACTTTTATAACCCCAGAGGAATCCATGTAGATATTGTAAATTTCCACATGGGTATTCTAACACCCATATTAGTCTAACATCATCAAGTTTGTTTGTAGTGTAGACTTAAAAAGAAAATAGTCCAAGTCAGCCCATAATTAGGACTATGTTATTATTTATTTATTACCAGTTCTTTACAGCCATGGCCAAAAGTTTTGATAATGGCACAAGTAATGGTTTTCACAAAGTTTGCTGCTTCAGTGTTTTTAGATCTTTTTGTCAGATGTTACTATGGTATACTGAAGTAACATTAAAACATTTCATAAGTGTCAAAGGCTTTTATTGACAATTACATTAAGTTTATGCAAAGAGTCAATATTTGTAGTGTTGTTCCTTCTTTTTCAAGACCTCTGAAAATTGCCCTGGCATGCTGTCAATCAAATTCTGGGCCACATACTGACTGATGGCCGCCCATTCTTGCCTAATCAATGCTTGGAGTTTGTCAGATTTTGTGGGTTTTTGTTTGTCCACCTGCCTCTTGTGGATTGACTACAAGATCTTAATGGGATGAAGGTCTGGGGAGTTTCCTGGCCATGGACTCAAAATTTAGATTTTTTGATCCCCGAGCCACTTAATTATAACTTTTGCCTTATAGCCAGGTGCTCCATCATGCTGGAACAGGCATTGTTCATCACCAAACTGTTCTTGGATGGTTGGGAGAAGTTGCTCTTGGAGGATGTTTTGGTACCACTCTTTATTCATTGCTGTATTCTTAAGCAAAATTGTGAGCGATACCATTCCCTTGGCTGAGAAGCAACCCCACACATGAATTATCTCAGGTAGCTTTACTGTTGGCATGACACAGGACAAAGACTTTTGGAGGATGGCCTGGTGTCAAGAAAGGCAGCAAAGAAACCACTTCTCTCCAGGAAAAAAATCAGGGTCTGTTATTCGGCAAAAGGTACAGGGATTGGACTGCTGACGACTGGGTAAAATTATTTTCACTGATGAATCCCCTTTCAGATTGTTTTGGACATCTGGAAAAATGCTTGTCCAGAGAAGGAAAGGTGAGCGCTACCATCAGTACTTTGTCATGCCAACAGTAAAGCATCCTGAGACCATTCATGTGTGAAGTTTCTTCTCAGCCACATATTCGACACCATTGTACATAAAATTTATTAGCCATTTACATCAGTTCTTGTCCCAGTGGAGTTTACTTATTGTAGGGCACCTAATATTTAAATAAATCGGTATCCAAAGCCTTTAGGTGGTACAAAATGAAATAAATGTTTCCATAGGTGTGGGGATTTCAGTATGTGCATGGCCTGTCCATCAATAGAAAAAAGGTCACTGAATTTGAGAGCAATGGACAATCCTATAAAATCCAAAATTTAATCACATGTAATTCTAAGTATGCTATCTATCTATCTAAGACCACTCAGACTCTTAAAATCCAATGGTTGAAACATGTCAGCAACATTAAAAAGTGTAATGAGAATTACCCTTTCTCTTTACATTTTAAGAACACACATAATTCTTCTGCTAACCATATCACACTATTGTGGGGTGTAAATATTATTAAAGATAATTGGCAAAATAACAAAAGAGATGTCCTATTATCTATGCGAGAGATGAAGTGGATCTACGACCTTCACGATTTTGAGTTAAAGTGGTTTTTATAACCCTTTCATATGTGATTTGTTTTCAGTTATTTGTTGTATATATATCTTATATATTTTTTTTATTTGTCTTGTCATTACTATACGTTTTTCTATCATTGGGCTAGATATATATAATTTATTGTATAGTTTTTAATCTCAATATTATGATCAACAGTTGTGCCCATACTATGTGTTATAATTCACAATTTATGGACAGTTGGTATTATATGTACCAGTGTGTTTCCCAGTGACACTAAATTATTCTATTATATTAGACCCAGGGTTCAGGTCATGTTTAGTTTGTTATACAGGTTACTATGGTAACCATGTATATACACAGACCTCCTTTTATTCCAATTCCACATCTGGTTGGCACCAGCTAAACCTGCAAGCGGAATAGATATAGACGTCAACAAGAGACCACGCTGCCTCTCTTCCAGTTCTGGATCGCTGACTGGCAATGGCCAAGACAATGGAAATCCATAGTGGGACTGAGCAATCAGTCACGACATCCAGCCCACATTACATGGAAGTGACACCGGTAAGCACTTTGTTTCTATATAAGTTTATGGTGTTATCAATAACTCTCCTACCTTGATAAGGACACTATTTGAGTCTAAATGCATGGGCACGAAGAGGGGTGACTGATACTTTACTTCCAAGGCAGAATGCTATCACTAGGAACTGTGTGAGTACAGTATGCACTGCAATTTATGGAAAATAACATATCATGGTGATGCAATAGATGTCCTTTTACATGTGGTGGCATATATATTCCCCATACATACTATTTTTTACACAACTTTTAGGTCTATAGGCAACTCACATCTGATACAATAACATCTTTATGTCCTCTTTCTTCTTCTCTCTCAATTCCATAGTCCTCCTTCCTCTATCTCCCTCTCGATATAATATCAAGGAGAATGTTAGTAAATCAAGATAACTATAGCTATTATCAATAATAAAAAAATCAAAAATAGATAACAGAAGATTAAATAGATATCAAATAATAAATGAAAAATAAGAGAGAAAAAATAAGAAATTATAAAAAAATGAGATATCATAAATAAAAAATAATACAAAATACAAAATAATAAAAAAAAAAAATAATAAAATAAAGTATTTAAGAACTAAGAACTAGCATGAGACAAGTAGGTTTTATTATATCCTAAAACCTCCTTATAAGTATAAAAAGATCCCTAAATTATTTCTTATCATATGTTCATTTTTACATACATATTTATTTTGTTTTCTAATCATCTTCTCTCTTTATTTTTCATTAATGAACGCATAGATATAGTTATCCATATAGGAATCCCTTCTATAGTTAATTCAATATATTTACTGATCAGGTGTAGTTTTAATTATGTGTATAGTCAAGTATGCCATGATATTAATAACCACTTTAAGTTTAATGATCAGAGAAATATATACACTGATACCATAAGACAAATATGAAACAGACAGTAATTATACCAAAGTGATGATAAATGAGTCTTAATTAGTTAATCAAACAGCAGGATATAAACATCTCTTTGATTGACACAAGGATTGCATAAAAGGACAAGAGTTTCAAAGGGGAAGCAGTTCTGATGAAACAGCCCCTTGTTTGTGGCTAAGAAATGCGTCAAGCTCCACCCTCCCCTTTTTTGTCAAGGACGTTACCTGGAATACTTCTCCCACAGATTGGGTATTAGCCGCTGGGACCAATAAAGTGCACCAGCCAACTTGGTGTACACCACAACACAGCAGTCTGTGGTCCAGACAAAGTATCTTAAAAAAACAAAACCCTGAGGTCCCGTACATGGTAGCAGTAAGCTGCACCTGTATAGTGGTATTCAGCCTCAATTGTATATGATGGTCTCTCCCACACACACACAGTGAGATTGAGCCGTGCATGGAGGGTATACAATACTGTCAGATATCACTATCCTGTAAATTACAGGTTGTTGGCTATGTTTGACTGCTTTGAATAATTAACGATTTGATAAATCCTTTTCAAGATATATCCATTATAATAAGTGTTTAAATACAGACTGCTACTTGTTAATCAGCCTCAGGACTGTTTCACACTTCGTATAGCTGACTAATTGAAGATTGTTGTTGCTACCAGATGGAAACATTGTGGATTGTTTGTTACTAATCTACCTCAAAAGTATTTAATTTTGCTACTAATTAACTGCCGCAAGGTAGAGAAAATAAAAATCTACATAAATTTATACATCTGGTGTCTAAGAGCTTTCAATTGCCATTTATGGAACATTATATATATTATTTGTATGTATTCTATCAGGTGCTTGAGGCTACAAACACATAGCAGAGTCCACAATGTTCCGTTTTTAATCATTATCTCTTTGGATGGGAGAACCATTGCCAGTGGATCACTGTTAATTACATGTGTAGATATTGCACACATGATTAGGATTATATGATACTTTTTAGCATTTTATACTTTGTCAAATTGTTTTTGTAATTATTTTATGTCTATCTTATAAATTGTGATCAGCTGACTAATTTTTCATATCTATATTAATATTAATATTATAATTTTTTCTTTATTTGGTGCTATTTGTTGACATTAATAAACTGTGATAATGCATGTTTAGTGCTCTTCCTTTTTGAAAATATAAAGAAACATTTATGCACATGATTCACTACCTAGTCTAGTGAGTGGGGAATGGTACCCTTTGTGTAAAAATTGGTTGTAGGATGTTTTTATCAACACACCAGTTTCATACACTAATGGGTGTCATGTTGTTATGAGACTAACTACACAATAAGTGTTTTCTATATTCTCTTTATGTGTGAGTGGACTTTATTGAAGGGCAGAAAACAAATTCAAGATTTGGTGGAAGATAATGTACAATAGCCAAAAATATACATAAACTAGGGGTGTTATCTACGCTGGTTACAATAGACTAGTTGACCTGCTGCCTGCTAGAAGGTATTGCCGATCTTCTTAAAAAACCAATCATCCAATTCTGGAGCAGTAGGAGGCACGATTCAACTAGTAGGAATGGGAAACAATATCTATTTATTAAAATATGTCCATTAGGCTTATAAAAATATTTGAAAATATTCAACCAATAAAATACAAAAATACATCCACTATCCAATTTTGTTTAGCAGCATATATTATTATTAGCAGCAATAATGTTAATTAACTAACAGTACAGCAAAAAATGTTCATTATTAGCAGCAATAATAATAAATAACTGCTTGATGGAAATACAGCTACATGGCAGTAGTAATTCTGAAGCGACATTGCATATAGACATTCCACGATGTTAATAAGCACAATTCTTCCCAGAATATAGATGTTTAACCTTTATCTCGTTTTTAGATTACTAATAACCTGCCCCTCTAACCCTGGCTGTCTATTGGGGGCTATAGCGGCAGTGACTGGGGGAGAGTAAAAGTGTCTAGGCTATGTCTCTGTGTTAAAGGAGATATTTTACTGATTAAAACATATGATATGCAAGACTGCTTATATTGACATTTAATATAATAAATCCAGAAAAAACCTGGCACTAACCAAATATCACTAACTATTGAACAAACTGTTCATGTGGGACTGTTCAGTGTTCTGATTACTAACGATCCATTTTTGAGTGTGATATGATTAACAGCAAGTACTAATAACATAGACTGTTTTGTTTTTGACCACTAATGATTTATTCTGAGTAGGAGACGTCTAAACAACTACTGAATATTTGGGACCATTGTCTATCAGCTTAATATAACATTTTAATTGGTTTGGTTATCACTAATCTACAGTGGTGAATCCAGACTTTACTTTTAGGGAGGGGAGGTTTAAGAATACAATGCCCACAGTAGTAGTGCCCCTTATTCCATTCCTCCAGTAGTAGTGTCCCTTATGCAATGCCAAAAAGTAGTAGTGCCCATTGTGCATGACCCCTGTAGTTGTGCCCATTATGCAGTTCCCCCTTTAGTAGTCCAGTGCCCCTTTATGCAATGCCCCAGTAGTTGTGCCCAATTTGCAATGCCCCCTGTATTAGAGCCCATTATGCAATGCCTCCTGTATTAGAGCCCCTTATGCTGTGCCCCCTTTATGCTGTGCCCCCAGTAGTGCCCCTCAAGCAGTGCCCCATGTAGTGCCCCTTACACAGTGGTCCCAATAGTCCCTCTTATACAGTAGCGCCCATTAGGCTGTGCCCCCAGTAGTGCCCATTTAGCTGTGCCCCCAGTAGTGCCCTTTCAGTGCCCCTTATACAGTGCCCCCAGTAGTCCCTCTTATACAGTACTCCCAGTAGCGCCCCTTATGCAGTGCCCCAAGTAGTGCCCTTATACAGTATCCCCAGTAATGCTCTAATGCAGTGTCCCCAGTAGTCCACAGTAGTTCCCCTTATACAGTACCCTTTGTAGTGTCCCTTATGCAGTTCCCTTATATAGTACCCCCAGTAGTGCTCTAATGCAGTGCCCCCAGTAGTTCCCTTTATACAATACCCCCAGGAGCTCCCCTTAAGCAGTGCCCCCAATGCTGTGCCCCCAGTAGTGCCATTACTGTGCCCTTATACAGTACCCCCAGTAGTGCCCCTATGCAGTGGCCCCAGAACCCCTAATATGTGCCCCCTCCCCTGTGCAGTACTACTTACCTCTCTTCATGATGTCCAGGCAGGCGTGCACCTCCTTCTTCTTCTCCCTCCCAGAACCACTAGCAGAGCCGGCGTGCCTTGTATATGATGACGTCACTGCTGCCGGTATCCAGGCAGAGTCACACACAGGCACAGAAAGATGCTCTGTGTCTGTGTGTGGCTCTGGACGCCAGCCGCAGTGAAAGAATGGACTGACCCCCAGCGGCGGTGTGCAGGGGTCGGCGGTGGTGTCGGGGAAGGTTGAAGCTGACATTGCAGATGTGTGGGCCGCACCCTAGGAGAAACGGGAGGGGGGCCCGTGGGACACTACGATGGGCTGGAAGCCCAGCAGCAGAGTAGATTCACCGGCAGCAGCAGTGATGTGTGAGTCATTGCTAGAGCTGCAGGCTTGGAGACTGACAGTAAAAGTGGACGGGGTTTTGGGCTTTCTGTACAGGGGGTTATCGCCCCCCCCTGAATCCGCCACTGCTAATCTAAAAAGGAGATAAAGATTATATATTTATATTCTGGGAAGAATCATGCTTATTAATATCGTGGAATGTCTATATGCAATATAAACCTGACGATAGTGTTATTAACACTGAAACATTGATTATATCCATTTGTCTATGCCTGTTATTGCTGCTCCCTACTACTGCGTGTATTGCTGTGAGTGCTTGCACCATGACAAAAATTAATGTATTGAAATTATGGTAATGTACCCTGCCTGCAGAGTCTTTATTTATGCATTGAGTTCGGCTGACTACTTGCTTCTATATATATATATATATATATATATATATATATATATATATATATATATAGCTATAGTAAAAAATCTGTGCTTGTGAATGCTCAAGTGATCAAGACAAAGCTAATAACAATATGTTAATACTGCATTAATTAATTACAAAATTATATATGATGGCAGAATAAATATCAGTTGGAACTCAAATATAACTATTAAAAACATATTTAATCACATACAATATTAGACAGCAATTTCTGATTGAAATATAAAGAATAATTAATCTGTGCAATCAAATTTAATATCTCACATGACTGTTAAAATATCCAGCATGCAGCAAAGAATCAATGGTTCTACTTAGAGGATTATAAATCTATATAACTTCAGTGTTCAAACAGGCTCAATATATATCTCTTTGAAAAAGCCTCAGGTGCTAATAGGCAAAATGCATCAGAGGACCCCAATTGTTAACACCCCTGCTGGTGACAGCATTCTGGTATTTCACTGGTGAGGCAGCATTCATATGGGATCCCATCGCTGCATGCATGACAAGCCTTTCCCTTCTGGTTCCTAATGACACTGCAGCTCTTACACTTACCTGTCTTCACCCGCATGTCCGGAACATACTGACAGTGCTAACAGAGAGTGATAACCTTATATATGCAAGGACTGCTGTCAGAAGGAAAATTATCAGCCAGAACGGAGTAAATATTTGGATTAAGCCCAGCGGTATTAATGTGCTACTGCCACTGCAGTATTTAACAAATATACATCATTTTTTTGCTTCTCTGTCTATGGGGTTAAATATGAGATCACGGCGGTCGGGATGTTGCTGATCAGTATACCATCAGTAGCATCCTAACAGTCAGAATCCAGACACCCATAAGAAAATAAGGTAAGTCTAAACCTAACCCCTAACCTAACCCTAGCCATCCTCCCCCAGTGCTTAAACCTGACCCCCACCTAGTATCTAAGCCTAACCCTTCTCCCTGCAGCCTAATCCTAACACATTCTCCCTGGTGCCTAAACCTAACTTCTCCCTTCCTGCATCCTAATCCTAACCCCTCTTCCCCAATGCCTAACCCTCCCCCTAGTGCCTAACCCTAAACCCACACCCTAACCTTAACCCTCCCCCAATACTTACCTTTGGGATGCCAGTGGTCAGGATACTGGTGCCGGGATCCCAACCTGTCGGGATTTTGGCACCGGTATTTAGGCCATCGGCAGCCCACACACTGGGATACCGACTACATCCCTGTCTATATGCAGGTAGGTGCATCATACTAAATGTTAACAGCACCCAATGGAGAGAAATACTTATTGAACTGACTATATATTACCTTTTTAAATAAAGAAATGTTGTATATGTACCTGCCATAGAGGACCAGGTTTGCAGTAAACTCACCTCTCCCAAATGAGCCTCTTCTCAAGGATGCCAATATAGAGGTTGGCAAAACTCAGTGCAAACCTGGTCCCCATGGCAGTGGAAATAATGGTTATTTAGCAAAAAATGATTGTGAGATTGTATGTAAGAAATCAATGAGATAATGAACTCCTTAAGATTACCTGATTCATGCCCAGCTAGTATCTGACAGCTTTTATACCTAATGCATGTGGAATGTGTGAATTAAGAGCCTGTACTTCACATAAATAAAATATATATTCAGGGTGCCAATTGATGAATGCCATTAGTTGTAAAAGCAGGGTAGTGTCTTAGATATAGGAACTCATCTTATACCCCTTCTCCATTTCCTAAAAAACCTGGTTATTTGCCATGTTTACCTGGGTCTGTGCTTAGTGGAAACAGCTCCAAGAAAAAATCCCAGGTCTACTGACCCTGGATTTTTTTCCCGGGTAGCAAGCAGGGTTTTTAACAGGTAAAGCCTGGTAATGCTGCAGTGGAAACAGCTCTTACCTGTGTTTTTTTACTCGGCTAATTCTAAAAGCCGCTGATTGGTCCTTCCTGGGTGCTGGCTGCTGATGTAATCACCCTGAAACTGCAGGAGATGTGTCCATGCTGGGTGTGGCTGTTATGAGAGGGCCTGGAAGGAGAGCTGGACACAGACAATCAGAGCTGGACATTTATGGAAGGAGAGCTAAGGAGGTCTGGAGGCAGAAGGCGCTGGGCACAGTCAGGTTTGCCACTGTGAATCATAACATCACAAATATACTGGCCAGTCGTGGTATTAAAAGTTCCCAGCAGCAAGTTATAAACAAGCTGAAGTCCATTAAAATAATGTTTATAAAGATTCATGACCATAATCGCAATAAAAGCAGTGTGAAATGGATGGAATGAAAACGGTATCTCCAGTAGCAAATCTAGTCAGCCTGTCATCTTATTTGTCCTGCACCACCAGCAGCAACAGTCAGAAACCTGAGGGATAAAGCAGTCAGTCAAGTCAGCAAAGTCTGCCCAGCAGTATCGCTGGCCCTGAATCTCCGCTTCTGGTTTCTGATGAACATGACACAAGCGACCATGATTCCTCCATTGAGATGACCACAATTGACTTGGAGAACACACAGACCACCATGTCACAGAGCACCGTGGACATGTCGCAGAGCACCAGACCATGACCATGCCGCAGAGTATTGTGTCACAGACCCATGTCCTGAACCAGAGACATTGCAGACTACTGAGACTCCTACACTGCATAAAAATCATAAGTATAATATAAAAGTGTTTTTTCTTTTATATTGTATATGTTGCAGAGTGTAACAAGTGTGCATTTGGGAATAGGCCAAATACACATTTTTGGGATGTATCCTTGGAAATATATCATAACAAGATTACCACACAGAATTATACCAAAGAAGTAGGAACCAATGCTTATTTGCATTTTTAAAGTTCCCATCAGTCGGCATGGAAACAAAATATCCCCAAAGGACAACTTATGCGGCTAAGGAGGAATTGTTCGGATCCGAATCATTTTAAATAACTATCAGATCCTAGGATGGAAGCCTTTAAAATGAGAGGTTATCTGCAAAATCTCATTGAGAAAGCATTTATAGAAGTTCTTGCTAAGGATAGGGAAACACTCTTAAAACCTAAAAAGAAAGAAATACAGACTACAGAGGGTATAGAAAGAGAAATAGCCTTTTTTTTCAACCTATACTGACTCACAAACAGAGATAAAAAATATAACAAAAAATTATAATATTCTAAAACAAGATAAAATTTTGGGTGAATTGATCCCTCCCAAACCAGTTTTTATTTTTTAACGTAAGAAATCTTTTTCCCAAAAACATGTTGGCTCCCAGTTTTTTTAAAACCTCTGAGAGGAACAATACTGGTATCAGCTGGTTCCCTACAAAACCAGTGGGGTGTTTTAGATGTGGTAGCAGACAATGTTCTACCTGTGATTATATAATTAACGGGACTTAAAATGTTTACATACCCAACAGTGAAGACACATACTCCATTAAGGAGTTCATCAACTGCAACTCCAAATATGTTGTGTATGTCCTCACTTGCGGGTGTAATTTAAAATATGTGGGTAGAACAACTTGTTGCCTAAAAATTAGGTTTAGGGAGCATCGAAGAAACATTGGGCCTGATTCAGACCCACTCGCGAGCGGCTGTCCGCTCGCAAGTGGGTCGATGTTATGCACTGAGCATGCGCACGACGGAGGGAGCTCCGTCGTGCGCATGCGCCAGACGCGACGAGCGAAGGAAAGTCCTTCGCTCGTTGTGTCCGATCAAAGGGGGCGTGCTGTCAATGTTTATTGACAGCACGCCCCCTTTGGTGGGCGTGCCGGGGGCGTGCCTCCCTGATGGGGGCGTTCCCACGGGAACGCCTCCCGTCAGAAGCTGGCCCACTGACATCACTAGTGATGTCAGTGGGAGTGATTTTGGCTCTGATAGAGCCAAAATCACTCCGGAGCTTGCGGTTGAAAACCTCAACCGCAGGCTCTGGCTCGCAAATTCGATGGTCGCGATGGTCTCGACCATCGCGGCCATCACAAAGCACGCTCGTATAGCCTGTGGGTGGTGACCCACAGCTATACGAGCGTCCAGGAGGACGCTCCATGAAAATGGAGCCCGGCCCTCATTCAGAGCGTGCGCTCTGCTCAGAGCGTACGGCTCTGAATGAGGGCCATAATTAATTAGCTCACATCCCACAGTGTTTCTAGACACTTTCATGAGATTCATAAAGGGGACCCAAGTTCCCTTAGACTCATTGCCATTGAAAAGATTTCTATGATATCCACAGATACCTTGACATTACCTTTATTAATACCCCACATTTCTTACTTGTTCCATATGGACTGGCTTGAAGTATCAATTAACAAGTAAAAAAAGGCCAACATTTGTTTTGAGATATGGGGCCAAATGTAATAGGTAGTCTGTTTTGGTAAATTGCGAGTTTGGTGCTAAACTCCTAATTTTTCACAACTCTCCAATGTAATAGGGTGTCTGTTCACTAAAACTCGCATTTTTTTGCGTTACTAAAACCCGCCATTCTCAAAATCGCATCCAGATGTTTTCCCATTAGAAACATGCAACTCTCCAAATGTAATAGGTAGCGATTTTGCAACTCGCAAAAAAAAGTTTACACAAACTCTCCACATTTTAGACCACGTTATGATAGGTCTGTTCAATCTCTCAATGAGTGAAAATTCACATCTGAGGCATATTTCCAACATAGGAATCCCTTTACCATTAATTTTCAGCCTATATAAACCACACCTACATCAATTTCACCTGTGTGGGTGTAGCAATGGCGTTTTTGATGAATTCATATGAGCTGTATGTGTCTGGCATTATTACTGTGGAGGAGCAACGCAGGAGGAATGCGCAGGAGCATGACCAGATCCAGGTCCCTATTAGGCTGCGTGGCACACGTACCCACAGTACAAGGATGGACCTGGACTCCCTCTCAGATCAAGAGGTATTTCAGCTTTTAATGGGGTAGAGGGTGCGGAGGGTGCGCTCGCCCTATGGGTGTAATGCTGGAGTAATAGTGTGTTGTGGTCTTTTGTGTTCAATGTTGTTTGTGGAGTAATGGGGTGTAGGGAGGGAAGGGGGTCTAATGGACTGGAGGTGGTGGGTGAGGAAATGAAGACAGAGGCAGAAATGGGGGCCAAAGGGTTTATTGGAAAAAAAACAGTACTAATCCTGTTTGGTCCCAGGCACCCAGGTGGGGTGAGCGATCCACTTGGGGGTGTGTGTGGGTGGAGACTGGGGAGGTGAGTGGACCCTTTTTGGGGGCTCCTTTCCGTGCAGTTCAATAGACCGGCACGTTACCCCTGCTGGACCTTTGGTCAACAGTCTTAGGATGTCTCGGGGGGAGGGGAGTGGTGGGTTGGCAGCGGGTCTGGCGGTAGTGGATGTACACCCTGGCGGTGTCCCGCGCAGGGGTATAAGTCTCGGAGTCACTTACCTACCGGTAGGATTTGTAGGTGAAAAAGGCTTGGGCTGCTGGTAGCTGGTGTTAGTTTCCTTTTGCAGATGCGGTGTTGAATGGCTGTTGCGGTTGGAGGAAGCTCTGTGTGTGGTTGTGGCTTGCTGGTGCACTGTGAGGATTGGTGCACCACGTTGCTTGCGTTCTGTTCCCGCTGCCTGGTGGGTGCCTGCTGGTGTGGATCGCTTAGGGATTGCTGCTGGACGAACAGCTGTGAGTGGAGCTGGTGTTGGTTGCTCCCAGGGGGCGGTGCGTGGTCGCCTGGGTCTAGCAGGTGGAGTGGTGATCAAGAGGGGTGCGAAGGGCTTTGCTAGGTGTGATGCCCAGCGCGGCCCTGCGGGTGGTGGGTAGAGAGGGTTCAGGAAGCAGCAAGGCTCGACCGAGTTCTCCGCAGGAATGAAGAGCTCTGGTGTAAGCTAGCTGTGGTGTCAGAATGTAGGGGGTCTCCAACGCGTTTCGGCAGGGGCTCTGTATTCTTCAAGGGTAGACCACGAGGCACTCCACAGAACAGGTTCAACCATGCACACAAGGTCACCCGCAGTGTGATTGAGCAGATGTTTGGAGTCTTAAAGAGTCGTTTCCACTGTTTGGACTGTTCTGCTGGGATCCTGCTTTATGATGCAGCTAAAGTAGGTGACATAGTTAACACCTGCTGCATGTTACATAATATTGTCCTCGGACAAGGGGATGCTGACCTAGAAGACATTGCAGCCGAGGTGGATGTGCCGGATCCTTTAAGATCACAGGACGTGGTTAACTCAGAGGCTGGGAATGAGGTTCGTCAGAGGAAAATTTGTCGTTATTTCTCAAGTAAGTTTTTAGCTTCAAATAGTTTTGTTTAAAAGGGCATGTTGTGTATAGTTATTACTAAATAATAATTAAAAATCCAAGCACAAAATACATTCCCTTGTTTTTTTCTGTGAAAACGCATAGAGCGAAAATTTACAATTTGTATAATTGTGGGTAACACAAATTTTTGTATGAGCTTAAATATGTTTACCATTACTACTGTCACACCAATTGGAGCCACATTTGTATGTGTTTACCTAATTTGTTACAATTTATCATCCAAAAATAACCTGTGGCTTTGTTACTTCAGCAGGCATATGTGTCTACACTGATGTAGTTTAGCAAAGCAAAATCTGTAGGTTTGACTGTTCGTGTTGCTCTTCTTTGTTGTAATTTGTTTGACATTTTTTAAATGTAATATTGTTGTCCAAGCACTTAGATGAACTGTCCTTAATAATGATTTTTTAATAATCAGGCATGCATGTGTTACACATAAACATGGTTCAGCACTTGTTTTTTCTTGTTTGTTGGCTCTTAATGTGAGCCCACCCCTTCCATTTTTTTTTTTAAAGTATAAACATTAAATTTGTCAATTTCATATTGTATTGACAAAAACCCTCAATGGAAGTTGTTTTTCTCACAGATTTAGTTCCAGTTTGATGCATGGACGTGTTTGATTTTCATGGACCTGCTTACGGAAGCTTATTGACTTTACATTGTTTTGTGAAAAATATGTTAACATTATTCTTTTGACAGACTAAACTAAAAACAAGATTTTTATAAAGGATCTTGGAAATATCTGTAAAATAAAATGTAAACCTGTTTTTATTTAAGGTGCTAGTGTTTGTTTTCTTTGAGTCCAAATAAAAGTGTTTTAAGTTGTTGTGTACCATTGTGAGATGTACAAGTATGGCTGGGCAAATGTAAAGGTATGCAATGTTTGAGCATCTTCAAATGTGTCCTAACCCTATTTTTTGGAAGGACACTACTGTATATATAATTTATAGTCCCTTCTGTAGAGGCCTACACCAACTGAAATGGATAGTCAAATTGCTAACTATCAACTTGACTATCCCTCAACCTTTGTGTTTAGTGATTCTGTAGATAAAAAATACACACTTGAGATTACACCATAATTTTTTATACTATGAACATATTGGAAATGTCCAAAATCTTAACATGGCTTTTTGACAGCCATACCAAATATTGTTTAACACAAAAATAAAACAGTTATGTGCACTTTGCTTATGAAATGTAGAACGTTACAAAATGTAAATTCAAAATTACATTAAATGTTTAAATGGCACCAACCACATAAAAACATACAATCCCAAAACCAAAACCAGGATATTCTCAATCTTTCAAATATAAACAAAACAAAAAACTAAAGCTAAACACCCTTGCCCCTCCCTGCCCCTTTGGAGGCACCTCCACGTACACTTGCGCTACGTCGAGGTGGAGAGAGTGGTGATGCAGTTTGGGGGCTGGTGGGTTGGGAACTCAGGCTGGAAATTGTTCTAACCTCAACATCCTGCCTTGGAATTGGCAAGTCCCTTTGTTGGGAAAGGAAGGCCTGTGCCAACTCTCTTAATGCCATGGTTTGATCACGTATGGCTTGGGTGAGTTCAAACATTCGGACATTATTGTCACTCGCCATATGGGTGCGTGTTCCCTGGGCCACTGCAGCAGTTCCATTTAATTTTCAAAGTTGGTGTGAAATTACATTTAATTGTTGGGTTTGTGTCCCCATGAAATCCATTTGGGCTTCACGGAAGAAGTGTAGGGAATGGCTCATTTCATCTACATTTTGGCTTGTCATTTCAGTTGTTGCCTGTGTGGTTTGTGGTATTTGTGCTACAGGGTTGGTGGGTGTGGTCTCAATGGGAGTGAGAATAATGGTGGGCTCCTCAGCGTCCTCCACATCTGAATAATCCACCAGGCCCAAAGGTCTTGCTGGGACAACTGGTGCTGCTCTGACTCCAATTGGTGGTATACATTGTCTTGTAGAAGGACCTAAATTTTTTTTTGGAAAGGGTAAAAAATAATAAAAAAAACAGGTTTGTAAGTATTTTACATCTACAAAATTTATGTTCTCAAAAATATCCTGACTACAACTATGTTTTTTTTTTAAATTTATAAAATGAAAGACAGGGCATTTTTTTTACTAAAAAAATTAAATGGACTACATTACACCTGAGTCTAAGATGCATTGTGTGTGTGTGTGAAAATTGCACCGGTTTAACTCACACAAAAATGACAATAGCACAGGGTGAGTGACATGTTAGCAGAATTGAGTGACCTTGCGGAGTAGGCTTCACGGAAACACAGGTGTGTCATTGTTGTTTGTAGTCATTACATGGCCCTTAATTAGTGAGACACATTACAAACATACACAGGTGTGCATGTTTAAATAGGGTCCAAGGCTGAAACATGTCACAGATGATGATATGTCAAGATGACTGCTGTTGTAGGTCAATGTTTGTTTGCTTTTAGCCAGTATGCATTGGTATACATAGGTGAGAAAGTAGCAGTGGCTGTTTTATGTTTGGCTGGATGTTTGAGTTTAAAACAGATGCTTCTAGTAGGTTAACAAGAAAACTCACCCGCCTCTTCATCGGTCAGTTGAGAGCGTGTCCGTCTAGTTAGTTTTTTCTCCCTCAAATTTTCAGCTAGTTAAAGTAACATAGATTGTTTGAAATTACTCAATATGTAATCTAATACTGAGTATACCTAATCAATTGGTCCGTATTTTCTTTGACCTGATCCACCAGACTTTTCAACCTACTTTTGGCCGTATTCAATTTGAGGCGTTGTCAGGATTTGCGGTATTTTTCCAACGATGAGGTAATTGTCCCCTGTTTTAGTTTTCCGCCGTATTCAATTTGAAAGACTTTACGCCTAGGCGTTAAGTCAATGCAATGTAATAGGTGGTAAAGTATCGCCTAGGAATGGCAGGTGTTAAAAAGTGCAGAATTGTGGTTTTGGGGTGCAACATTTCGGAAACCCCCGACCAGCCTTCAGACAGTCCCCCAAAGGTAATCTGTGTCCAAAAATGTCAACAAAAATGTAAGGGCACCCCAAAAATTGTCTTTGAAAAAGGTGGAGAAAAATAAAAAAAAATGGCATCCAAACTTAAATAGAAACGAACTTGACTCTGGAGGGTTGCCCAAGTATGCCCGAAGTGTTTTTTTGATTGCAGGTGTTTGCGGCAGGTGGGTTTTTCCCGGTTTTTAAAAGTCACTTTAGCAACTATCAAATATGCTGAACCCCATTTTCAAGTACCCAAAATTTAATGGCCATAGTTGTTTTGCCGTAATAAAAAACTAAAAGCTCTTCTGCATCACCTTATTCAAATCTGCATTTATGCAAATACCGCGGCTATTAGAAACACCGACTTGCTTCGGTAGTTAAACATGGGGGTACACAGTGATCCTCCATGTCTACACATCTTAAGGGGGGTCCCTAGAATATTTCCCGAAAAATCCCTTTTTTAACCAGTAAATAAAAGTATTTTAATTTTTAAAAAAACCTGACATAAGGTCCCCCCCCCAAAAGCCAGGCCAGCCCCAGGCTTGCCAGCCAGTGGTGGTTTCTATAAATACGGGGATCAAAATGTGTAGGGTTCCACCGTATTTTAGAAACCAACACCAGGCTGCAGGGAGTAGTGCTGGTTTTAAATATAGGGGGAAAAAACGACGTGGGGTACCCCCTATATTTAAGACCAGCACCAGACCCAACCGACCGGGGTGTATTGCCACAGCCTGGAGACCCAATCTCCGGGGCTCCAGGTCCAAAGAATTACTCCCCAAGTCGGTCAGCGTAAACCGGTGATCTCAGGGGAGTTGTGGACCCCCCAAAAAAAGGGTCCCTCCTCTCCCAAGCACCTCAGGCTTATGCTGAAGCCTGGGGCTCAACCCCATACCCTTGGAGCAGTGGGTATGGGGGTAATAGGGGGGCCAAATAATGTAATACTATTGTACTTTACAGTGGAACTACAAGTGCCAGCATGCCTGCCATTTTGCACTTGTGGAACTACAAGTGCCAGCAGACATGCGGCACCTGTAATTTCAATGTAAAATAAATAGTTAAAAAAAGACAAAACACACACACTGTGTCCAGTATAAGTTTATTACACACACCTACCCATTCACACATACATACCTATACCAGATGATTCTGTCCTCTTCTCCAGTAGAAATCCAGAAAACATGGCCCTGCAAGGAAGATTTCATACTCACCTACATCCAGCGCTGGTCTCCGCAGTAATCCATTGGTGTTTAAAAACAAAAAAACTTCCTTATCCGATCCACGGAACACAGCTATCTGTATGTGTGTTGCTACACATACAGATAGCTCATGAATGCCAGCTATCGGCACTTCACGGGGCATTGCAGTCCAGAGAGCCAATCAGCGGCAGCACTGACTGATTGGCTCCAGCAACTGACAGTTCCCACGTAGGTGACTCACACCACGTGGGAACTGTCAGTAGCCGGAGACAATCAGCGGACGCTCTACAGTCAGCACGCCCGCTGATTGGCTCTCTGGACTGCAATGCCCCGTGAAGTGTTGATAGCTGGTTTTCGGGAGCTATCTGTATGTGTAGCAACACACACATACAGATAGCTGTGTTCCGTGGATCGGGTAAGGACGTTTTTTGGTTTTTAAACACCCATGGATTACTGCGGAGACCAGCGCTGGATGTAGGTGGGTATGAAATCTTCCTTGCAGGGCCATGTTTTCTGGATTTCTACTGGAGAAGTGGACAGAATCATCTGGTATAGGTAAGTATGTGTGAATGGGTAGGTGTGTGTAATAAACTAATACTGGACACTGTGTGTGGTTTTTCTTTTTTTAACTATTTATTTTACATTGAAATTACAGGTGCCGCATGTCTGCTAGCACTTGTAGTTCCACAAGTGCAAAATGGCAGACATGCTGGCACTTGTAGTTCCACTGTAAAGTACAATAGTGTTACATTATTTGGCCCCCCTATTACCCCCATACCCACTGCTCCAGGGGTATGGGGTTGAGCCCCAGGCTTCAGCGTAAGCCTGTGGTGCTCGGGAGAGGGGGGACCCTTTTTTGGGGGGGTCCACAACTCCCCCGAGATCACCAGCTTGTGCTGACCGACTTGGGGTGTAAGATTTGGACCTGGAGCCCCGGTGATTGGGTCTCTGGGCTGTGGCATTACACCCCGGTCGGTTGGGTCTGGTGCTGGTCTTAAATATAGGGGGTACCCCATGTCATTTTTCCCCCCTATATTTAAAACCAGCACTACTCCCTGCAGCCTGGTGTTGGTTTCTAAAATACGGTGGAACCCTACACATATTGCTCCCCGTATTTTTTATTTTTTTTTCCAAAACATTTTATTAAGTTTTTTCAAAATAAGCAATAGACAGAAATCTTGTTCCATAGATCAAACATTGGAATAACAATGTTTAAAGAGGCAAATTACATAGTTGAGAATACAAATAGATCTTGTATTGAATATTAGAAATAGTGTAGCCTTAAATCCGTTAACTATAAGAACAAGTACACAGTGACAACCGTTCAGTAAGAACATAATATATCTATCAGCTGCTTGTAAGGTATATCAGAGGATAATAAAGGTCTGATATCTTAAAACCTGATGAGTAAATGAATCCTATGGGAATGGACAAAAGAAACACAAATAAAAATACAATAAAAAAAAAAACTAAATAATGAAAGACATATGGAATAGAGACAGACTAAGACAGACTCAGACTTACAGGACAAGGGAAGGTGTGAAACATTAGGCAAACACAGGAGGATAGTAGGAGAGGATTGGAAATATAAATTGGATGCAAGGACTAGGACTTATTAAATGGGACTGAGGATCACAGCGATTGAAATACTAATCGATTATCGGGTCTGGAACACTGGAGTATCTCAACAACCTCAACAACTTGAATCAAAAATAGTATTGTGGTAAACACTCTAAAAAGGGAGAATACTGGAAGATAATGGAAAAAACGCTGGGAGATTAGTCGACTGATTAACTCAATTCAAGTTCCTCAATAAAAACCAAGTTGTTGACTCAAATAGTTTATATATTTTGACCTGAGATGATTCCTCCAAAATGTCGATATAGATACCCCATTTCTGGTGGAATCATTTTATTCCAGATTGAATATCAGGGATTGTAGATCTTCTATCGAAATACATCAGCTGGAGCATTTTCTGATGTACTTCCGTTAAAGAAGGTGTTGTGTGTGAAACCCAGTGAATTAAAATGATCTTTTTGGCGACAGTTACAAAAAGTGTAAGTAAAGGAATTAGCTGCTTCCTCCGTCCCCGCAGATCCCAGCCAGAAAAGTTAGCTAAAAGACAAGCCAACTTGTCTGGAACTAGATAAAGGTAAAATGTTTTATTTAAATATGAAATTAACTTATACCAAATTTTTTTAATTTTGCCACATTCCCAAAAGCAGTGTATAAATTTAGCTGTGGAAACATGACATTTGGGGCAACAACCTGATTCTGAAGCAATCATATGTCTACACTGAGCCGGAGCAATATACATTCGATAAGTAGTGCGGATATGTACCTCTTGTAAATAGGAAGATTGCAATATTTTAAGAGAAGAGCTATATCTCAGAAATATTGATTCAGCTGAATCAAGAGTATGTATATCTTGCTTCCAAGAATTAAATAACTGCTGTCTATATGATTCAGAAGGGCTATTGACTAAATCAGAATACATAAGTTTTATATGGTAAGGATTATGTGAAAGAAAGTTGAAAAGAGGGATAAATGGATCAGATTGAGATGACGAGGGCATTGCCAAGGGTAATGAAGTTATATAGTGACGCAATTGTAAAAACATGTAAAACTGGTGATTGGGCAGTTGGTAATTATTTTGTAAGGTCGAGAACTGCATTAAAGAGCCTCCAGGGTCAAACACAGCCGCAGTGATCTGTAGTCCCTTTTCTTTCCACATTGAAAAATGTGTGTTGGATAGGGAAGGGGGAAACGCCGGATTTCCCCATATTGGAATGAAAGGTGTTACATGATGGTTTCGTCCCATTTTTTTATTTATCTTAAGCCAAGAAAGGTAAGTATCTAGAAAACATATATTTGAAAAGAGATGAGACGGGATATCAGATGTTTTAGTGTGTAACAAAGCTCCTGGGGAGTAAGGGGCAAACAAAGCAGAATCTAACTGATATTCCGAGTAATGAGAGGATTCCATTAGCCAATCCAGAATGTACCGAAAGAAGATTGCTAAGGTGTAAGAGGTGAGGTCCGGTATACCCATACCTCCGCTATCACGCTTGGTCATTAATTTTTTGGTAGCCACTCTAGGCCTTTTATTTTGCCATAAAAAACGAGACATAAGGGAGTGAAGGTGTTTAATATCCGATGAAGAGAGTGCAACCGGCATCATTTGCATAATATAGAATATTTTAGGAAACACCACACTTTTGAGAACTGCTGCACGACCCAGTAAGGACAGAGGCAGGAGTCTCCAGGAAACTAATAAGGTGTTTATTTTATTTATTAATGGTTGGAAATTGACTTTAGACAGTTGCGAGATATCAGATGGGATACGAATTCCTAGATATTTAATTTCATTGGTGGGAGGTTTAAATGTAGACAAAATAGAATCTCTGACATTGAGGGAAGAAGAATTAGGCAAATACATGACTTCCAATTTGTCTAGGTTAATTTTATATCCCGAAAACGAGCCAAAAGACGACATGATATTTAAAACAACTGGGATTGATATATCCGGTTTTGATATAAAGAGGATCATGTCGTCAGCAAAGAGGGACAACTTTAGGGTCACAGATCCAATCTCTATACCATGAAACAGGGGGGATATTCGCAGGGCAATTGCCAAGGGCTCAATGGCAATGGCAAATAGTAAGGGGGATAGGGGACAACCTTGTCTGGTTCCTCTAAAAATATCAAAAGGGGGGGATAAGAATCCATTGCATGAGATTCAAGATTGTGAATTGTTATATAAAAAATTAAGACAACGGATAAAGCAATCAGGGAAACTAAATTTAGCAAGGGAGTGAAACAAATGAGGCCATGAGATAAGGTCGAAAGCCTTTTCGGCGTCTAAAGAAATTATAGCACCTGGAGTTCGCGTTTTTGATTGAGATAATGTGTGAAGGGCCGAGATTACTCTTCTAACATTAACGACCGAATGACGACCTTGGATAAAACCAGTCTGATCTGGGTGTATTATATGCGGAAGAAGTAATTTGACACGATCAGCTAAAATTTTTGTTAGGATTTTATAATCCTGATTCAGCAAGGATATCGGTCTGTAAGAGCCCGGGGCTGTTAAATCTGTTCCCAATTTTGGCAAGACTTTGATTGTAGCGGAATTGAAAAGGGCTGGAATAGAGTTTTGTGTTACTATGTGGTTAAAGAAGGAAGTCAGGGCGTCAGATATTTTTGGACCTAATAGCCTATAAAAATCCCCACTGAGACCATCTGGTCCTGGTGCCTTTGCCGGTTTGAGATGTTTAATTGCATTAGTAACCTCTGCCGTAGTAATAGGGTTCATTAATGAAGAGATTACGTCTGGAGGGATTTGTGGGTAAGGAAGTGAACTCCAGTTAACCAAATCTGAAGGAGGGGTTAAGTCTGAGGAGGCTTGTTCAGGCAATGGGAAGGAGTATAGAGATTTATAAAATGAATGCATTATATCCGCTATCTGGGAGTTGGACGTTGTAAGTGAATCATTCGATTTTCTGAGAGGATGTACTACCATAGGGGATCTATTACTGTTTAAAATATTGGATAAAAGATTACCTGTTTTGTTACCAAATTTATGGAAACGGTAATTAACCGAAAATAACAACCTATCACCCATAATACTTAGGTGTTCTTCAAAATTAGTCTTTGCAGTGAGGTATTCCTGTTTATTAGAAAGAGAAGGTGATTGTTTATATTTTTGGAAAGAGGCTGAAAGTTCTATTTGTAATTTCATATAATTTTCTGCTTGTTGTTTACGAAGAGAGGAAACATATGAAATAAAATAACAAATCCCCTCAATACCGCTTTTGCAGCCAGCCAAAAAAGGGATGGGTCAGAAGTGGCATACGAGGCATTATGAATTTTGTAGTCCTCTCAAGCCGCCTCCAAATGATTACAAAATGTGAGAGAGTTGGAAAGGTGGGTTGGGAATCTCCATTGGCGGGTCGGGCTACTATCGGTAGGTATATGCAAAACGATCCATACTAGAGCATGATCCGACAGGACTATAGGTTCCATATCAGATATACTAACCCTAGGGAGCAGAGGGGAAGAAATTAATATGTAATCAATCCTTGAAAAAGTATGATGGGCTGCTGATAAACAGGAAAATTCCTGTTCTGTAGGATGAAGTGCTCTCCACGCGTCCACCAACAAGAGCTGTTTGGAGAGAAAGGGTACTCCTATTTTAGGGAGAGACGTGGAGCGGGCATTTGAGGAGGATTTATCAAGGAATGAGGAGGAGACTAAATTAAAATCTCCGCAAACGATTAAAGAAGTGTGGGAAAAAGGAGTCAGTGCGGCTAGGAGTTTTTGCATGAAGGCTCTAGAATATTGATTTGGAGCATAAACATTACATAATGTGAACTTATTATTAGAAAGAGAAATGGAAGCAATCGTATAGCGACCTTCTGGGTCTGAGTGTGTAGAGGAAACAGCCAACTGCCAAGTTTTTTTGTAGAGAATCACAACTCCTCTGGCTTTTGAATTGAAAGGGGCAGCTGCAAGGATCGCCCACCCTAGCATTTGCAGCTTAGTCGTTTCTTGCAGTGTGAGATGGATTTCTTGTAGGAAAGCAATGTCAATGCACAATTTAGAAAGATAAAGAAGTATCTTACGGCGTTTTACAGGGGAATTGATACCTCCAATGTTCCTGGAGCCCACTCTAAGCTCTATCATCTTCCTCAGTAAAGCGAATAAGATGACTGTCCCATGCAATTACAGGCAAAGATCCAATTAGCTGCAGGGAGAAGAAGGGGGGGGGAGGGCTAGATTTCAAGGACTGGGAGGGGAGACATCAAACATATATATGCATAGATCTATAAAAAACAATCTATGAAGTATCGATGGGATAGGAGAGTATCCCAAGACCCCATTCTTAGATAAGGCCTGGGGGACCCTCCCGTCTCTGGAACTTCCGAATATTTTAAAGAAAATCATCATTGAAATATTAAACATTGCTAAATGAAGCAACATTATCTGCAAAGAATGTCAGGTAGGAGGGCTCCACAACATCCCGGCTAACACATGTAACAAATTCATATAGCGATGATAATCAAGCAGCATCTAGCGGCACCTCAATATCTATCATGTAAAGTATATATATATATATCTATATATATATGCTGTGGATATTTAGAGAGAAAACTAGAAAAATCACTAAATATAAGTGAGACCGCAGGGAGCATACACGGAGCTTACTAGAGCAATATAAACTTAAGTATAGTACTTAACAAGGAATACTAGAGTCCAGATTGTAATAAAGGAGAAACTGAGAGAAGATAAAGCATAGTAAAGAGACAAACACCATGACATATCTTATCAGATTGCTTCTAGCAAAAATATCAAGGTGGGATATGGTCGGAAATATCTTCAGCTGAAGCTTGGGATTCTTCATTAAGGTAGCCGGCCGCATCATCTGGATTCGTGAAATCCTTGTAAGAATCTCCTTCGAAGAGCCTTAATCTAGCAGGATAGATGAGTGCAAATTTGCGCTTATTCTTGACTAGTTGTGAGCATAACGGTGAAAATGCCTTACGGGCTCTAGATAATTCGACGGAGAAGTCTTGGAAGATATATAGCCGTTTTCCTTCCCATATGATGGATTTGTTTGCTCGCGAGGCTGTCCAGAAGGCGACTTTGTGCAAGTAATTGAGACATTTGAACAACACCACTCTTGGACGTGAGTCAGTCGGTTTAGGATTGGGTCCTATTCTGTGAACTCGTTCAATAACAAAGTCCGTACAGACCTCAGAAATTTCTAGGAGAGAAGGGAGAGTATTTCTGATGAAATGAGCAAGTGCTGGGCCTTTTATCGATTCAGGTAAACCAACCAATGTTGTTGCGTCGAGAGCGATTCTCAATGTCGTCTAACTTGTTTCGCAGGTAATAATTATCTTTCTGTAGAACTTGTATTTGCCCTTTTATATCAAATACATCCTGGAATGTAGCCCCTAATTTTTTCTCTGTGTCAGAGACCCTTATAGATAATTGCTGAATTTGATCTTTGATGTCAGACACAGCTTGAGAGAGAAGAGGCGTCATCGTGGTTTTGATTGCTTCTACTACATCCCTATAGGTAATAGAGTCTGCAGGACCACGAGCCTGATCTTCCACATGAGCCGCAACCTTTTTGTGAGCTGGTGGAGTGACCTCTGGTTCGTCACCTGGTGCCATGCCGTTATTTACACAGCGTTTTTCTTGACGTGGCGGTTTAGGGATAGCTGAGGTCTGGGACTGCAAGTATTTCTTCATACAAGCACAATTGAAATGTGTTGATATATATATTAAAGTTAACAGCTCTGCACACTGCTCGTGATGGTGGATATAAATAGAATATAAGTCTAAGACGCTTATGGAGACTTATATAAAAATGAAATCCCACCTAATTTCTGTGGGGAGCTCAAACAAAGAGCTAGAGAATGGGGGAGATCAGAATGTCATCAACTCCGTGGAAAATATGCAGCATGCGTCAACTGTAATAATACTGCGATCAATCAGCGGCGGTGGTAATGAATGCGTGACCAGTAACTGCACACCTATAGAGAAGTATGGTAACAGGGGTCTTAGACGAGAGTAATGGATAAGCTAGGGATAGTACACTAAATAATCCTCCCACTGCGTTCAGCATTCAGCCGACCCGCTGTCCAGGTGAAAGGCTTGTCCCTGTTTTAATTGTGTTGAATGGCTCCCTCGTATCCTGCTGTAGCGCGGCTATTAATAAAGCTGTCAGACACTCCTGCAAATCAGCCTTCCAGGCCGAACTATCAACAAGTCCCGGAGTCTATGGGAGCTGGAAAATGTCACAGGGAAGCCTGCAATAATGGCTATTTCACTGCTGCCACTTCCGTCTGGTACCCCACACTTAATTGTACCCCGTTGCTAGCAACAACGGCTTGCAAGACTCTTCAAGGTAAGGGGGGGGGGAAAGGCCTAAAATGGCGGCACTTATCTTGTCCCGGCTTGCTGCTTTCCCCGACTGGCGTCACCCTCACGGCCACAACTCCACGGCAAGTAGCGGCTGTTACAAAGAATACTGCAAGGTAATGGGGGAGGAGTCTGTATCAGCGGCTCTTACTTTGCCGCCGTTCCGGCGTCACCCACGCGGCCGCAATCCAGCAGCTAACAGCTGCGTCTGCTTATATTTCCCGGTGGGCCAGACAGCTCTGCCGATGTCTTGCTGGATCCGTAAGTCAGGAGGAGAAGGAAGGTGCTGCTATGGAGGCTATAATAGCCTTGAAAAAAGAAATGTTGCCGGGAGTGAAACGGAGCTCTCTCACAGAGCTGCTTCCTCCATGAACCCGGAACCGGAAGTCCAGTTCCCCGTATTTTTAGAAACCACCACTGGCTGGCAAGCCTGGGGCTGGTTTGGCTTTTGGGGGGGAACTTATGTCATTTTTTTTTTAACATTTTTATACTTTTTTTTACAGGTTCAACCAAAACAGAAATTTTCAGGAAATATTCTAGGCCCCCCCCTAAAGATGTGTAGACATGGGGGATCACTATGGGTACCCCCATTATTATACCCTGCCATGGCTAGTGCATAAATGCGGCTTTGATAAAAGTGAGGCAGAAGAGGTTTTTTTTTTTTTGTTTTTTTTTAAATACCTTAGGCCCAAAAGATTTGGGTCACTTGAAAATGTGGGACAGTATATTTTAAATTTGCTAAAGTGATTTTCCTAAATTTAAAAAAAAACACCTGCCGCAAGCACCTGCAATGAAATAAACACCTGAGGCATACTTGGGGATCTCCCAGAGTCAAGTTTGCAAGTTTTTAACTTTGTCCCCAAAATTTTAAAAATTACACACACACAAAAAAATATGTTTTTTTGGTGGTCCACAAATTTATAAACTTACATTTTTAACACAGTTTACCTTTGGGGGGCTATCTGAAGGATGCACGGGGGGACCTGTAATGTTGAACCCCAAAACCCCAATTCTGCACTTTTTAAAGGCTGCTATTCATAGGCGCTACTTTTCCGCCTATTACATTGCGTTAACTCTCCGCCTAGGCGTAAAATCTTTAAAATTGAATATGGGGTAAAATGAAATCAGGGGAAAATGACATCATCGGCGGGAAACTAACGCCAATCCGGACTTAACACCACAAATTTAATACGGACCTAACAGCATAAAATTTAACTAAAACAGGACTCACCAGGTCGCCTTGGAGCAGGAGGTCGATCCATGTCCTCTATATGATCGCCAGGCAGGACTTCAGGAGGCAAAACCTGCCTCAACTCCTCCTCAAAGCTTGAAAACAATATCCGGACATAGTGTCCTCCACCAGTTTTGCGTGCTTCTCGCATCTCATCCGCCATTTTGGCCTTTAAACCCTGCTTAACTTCATTGTATCTTTTTTTAATATTTTTAACATCACAGGGGCAGGAACCTACAGCAGTAAAAACAGCCTCCAAAACCGTTTGCAACATAGCTTTTTTCCTTGACAATGGGGTCTTATGTGCACCCTCGCCAAGGAGGCGACTATAGACCGGGACAATTGCATGCACTAGGGCACAATTCTCGGCATGTGTAAAATGAACATTGTGCCCTGTTCGTGTTTTCCCAGGGCGTGGAGCTACTTCCACCTCCACATCCTCCTCCTTACCCACTTCCTCCTCACTACCCTCCTCCTGTGCAGCATCACTGCTCGCCTAATCCTCGTAAGTAATTGCCAGTCTGACTAGGCAAACAACATCCTCCTCCTACTCCTCATGACTCTCCTTACCCCTTCTGTGTCTGTAAGACATTTTAGTGTAATCAGTTTTATGCAGCAACACCTCTAACATTCACAAACTCCTTCCCAAACTTATCAAAGGTCAAAATGGAGGAACAGGTGTTTATATACTGTAGGTCTGTATTGATCAGCATTTATTGTTGTGCCAATGGTTGTCTTTGTTTTAAACTGATTTAGTAAGCTTTTGAAACTCGCGATTTGGTTGGTCAGAAAATCACAATTTTTTTGGAGAGAAATCTCGCGGGAACTCGCATGTCACAATCACCAGTGCTTGAAAACTGACACCCTATTGAATTTGCGAGTTTCAGTACAAACTCGCACTTTTTAAAAGTGCGAGAAAGTGCGAGTTTGTACTGTTACTAAAACAGACTACCTATTACATTTGGCCCATGGTTACCATATGTTTGTAAGTTACCTTCTGAGACAAGAGATAATTTACGCTGAACAGTGAGGTTAACTACTTTGTACAACTTAGAAGTTATTTCAACAGGAAATCCACCTTTTTAACATAGTAATACGATTGAATTAAAGTGTATGCTAGTGACACGTTCGGCTCTTTCAAACTATTTATTTTTGATAATTTGTTATATATATGTATTTTATTGTTAATACATAATGTATTTGTTTATGCATATAATTGTGATACATTACATATGTTTTATTAATGTGTGCAGTTTACCAATAAAACATTTTGAAAAAAAAACATAAAAGATCTCTATGACCTCTAGGGGATGGGATCATTTTATACACTTGTGTAAACAAGAACTATTTTGGATATTTAAGATGGATTCCCTGTATTCCAAGGGTCTAAATGAAATGTTAGAACTCAATTATCTCCTGTTAGAATTTCTGCCATTTCTGTACAACACCATATATTTGAGCTTTACCATTATCACTTCAAGATTTCTGCTTTAATTTAATTTATTATAGATTATTGAGAAATATATATCCACATACTATATACATATTTTTAGAATTATTATTATGTTGGTTCTGTTTTAATTTGAATGAATATAATACTGATTTATCATCAATAAATATGTACTTGTATTTTTATTATTATTTTCTCAATATTTATTTTTATATTTTTATTTTTATTTTTACTTATTATTTATTTTTAATTTTTAATTTTTAGATTCATTTCTATTTTTATGTAGTATTACTTTTATTTTTACCCATTTATTAATACATATATGAATATATTATTATTATTATTATTATTATTATTACGCTTTTATTAATTATTTACATTACTTTATATCTAGTGTTATTTGCTGAATAATATAATGGTCAAATCAAGAAATAAGAATCTTTTTACTATAACATATGTATATTTATTTTATTTCTCTGCTATATCTCCTTATAAAAACAAACTATTCTTTATGGATAAACTTATTCAGCTCTATGATTGCAATCTCATTATGTTATTGCATGTTAATATGTATTGTGTCCCATGTATAAACACTTGGATCATGTGATGTGACATGACTTGGTGTCACATGAGTGCGACTGGACCTATTGCCAGTCATGGAGATTGTTACCATGCCAATGATTCCTTCTCCTCCATGTTTGGTTTGTTTACACTTTGTGGATGAGGGGGATCATGTACAGCAAGTGGCACATTCTAGACTTGATCTAGCCACATGTTTTTACATATGAAAATATCTTTAGTCTGGGTAAGTCTGTCTCTTCCAATTTTGATAGTATACATGATTAATATGTCATTTAAATGTATATACAGTATATCTGTCAATAGCTTGTTAATTTATACCAGCTACTAATTAGCTGTCATTTTGGATAAACTGCCATAAAAAGGATCTACAGCAACCATACCATCACCTTTGATAAAGCTGTGATTCTGACACAGCAAAACACATCAGTGATTGGTTGCTATACCCTCCACCACCTTTTTTAATCAAATGAGTGGTATCCATATGGTACACCAGCGTGCTTATCTAGCCAAACCAGCACATCGCCATACCTATGCCCAGGGGCCTGGATCTATGCAAAGGCCTGCCAGCATTGCTAATTAGGACCCCACTGGACTTGGTAATTATTGGTCTTGACTAATACTAATAGCACAAAAGCTCTAGTATCATTGGATTTCAATTATGCCTCCAAGCACTCATGGACTAATTATATGATCGGTAAATTGGATGATGTTCTTTTAATTTTATGTCTTCATGCATTGATTGTATTTTATATGTCAATATATTTGCTATTAAATAGTTCTTTTTTTTTCCTTTTAATAAAAGTTATACATTACAATAATGTTGAATATTTTATTATGCATGTTTTAATATTTTATACTGCCTTTTTGGCATGTGATTGTGTTGAAAATATAAGCAACAGTCAGTATAAAGCAAGTTAAAGATGCTGCAGTCTGTTTTAAAAGTTGAGACTGCTGGACAGCACTTTTTAGGACCTTTAATATACTGATGTACAGAAGTATCCTGATTAGTGGGGAAGGCATATTGAGATCTTGTTGTGCTAGCTGTGATCTGTCAACTACCACAGGTCGCTATGCACTAAAGATTTTACAACAGTTCTCAATATGTCCTTCCCAGTAATCTGGACATTGCACCTATAGGGCACCATACATCAGACATTGCACTTATGATAAACACTTGCCATTAAGGTCTACTTGTGTGAGTTAATGTTTTAAAAATTGATACAGTAACAAGAAAAACGGGAATTCTTATACAGCGCTACACCTAAAGTGAGCAGCTAACAGTCAGATCTCAGTCCCCCCAAGGACTAATAAACTTTGAACTTAAAAAATTTTAAAAACTGACACAAGCGCTACCTCTTTAACCAGAAAAGGTTCATAATAGATGATGATAAAGATGGTGGAATTACTTATGTAACTATGTCTGGTACATTGAAAGCAATCATAGGGTGTACACTATTTATTGACATGAAACATATAAGTATAAAACACAATACATATGACATAAAAACTTCAGGTAGGTAGCTCTCATATAAAATAACTATGTCACCAATAAATCACAAATGCATGACATATAGGTCCAATCTCGGTGTTTATAATATAAGGTGGCTGCTTTACCAGAATTATGCAGGTCATGGGCATAGATGTAAAAAAATTGCGGAGAGGTGGTCCGGGTCCCTCAAATCCACAGGTCCATTGATTCTCCACAATCCTGGTGCTGCATAAGTTCTAACTTCCTCCTGCCAACGCGTTTCGGTACTCCGTGTACCTTTATCAAGGCCTGGAGGTATGGATGATTGGGCTCTCTTAAATACCCCTAACCAGAACCGGAAGTCATCATCAAAAGGGGTAAAATTTTATGTTGGGTCACTGATGCACATATTCCATAGAGCTTTACACATACTACATTGACAATTAACAACAGTGGCAACATGGCTATAACTTGGAAAAATTTGGAAAAACACATACAAATTATGATTGTAAGTCACAGCATGAACACTGGATGCCACAGAGATTATGTTAAAAACGGTAAGTTTGCAGGAAACCTGACTTGCGGTAAGAGTAAAAATGTTAATTGGTAAGTTTGAGTAATGCTGACCAACACACCAACCATGCTGCCACATTTGCACACAGGGGAAAAAAAAGGGAGCTAAACCACCCTATATACTAAGATCTAGAGTAACTCATTTTTAAAACACAGCCTGTGACAGGAGCTGAGTGGCTGGTAGTTTATCACTCTCCACTGCATGTTATTACTACTACTATACTTTACAATAATGTCCAAAAAAGGATTCAAAATTTTAGACTCTTCCCTGGCTTTAAACATTTATAACAACAACAGTATAAATAAACATAAAGCACAGCTAGGAAAATTTGAATAAATAAAGAAAAAATCTTACCTCCTTGGGGAACAGCCAGCCATCCTGCTTCTCCTCTGCAAGACTATACAGATTGGAGTTGGCCAGAACTCGCACATCATGTGTTTGGCCAGGCCATCCCACAAACACATCTGTGAAGCTAGAAAAAAAAGTTTATCTGATTATGTATCCCAAACCACAAACAATAAAACAGTAAGAAGTGGATATAAAACACACATTGTTAAAAAAATGCTCACCAGTATCTGTAGACCATGACAGCCTGCAATACAATTGAGAGCCATCCTTTGTGGTTATAGAAATCCGTCAGGTTGTCAGGTGGTGCAATGATAGGGATGTGAGTCCCGTCAATGGTCCCCGCACACTGGGATAACCACGCCTCATGAAGCCTTGTATGGTATCATCTAGGCTTTCACCTTCATGCAAGCAGATGAACCGGTGGTAGAGGTCATCCAGTATTGCCTGCATCACCTGGTACACAATGCTGATGCCAATTCCAAACAAGCAGGAGATTGTGCAGTCCTCCCCAGGGGTAGCATACCACCAGAGAGCAACCGCTAACCTCCTTCTTTGCTCGATGGGCTTTCTGAAATTGGTTATCTGCATGGTAAGTGCTGAGGTGAGTAGGTCCAGTATATACTGAAATGTAGCAGGCGACATCCGGAAGTATGCCATCCTCTGCTCTTCGTGAAAGGCTTCCACAGTCATCATGAAAGCCTCTAAGTGCTTGCGGTTTCTGACCCACATTCTCAGTTGTTTTGCTGAGCTGATTCTCAGTATGGTCGCCATGGTCGATGAAATCAGGGCTGTCCTCCTGCAAAAAGACTGACCTCAAAAATTAGCTCTCTCAGTCAGAAATTGTGCTATCCTCTTCCTTACCTTACACTGCACTAGGCAGCACAGTATCACAGGCTGAATCATGCTCTCAAATGCTGTGTGAAACAGCAGAAAGCTGCAAACAAACAGGAACTCAGGGCTGCACACTGGTAACTTGTCGGCCATCACTGCTGCAATGCTGTGAGCAGTCCCCACCCGTCCCTTTTTGTTCCTTTTCTGTGACCTCATGTTTGTGAGCCTGATAAAGGCTATTATTTATGTCATCCATAAGTTCTGCTGTGTTTTCCCGGGTACAGTGGAAATGGCGGTTACCCAGGAGAAACCTGGGATGAGGGTGCAGTGGAAATGGTGTAAAAGCAGAGTACGACCCGGCAAATACCGGGTAAAAAATCCTGGGACAGACCCGGGATTTCAGTGGAAAAAGGATACTAGTTGTTTGAGGTTGGAGATATGAGTCGACAAAAAAAGATAGATTGGAAGTAATGGCCCCAATGGCAGAGATAATGGGATGACTGGGAATATTGGTGAGGGATTTTTGAATTTTGGGGAGGTGATAATAAGTGAAGAAAATGGGATGTGAATGAAAAAGGAAATTATAGGTTTCAATGGATATCTCCTCCCATGAAAAAGATGATCTAGGTATTAAATTGCCTTTGAAATCAGATTATAGGGTATGTTTCTAAAATACCGGCATTCAGTTACGTTTGCCTCTCATAGATTTTTATCCGGAATGGTCAACCCTCTGCGTTTATCGGCCAGTTTTATCATTAGCGATTGACCTGATTTTGACTGTTTGAGGACCTGTCTTTTACTAGCCTTAAGATTATTATATTTATATTCTTTTTCAAAAGATTGTTTGCACATAATTCTAAATTATTATAAAGTAATAACTCTGTGGATATTTTGTGTGCATAAAAAAAGAGTATGTCTGTTTAACTTTAGACTTAATTGGGATCAAAATATCTGACTCAGTAACATGCCTATTCTTAATATCAAAAATTGTAATATCTGTTCTGTTTTCTTTAGAAGTATTAGTATTCTCCTTCAGTAAATCTGTCAATATATGTAATATTTTCAGATCGTTTTAGTCAAGAACAATCAGTAAAATAAGTTGAGTCTTTTTATGGCAAAATTGTGTTTCCTGCATAAATCAAAAGTTATTCAATTCATAGAAAAGTTCAATGACATTAGGTAGGAGCAAATGTTAGTGCTTCCATAAGTAATTTTACCTGAACCTTAGTATTTTGGATGTTAAGGGTCTTATGGCCTCAAATCTATTTCACATCTCAAAATAGCACCTCCTATGTTGAGTATATACTGGATCATTGATTTGGGGGAAATGGGAGAATAGATCCTGGAATTTGTAATTTTGTTTGTTCTTTTGGGTTAGGATCATCTGCCATGTGTATGTTCCTACTTGGTTCTCTTCACTAAGATGTTTCATGAAAGGTAATTGTCTGGTATGCAAATTTTTTTTTTTTTTCATCATGACTTCTCCATTTTATGAATTCTGCTGTATAATAATTGCATTTGTCTCTATCTAGTCTGGTATCTAAGTAGGAAGAAGGGTGTGCATAACTTTTACTTCTGTTTATTTTATTAAATACACTAAAATATTATATTTGTAATCTTACTAGTCTCTCATAATTTTTTTTTTAATTTTAGTGTTAATTATATCTCTTTTGAATTTGAGAATCCTCTTACTGACCAACTCTTCCCTTTCTTTAACAGTGGGAAGGTCAATAAATTGTTAAAGGTTTTTTGGAGACTATTCTATCTCAATATCTAATTATACGACTAATTTCTGTCTGTAATCAATCAGAATTTGCATCAATGTAAGTGACTTTTATTAAGGGTATTATTCCATTGCTGTGTAAAAATTGGTTAATTTATAAAAGACAGGGTTTTGTGTATTCTAGGACCATGTGTATATAATTCTGTTCCAAATAGTGACTAAGGGATACCTGATACCATCAATGTTTTGTTTCAATCTTTAGTAAACATTCATTCTATTAATTGTTTATTTCCAAAATAAAGTTAGACCCCAGAGCATCAGCCTCTCTGACAAATGCACACACAAAGTATTTTATAAAAAAGTGGGGAGGGGATTACTTGGAAGTCTAAGGGTAAACAATGCACCTGTCAGGAAAGAAGGATGTGTAATATCCAAAATAATAATACAACAATCCAAAAAAGGACTTAATTGCACAAAGTTTTCCCAAAAGAATAATAATTGATATCTCAAATATTCAATCAATTGAATATCACATTTAATAAACACAAAATATAACAAGATAATGATAACAAAATAAATGCAAATATACTGTAAAAACCACTACATGAAATTATGAAGACAGCATAAATCAATTGTCATTCTGGGTATAGTTAATTCCCAGATAAGGTAGTTTTCTTAATGAAAGCAGGGTAAATTGAGGAAATCAATGGAGTCAATTGATATCATAGAGCCAAATTCCTAATAAACAGCTCCTGGCTCATGTATTTGTCAATAATGGGTATATTAATTATTACATATTACCTTATCTTGTAAATGGTCACTAAGTAACAGTAGAGCTGATTCATACCAGCTCGCTAGGATGCGTTCGCTCGTAGCTGGCTGCTTGTCGCTTTCTGCGCATGCGTACGCAATCAATGCGAGAAATCAGGAAGTGTTCGCTTGCCCAGCATAGACAGCCCAGCTGAATGAGTGACAAGTAAAGCCATTTGTGGGTGGTAACAGGGGCAGGCCACTAGAAACAGGGGAGTGGAGGTGAGAACGCAGTCCATTCTGATAGTCTTAACTAGGGGTGAGCGGGTTCGGATTTCTGAAATCCGAACCCCCCCGAGCCCCCCCGATCCGAGTCCGATCCGAATCAGGCTCGACTTTTCCCGCCTGACTCGGATCTGAAATCGAGGCAAAACGTCATCATCCCGCCTTCCGAGTCTCGCGGGTTTTGGATCCTATATAAGGTACCCGCGTCGGCGCCATTTTCTCACTCGGCTGTGGACAGTGAAGAGGGAGGGTGGGAGTTAGGGCTGTGTAGTGTAGTGTAGTGTAGTGCTGCTGTTGTCCACTACTTCAAAGTCCTTAGGGGCTGGCTGTGTTGTGCTGTGCTGCTGTTGTTAATAGGGGCTGTGTCCACTACTTCAAAGTCCATAGGGGCTGGCTGGACTGTGTTGTGCAGTCAGTTCTCCATAGGGGCTGTGTCCACTCCAAAGTCCTGTGCAGTGTCCCAGTCCTAAAGGGGTGCTGTAGTGTTGTCCAGGGGGTGCTCTGTCCATCAGGGGTGCTCCCCCCAAGTGCTAAAAAAATAATATATTTTCTGTGTTTGTGAATTGTGTGCGCAGTAGCCGCACGTGCATCAACAAAGTAGTGCCAAGCGTGCGCCTGTGTCATAAGTAAAGGGCCGGCTGGCTTGACCGTTAAGGGTGCTGTAACCCCCGAAAGTACACTGCAGTCCAAACCAAAAAAAAAAATATTTTCTGTGTTTGTGAATTGTGTGCGCAGTAGCCGCACGTGCATCAACAAAGTAGTGCCAAGCGTGCGCCTGTGTCATAAGTAAAGGGCCGGCTGGCTTGACCGTTAAGGGTGCTGTAACCCCCGAAAGTACACTCCAGTCCAAACCCAAAAAAAATTATTTTCTGTGTTTGTGAATTGTGTGCGCAGTAGCCGCACGTGCATCAACAAAGTAGTGCCAAGCGTGCGCCTGTGTCATAAGTAAAGGGCCGGCTGGCTTGACCGTTAAGAGTGCTGTAACCCCCGAAAGTACACTCCAGTCCAAACCCAAAAAAAATTATTTTCTGTGTTTGTGAATTGTGTGCGCAGTAACCGCATGTGCATCAACAAAGTAGTGCCAAGCGTGCGCCTGTGTCATAAGTAAAGGGCCGGCTGGCTTGACCGTTAAAGGGTGCTGTAACCCCCAAAGTACACTCCAGTCCAAACCAAAAAAAAAATTATTTTCTGTGTTTGTGAATTGTGTGCGCAGTAGCCGCACGTGCATCAACAAAGTAGTGCCAAGCGTGCGCCTGTGTCATAAGTAAAGGGCCGGCTGGCTTGACCGTTAAAGGGTGCTGTAACCCCCGAAAGTACACTCCAGTCCAAACCAAAAAAAAAATTATTTTCTGTGTTTGTGAATTGTGTGCGCAGTAGCCGCACGTGCATCAACAAAGTAGTGCCAAGCGTGCGCCTGTGTCATAAGTAAAGGGCCGGCTGGCTTGACCGTTAAAGGGTTCTGTAACCCCCAAAGTACACTCCAAACCAAAAAAATATATATTTTCTGTGTTTGTGACTTGTGTGCACTGTGGCTGCACGTGCATCAACAAAGGAGCAGCGCCAAGCGTGCGCCTGTGTCCCATAAGTAAAGAGCCAGCTGGCTCATTTCTTAAAGGGTGGTGTAGCCCACAAAGTGCACTACTCTCCAGCAAAAATAAAAAAATATTTTCTGTGTTTGTGTGCGCTTTAGCCGCACGTATATATATCAATATAACATAAATGGAGGACCAAACTTTCTCCGATAAAAATAAAATAGGGAAAGATCAAGAACCACTTCCTCCTAGTGCTGTTGCTGCTGCTGGGAGTTGTTCATCATCCCAGAGAGGAAGTAGGAACATCACTACTTTTACTAAACAATTGACCCTCCAACAGTCCCTAGCGATGAGGATGAAGTACGACAGCAGTCATCCTGAAGCAAAACGTATAACTGAGGCCTTGACTGCTATGTTGGTGTTAGACGTGCGTCCGGTATCCGACATTAGTGCAGTGGGATTTAGACAATTGATGGAGGTAGTGTGTCCTCGGTTCCAAATCCCGTCTAGATTCCACCTGCATCCTCAAAGCAGCAGCGACAAGCGTGCATCTGTCTGTTAAAGGGTGGTGACACCCTCAAAGTGTGCTACACAAACAATTAAAATATTGTTCTTTTTTTTTCTGTCTTTGTGAATTGTGTGGGCTGTAGCCGCACCTGCATCCTTAAAGCAGCAGCGACAAGCGTGCGTCTGTCTGTTAAAGGGTGGTGTAACCCTCAAAGTGTGCTCCACAAACAATAAAAATATTCTTTTTTTTTTTCTGTCTTTGTGAATTGTGTGGGCTGTAGCCGCACTTGAATCCTCAAAGCAGCAGCGACAAGCGTGTGCGTCTGTCTGTTAAAGGATTACATCGGTGACAGCATCCAAGTAGGCATGTCAGACAGTCCGTACCTGTACTGGCAGGAAAAAGAAGCAATTTGGAGGTCCCTGTACAAACTGGCTCTATTTTACCTGAGTTGCCCCCCCTCCAGTGTGTACTCCGAAAGAGTGTTTAGTGAAGCCGGGAACCTTGTCAGCGAAAGGCGTAGGAGGTTGCTTCCACAAAATGTGGAGAAGATGATGTTCATAAAATGAATTATCAACTCTTCCAGGGAGACCAGCCTCCAGAACGTACAGAGGGACCTGTGGTTCCAGCAGGGATGAATTAATACTCTGTGAGGATGAGGATGTACACACTGAAGAGGGTGAGGAATCGGTGGATGAGGAGGATGAGGATGACATCTTGCCTCCGTAGAGCCAGTTTGTGCAGGGACAGATAAATTGCCAGCTTGTTTTGTGGGGGCCCAAACCAACCAATCATTTCAGCCACAGTTGTGTGGCAGACCCTGGCGCTGAAATGATTGGTTTGTTAAAGTGTGCATGTCCTGTTTATACAACATAAGGGTGGGTGGGAGGGCCCAAGGACAATTCCATCTTGCACCTCTTTTTTTTCTTTGCATTATGTACAGTTTGGGGCCTAGTTTTTCAATGCCATCCTGTCTGCCACTGCAGTGTCACGCCTAGATGGGTCACGTGTTTGTGCCGCCAACTCGTGTCGCTTAGCATAGTCATCCAGCTACCTCGGTGCAACCTTTTGGACATAAAAACACTATTGTGAGGTGTGAGGTATTCAGAATAGACTGGAAATGAGTGGAAATTAAGGTTATTGAGGTTAATAATAGCATAGGAGCAGAAAAACCTACAAATTCTGTGATTTTAGCTGTTTTTATGCTTTTTTTCAAAAAAATACAGATCCAAAACACAAAACCCAGAACCCAAAACACGGAAGGGTGGTTTTGGCAAAACCAATCCAGATCCAAAACACGAAGAAAGATCCAGATCCAAAACCAAAACACAAAACACGAAAAGTGGCCGGTGCACACCCCTAGTCTTAACTCAATTTCAGAGGCGTGCATAATTAAAAGGCAGCATCATAGTACACGTCACCTGGTTGCATTTCACACAGAAGTGATCACAGTGCTGGCAGCAGGGTATAGTCAACCTCAAGCGCTGCGATCACATGTGATGATGCTCGATGTACCAATGGTTTCAAGCACTTCCAGGAGATGATGTGCACAAGTGGGTGTCTTATGAATGGCTGGTGGGCATCTGCATACACAAAGTGATTGCATGCCAATACATAGTGGGCGTGCTAATGCCTTGCCATGCAATCGCCTGCCATGCTGGGCATGTGTAGGATTTGCATACGCTAGGTGCGAGCGAACGCATCTAGCGAGCGAGTGTGAATGAACTCCAGTACTCTAAATCAGAGCCTTCCATATACCAGATGTTCCAATAAGCCATAGTTTGGCTTGTATTGTATGGTGTTCTAAATAGGAAAGCACCATAAAGATCTGGGATTCAATTATCTAAAAATTGAAGAATTGAAGAGAGGTTTGTCACAGCTGTTGATAGAAGTGCTTGCCAAGGAGAAACCATCTACAGTATGTTGGACCAGTGTTTACCAATTGGGAAGATTAACCTTCTTTGGGGCATATACAATTGGGCGCGAGGTTTAGTGAGTTAAAAACCTTGCACACCTCGCGCCCAATTCTGGAATACCATGGGTATGTGTGCTCCCGCTACCCACGGTATTCAATTTAAAAAATAGTGGTCGTGGGGTTTTCAGCTCTGAAAACCCAGCGCCGCGTAAGATAAAAAAATAAATAAAAAATACCTACCTGGCAGGGCGTCTCCACGGCTCCCGGTGGCTTCACCTCTCTCTTCTTACTGAAAAGGGGGCTGCTGGGAGTACCGGGGCTGATTGGAGGAGTAAGGGCTGCTGGGAGATGTAGTTCTCCCAGTGCCCATTCCAGGGGGCCACACACACCGCACCAGGGGTCATACACATACACACTCACTCACTCATACACACTTACATACAGCACACACACGAACATACCCACCCTGCTGCAGAAGAGCTGGCTCCCGACGCTGGATGCAGAAGAAGATGCAGAAGACAGCGCTTTGGAAGGTGAGTAATTAAGGACTAATTAAGCTAATTGGATACTTCCAATTGCTTAATTAGTCTTCAGGTGGGGGTGCCAGAGCAAGTCTTGGTGATGTTTCATAAATTCATAGATTTTATGAAAAAGCACGCTTGCTCAGGAGGTGCATGAGAAAAAACCTCCCGATGCGTGTTCTTTAATAGAATAGCAAAAAACCCGCACCTGCAGGAAAAACCTTGCAGGTGCGGGTTTTTTGCTATTCTCGCACACAATTGAATATGCCCCTATGTGTCTGGGCAGGTGTGTGGAAACTTGGCACAGCAGATGATAATTGAATGGAATGCTGACAAAGTTCCATCATGGGAGCCTGAGCCTGTGTGACAGGCTGATATATCCTAATGTAAGTCCTGAAAGAAGATAAAAATGATACGTGCACTAGGGAAGGTGCTGTATGGAAAAGCAGTGGAGCCTGATTGTGTGCAGTAAAGTTCGGAAGCAACAGGTATTCAACACATTTCTGTACCATTGGTGCTTTCTTCAGTTGTTTTTGTTGGATCCATGGTGGAAATACATTATAGGGAGTGTCCATATAGATTAATTCAGTGGTACGCAAACTCGGTCCTCAGGAACCCACACAGGTCACGTTTTCTATGTCACCCAGCAGGTGCACAGGTGTACTCATTACACACTGACACATTTTAAAAGACAGACAGGTGAAGCTAATTATTTAACTTTCAATCCTGTGAGGATACATGGAAAACATGCACTGTTTGGGGTCCTGAGGACAGAGTTTGAGAATCTGTGAATTCATTGATTAGTTAGTTACATGTTGAGGTTCTCTGGTTTTATTAAAAAAAGTTTTGCCTGTGTATTCTGTAATTAACATCTTAATTCATTAACTAAAGCTATTGACATTTTTACATGATCATTTGAGAGTATTATTATTATTATTATTATTATTATTATATATGCAAATACTTTAGATACATAAATGTTTAAAAATGAAAGTATTTTAGTTCTCGTGATTTGGTATTTTTCACATATTTTCATATTAAGGTGAATGATTTCAAAACTAGTACACGTATTTAAAATGGATCACTTGGCTACCAATATATCAGAGAAACAAAAAAGAATGAAAATACAAAAAATAAAATAATCTAAAAATAAAAGAAAATATAGATATGAAATAAAAATAAACATATAATAATAAAAATGAAACAAAATGTTAAGAAATTTTAAAATAAATGTATATGTATAAAATTAATCTTGGCAGAGAGTATAAAGCTCAATACACCTGATTGGAAAGCTACCTTGTGTATCACTAAGATATGTTTCCAATTACTTTTGGATATGTTTTGTATCAGTAATATACATTTCCATTGATCTTTGATCTGCCCCTGATAAAGTCTTGATTAAGATGAAACATGTAATGTAGAGGTGCATCTTTGTTGATAGCACGGCATTCTGGCATTCCTGCCGCAGCATGTAAATATGCACTGTATGTCAGATACGCCATAGACAGGAAAAAAAGGTTATAGGAACTGAGCTAATTAGTACCATAAATGCTAAGAGAGTGGATGTACTACAGTAATCCACTAAAGAAATATAATCAGTTAAAACCTAAAACTCAGCACAACTACGTCAGATGACAAAATGTTCAAAAAGTTTAATACAGTAATACAAAACTGAAAATTTAAAAATTAAATATAATACCCTTATTGAATATAGCAATAAATATCCAGTATAAAAAATATCCAGCATAAAAATGTATTCATTTTGAGCATAAGGAATAAGCAGCATAAAAACATGTTAATTATATTATATATATATATATATATATATATATACTTACCTGCTGTGTGCTTGCGGGTCCCCCCTGCAAGACCAGCAACCACCCCTTTCAGGTTGTGGACACCATTCACTCATAAGGTTGCTGTCCAAGGGTACATGTGGGGTGTTCTGGAGTCTGAGGGTTCCCCGAGGCCACTTCATCACTCTGAACTTTGTTTGGACGATGGGATTCAGCATTATATGCTTATATAACAAGCGCACAAAGGGTATGGGCAATAATCAATTGTTCTCTATTTTATCCAATTGTATCAAGAGATACCACACTATTGGGCTCTTGTCCTTTCTTCTTTTATACTTTACCCCTAGATTATACCGCCTAACCTAACGGTGACTAGGACTGAGCTGCCGCTTCTGATAAGAAGGATTCTAGTGTGAAATATTAATTGTATTGGAATACTAAACCGGAATTAGGATCAAGTGCCACCATTCTATCTTCTATCAATATATATATATGTGTTTTGTGGTTGTGGATTGGCACTCTGGATAAATAAAGTCAATTATGAGGATGCATTCCCAAATAAATGCAGTAATTATACTCCACTCATAAAGCCGATGATAGCCTCACTTTTGGAGTAACAAGGCGGTACTCCTTCTTCCGTATTAAAGGTTTGTATTAAGATGACATTTCACAGTGCCTTGAGAAAAGCATTTGAACAGCGCTATTACCAATATAACCTGATGTAATACACCTAAGTGATTGTATAACACTTTTAAGACACAGTCAAATTGAGTAATCTAGGCATATATAAAAAACAATCAACATCAATTCAACATGTAGAGATTATATCCAATTCATAAAGATATAAGTATATTCTCATGGGCTCTCCTATTTAAAGAGTCTCGTATGGCTTGGTTCACAATATAAAGGTATTTATTACATATAAAACAATGAATGTAGATGAAAATGGATGAGTAATAATCCAAATCTTGGGATAGTAGTAAGATAATCACAATTGGTATGAATCCATTATCCATAGAAAAATTATAAAAAATAAATAAATAAAGTCACATAATGCATAGCAGCGTTCATATGAAAGGAATGGAGTCAAATAGCAGGGCAATCTGGGTTAATATCCAGCAAAGCAAAATAATTAAATTACCAGCCTTCAGATGTAATCTGTCTTGTTGTAAGATAGAAGTCCAGCTTTTAGCAAATGGATGGTGATGTGTGTGGCTGAAAGATAGTTGGAGGATGCTTGCATTGAACCTCCCGTGTGGTCTCCAATTCAATGTAGTGAGTAGCTACCGACGAAGTTGTGGGGGCTTACCACAATGAAATGCATTTAGCACCCCTTGAATCACCTCATTGAATTGGAGACCACAAGGGAGGTTCCACACCAGCATCCTCCAACTATCTTTCAGCCACGCAAACCACCATCCATTTGCTAAAAGCCAAATAGATGAATTACATCTGAAGGCTGGGTCTCCACGGTGTATAAGATTCATCGAATCGGTTTTACCGTTCAGGGGTTGACAAAGGAATGAACCGGAAGTAGCCTCTGTGCATTCCATAGTGCGATCCAGCAATCAAGGAGGTAGACAAAAAAGTTTGGTTGCCACTGTTGACACCAGTTAGTAGTGTAAGCTGATGCATGAGCAAGTATAAATAATAATTTGTGCTGCAGAGCTGCGTTTTTGAATCCCAGTATAGTTGCCATCTTTATGGGCCTGATTGAAAATCAAATGGATCTCTCCTCATGGATTCAGATATAATTTTTTACCAAATTCAGACTCATAATAAGCCTGGCTTAATATCAATAGTGGTTCCTCTGTGCAGGTTTGCTTACTGTGTTGGTAGTGCAAGGGTGTTCTCAATGCAGGGTGCCAGCGGTGTCCTCAGTGTATGTGTGCTGACAGTGTCGGCAGTGCAGGGGTGCTGGTGGTGTCCTCAGTGTGGTAGTGCCAGCAGTGTCTGCAGTGTGGGGGTCGCTAAGGTGTCCTGAGTATATGGGGCAGCATTGCAGGGGTGCCGGCAGTGTCATCAGCGGTTGTGTCAGCAGTGGGGGGTGCTGCCAGTGGAGGTGCTGGCGGTGTTGGCAGCAGGGGATGCAGGCAATGTCAGGCAGTGAGGGATGGCGGGCGCCATCTTCTTTTGCTTCCTGTGTGCATATTCAGTGGGCTTAACGCTGATTGGCTGAGAGCCGTGACAGACAGCTCTCTCAGCCAATCAGCATTAAGCCCGCACAATACAAAACCTCACGACCCGACAGTGGCATCACAAGGTTTTGCCTCGGGTGAGGTATCCGGGGCAGCAAGGGAGATCCGAGCTTGGCTCGGAGCTCCATGGATCCCCGAAATTTGGGTAGGTTCGGTTCTCTGAGAACCGAACCCGCTCATCCCTAATAAATTCATACAGCATTTAAAAGGTACTGTAAACTCCATGCGAGAGCCATAGTAAATGATGTTCAGAGACTTAGCTTATATGCTACAGAATAAAATTCCATAATTCCTTAGTATGTAGCAAAATGCATGTTATAAAATCAAATTATGAAATGAAACAAAAATAAAATTTTAATATTTTTATTATTGACCTTGCAGATGGCCCAAGAAGAACGGTGTCCAAATCTGCATCTAACAATAAACCAAACAGGACAATGCTTTTATTCTTCTTTGGTGTTTTAGGTGTAGAACCATGAGAGATCTTGGCTTGTAAACTGCAGGCTAAATCCTTTTCTAATTCTGGACCTGACGTGTAGAGGGTGACTGCTATGCAAAAATTGTGGTTTTTAATTAATTAAAAATTAACAGTAATTAATTTTGACTTCAAATTTTTTTTAGCTGCCTCTGCCATGTTTTAATACGCTCATATGTAAAATTTCACGATTTTGGCTTGTCAACTGTGGATTTGTATAGAAAGACAGAATGACAGAATGACAGAAGGGCAAATTTTCATTTTCATATAATAGATAGATATATATATAGTAGGGGTGTGCACCGGCCACTTTTCGTGTTTTGTGTTTTGGTTTTGGATCTGGATCTTTCTTCGTGTTTTGGATCTGGATTGGTTTTGCCAAAACCACCCTTCCGTGTTTTGGGTTCTGGGTTTTGTGTTTTGGATCTGTATTTTTTTTTTTAAAAGCATAAAAACAGCTAAAATCACAGAATTTGTTGGTTTCTCTGCTCCTATGCTATTATTAACCTCAATAACCTTAATTTCCACTCATTTCCAGTCTATTCTGAACACCTCACACCTCACAATAGTGTTTTCATGTCCAAAAGGTTGCACCGAGGTAGCTGGATGACTATGCTAAGCGACACGAGTGGGCGGCACAAACACGTGACCCATCTAGGAGTGACACTGCAGTGGCAGACAGGATGGCAGTTAGAAAAACTAGGCCCCAAACTGTACATAATGCAAAGAAAAAAAAGAAGTGCAAGATGGAATTGTCCTTGGGCCCTCCCACCCACCCTTATGTTGTATAAACAGGACATGCACACTTTAACAAATCAATCATTTCAGCGCCAGGGTCTGCCACACAACTGTGGCTGAAATGATTGGTTCGTTTGGGCCCCCACAAAACAAGCTTGCAATTAATGTGTCCCTGCACAAACTGGCTCTACGGAGGCAAGATGTCATCCTCATCCTCCTCATCCACCGATTCCTCACCCTCTTCAGTGTGTACATCCTCATCCTCACAAAGTATTAACTCGTCCCCACTTGAATCCACCACCACAGGTCCCTCTGTACCTTCTGGAGGCTGGTCTCCCTGGAAGAGCTGATAATTCATTTTGATGAACATCATCTTCTCCACATTCTGTGGAAGCAACCTCCTACGCCTTTCGCTGACAAGGTTCCCGGCTGCACTAAACACTCTTTCGGAGTACACACTGGAGGGGGGGCAACTCAGGTAAAATAGAGCCAGCTTGTACAGGGGCCTCCAAATTGCCTCTTTTTCCTGCCAGTACAGGTATGGACTGTCTGACATGCCTACTTGGATGCTGTCACCGATGTAATCCTCCACCATTCTGTCAATGGTGACAGTATCATATGCAGTGACAGTAGACATGTCAGAAATTGTTGCCAGGTCCTTCAGTCCGGACCAGATGTCCAAACTTGGTCCTGCCTGCCCTGCATCACCGCCAGCGGGTTGCTTAGGATACCTAAGTTTTTTCCTGGCAGCCCCAGTTGCGGGAGAAAATGAAGAAGGAGCCGTTGACGTGTCACGTTCCGCTTCAGCTGACAGTGTGTTTACCAGCAGGTCTTTGCACCTCTGCAGGCTTGTGTCGGCCGGAAAGAGAGACACCACATAGGCTTTAAACCTAGGATCAAGCACGGTGGCCAAAATGTAGTGGTCTGATTTCAACAGATTGACCACCCTTGAATCCTGGCAAAGCGAATGAAGGGCTTCATCCACAAGTCCCACATGCCGAGTGGAATCGCTCCGTCTTAGCTCCTCCTTCACTTTCTCCAGCTGCTTCTGCAAAAGCCTGATGAGGGGAATGACCTGACTCAAGCTGGCTGTGTCTGAACTGACTTCACGTGTGGCAAGTTCGAAGGGCTGGAGAACCTTGCACAACACGGAAATCATTCTCCACTGTGCTTGAGTCAGGTGCATACCCCCTCCTTTGCCTATGTCATAGGTGGATGTATAGGCTTGTATGGCCTTTTGCTGCTCCTCCATCCTCTGAAGCATATAGAGGGTTGAGTTCCACCGCGTCACAACCTCTTGCTTCAGGTGATGGCGGGGCAGGTTCAAGAGTGTTTGCTGGCGCTCCAGTCTTCGGCACGCAGTCGCTGAATGGCGAAAGTGGCCAGAAATTTTTCGGGCCACCCAAAGCGTCTCCTGCACGCCCCTGTCGCTTTTCAGAAAATTCTGCACCACCAAGTTTATTGTGTGAGCAAAACATGGGATGTGCTGGAATTTGCCCAGATGTAATGCCCGCACAATATTGGTGGCGTTGTCAGATATCACAAATCCCCAGGAGAGTCTAAGTGGGGTAAGCCACTGGGCGATGATTTCTATCAGTTTCTCTAAGAGGTTGTCGGCGGTGTGCCTCTTACTGAAACCGGTGATACACAGCGTAGCCTGCCTTGTAACGAACTGGCGTTTCTGAGATGCTGCTACTGGTGACGCTGCTGCTGTTGCTGCGTAAGGTGATACATCTACCCAGTGGGCTGTCACAGTCATATAGTCCTTAGTCTGCCCTGTTCCACTTGTCCACATGTCCGTGGTTAAGTGGACATTGTGTACAACGGCATTTTTCAGGACACTGAGGACACTTTTTCTGACGTTTCTGTACAGTCTCGGTATTGCCTGCCTAGTGAAGTGGAATCTAGACGGGATTTGGAACCGGGGACACACTACCTCCATCAATTGTCTAAATCCCACTGCACTAATGGCGGATACCGGACGCACGTCTAACACCAACATAGCAGTTAAGGCCTCAGTTATACGTTTTGCTTCAGGATGACTGCTGTCGTACTTCATCCTCCTCGCTAAGGACTGTTGGAGGGTCAATTGTTTAGTAAAAGTAGTGGTGTTCCTACTTCCTCTCTGGGATGATGAACGACTCCCAGCAGCAGCAACAGCAGCAGCGGCAGCAGTAGGCGTAGCAATGCAGGATCCTCCAGAGGAATCCCGGATAGGAGAGTCAGTCATGCCAGTGACATGGCCTGCAGGACTACTTCCGATCCTGACTAAGGAGGAAATTGACTTGGAGGGAGTTGACGGTGTGGTTTGCAGGCGCTTGGATACAACAGGACAACGGGATTTAGGTGTCCCTGGACTGCTTACGGTCTTAGCCAAAGTTTCTGAACTTGACAGTAACTTTTTATGAACGCGCTGCAGGTGCCGTATAAGGGAGGATGTTCCTAGGTGGTTGACGTCCCTACCCCTACTTATTTCACCTTTACATATGGTACATATGGCAAGACAGTTGTTGTCCGGATTTGGATAGAAATATTGCCAGACCAAAGAGGTGGAATGTTTGGTCTTCTGCCCAGGCATGACCGTGATGGGCTTTTTCATCCCACGGACAACAACTGTCTCCCCCGGAGCCTGATTTAAACAAACCACATCACCATCAGAATCCTCCTCGCCAACTTCCTCCTCAGCGCCAGCTACACCAGTATCCTCATCCTGTTGTACTTCAACAGTGACATCTTCAATTTGCATATCAGCAAGTGGACTGTGGGTGCTCCTTTCAGCACTTGCAGGGGGCGTGCAAATGGTGGAAAGAGCCACCTCTTCCCGTCCAGTGCTGGGAAGGTCAGGCATCGCAACCACCACCACACTTGGACTCTCCTTGGGGATTTGTGATATCTTCTTAGAAAGCACAGTTCTTCGCTGTGCTTTTGCCAGCTTAACTCTTTTGATTTTTTTAGTGGGAGGAGGGCTTCCATCGTCATGTGAAGCTGAACCACTAGTCATGAACATACTAGGGATCGACCTTAGCCGTTCCTTGCCACTCCGTGTCATAAATGGCATATTGGCAAGTTTACGTTTCTCTTCAGCTGATTTAAATGTCTTTTTCAAGGTCATTTTCCTGAACTTTGCCATTTGGGATTGTATGTGCCCTCTACTATGACATTGGGCATCGGCCTTGGCAGACGACGTTGATGGCATGTTATCGTCTATGTCATGACTAGTGGCAGCAGCTTCAGCACTAGGAGGAAGTGGTTCTTGATCTTTCTCTATTTTATTTTTATCGGAGAAAGTTTGGTCCTCCATTTATGTTATATCGATTTGATATATACGTGCGGCTAAACACAGAAAATAATTTTTTTTTTGGTTTGGACTGGAGTGTACTTTGGGGGTTACAGCACCCTTTAACGGTCAAGCCAGCCGGCCCTTTACTTATGACACAGGCGCACTCTTGGCACTACTTTGTTGATGCACATGCGGCTACTGCGCACACAATTCACAAACACAGAAAATCATTTTTTTTTGGTTTGGACTGGAGTGTACTTTGGGGGTTACAGCACCCTTTAACGGTCAAGCCAGCCGGCCCTTTACTTATGACACAGGCGCACGCTTGGCACTACTTTGTTGATGCACGTGCGGCTACTGCGCACACAATTCACAAACACAGAAAATAATTTTTTTTTTGGTTTGGACTGGAGTGTACTTTGGGGGTTACAGCACCCTTTAACGGTCAAGCCAGCCGGCCCTTTACTTATGACACAGGCGCACGCTTGGCACTACTTTGTTGATGCACGTGCGGCTACTGCGCACAAAATTCACAAACACAGAAAATATTTTTTTTTTAGGTTTGGACTGGAGTGTACTTTCGGGGGTTACAGCACCCTTAACGGTCAAGCCAGCCGGCCCTTTACTTATGACACAGGCGCACGCTTGGCACTACTTTGTTGATGCACGTGCGGCTACTGCGCACACAATTCACAAACACAGAAAATAATTTTTTTTTTGGTTTGGACTGGAGTGTACTCTCGGGGGTTACAGCACCCTTAACGGTCAAGCCAGCCGGCCCTTTACTTATGACACAGGCGCACGCTTGGCACTAGTTTGTTGATGCACGTGCGGCTACTGTGCACACAATTCACAAACACAGAAAATATTTTTTTTTTGGTTTCGACTGGAGTGTACTTTCGGGGGTTACAGCACCCTTTAACGGTCAAGCCAGCCGGCCCTTTACTTATGACACAGGCGCACGCTTGGCACTACTTTGTTGATGCACGTGCGGCTACTGTGCACACAATTCACAAACACAGAAAATATTTTTTTTTTTGGTTTGGACTGGAGTGTACTTTGGGGGTTACAGCACCCTTTAACGGTCAAGCCAGCCGGCCCTTTACTTATGACACAGGCGCACGCTTGGCACTACTTTGTTGATGCACGTGCGGCTACTGCGCACACAATTCACAAACACAGAAAATAATTTTTTTTTGGTTTCGACTGGAGTTTACTTTCGGGGGTTACAGCACCCTTTAATGGTCAAGCCAGCCGGCCCTTTACTTATGACACAGGCGCACGCTTGGCACTACTTTGTTGATGCACGTGCGGCTACTGCGCACACAATTCACAAACACAGAAAATAATTTTTTTTTTGGTTTGGACTGGAGTGTACTTTGGGGGTTACAGCACCCTTTAACGGTCAAGCCAGCCGGCCCTTTACTTATGACACAGGCGCACGCTTGGCACTACTTTGTTGATGCACGTGCGGCTACTGCGCACACAATTCACAAACACAGAAAATATTTTTTTTTTTGGTTTGGACTGGAGTGTACTTTCGGGGGTTACAGCACCCTTAATGGTCAAGCCAGCCGGCCCTTTACTTATGACACAGGTGCACGCTTGGCACTACTTTGTTGATGCACGTGCGGCTACTGCGCACACAATTCACAAACACAGAAAATAATTTTTTTTTTGGTTTGGACTGGAGTGTACTTTCGGGTGTTACAGCACCCTTAACGGTCAAGCCAGCCGGCCCTTTACTTATGACACAGGCGCACGCTTGGCACTACTTCGTTGTTGCACGTGCGGCTACTGCGCACACAATTCACAAACACAGAAAATAATTTTTTTTTTGGTTTGGACTGGAGTGTACTTTCGGGGGTTACAGCACCCTTAACGGTCAAGCCAGCCGGCCCTTTACTTATGACACAGGCGCACGTTTGGCACTACTTTGTTGATGCACGTGCGGCTACTGCGCACACAATTCACAAACACAGAAAATAATTTTTTTTTTGGTTTGGACTGGAGTGTACTTTGGGGGTTACAGCACCCTTTAATGGTCAAGCCAGCCGGCCCTTTACTTATGACACAGGCGCACGCTTGGCACTACTTTGTTGATGCACGTGCGGCTACTGCGCACACAATTCACAAACACAGAAAATAATTTTTTTTTTGGTTTGGACTGCAGTGTACTTTCGGGGGTTACAGCACCCTTAATGGTCAAGCCAGCCGGCCCTTTACTTATGACACAGGCGCACGCTTGGCACTACTTTGTTGATGCACGTGCGGCTACTGCGCAAACAATTCACAAACACAGAAAATAATATTTTTTTTGGTTTGGACTGGAGTGTACTTTCGGGGGTTACAGCACCCTTAACGGTCAAGCCAGCCGGCCCTTTACTTATGACACAGGCGCACGCTTGGCACTACTTTGTTGATGCACGTGCGGCTACTGCGCACACAATTCACAAACACAGAAAATAATTTTTTTTTTGGTTTGGACTGGAGTGTACTTTCGGGGGTTACAGCACCCTTAACGGTCAAGCCAGCCGGCCCTTTACTTATGACACAGGCGCACGCTTGGCACTACTTTGTTGATGCACGTGCGGCAACTGCGCACACAATTCACAAACACAGAAAATAATTTTTTTTTGGTTTGGACTGGAGTGTACTTTCGGGGGTTACAGCACCCTTTAACTGTCAAGCCAGCCGGCCCTTTACTTATGACACAGGCGCACGCTTGGCACTAGTTTGTTGATGCACGTGCGGCTACTGTGCACACAATTCACAAACATAGAAAATATATTATTTTTTTAGCACTTGGGGGGAGCACCCCTGATGGACAGAGCACCCCCTGGACAACACTACAGCACTCCTTTAGGACTGGGACACTGCACAGGACTTTGGAGTGGACACAGCCCCTATGGAGAACTGACTGCACAACACAGTCCAGCCAGCCCCTATGGACTTTGAAGTAGTGGACACAGCCCCTATTAACAACAGCAGCACAGCACAACACAGCCAGCCCCTATGGACTTTGAAGTAGTGGACAACAGCAGCACTACACTACACTGCACAGCCCTAACTCCCACCCTCCCTCTTCACTGTCCACAGCCGAGTGAGAAAATGGCGCCGACGCGGGTACCTTATATAGGATCCAAAACCCGCGAGACTCGGAAGGCGGGATGATGACGTTTTGCCTCGATTTCAGATCCGAGTCAGGCGGGAAAAGTCGAGCCTGACTCGGATCGGACTCGGATCGGGGGGGCTCGGGGGGGTTCGGATTTCTGAAATCCGAACCCGCTCACCCCTAATATATAGTGACATGATCACGAGAGGTGGTGCTGGTGAGCAGCAGATTCTGTGTGGGGCAGGAGAGATCCACCCACACAGAGAAGAAAAGGATTGTGGGAACACATCTAGAGGCTGCTCTGCGCACAGAACTCTGGTGGGGCTGGAGCAGTCAGACAGTTCAAGATGGACTGCAGTCAGAGTAAAACAGGCCAGGTGGCCAGGGTCAGACCTAAAGTATGCAGGGAGATCCCTAAAACCTCTGACACGATCCTTGTGAAGCTGTGGCAGCCAGCTAAGTCAGGCCAGAGCCTGTGTTACCCTGCAGAGGCTGAAACTGTAAGTGGGCCAGAAGGCAAGTCCAAACCTGCATGTGGCAGAGGGGAGCTACCAGGACTAGGACTTTTAATGTGAGAAAGACTTTGCATTTGCAGATTAGCTGTGTTCTTTTAATAAATGCTCAAAAAGTGGTTTAACTGCTCTGAATGGGGGCAGGGCATTTGTTATTTGTAAGGGGCCTTATATTTATTTTATAGTACAAGGGGCCTTATATTAATTCTATAGTGTAAAGGGGCCGTATATTAATTCTATAGTGTAACAGGGCCTTATATTTATTCTATAGTACAAGGGGCCTTATATTAATTCTATAGTGTAAGGAGCCTTATATTTATTCTATAGTGTAAGGGGCTTCATATTTATTCTATAGTACAAGGAGCCTTATATTAATTATATAGTGTAAGGGGCCATATATTTATTCTATAGTGTAAGGGGCCTTATATTTATTCTATAGTGTAACAGGGCTGTATATTAATTCTATAGTGAAAGGGGCCTTATATTTTTTATACTGTAAGGGGGCCTTATATTTTTTATACTGTAAGGGGGCCTTATATTTATTTTTTTTGTGTAAGGGGTCACTTTTAAATATTGTTTTTTTATGGACTTCTAGGAAATCATTTGGGATTATGACAGTTCTGTATGGGGGGGGGAGGGGTTACCAGCGGATTCAATTAATCTTTAAGTCGTTTGTCAATTTGAAATCTACTGGACATCAACAGTGGTTTTCAAAGCACCCTCCAATGGCTGATAAATCTGGCAGTTTGGAGGTCAAATCTGCAATTGATCCATCTGAAGATGGTGCTTGTTCTCACAAGCAAACTCTGAAAACTTTCAGGTTTTGGAGTTTGCTAAATATCAGGTGGTCCTACCAGACCCCTGATGATGAATGGCCCGGTAACTAAAATATGCAGAAACTAGCATGTCCGCATCATTACTGGGCAATTTAGTGTTGATGAACAGGCTCCTGTATTAGGTGTTTAATGAAAGATAAAATCAAACAAGAATTAAACAGTTGTCTAGAACATAAGTTATATTAGGTGATTTGGTAATATGGTTGCATTTATTGTTTTTACGCATGCATGTTAACAATTTTTTCTATGGTACATGTTACATGGAAGTGGACACAAGTGTTTAATAAACTCATCACAGACAGGACAATAATATATGTGGAGAGATGTATGTTGTAGATGTTCACGTATGTAAGCCCACAGAAATTTTCCACATATTACATTTTCAAACTTATAACTCTATAACTACATATTTCCTGATAATATTTGTCACATAATATGCAGCTTATACTGTTATTTATAACAGGCCTCCAGTTCTAAAACAATACGTTAATAGCCCAAGGCATTATAAAGACAGCAACCAGCAAGTACATCACACGGACGGCTTTCTCCCTGGAAACTGAGCAGTTTAAGTAACCTTTTTTCTCTCACTTTTAAATAGGTAAATCAATAATCCAAATTAGTTAACAGAGAAACCTCTTCATATTATTTTCTTGTTATAGTGTCAACTGAAGAGTACATGAATTCAGAGTCTGGAATTAACTTGAATTACTGAGATTTTATTGTGCAAAGAAACCCATAAATGCATTGGATGAAAAATTATTTTTCATTTAATTAGGTGTGCATGCTTGCTGAAGCTGGCCACACATCTGCAGATTATCTGTCCAACCAACCATCTAGTTGATTGGTTGGAATGAAAATCTGATAACATATGGGAGTAACTGATGATCAGCAATTTGCTCCTAAATGCCAGAAAACAGATGAAAATGGTCGTCAGACAAAATTGTTAAATGTTTGATCTAAACAATTTGGTCAAACAACAGTTTTTGTCAATTTTCCGGCATTTGGGAGCAAATTGCTGATTGTCATTTGCTTTCATAACTTACCAGATTTTCATTCCAACCAATCAACTAGTTGGCTGGTTGGGCAGATAATCTTTAGATGTGTGGCCAGCTTTAGACCTGATAACTAAAGGGCTTTCCTTATGCTAGTTATTGTGAAGAGACCACTCACCATGAGGTACAAATCAATTACAAGGGAGAAACAGACATACACAGGGTAGGGAAAGTCAAGCAAAAGAGGGACAAATGAGAAAAGTGAGATTGGAGAAGGGGGAAACAAATGTTCCCCAAAGAGTCTGATTCACTTCAGTTAATTTTATTTGTCTTAGACTCTAACACAACTGTGTTGGTCTATTACTCTGCCCCACACTGAATGAGTTGCAAAACATTGCTTTTAAACTAGTTCAAGTAACTTTGGCAAAACTGTGCTGCAAAGCAGGGAAGGGGGAGGAGAGGGGAGAGCAGATTTAAAATGTGCAGAAATATTTAACTGTAAAAAGTGGGTCCAAACTCATATCCAAATTGCTGTAGTGCAACACAGTTTGTCCCGGTACACACTTACTTGCTCTTTTTTGCATTACTCCCAAATTACGATTAAGACATGAATATATACATTTAGCATATAAAGTAAAAATCAAAAATATGTGAATGATTGTTCAGTTAATCATTGTAGTCATTTATTCATTGGCCAAGATGTGACCAAGCCCACCAGGCGAAACGATCGCCATCAGCCGCTATAGTGCTAACACGAGATGCTGCTGCCGCCCTTTGAATTGATCTATGTAAATGCAGAAACTGTAGAAAGGACGGGGATATCTGAGAATGAAGCATCGGCTATAAGTATTACCCTTATTAACGCAAATGTGAATTTAACTTTGATTATACTCTCATTACCTTTACCTCTGTTGTCTCCTCATTTCACACTCTCTCATACGGACTCCCCACTGCCCTCGCTGTGCTGTCATCAGACATCAGCAAGGACATTTGGGTTCTAGCCCCAGCAGCAGAAGTGCCACTGTAAGTATCTTTCCTTTCCGAATAAGGACCCCCTATTCTCTCATCTGTCACCCTCTACAGGTTGGGCATGATGGCAAGACAACAGAAAAAGGTGGATGCCCAAACCCGTTTACTTTTTGAATATTGGATTGACTCTTATATCATGGAGGTGTTGCTCCTATTTCTCTATTACAAAGGAGACAGGACTGCATGGTCTCACATGCATTTAATACCTTTATTCATTTGATGTATGTCACATAAATCCTGTTCAAACTCATGTTCTGTTGTGTATCTTAAATTAAATTTAATTTTCATGTTATTGTTGAATGCTCTGCTGTGAGCTAAATATTATCTGCACATTGCAGCCAGATCTCTCTGGCTATAAAAATCTTGCTATTTTTACAATGATTCACTATCATACGGTGGTCTACGACCCTTTTTCAATAAACTGGACTCGACTGTGAGCTACACAATATCCTCATATTACAGGGATTTCTATCAGCAGAGGTCACGTTGATGCTGCATTTATGCAAAACCTTATTTGATTTATGCACATACCTATGTGAAGGGAAGCTATTTATTATATATGAATAGGAGTGTATGATTTGAACACTGCTATATATGCCCCCTTGTTTCTGAATAAGAGTGGTACATATTTTTGTGTCTTGCTTGTGAGTTTTTGAATTACCTAATTATGATACATGAATAGGAGAGCATGATTTCAATATTATTATATATGCCTCACCTATTCTTAAAATAAAATGATACATCTGTTTATTTTGCATTGTGACCTTCTGAATTACTTAATCATATTCGGACACATAGGGCCGTATTCAATTTGAGGCGAAAAGTCCAGACTTTTCGCCTGCTCGACTTTTCACCTCCTTCGCCTGTTTTCTAGGTGGAAAAGTATCACGCGCTTGCCCGATATTCCCTGTATTTAATTACAAAGGACGCGAAACCGGGAACCGGCGAAACTTGGAGCGGCGAAAAAAAATGGGAATTTTCGGGAAATCATCCTAGGACCCCCCTAAAGATGTCCAGACCTGGGGGATCACTATGGGTACCCCTGATTTTGCATACAGAAGGGAAGTTGGGTTTTTAAATTGCCGTGGCAGGTGCATATATGCGGCTTTGAAGAAGGTGATGCAGAAAAGCATTTAGCATTTTTTTTGGAGAAAAATGACTATGTCCATCAAATTTGGGGAACATGAAAATGGGTGTAAGCATATTTTTAAGTCCCTAAAATGATTTTTAAAAATTCTTCAAAAATGCACCTGCCGCTACTCCTGCAATGAAGAAAACACCTACCGCATATAAGGGAATAAATTTCACTAATTAAAAAGTGTTTTCCCTATTTTTTTTTCTTAACCCCAAAATGTTAAATATTTTTTTGGGGTGTCCCTATTTTTTTTCAACTTTTCTTGACAGACATTATTTTTTAGGGGGCATTCCCAGGGATGCAGACTATTTTTTTTAAGCCTGCACCCCTAAACCCCAATTCTGCACTTTTTTTCGCCAGCTAAAAGCTGGAGAAAAATTATTCCTGTTTTTTTACATTGAGTTTTCGCACCGGCGAAAAGTCAATGTAATTGAATACAGGGATAATTCAAACAGGCGAAAAATGACGTCATCGGCGATAAATTATCGCCGATAACGACTTTTCGCCTCAAATTGAATACTGCCCATAGTATCTTAGAGAACAGGAACAGCCATACAGTTAGTTACTTAAGTGAATTAGAAGGACTACTGTACAGTATATATGATTTGATACTAGTGTGCAGACTATCAAATTTATAATCTTTTTGGAGTGTATATTAGTAATGAGAAACTGATTCTATGCTGTTTTATTCAGTCTAAATTTTGCACAGTATAAAGGTATAGAATATTGAATACTACTATTTATTTTTGTCTTAATCTGCCTTGCTAAAATTATCACTGTCTAAAGAACAGCTATTCCCATAAGCACATAGCTCCGATCTGGGCTTATAAGAGACACCCAGTGATCTAGAAATATATATTATAATATAATTCCTTGTTATATGTATGTCTCATACAGTACATGCAGTCAGGAAGCCGATGGTCAAAATGCCGACCGCTGGCTTCCCGTCTGTGCAATCCCGACAGGGGACTAATGATAGGTGCCAAAATCCCAATGCCTAGCATACTGAACGAAGGTAAGCCAGATGGTGAGCGTGGACAGCCACGGGTGATGTGGGTTAGGTTAGGGGCTCCCGGGGGGGGGGACTTAGAGTTAGGCACCCCCCCTGGGAGGTTTAGGGTTAGGCTAGGGGATGGGGGGTTAGGGTTAGGCACCCCGTTGGGAGGTTTAGGGTCAGGCACCCCGTCGGAAGGGTTAGGTTTAGGTTGCGGGGTCAGGGGGTAAGGTTTAGGCACTAGGGGGAGGTTAGGGTTAAGCACCCCTAAGAGAGGGTTAGGGTTAGGGGTTGGAGGGGGTTAGGTATAGTTAGTTTACTTACCTATCGGAATCGTCACTGCTGCTGGTCTTCTGGCGTCGGGATTTGAACTGCCGGACATAGCTCCGGTGGTCATTCATACCGATCCCCTAGTACATCCTCTTTGATATTTGTTTTGTTGCTTCTCCTATCAACTAATTTTAAAATAGACTATTAAAAGTGAAGTTTTGTATTACATTTACTACTACAATGTACATAAGAGTGCCCCCAACAAAGAATTTCTGTCTCTCCACACATACTGTACATATATATATATATATATATATATATATATATATATATATATATATATATATATACATGCAGAAGCAGTCAGTGTTTACCCTGCAAGCAAAATAAATAAATGTATTTGCACCTCTTGCAGTGCAACACGGTTTGTCCCGGTACACACTTACTTGCTCTTTTTTGCATTACTCCAAATTGCAATTCATACATGAATATATACATTTGGCATATAAAATAAAAATAAAACATATGTGAATGATTGTTCAGTTAATCATTTTAGTTAATTGTTCATTGGATAATGTTATGAATGATTTTAGAATTTTTGTAAAATTAAGTGTTATGGTTATAGACCTACATGTCATTTCCAATTCACTTTTATTTATGAAAATAAGTACATAAAAGAGTATAATGGTTACAGAATTATTTAGCTATGAATTACAATTACATTATTAGATGCTAAACTCTACTTACTTTTTATGTACAGACATTCTATTTTTCCTTTTGTAAATACAGATGTGCGCACGCATCGCGCTATATGATTCCCCCATGGTGTGCATATCCACTCATGGGCGCATTTCTCATTCTATGCGTGAGCGATTCGCTGCTCCAGCAGCAACAATATAGCTGGCCTTATCTGTAGTTATTTCTGCTTTCTAAACATTTACATCTTAACTGAATTAATTTGTAATGGATACTTTACACTTTTTTCTACAGATAGAATTTGGTGATGGCTGGCACCATAGAAAAATCTAGAAGTATTCTTTGAGTTTATGGAGCACTGCAAAATAATAGTCCCCAAGGGGCACAAAGAGCTGCTTATTTACTCTTTCTGCCTTTTTTTTGGGATTTGCTCTTTCTACTTGCTCTACTTGCAATTTCTTCCATTCTCTTTTGATGCTCGAATTGGTCCTGCAGGCTCTGCCTCTCAAATTCTCTCTGCAGTCTCTTCATCTCCTCCTCTTGTTTCTCTTTTTCTCTTTGTTGTCGTTTTTCTTCCTTCCCCAATGTAAATTTCATTTCACGCTGAAACGAAACATTTTCTAAGGCTTTCTGTGATTCTAATTCCATTCTTTGGTTGTGCAGTACTTTGTTGTGAATATAATTAAATACAAATAGTTTCCGTTTTGTCATTTCCTCCTTTGGGTTTCGTGGCTGATTCCCTCGGAACTCGGCATCCTTAACAACTTCAAATAAAATGTTAATGACAGACTCGTGTATCTCTGATGTCTTCACATGGTTTTCTAGGGTGTAATTTTCTAGAGAAAAAATACAATAAGTTCCTATGTCCCGAAATATTTTTTCTATGACAGACAACTTCCCATCCTGGTGTTTTTTGTGGGTGAGAATAACAATAGGAGTAATTTCTGTAAAAAAATAAAATAATGTATTACTTGATATTGTGGGATCATATTTCCAAGTTACATTTTGCATATTGTGATGATTATTATTATTATTATTATTATTATTATTATTATTATTATTATTATTATTATTATTATTAGTAGTAGTAGTAGTAGTAGTAGTAGTAGTAGTAGTAGTAATAGTAGTAGTATTTGATTAGCTTTTTTTCCACCCATACTCTCTCTTTGGATATATTGCTTTATTTGTGTGCTCTACAGTAGTTTATCTGTTCAACACCAATGAAACCTTGTGATGTGATTTAAATAAACAAAAACAATAGTAGTCCTTTTGCAGTTTGCATAAAGTTATCTGACATAAAACAGAAGTGGTCAAATCTTAATTTTTATTTTTTTATTTTTTATTATTGCTATATTTGTCAGCTAAGTAGCATGTGTGATCATTTTGATAGTGAAAGTTACCTGTCATGCGCGTGGTTGTATCAAACAGTTCTTTCAGCTCATCCCGTTCACGAGGGTCAATAGATTTTGTTACTCTACACAAAACACAAGAAATGACTGACATTATTATAAATATCTTTGAACTTTTCTCACCTTTTATCATATAACCAATATTAACAACATTTTTATACTTAAGAACATTTATATCAATATTCATTTTTACAAAAATATTGTGAAAACAGGGTATTTTCATATCCATTACACATTATTTTAGTATCATTTAAATGTATTAAATGTTTTCCAAATAGAATGAGCCTCAACTTTTTGGACGTTGAGACTCATTCTATTTGGAATTTGCACCCCATCCATCTGCCCTTAGGTGTTTTTAAACACCAGCCTAGGTTCCTGCATTTCTGTCTACATATTAGAATGGGCACTATTACAGGTATGTCCTTTATAAATTTAACATAATGTGTTAGTATTAGGGATGTTAGGGACCCATCTTATGGGGTTCACCTTGACGAGGTGGATGGGCAAACTTTTTTGGGCAAACATTTACTAAGAACCTCACTTATACTCCATGTTAATTGTAGAGTTTATCAGGATTATTTTTTCTATCATTATACTTAGTACCTAGAGTGTTCACCTGCATTCTATGTCCCCTGCATTGTACTAAAAGTCTCAGCATGGCAGCACCTCCTATTATGTTTAAAATTAGAGTGTGCAGTCCAAGCCCACCCCCTTACTACTTGTAACAAAGATAAATCAAAATTATAATAAAGTCAGTCATGCCAACAATAAATATGAAAAGTTAGTGTCCAAAACAGTCCATTAAAAGATTCAATTAAGTCAAGTAGACTCTTAATTCCAGCTGCTTCATCCCAAATACCTCGTACAAGGAATAGAAGATGATGAATTACCAGAATAGAGGAACCATCAGCAAAATACATCATAGATCATTTGGAAGGGTGTTATAGATCTATAATAGCAAAGTATATGCACTTGAAATTCTGGGAATATAAATCAGTGATACCAAATGGTACCTTGTACCTACAGCCGATGGAGAGAAGTGGTCCACCAAAACCCCTAAGAGGAAAGTAATTGTAAAGAGTGGGTACTTCAGCACTGGTAAGGATTAAACTAAATGGTAAAAATATTGTAAATGACATCTATGACATGATACTGTGACTAAGCTAACCCTCTAGGCTGAGTACACACTAGAGCAATATCGGCACAATATGTTGTTTTGATGCAAATTGAAATAACATATCATGTGGATCGCACAGCTCCCATGCAGTGACATCAGGTACATTCCATCTGATGTGCTGTACATTAGATGGAATGACACAGGTGACACCATGTAGGTGAGTGGAGCAGGGGAAAGATATATTGGGCAGTCATACACCACATTGTCCAGTTTGTATGGCTGACTGCTATATCGTTAGCTTGGGCGGCAGGGCGACCTTGATACACATAGTTCTAATATGGACCCTCCCTAACTCTTCCATATTGTGAGAGCTTTTAAAACTTTTTGTCCAATAATTTGTTACAGTTTGTGGAAATTAACCACCTTAAAGTGGGTTTTATGTAAGAAATGATAGGTAACCCTAAAAAATTGATAGATGGATAACTTTTATTTCGGTTATAATTGGCATCATAATAACATATGATAACATATGATAACTTTCAAGGATACATTAATTTAAAATGTACAAAAAAACGACATCACTATTACAGACAGATAATTAATATAAACCAGTACTTTGTTAAACATTGTCCCAGCAACAATAATTAACATATAGGCATAACATCAGATCAAACAACATTATACAAAAATAAAAGATACATTACAACAAATAAAGCATACAGTTGAAGGAAAAATCAAAAGCTCAGAATTCTAAGAGGCAGACAGTAGGAGAGTAACTTTTACTGTCCTGTACAGAGCATACAAAAATTAATTTACGTCCATACTAAGAGATCTGACTGAATCAGAATAAGGTCCTTAGTTGGCACTGAACTCACTGTCCCTACACTGCAACACAGAAATCTATCTACATATCCTAATATAGTAACTGCACTCCTTCACCCTATAACCATGTCAGATATTATTACAAAGCACACATATTTATTGTTGCTTTTACCAGGACAGTTAGCCAATTCATTTTTCAAATAAATATCTAAATTTATACCAATTTGTATGTGTAGATCGTCAATAAGTTTTATTTTTCCTGTTTTTCATACAGTATATTACATGTGAAATGAGCAAAAAAAACAACTGCATGCATTATTATTTTTATATTTTACTGAAAAAAGTTGCCCCCCAAAAAACTAAAATAAAATAAAAGTGAATTAAGCAGATTTAGCAATAAAACAGTACTACTGGTGTAATTGGCAAGTGGGTGTAACTGTCCTCATATGAGGACGTAAATCCATTTAATTCTGGAGGAGTTGGAAAAAATTCACAACAACAGAATGCTCACTGATCGAATTTTCATTTGTACCATTAGAAATACACATTTACCAGAGAATGATGGTCTCTTACCTGTACACAAACATTGGAACAATAAAATCAGATGGTTTTACATTGATCTCTGCTTCCACAATCCTGTCCACTACTTCAAATCCTTTGTTCCACTCAAAGTAATTGTCCAAAGGTAACAAATTTCCTTTAAAAGTAAAATATATATTTAGTGTAATAGATAAAAACATAACACACACCATCTCAAAAATACTATTTACTTGCATTTAGCTGAAAATCATTCATTCATTATACCCCTTTCAGATCTTCATCAAAATCACAGGTTTTTGCATGTGAATGAGCATCAACCCGGGATTTTCTTATGTCTGAAAACAAACAACCCGGGACAAAGTTCGGGGTCCTTGACCCTGTTCTTTACCAGGGACTTGCTAAGACCCAGGAATTTGCCATGTCTGAAAGGCTTATTAGAGAGAGTGGTTACGTTCCAGCTTTTAGAATGGATTGTTTGCAGAATTAATGGATGTTTTCAATAATCAAAAGTCAACCAAAAGTCAACCACTGGTCAACCACTTCCTCAGTCAAGAGTCAACAAATTCCTCACTCAGGGGAAAAGGAAGTGGATTATTAACTGGTTTAACTATTTTTCTGCTGGACATAGTACGTTAAAGGCAAAACTGACATAAAATCACCAGAATACCTTAATTTTCAAACATGACATATCACAACTTACCATTCCATTTTCCAATTTATAGATCTTAATTAAGATCACTGACCAACAAGTTTGCAAGTTTGCAGTTTGAGCTATCCAGTCAGCCGGAACATAAAAAAAGGTTCATCTTATATATAAAATTCATTGGTCTGTTTGATTGTCTGTTATGCATTCAGACACCCCTGCACCGATTGTGATGAAACCGATGCAAGGTGGTCCAGTTGGATCCTGGACAGGTTTTAGTGGGGTTAGGGTTCCAGTCGGACCTCCCATTGGTGTATGCTGGGCAGAACCAGAAGACACACTAGCAGGTTGAAGTCCTGGTCGGACCTCATATTGGTATATGCTGAGCAGAACTTTGACTTGGGGATTTTGGTCAGAACTTTGACCCAATGAGTCTGTTCTGAGCCTTTCACTGAGTGGTAACATAGGACCTCAGAAGACACAAAAGGGGTTTAAAGTCCCAGATGGATCTCCCCTTAGTGTTTGCTGGGCAGAACTTTAATCCCAGGGAGCCTGTCCTGGGCCTTTCTCTTAATGGATCTGGATGAAAAATTAACAGAGGGGTGGCAATTGGTCTGGGATGCCTAATGTAGTGGTTGGCATTCCTTTCAGACCTCACAACATAGTGCTCCAGGAAGAACTTTGACTCAGGGACTCTGTTCTGTGCCCTCCACTGGATGGATTTGGATGACATCACATAATAAAACCTAATAACTTGAAGATTTTTACCTGGGCAAAGCTGGGTACTTCAGCTAGTTATACATATTTATGAAGTTGTCACTAACTACAAAGTAAAGGCTCAAACAACTAACAAATGATTAAATATTTTATGGAACACAATCAATTAACTTATTTTTGGGACAAATTAATAAATAAAAAAGATAATAACATTTTACTTACAGTATAATATTTAAAAATTATAAAGAGGCCAATAGTATTTAGAAGTGAAATAATGAAAGCAACAATATGTTTGTTTATTGATGCCTAAATTAATCTATTAATCCCTTAAATAATGAAGGTTTTCTCATGCCTGTGCTCAGGTAATTTTCCGACATTAACACTCATCATATTCCAACATAAATATCTATGATTTTTTAACCAGCACAAATTATATCTTTTTATTATAAAGATTCTTTGTATGTTTAGAATTATCAGTAGTCTTTTTACTCATTCTAACATGTCAAAAAAAAAACATATACCAAATTGTCTAAAACATGTTTCAAGAAAGGGAACTAAAGAAAACATGATTTTTTTCTGTCTTATAAACACCATAAATACATAGTTTATAGTTCTTGTTTTATCAATATCCATATTTCCAAAATAGTAAAAAGGATTCTAAGTTTAGATTTTGACAAACAAAATCTGCCTCATATTTTTGCTGCCTTAATTTAAAATCTAACTACATTATGTGTAGGGAGAATATGGTAACCCAACAAGGCCACCATTTTTACCATTTTATAAACTAGATAACCTAATGCATCCCCACCCCATCTGTGGAAAATGTTATTTTGTGTAATGTTTCAGTTATTGGGTAGGATTCAATTAGCTTTGTTAACTGAACGGGTGCTAATTGATCATCAGCCAATATTGATTTAGCCCTGCTTGGGGATTTCTTTTTGGGTCTCCTGAGACATCCACATTAACTGTGCAGTTATTCAGAGCTAATTCCCAGTTAACGCACAAATCAGTGAATTTATCATAGATCCTGTGCATTAATGCCCAATAACTGGTGTTAATGCACATGTTTATTGTGTGTAACTAGGCTATTGGTGAATGCAGAAAGCTAATTGAATTTCCCCGGGTTTTAAAGTCCAAGGGTACCTCCCATTATTATCCATGGTAATTTACCATGGGTAATTGAATTCCCCCATTGTCTGATGATGACTAGACAATAACTACTAAGGGGACATATCATTTAAAAGAGGAGAGTCCCTTCATTCAAGACAGTATGTAGGAGATAGGGCAGAGTATGCCATTTTCTGAGAATGTAGTCAGAATCCCGACAGATTGCAGAGGTAAGTATCAGGGTTAGGGAAAGGCTTAGGGTTAGGGGGAGGGTTAGACAATAAGGAGAGGGTTTGGGTTAAGCTGCGATGGGAGGATTAGGTTTAAGCTACTGGATGGAAGGGTTATGATTAGTCTGCAGGAGCAGTGGGTTAGGCTAAGGGTTATAATACTTACAGAAATTTGTTGGGATTCTGACTGTCGGGATGTCACTGTTAGTATTCTCACTGACAGCATCTGACCGAAGGGATCCCGTACCCAAAGCCCTTCTCCCATATATGGAAAACTATTATTTTCTGTAGTGCTGGGAAATCTGGTGATCACAGGTGTATTCTGTGTTCATAAAATAAAAGTCCTAAATTACAGTCTACAGGCAAAAAAGTAAACTTGTTATGTTTCAGGTATGTTTAACCTCTTCGATCTTTTACTATAAGTTTTGTTATGTAGATATGGTCCATAAGATCCATTTCCACTATGCAATACAGAAATACATGATGTTAATAGAACAAAAGATAATGAATCCCTCGCATTTATCCTCCTTCTTATGCTTCCTTTCTTTTAATTTTATTATTTATCAACTTTCTTTCTTTGTAGGGGAGATGTACTAAGCTTTGTAGAGTGATAAAGTATCAACCAATCAGCTCCTAACTGTCACAATGCAGGCTGTGTTTGAGAAATGACAGGAGCTGATTGGTTGGTAGTTTATCACTCTCCACTTTATCACTCACCAAGGCTTATTACATCTCCCAGAATAACTTTTAAAAATGAGTAGAAGTTGGCATAAGGTCTCCTATACCGACCCTCCTGAGAGCTATATAATAAGGATAGCTCTCGATCATATCTCAAGACAAAACACATTAAGGTAATATTAATTCATAATTATCTTAAAAGACCTACAAATCAATTATGGCAGAGATAATTATTAAGGAGAATTATTTCTAATGTTTATTATAATTTTACATTTAAATTAAAAACCAACATTAAAAATAAAATAAGAAAGGAAATAAATATCACATAACATATTAATTTCCATATATTTAATCATTAATGATGGAATTAAACTATAGTTTGCATGGTTTAAATACATTTCAAGGTAAAATATGGAATAATAATGTAATTTGCTGAAAAATTAAGAGTATCAAATCTCTTAAGTAGTTTTGTTGCTTCCAGGTGTTTTACTTATGCAAATAAGATGCATATTTTGAACAGGAAAGATGCTCAGTGTGGCCGAGTTATCTAGGATTTGAAACGCAGAGAGGGGATGCATGACATGACTGAAGCCACAGTGTATGAGGACATGTCTGTATGCAATTTTATTTGCTTTAAGCCAGGGATGTCTCAAGAGGAGGGGGCTCGTGTGCATTCCCTGTGCAGGACCCCTCCTCTCATCCTGGCGGCCAGCCACCGCAGAATCAGTAGACTCTGGACACTAGAGTGTGCCCAGAGTCTACTGCGCATGCGCAGAACACCGGAAAAATGGCCGTGGCAGCCATTTTCTGGTGTTCTGTGCAGTGCTGACACCTGATGTGGTACCACAGACAGGTAGGTTTTAGATAATATGGGTGCAGGGTGTGTGGTGCGGTGCCCCTGTGGACCCATAGGCCCATGTGCCCTGCACACCCTGCATCCATTCTAGATATGCTCCTGCTTTAAGCAGCCTGTCCACATAAAAACCTCCAAACACTCATCCTGCAAACTAAGGGCCTGATTCAGCAAGGATCGCAGATACGATTACGCACGCAGATGGACGATTGTTGCATTATGGTGCATGCATATGCATCGCAATGAGCATGTGTGAACCCACTACTGTGATCACAGTGTGATTGACAGGAAGTGATCTTTTGGGGGTGGTGACAGGGGGTGGTTGGTGAAACATCGGCATGTCAGTGCATTAGAACACCGTTACAGGGTAAATTACTCACTGCGATGACATATGCAGCCTGAGCTCTCACTGTGTACTGGAAAGTTAGCAATTTCTGAGTAACATCTGACCTTGTGCAACTGTGCGTGAGGCTCTAATGTTACCGATGCTTTTACAGCCTTGCTAAGTATTACGGACGTGGGTAATGGGAAGTGCGTGTCCCTATGATGTGCTGAGATTACATTGCGATCACAGTCATTAGCAGCATTGATTGCACTTGCAATCCGTAGCTGAATTAGGCCATAAATCCCCTCCAGTCACCTAACATAATTTACATGATATATACTGTATTTGAAATATGCTACTTGTTTATTGTATTAAATATATTTAGTTTATGTACATCAGTGTTTCCCATTACCAGAGCCCAGGGTCTCCTAACAGTGCATGTTTTCATGGGGTGGGTATGGGATGCCAGTGCTTGGGATCCCGCCGGTCAGAATCCCAATGCCGGCATCCCGATCATGTTACATTGCCGATGCCTAAAGGTAAGTACTCCTAACCTAACCCCTAACCCTACCCCTAAACTTAGCCCTCCATCCCCACAGCCTAAACCTTTAGTGCCTAAACCTAACCTTCCCTCCTCACACCCTAGACCTAACCTCTCCCTGCATCCTAAACCAAATCCTCACCCTAGTGCCTTATCCTAACCCCTAACCATCTCCCTAACCCCAGTACTTACCTTCTCGATGCTGGTGCTGAGATTCTGATAAGTGTAATGATTCTGACCACATACCGTTTTACAGATCTCCTCAGTATCATACTTATAATAATTAGTTCCACCTGTTTTATTTTAAAATGTGTCAGTTAGTAATGAAAACACCTGTCACTTACTGTACTAGGAGATCTGTAAAACATGTACTATTAGGGGTCTCTGAATACTAGGAAACACTGGTGCACATAAACCAGATATAAGTATTTCATGACAAACAAATGATAAAACAATAAAAGTTTAAATTCTGGTTACATATTCCGGTAACATTAATCACACTTACCGAGCTGAGCAAAGATTTCTCCAGTCTCATTACTGTTCATTGTTAAACAGCCCCGATTATCGACCAGAGTGATGTTCTCTGTGAGCTGGTAGGTCCGTCTCTCTTTGGTGATACCCCCATCACCATCTGCTGCTTCTGCATACTCTATGAACTCTGTGTTGTCCCAGACGTACTTACAGGTGTTGATAAATGATGACTTCCCGTGACCCATATACCCAAAAAGCTGCAAGCAAAGTCGCTTAAAACCCTGGTTACCCCAATTACACCTGTCAAAGCTAAAGTCTTTTATTCTACGTCTAAGTAGAGTGTCACCCATGGCTGTATCTGAGACTGAGATGTCTATGTTCTGTGTACAGATAAATCCACTGAGAGAATTCAAAGTCTTCCTTTTACAATCTTCTGGTACATGCAGTAAACTTTTTATAGACCATTTCTGGGATTTAAGCCTCTCAAATCTATACATTAGCTGTAACTTCCTGCTATATCTAAATGCTGTGTCTAAATTCATTCCACGCTGTTCAGAGCATTTTGTAGATCCCCTGTTATGTAACTGCATGTAACATATTTATTTTCTCTATTTGGACGTCATGAGCATAATACAGTGGAACAATTAATAAATCATTTGGAATTTCTAGGGGACATACATGCAAATGTTATGGTATGTGAGGATCAAAACAAATGATTCAATTGATTACAGAGATCAATAAGACCATAATTAGCATATGCATAGATGACTTTATCATGACTGGTTTTAGCAACACAAACTTCTTTGAAACCATTGACACTTTTTTTTTACCAAATGGCCCTCAAATATTATCTTTGAGATAATAATCTATTTAAAAAAATGATTGAAATTATAAAAATATTTCACTGAGTGGTTATGAAACGTTAAGACTATGTGTAATCAGCGCTGCAACTAGGGGGGGGGGCTAGAGGTGCACGTGCACCGGGTGGGGATTGCGGGGGGGTGAAAAAGCTGACTCGTCCATCTGAAAATGGCCGCCGCCGAAGAGGAGACTTACTGGACCTCTAGTGTCTGTCTCTTCCTTAGCGGCGGCCATTTTTGGATGGCCATTTTCAGCAGATTCCATGCAGGCTAGCCGTCTGCATGGACTCTGCTGAAAACAGCCATCCAAAAATGGCCGCCGCCAAGGAAGAGACAGATGCTAGAGGTCCTACTGGACCTCTAGTGTCTTTTAGCAGAGCGAAATGCACACAGCATTCCCGGAAGTGCCGGGAACGCTGGCACTGCAGGGAGAAGATGCTGAGAGCTGCATCTTCTCCCTTCAAATCCCCTGGCAACGAGTATAAACCCCCCTGGAAACGAGCATAAACCCCATGGCAACAAGCATGTAACTCCTGGCAACGAGCATGGAACCCCATGGCAACGAGCATGTAACCCCTGGCAATAAGCATAAACCCCCTGGCAATGAGCAGGTAATTTTAAAGTAATTAGAAGCATTACTGTGGGGCATAAAATGGTGTCGGGCAAATATGTAAGTGGCACTTTGGTAATAGGCATTACAGTGTGTGGCATAATGTGTAATGGGCATTATGGTGTATGGAATAATGTAAGTCACTATACCAGGGACGTCTGAGTAGTGCACTGCTTTATGGAGGAGGAAGGACAAACCCCAGGTACAGGTAGGGAGGGGGCGCAAAATTGCTGCCTTGCACCAGGTGACAGATATCCTAGTTTCGGCCCTGTTGTAATACACTTTGAATTTTTTTGAAGGAGTGCTGCCTCATCATTTTCTGCACTGAAGTATGCTATTACTTCACAAGGGAGATAATATCACTATGAAATATTTGGGAAGGCACCCATAATTTCTAACTTTTATCCAGAGTGCCAAACCACAACAATATATTTATATATATATTAGAGATGAGCGGATTTGGTTCTCGGAGAACCGAACCCGCCCAAATTTTGCAGATCCGAGTCAGATCTAAGCAGGTGCGGAGTTTCCCACCTGACTCGGATCTCAAAATTGAGGCAAAACCATAGAGTCGGAAATCTTGCGGTTTGCGAGTTTACGTCTCTATGATCTATGTAGTATATAGGGACCACGCGATGGATGCCATTTCAATCCAGCTGTGGAGACTGAACAGGGATGGTGGGTAGTGTAGAGCTGGGAGAGTGGTGATGTGTTCTGTGTCCTGGGCTGGTGCACTGCTGATCCATTCTGGGCTGGTGCTCTGCTGTCTGCTGTGTCCTGGGCTGGTGCTGCACTGCTGATCCATTCTGGGCTGGTGCTCTGCTGTCTGCTGTATCCATCTGGTCTGGTGCAGAATACATCTGGGCTGGTGCTGCGCCTATCTGGGCCCAAGTTCTGGACTCCCCAAAAAATATATATATTTAAAAAAAATAAAAAAAAATAAAAGTGTCTTTTAGTGTAATATTTTTCTGTGTGTGTGTTAGGCTTAACCGCACAAGATCCAGCCAGCAACACAAGTTGCAGCCTAGTGCTGCTCGACTCCAGTCATGATCAATCGCTGCTCTGGGCCTAAGTTCTGGAGCATAGAAAAAATAAAAATAAATTGTCTTTTTTTATCTTTAACTTTAACTGTCTGTGTGTGTCCGTGTATCCAGCCAGCAATGCAAGTTGCAACCTTGTGCTGCCTGACTCCAGTCGTGACCAATCGCTGCTCTGGGCCCAAATTCTGGAGCATAAAATAATTTAAATAAATTGTGTTTTTTTATCTTTAACTTTAAGTGTCTCTGTGTGTGCGTGTATCTTAGAAAAACTCAGGGAAATCATTGCAAAAAAGGGTAAATTGCTAAATGGCTTACTCCACTTGGAATCTCCTCGGGATTTGTGATTTCGGACAATACCACCAAAATTGTGAGAGCATTACATGTGGGCGAATTCCAACACCTCCCATGTTTTGCTCACACAATTAAGTTGGTCAGTAAAAAGAAAGGTCACAGTCTTTCAGTCCAGTTGATAATGGACTATAGAAGTAATAAAAAATACTGTAAAAAATACAGGTGAGTATAGTGAATTTAATAAATACATAACTACTAAAGTTCAGAAAGTAGAATTAGAAATAATAGAAAGAAAGACTAATAAATTTAAAAGAGACAAACAAGATTACGATTTAGGGAATATATGAAGCTGACCCTAAAATCAGGAAGAAAAGCCCAGCATCGGGCCTGTTTTGAAACCCAAATTAGTACCCGCATGAAGAATTAAAAAATCAGAAGTAGATTATAAAACAGACCCTTCAAGGGTCAAACCACAGTGGGACCCTTTGCCACCACGATGACAAAGGGTAACCATGGAGTACTAATTAGCCGATTACAAATTATTCTCCAGCTTTGAGGAATTGGTTCAGTACACTGAATACATTGCATGGTAGAGAATTTTCATCACCAATTAGGATACCTGTTTTAGGGGGACACAAGACAGGGTTTTTTGGGGGGGACAACAATCAGGTACAATATACCCCACCCTTCTCCGGAATAAGATACCAAGAAGATGAGGTAAAAAAGGGGGAAAAGGGACCATGCAAAAAGAGAACGTTGTTCTAGAACCAAATAAAAAGGGGATATTTAATCTATCTCATCTCCTTTTGACGTGTTCAGATGAACAGTTGGCGAAAGGGTTATCTTTTGCTCCAAATGTAAGTTGTAAAAATTTTAATTTTCAAATAGATCTTAGTTTATTTGCACGGAAATTGACCCTGAAATGACATTTTATGAGGCAAAGTAACAATTCTCTTGCTCCCTTATGAAATTTTGAACAGGATACACCAACAGTATGTCCTCTTCTGGGTTAAAATCTGGTCAGTATATTATCCTGTAGAATCAAGAGGTTCACACATTGATATGTTCACTCAATTAGTGAAGAAAGACTTTGAGAAATTATGTGCTACTACCTCAATTATGAGCAGGAATTTGACTACAGTAGAAAACCACTCTTTAAGAAAATTGGTAGAAAATAAAAATATAGTTGTTAAAAAGGCAGAAAAGGGAGGGGGTACCGTGATTTTAGATCATATTGATTATGAAAAAGAAATGTTGAGATTATTATCGAATGAAAAACACATGTGCAATTAAAAAGGGATCCTACGAAAGAATATTTAAAAGATTTAAAGTCCCTTTTAGACAAAGGGATACAGTTTGATGTTTTAACCAATGATGAGTATCAATACTTGTATAACATGTATCCACGTATAGCTAATATTCATTACTTACCAAAGATACACAACAATCGGGACGCACCACGCGTTTGACCGATTGTATCTGGGATAAATTCTCTGGGCTCTAGAATCTCAGAATACGTGGATATTTTTTGGAAACCTTATGTTGTGCAGTTGGATACATATATTAAAGATTAAACGCATGTGCTACAGATATTAGACACATTCAAAAGGGAAAAAGGTTATTATTGGGATACAATCGATGTTTAATCATTGTATACTTCTATCCTCCACATTGAATGTATAGCCAAGATTGAAGATGTCTTAAAATTGAATCCTAATATGTCCTCAGTTAAAATTGGGGTCATTAGTGAATGTTTGGAATTTGTACTCAAATATAGTTACTTTACTTTTTTAGATGTCTTCTACTTCCTGATATGTGGCTGTGCGATGGGGACCATTTGTGCACCGACCGTAGCTAATTTATATATGGGAGAGTGGAAAAACAATATGTTTTAACAAGATATTTGCAGTTCGGATTCTGTGGAATCCGAACCACTGAGAACAGTGGGGATACGATTCCACTCGAGCCGAGGCTCGGGTGTTCCTGCTGATGTGGATCCCCACTGCAAGCCTGATGTCAGCACCCTGATGTTGGATCTCGTGAGAGTGCCAAACTCACGCGAGAGGCGAGAGTTCACCTCTACATAAGGCGCCATTTGTCCTGCACGGTCCGGACTGTGTGCTACTCTGCAACTGGGTGGGTTGGCTGAGAGGGGGTACACTGATCACTGGCTGAGTGGCTGTATAGGGGGACACACTGCACGCTGATGAAGCGCTACACTCTGCTACGTGGCTGCGCTGGCAAAAGTGACTGTGTATTAGGGCACACTGCACACTGATGTATGCTTTACTCTGCTGATTAAGGCTCACAAGTGGCTGTGACTGTATAAGGGGGCACACTGACTGCAAAAAGTGGCTGTGTGTAACAAAAAAAAAAGAAAAAAGTAAAAAATAAAAACTTATTTTGTGGTACTGTACCTCACTGTGTAAGTGTGTATACAAGCATCATGACTTTGTTGGCCATAGCCCTCTGTGTATAAAAAATATAAGCACTGTGACTCTGTGGGCCATAGCCCTCTGTGTATAAAAACTACAAGCACTAAAGATTGCATCAGCTGCAAAGAAAACTATCCTATCCCAATGGATCTCTACTGACACTCTAACACTCAATCTTCTACACCCTAGAATATCGTACCTATTCAATATGGATTGGTAAGAATTATCTCTTAATAAAGATAAAGGAGTAGAGAAATTTTTTGACACCTGGCTACCGTATGTCCATACATTACCGCCTCAGGTCAAAGATACGCTCCGTGCTGCAGTCCACCTTACAGCTTGGTACAATGAAGAAACCCTGTCTACAGGTTCTACCCCCTTTTAGGTTTTGTAATACTATGTTACTCATGGATTTAGATATGGTTTACTGCTGTACACCTACTGATGTATTATCATTTATTGACCATTATATTGTAATGTTTGTTGTAGTCTTACAATAAAATAAAATGGAGATCTGGATTCAGAACAATGCGATTTCCTTATACGCGGAATAGATTATATTTTGACACACAATTACATGTAGTTTGATGGGAATTTTTATTTGCAGCAGAGAGGGACAGCAATGGGGACCAAGTTTGCCCCAAGTTACGCAAACCTCTCCATTAGCCATTGGGAGGACAACAAGATCTGGTCCTGTGCGGGACTTGGGGCAAACTTGGTCCTTTGGAAGAGGTATATAGATGATGTGTTATGCATTTTGAGAGGGGATGAATTATCTTTAACACAATTCCTTGATTACATCAATGACAAGGATAGGAATCTAAGATTCACCTCCAATTATAGTAGAACCAAGGCAGTATTCTTGGACCTCGAGATTTTCGTTCAAGACTTTAAGTTATACACTAAGACACATCATAAACAAGTGGATGTCAACAGTTATATTTTTGCACACAGCAATCACCATCCGAATTGGATAAAGGGGATTCCGAAGGGGCAGTTTACACATTTACGACGGAACTGCACCAATATATCTGACTACATAGAACAAGGTACTGATTTCAAACAAAAGTTCAAGGAGAAAAAATACAATATGGAGGTAGTAGAAGAAGCATTTAAACAGTTAGAAGCTACACCAAGAGATATATTGCTTGATCCTTCCATCAATGTTTTAGCAAACACAAATGAGCAGGATAAAGTCTATTTTGTGACACAATATACTGGAGCATCACATAAAGTGAAGCAGATATTAAATAGACACTGGCACATCTTGGGCATGGATAATAACCTTAAAACCACAAGCTAAACCAGACCTAGTTTTTCGCAAAGCCCTGGATATTAAGAGCAAGCTAGTCCGCAATCATTTAAGGGTAGACAAAGGAAACAGACAAGTCACCCTCGAAGGTAAGAGCATTAGAGAGGCTTTCTACCACTGTGGGAGATGTGGAATTGCACTAGATTAGGTTATAAGAGTACGAAACCCACCTGCAAGACAGTATCTCACCAGACCAAAAAGGAATTCAAAATCAGAGGAACCCTATCATGTGATAGTGACAATTTAGTGTATCTTTTGGAATGTCCATGCGGACTACAATATATAGAACGCACGATAAGACCTTTGAAAGTCCGTACATATGAACATTTGAGAAACATTTTGAGGGGCTTTGACAATCACAGTGTGTCATAACATTTTAAAAGTACTCACAATTGCTACCCGAAAGGCCTTACATTTTTAGGGATAGACAAGATGAATTATAACTAGAGGGGAGGTAACAAAATAAAACAAATAGACAAATTAGAAAGCAGGTGGATTTATGTTCTGCAAACATTACACCCTGAAGGTTTAAACATAGATCCTTAAGCAAATGAAGCTAGTCGCATGTTCCACCCGCATATACACCTTCCAATCAAGACACATGGACAATCCCATTCACCATATTAGTGTCCTAGTTTGACTTGCTAAATCTGGAGCTTCCAGTGATGCCTTAACCCATTTATCAATCCAATTACTACATATATCTCATTCACCAATTCATCAGATCATATTACCATTAGTCTATTGATCTATTCATATCAACTCTAAATATGTACCTCTATATTTATATTCAATCTAATTTCAGTATGCAGTCATTACTATATACTGTACCTATTTAACCACATTAAGTTTATTGATTATTATGCAGAATATTAAATTAAGAAATGAGTTCACCTAATTAACAATTACATAAAAAGAATGGCTTTTTTCCTTACATCTTATCCTTTTTTTATATCAAATGCATAAAATGCATTGGTACATAAACTCCATTTTCACTTATGGACAGAGAAATTTTCTTTATATACAGTGTTTTTATTTATATACACTATGTCCTTCTCCCAATTCTGCTCTGTTTCTTCATCATTTAGTAAGCATATATATAGGAACCCCCTCCCTTTGCTTTACTAACCACCGCGATCAGTGGATCAGAAATATAACCACTGGTTGATATGTTTTTTTCGTGTGATTAAACACACCAAAGATGGCCGCCGCCATCACTGCAGACCAACTGCAACAACATCACCCCAAGGTCAGGTTATACTATAGGCAGACTCCGCATACCCACATAGGAGAAGACACAATCCTGCCATTGAAGCTTCACCTCTACATGTCCAGGCACGCAATGTGCGCATGCGCACATCACGGAACCCGGAAGTGCGGCTCACCATTCTGGCGCCATTCATATGATACTGATCTATAAATAGATGGTACGGTCACAATAAGGATCTTTTGCCCTTGAAGAAGTCCCACAATAGGGATGAAACACGTTGGCACATTATATGCACATGACTACAATTTATGACTATACTACCTACACTGTATGGTTATTTTATTTTCCAATAAATTAGTGATTTTAGTCAATACTGGCTTATCTTCATGCTGCATAATTATGGGTCCCTCGGTCACATGCACTTAGCCCACCTGGATGCAAGGAGGAGTCAGACCAGCAGACATTCACCCTGGGTAAGTAGGTCTCACTTACCTTATACTGCAATATAGTGTCATAAGGCATCCTGATACTGCGTTTCCTATTTCCGAGGTGGCATTGATTACAGAGGAGGTGGCACCCACAGCATACAGCTTTCATCATAACAAAAGTTCTCACTGCAATATCCAGCCTACAGTTTTTGCCTACCTGATCAGCCAGATAGACTGACAGGACTATACATCAATTGCATAAGGACAGATGGTCCCAATTTCTGGCACCATATAAAGCCTCCAGTACATCATATTTAATTCACAACACCCAGCCTACAGTTGATTCCCACCAGAATCAGAGAGACTGATTATTCCAAATTATAAAGACATCGTTCACGATTATCATTGGACGAATTCCTCATTAATTATTTATCAACCTCCAGCCTCAAGTTATTGCCCACCTGATGTCATATATTTATTTCCAAACACCATAGTTAAAAAGATTAGAATACTTAGATCACAAATCCTCATATTCTTTTTTGACATTTATACACCCCTCTACCATGGAGCGCTTTTCTCTTCTTTTTTGTATTTTTACAATAAAATATGTTATAAAAAAAAAATACAAGCACTGTGACTTTGTTGGCCATAGCCCTCTGAGTATACAAAATCTAAGCACAGTGACTATGTGGGCCATAGCCTTCTGTGTATAAAAAATCTAAGCACCATGACTTTGTGGGCCATAGCCCTCTGTGTATAATAAATATAAGCACTGTGACTTTCTGAGCCATAGCCCACTGTGTACAAAAAATACAAGCACCGTGACTGTGGGCCATATACATAGGCGTCTTTATAATGGGTGCAGGGTAGGGTGTGCACCGGCCACTTTTTGTGTTTTGTGTTTTGGTTTTGGATCTGGATCTTTCTTCATGTTTTGGATCTGGATTGATTTTGCCAAAACCACCCTTCCGTGTTTTGGGTTCTGGGTTTTGTATTTTGGATCTGTATATTTTTGGAGAAAAGCATAAAAACATCTAAAATCACAGAATTTGTGGGTTTTTCTGCTCCAATGCTATTATTAACCTCAATAACATTAATTTCCACTCATTTCCAGTCTATTCTGAATACCTCACACCTCACAATATTGTTTTTAGGCAAAAGGTTGCACCGAGGTAGCTGGATGACTATGCTAAGTGACACAAGTGGGCGGAACCAACATGTGGCCCATCTAGGAGTGACACTGCAGTGGCAGACAGGATGGCAGTTTGAAAAACTAGGCCCCAAACAGTACATAATGCAAATAAAAAAAAGAGGTGCAAGATGGAATTGTCCTTTGGCCCTCCCACCCACCGACTGTGGCTGAAATAATTGGTTTGTTTGGGCCCCCACAAAACAAGCTGGCAATTAATCTGTCCCTGCACAAACTGGCTCTATGGAGACAAGATGTCATCCTCATCCTCCTCATCTAACGATTCCTCACCCTCTTCAGTGTTGTGTACATCCTCATCCTCACAGAGTATTAATTCGTCCCCGCTGGAATCCACCACCACAGGTCCCTCTGTACTTTCTGGAGGCTGGTCTCCCCGGAAGAATAGATAATACATTTTGATGAACATCATTTTCTCCACATTTTGTGGAAGCATCCTCTTACGCCTTTTGCTGACAAGGTTCCCAGCTGCACTAAACACTCTATCGGAGTACACACTGGAGGGGGGGCAACTTAGGTAAAATAGTGCCAGTTTGTACAGGGGCCTCCAAATTGCCTCTTTTTCCTGCCAGTATAGGTACTGACTGTCTGACATACCTATTTGGAAGCTGTAATCCTCCACCATTCTGTCAATGGTGACAGTTTCATATGCAATGACAGTAGACATGTCAGAAATTGATGCCAGGTCCTTCAGTCCAGACCAGAGGTCCAAACTTGGTCCTGTCTGCCCTGCATCACTTCCAGCTGGTTGCTTAGGAAACCTAAGTTGTTTGCTAGCAGCCCCAGTTTGCTAGAGAAAATGAAGAAGGAGCTGTTGAAGTGTCACTTTCCGCTTCAGCTCACAGTGTTTTTACCAGCAGGTCTTTGCACTTCTGCGGTCTTGTGTTGCCTGGAAAGAGAGACACCACATAGGCTTTAAACTTAGGATTGTACACGGTGGCCAAAATGTAGTGGTCTGATTTCAACAGATTGACCACCCTTGAATCCTGGCAAAGTGAATGAAGGGTTTCATCCACAAGTCCCACATGCTGAGTGGAATTGCTCCATCTTAGCTCCTCCTTCACTTTCTCCAGCTGCTTCTGCAAAAGCGTGATTAGGGGAATGACCTGACTCAAGCTGGCAGTGTCTGAACTGACTTCATGTGTGGCAAGTACAAAGGGCTGGAGAACCTTGCACAACACGGAAATCATTCTCCACTGCGCTTGAGTCAGGTGCATACCCCCTCCTTTGCCTATGTCATAGGTGGATGTATAGGCTTGAATGGCCATTTGCTGCTCCTCCATCCTCTGAAGCATATAGAGGGTTGAGTTCCACCGCATCACAACCTCTTGCTTCAGGTGATGGTGGACAGGTTCAAGAGTGTTTGCTGGTGCTCAAGTCTACGGCATGAAGTCGCTGAATGGCGAAAGTGGCCAGAAATTTTTCGGGCCACTCAAAGCATCTCCTGCACGCCCCTGTCGTTTTTCAGAAAATTCTGCACCACCAAATTTATTGTGTTAGCAAAACATGGGACATGCTGGAATTTGCCCAGATGTAATGCCCGCACAATATTGGTGGCATTGTCATATATCACAAATCCCCAGGAGAGTCTAAGTGGGGTAAGCCACTGGGCGATGATTTTCCTCAGTTTCTCTAAGAGGTTGTCGGCGGTGTGCCTCTTACTGAAATTGGTGATACACAGCGTAGCCTGCCTTTGTAACGAGCTGGCATTTCTGAGGTGCTTTTACTGGTGACGCCGCTGTTGTTGCTGCAGAAGGCCAAACATCTACCCAGTGGGCTGTCACAGTCATATAGTCCTTAGTCTGCCCTGTTCCACTTGTCCACATGTCTGTGGTTAAGTGTACATTATGAACAAATGCATTTTTTAGAACACTGAGGACACTTTTTCTGACGTCTCTGTACATTCTCAGTATCGCCTGCTTAGTGAAGTGGAATCTAGATGGGATTTGGTACCGAGGACACACTACCTCCATCAATTGTCTAATTCCCACTGCACTAATGGCGGATACTGGATGTACGTCTTATACCAACATAGCTGTAAAGGCCTCAGTTATCCACTTTGCTTCAGGATGACTGCTGTCATACTTCGTCCTCCTCACTAAGGACTGTTGGAGGGTCATTTGCTTAGTAAAAGAAGTGGTGGTGTTCCTACTTCTTCTCTGATATGATGAATGACTCGCAGCAGCAACAGCAGCAGCAGCAGTTGGCGTAGCAATGCAGGATCCTCCCAAGGAATCCCGGATAGGAGAGTCAGTCATGCCAGTGACATGGCCTGCAGGACTACTTACGATCCTGACTGTGGAGGAAATTGAAGAGGACGGAGTTGATGGTGTGGTTTGCAGGCACTTGGATACAACAGGAAAAAGGGATTTACAGTAGGTGTCCCTCAACTGCTTATGGTCTTAGCCACAGTTTCTGAACCTGATGGTAACTTTTTATGAATGGACTGCAGGTGACATATAAGGGAGGATGTTCCTAGGTGGTTAACATCCCTAACCCTACTTATTTCAACTTTACATATGGTACATATGGCAAGACAGTTGTTGTCCGGATTTGGATAGAAATATTGCCAGACCAAAGAGGTGGAATGTTTGGTCTTCTGCCCAGGCATGACCGTGATGGACTTTTTCATCCCACGGACAACAACTGTCTCCCCTGGTGCCTAATTTAAACTACATCACCATCTGAATCCTCCTCATCAACTTCCTCCTCAGCACCAGTTACACCAATATCCTCATCCTGTTGTACTTCAACAGTGACATCTTCAATTTGAATATCAGCAGGTGGACTGTGGGTGCTCCTTCCACCACTTGCAGAGGGTGTGCAAATTGTGGAAGGAACCACCTCTTCCCATCCAGTGTTGGGAAGGTCAGGCATCGCAGCCATTGCCACACTTGGACACTCCATGGGGATTTGTGATATCTTCTTAGAATTAGAAAGCACAGTTCTTTGCTGTGCTTTTGCCAGCTTAACTCATTTGATTTTTGTAGTGGGAGGAGGGCTTCCATCATCATGTGAAGCTGAACCACTAGTCATGAACATACTAGGGATCGACCTTAGCCGTTCCTTGCCACTCCGTGTCGTAAATGGCATATTGGCAAGTTTACGTTTCTCTACAGCTGATTTAAATGTCTTTTTCAAGGTCATTTTCCTGAACTTTGCCATTTGGGATTGTATGTGCCCTCTACTATGACATTGGGCATCGGCCTTGGCAGACGATGTTGATGGCATGTTATCGTCTATGTCATGACTAGTGGCAGCAGGTTCAGAACTAGAAGGAAGTGGTTCTTGATCTTTCCCTATTTTATTTTTATCGGACAAATTTTTGTCCTCCATTTATGTGATATTGATGCACGTGCGGCTATGGCGCACACAAACACAGAAAAATATATATTTTTTTATTCCGTCACTTTGGGGATTACACCACCCTTCAAAAGATGAGTGAGCAAGCCCTTGATTTATGACACAGACGCACGCTTGGCGCTGCTACTTTGTTCATTCACGTGCGGCTATTGTGCACACAATTCACAAACACAGAAAAATATTTTTTTTTTTTTCCCGGCCATTTGGGGGTTACACCATTCTTCAACAGACAAGCCAGCTGGCCCTTGATTTATGACACAGGCGCACGCTTGGTGCTGCTACTTTGTTGATGCACGTGCAGCTACTGCGCACACAAATCACAAACACAGAAATATTTTTTTTTTTTGGAGTGCACTTTGGTGGTTACACCACCCTTTAAAAGACGAGCCAGCTGGCCCTTGATTTATGACACAGGTGCATGCTTGAGGCTACAACTTTGTTGATGCACTTGCGGCTGCTGCGCACACAATTCACAAACACAGAAAAAAAGAATTTGAAATATTTTTTACGGCACTTTGGGGGTTACAGCACCCTTCAACAAATGATTGAGTTGGCCCTTGATTTATGACACAGGCTCACGCTTGGCACTGCTACTTTGTTGATGCATTTGCGGCTAATGCGCACACAATTCACAAACACAAAAAAATAGTTTTTTTATTTTTTTGGAGTTCACTATGGGGGTTACACCACCCTTTAACAGATGAGCCAGCTGGCCCTTGATTTATGACACAGACGCATGCTTGGCACTGAAACTTTGTTGATGCACATGCGGCTACTCCGCACACAATTCACAACCACAGAAAATAATATATATATTTTTTTTTGGAGTGCACTTTGGGGGTTACACCACCCTTTAACAGATGAGCCAGCTGGCCCTTGATTTATGACACAGATGCACGCTTGGCGCTGCTAATTTGTTGATGCATGTGTGGCTAATGCACACACACTTCACGTAAACAGAAAAAAATAAATTTTTATTTTTTTTGCAGCACACTTTGGGGGTTACTTTGACAGATGAGCCAGCCGGCCCTTTACTTATGACACAGGCGCACGCTTGGCGCTGCTACTTTGTTGATGCATGTGCGGCTACTGGGAAGAAGGAATAATTCTGTCTTTCTGAAAACAGAATTCAAGATAACCATCTCTGATCTCTACAGGCCATAAATTTTGGGGAGGAGATGGATCCTTCATTTTCAGATGGTCAGACTCAGTCAAGCCAGGTCACAGGGTATAAATCATTTTAGGATGGGTGAGGGCAGGGATGTATGGTATGTGACTGGTTTCTAAATCCCCATCCACCCTGTTTCAAGACCCCCTATTTCCTATAGACAATATGTAGAAGGATGTGTCCAATTTCTTAATGTCCTGTGTACAGCAAAGAAATAGATAAAACCCCCAAGGGTGGGGGCCAATGCAGCTATGAGGGTATAACTGTGCTTCTCCCTTAATGATAAGTGTTCTTGTGCCTAAGGAGAGTCCTGACGACTGGCCTGGACCCTAATGTTCATGTGTCTTCTTCACAACAGATTCTAAGAGGTGCAAAGAATCTGATTTTTTTATAATTTTAATTCCTTTTATTTTCTGAAACTTTTTTGTGATATATTTGTATTGTCCATATTTTTATTACCTTTTTCTGTAACCAACAACCTTGGAAATATTTTTAAGATTAAAAATTCTTAATCCAGTGTATTATCTGTTTTCTTGTCGAATTCATGAACCTGTGAGGTCAATGCTATGTACCTATATGTAAGTGAGTGTGCAATATTGATATTTGAGGGGAGAACCTAACTACTCCCGTGAACTTCGTTTGTGGTGGCAGTACCATGCTAGATTATCCACATGTGCTGAGGTAACCATAAGTCCCTGGTAACGATTCTCAGATTGAGGTATCTGGAGATTCAGCCGACTGGTCATGACACACAGTTTGTAGAGTAATGGTGCATACACACAGTCAGATTTAACAGGATGATAAGAATGATATTGATATATTGTTATCGATCATATTGTCCTGTTTTTGGGCCTTTCCAACCTCCAAATGATGGTAGATGTGTGGGAACAGATGGTCGATATACTGGTTACTATAGGGACCCACGATCGTCGATTGTGTGTCATTATAGTTGTTTAGGGGTTGGTGCATGTGCTGGATGTATGAAATCGAACATCCAGCACATGAAGGATGATCAGACTATGATATCTGATCGTTGTCTGATCGCTCCATGTGTACGAAGCTTTAGGGGCATATTTACTAAAGTGAGAGTTTTTAGAAGTGAGGTTTAGAAGTGATATTGCCCATAGCAACCAATCAGATTCTACAGTTCTTAACATTTAACTAGCACCTTCTAGAAAATAATACAGATGTGCCCAGCTAGTTTGTTGCACCATACGCCATGTTGCATGCCATGCTTGGTGTGCCACACACTACGCCAGGAGTCACGCCACACAGAAAGTTTCATTCAGGAATGTAGCATAGCACTGAAAAAAAAAAGTCATAATGTGTAATACAACTTTTTGTCCACCAGGTGTCACTTTTTCCCAAACTACACAGGACATGCATCTGATTTCCAATGCATTTTCTATATCTCCGCCTGATGATACTGTAGGCTGACAGAAGCAGTGATTCTGTACAATATACTGTAGTACAACATTTTCCTCATGGAATCAGGGCTGTAGAAGAATGTCTAATAAAGTTTTAAATCATTAAGTGTGTGAGTCCTGTACTTTTATATAAAAATATTTCTTCTAAAACTCACTTCTAAAAACTCGCACTTTAGTAAATTTACTCCTAAGTGTGAGTTTGTCCCAAAACTAACAAATGTAAAAGTTTTGGTCCCTCCCAAAAGCATAACCAGCTCCAGACTCTTTAATCTGGCTCTTGTTAAAAAAAATACAGGGGAAAAATGTGTATGGTTCTCCTATATTTAATGAAACAGCGCCAGGCTCTTGGACCCATCCTGGTTCTAAATATATGGGGAACATAATGAGTAGGGACCCCTGTATTTTTTAGAAATAGCACTGTGCTCCAATAGCAGGGGTTGTGGTAATGCTACAGCTATGGGATACACTTGATGGGGTACCCCTGGCAGTAACAATCATCCACCCTAACTAGTCAACCTAAGCTGGGGATTCCTGGGGAAGAGGGGACCTCCAGTAAAGGGGTCCCCCCTCTCCAGGACACCCAAGGCATGGCATGAAGCCCCAGGTTATCCCCAACACCCCGACTCTTTGGTTGCTGAGTTGATAGTGTTAAAAATAGTTCATATAATATTGTTCTCTACAGGAGAACACACCCACATGCTGCTACTTGGAAAACAACGTGTACCAGCATGTGGGGCATTAAAGGCTCACTTGTACCTCTAGTTCACCTGCAAAAGAAATATTACAATAGACAAGACTCATACACTGTATGTTTTAAATTTTATTACACATACTGTACATACAACACTCATTCAGTCACACTCACACTCACCTGCACTTATACTACATACTTATCTTGTCCCAAGCGCTGGTGGGCCGTGAGCTTGATTATATCACTTATTGTTAGGGGTATGGTTGTATACAGGTAAGTTGTCCACCTTCTTGCTCTGGTGGTTACCACTCCGAACCCTCAATGACTGGAACTTCAGTCTCATCTGCTATTGTATCTCTATTCTGTTTTTATCCTGTTTGTTACCATAATAGAGATGTCATGAGAGTAAATCTTGTAGTGGAGCTCAGATATCAAATATACAGTAGACCCATAACCCTCAAGTCTGTTAACATCAGTTCCTGTTTAATGTACTGCATGTAGAAAGGTAACTGATATCAAATTGAAAATTATAAATAAAAGTTCAATTGACCCACACAAGGAGGAAAAGATGAGAGACGAAAGATTATCCCTTGAAAATTCCTGGGGCTGCAGTGACAGATATCTGTTATGTACATGACAGATTTTTGTGAACAATGAACGATATTGCATGACATCATTCAGGGAGTGGATTTTTTTATGTTTCTATTCCTTTTCATTAAAAATATCATTTGTCATTCGTTGTTTCCGTGACAGATATTTCTAACATGCTGGAGAGACAAAAGACAAAATTTGTCGGCCGCGGGAGTGTGCATTTTCCTCGTTCATAGCCTTTCCATTAGGAGATAAATTGAACGACTGAACGATAAATCAATCGTCGTTCAAATTTATCTGCTAATGGATAGGCCCCTTAAGTGAATGGCACAGATTTGTCTGGATGAGCGTTTCAAAGATAATGTACTAAAAAAATTACTGCAGCTTAGATATACAGCCATTTGTGTACCCATGAAATGTGCAAAGTGTGTGATACACATCGACCCCTTGGTTCAGGGGGCCTAGACTGCAACCCTACACCACATAATTATACCTACCACTCCAAAATCCCATGTGTACACTGTAGCAGCAGAAATCCTCCCCCAAAATGGCACGGTGGCCATTTTACTGGACATTTACGCATGAGCAGGAGAGAAGTCACAGGCAATATGGTAACTGTGTCATATACCTTGAGACCTGCGCATGCACTGTAAACTCTAGCACAATGCCACAGTCTAATGCACTGCAGAGAATAAAAGGACCACACAGAGGACCTCATTCAGACCCAGTCACAAGCGCTGAGTGCTCGCAACCGGGTCAATGTTTTGGCCATGCGCACGCGCAGTAGCCGCACTACACGTGCAGCAAGCCCCAGAGCGAGTCGGCATCTTGTCCTGTTGGGAGAGAACTCCAGCCTCCGGCTCCGGCTACACCGCGTCGCTGCAGAGAAGGAGCCCGGTGAACACTGGTTGGCCGTTTATTTATTCTAATATAAGCAGGGATTTGTTATTTCTTTGATTCTTACGGAGTCACGCCGGACAACGTTATTTTCCCAAAGAATATCATAAAGTTTTTACACTTTAATTCAAAAAGCATTTGTCACCAAAACCGCCGGTTACAAGGCTTTTCAAGTGCTGTATGCGGACAATATTGTATTTACTTTATATTTTCAATGCGTAAAAACTACAAATATGAGGAAATTCTGGCCCGATTTAGTAATGATACAAAACGTAATGACCGTTTAGTTGCAATGTTTGTAAGGCGGCGGCCGGAAAGGCATTGTTTGAGCCGCTATACGGATAAATGTATACAGAAATGCGTAACTTGTAACCAACCCTGCGTTTGAAGCATTTTATGTACAATGCTTCATAACTATAATAAACAATGGTTTTAAACATTATGTTGTTGTGTGCTTCTTCCATAAACACCGATTAGAAACGAAGAACAAAACAGAGCGTTCTAAATCATAAACATATTTTATTGTAACATAAAAGTATATTTACAGATACATCATCGTTTTAATATCATAGCAGTTGTAATCAAAGTGATGTTTGAAGCAATTAGGTATAATGATTCATTGTTATAATAAACAAACAATTTTTAAACTTTATTACAATACATGCGTTTAAAAACAATATACAATACAATACAAACAGATTATAGACTCAAGCAGTTTAAACTTTATTACAATACATAGGCTTAAAAACAATATACAATACAATACAAATAAGTTATAGACTCAGCCACGGGTGTCCTGGAACATTTCTACAGTTCTTTTTCTAGGCAGTAAGTAACCATGTGTCGTTGTTAACTCGGGGGTGCTTAAAACATTTAAACGTCTCTTCTTATGCGCTTGTAGCGACGGTGGGGTTGGTTAATACCCATCACCAACGGTATATGTTTCTGCCTTTAAATGGTCTAGGTGCAGCCTATTGGACGTGTTGCCGACCACGGTGGATGGTATATTTAATTCCGCCATGGCCTGCATAATCTTGGCCCAACTATTCGGCATTTTACGGCTCGACACGCTGTAACTTTGCGTGACGCTTCTTATTAAATCCAGCATGTTGGAGCCCTGTATAGCGTTACCTTTATATAGAAACTCGGCTTTAGCATTCCAGTTTGTGATGTGTTTAGACCCGGTCATTTTATTTAAAAGTATCTAGCTGTTTTTCCTATACCGGTCATTAACACCGTCCAAAACTTCTTGATAAACAGTGTCAGAACCATTTACCTGGTCAGAGTTAGTCGTTTGAGTAACAGTTGGCGTTTAGGGCGTTAAGAGAGTCAAAGTTGACAACTCTCTATCAGACTATTTACTCAACACCAGATATTTCTGCAACGCGGATGTGTAACGCTTAGCCTTATCATACTCCGATAATTCATTACTCTGTAGTATGTTTATGATCTCTGCATCTAGGCCTTGCGCAGCTGTTTTACGTATATCATGATTACCCGGTTTGTTGAGCAAGCACTCTATCTGCTGCTGAGGCACCAGATACATCTTCTCAGTGTATTCCATCAATGATTAGTCAGGAGCCCCGTTATTAATGGTATAGCAAATCCAAGCAAAGACCCAATAAATCCGCCAGACTGTTTCACCAATCGCTTCTTTTTACCAATGGTGCATTTCTTATTACATAGCGATTTTATAAGGTTGCGCTTCTTTTTAAGGTAATTCAACTGTCATTGTGACAATGGTATTTTACCTTTTAGCGTGTGGAGCGCAATCTCACAAATGGCCGTCACCAGATCGTTTGAAGCCGTGGATAAAATAGCGTTTCTTTGAGTTGGTGTCGCTTTTATTAACACTTTTAAAAGCACCCAATTACGACCGCGCCGACATGCTCGCTGATGGTGTCGCTATGGCGAATGACTAAAAGTTGAAGAATTACAGCTTTATAGAAGTATGCTTTTTAAAGACATACACTACCGGTGTAGCCGGTGGGTATAACCCGCTTCGTAAACGGTACTCATCAAGCGTGTTGTTTCTTAAATCAACCAGTAAATACCCATAAGGCGCTCTGGTTGCGTCTTCAAAAGCCTCTAAAAAGAACATCGATTTTCCGGGATACATCTGCCTAGCCAGCATCGTCACTTGCAATTTATCCCTAGGGTTTTTTAAAAGAACCATATATTTTGTATTTAAATGTATAGTTCTGCTCTTTTTACCCTGACAAAACATATTTTGCACAAGGTACATGATACTGAGATTTCTATGGTGTACATACTTTGTGAAAGCTTTCTCAATCTCCGAATTATTACTAGCCGACTCCATCAGATCATCAACCACTGCTAAATTAACCTTATCGGGTTGGAAAAGTTGGTCGTCATTAAAAGTCTCAGGTAGCCCCTCTATAAAGCGCATACCGGGGCAATCGCGCAGCAGATCATCGTACATTGATTACCAGCAAGCATAAAACCAAACAATATTATCGGGAACATGCAAGAGGTGCGTAGCGGAATTATGCAGCATCATTTTCACAAAATAACTTTTACCCGAGTTGGAGGGGCCTGCTAAAATACATGAAAAGGGGTGTTGCAGCCTGATATCCATCTTAAAACCCAAACGGTAGTGTTGTGAAGTTATCTGTATGTTTCCGTTTAGTGAAAATGCACTTTTGCGTTTTCTGCAGTACTCGCGTTTCAATCTGCCAATACCTTTTAAAACGCACTATACTGGGTTGGCGAACCACAATTTTTTTCTGGTCAAAATTGACATGTTACGCATTATCAACATTAAACATGATTCCTTTAACTTTTAAACTGGTCTTTGCATTATTTAAATGATATCCATACGACTTGGGACCCGCTGAGACAAACTCTGTTATATGTGCACCAGCTGTGATTTCGCTAGTCAGTTCGCCTAGATAATCACCCAATGGCGGATTCTAATCACCGGGCCTGCTGACAAAATGACAGAGTCTGTATCGTGCAACCCATCCAGCAGTTTGTGCAGCTCAATACCAGCATACGCCGTTGTTATTGCAGCTATAAAAATATTACAAATATGCGAGCTGGTGTAATGATCTTTGGCGTATTTCCAATTCACCATCACCGCATCGTCATCTATGAAGTCTAAAGCAGACACTTCATAGTGGGGCAAAAATGCGTATTCAAAAAGTTTGTCGGGTTCGGACACGATCACCGTGTTGGCCAAGTTACACCATTGTGCAAATTTACCCCAAAGACTATTAAGGAAGAGTTTTGAAAGTTGGCACTTAACCGGATTAATATGAATATGATCCGTTTGTAAAGACAAACCTTCACTTTTTTGATAGGCGTCTATATATGCTTGGCATTTCTCAGAGATAACTGGACACCACTCGAGATAACTGGACGCCTCTTGTTTGTCCCTGAGATGTAATTTAATGTACCCTGAAAACAAATCATCAGATTGGTTATCAAAATGCCACACCTCATAGATTTTACACACTTTTTAACCCTTGTCAATGGCTAAATTTAACTCTACAGTACACTACGTACCGACGAGCCCTCGTCGGTCCGTTCACACGTCTCTTTCTGCCCAGACTCGCAGCATGTTCGACATAAGGGAAACATTAGTTTACTGAGCATTTTAACCAGTAAAACCGGAAAGAAAAGCCCAGGCGGAGGGTACACTTTTACTTTGGTGATGCCAAAATATATTGTGATATTGCCAAAGTCTTTATAAATGATCCTGGGATGTTTTACATGATATGATTTGGTTTTGTTGACAAATGGGTACAGTCTGGTAAAATCGTAGTAGTGTATGCGCTTGTCCTGTTGTGTTTGGTGATACAGCTTTATGGCATTTATACAACCGCCGTAAAGTGCAGCACGCAGGTCCAAGGGTTCGGGCAAATCTCTGCCCTTAAGAAACTCCTGTAAACATGCATCCTCTTGTAACATTTTTTTCCACTCGCATTCCCAAATAACATGCACGTGAAGCCCGCACAGTTTAAGAAAGTTCTTCTCACCTGCGTCTTGTGACTCAACTGTCCGTAGGTTGTTTGAGTCACTTTGGGGTTGTAACAAGCGCTACATCCAAGATAAAAACAACCTTGGAACTCAAACACCGTTTGTACACCGTTAATAATGGCGTATCCATCCAGGTAGTAGCTACCGACTTTCTTCTCACCCCCTTGTAACGTGTGTCTTATGTCTATGCCCCCTGTATGTGCTATGTACATTAACCAGTGTATGGCCAGTGTTGAGTAATGCTTCTGAGTCTTATGATAGTTATTGCTCGGTACAAGCGCCAACATATTTCCTTTATAAATCTACATCGGTACATGGCCATACATACCGACGCTAATGTGGTAAGTTGAAACGAGTCAACGTGCCTCTTAACAAAGACAGGGCCTTTTTTTATATACAACAACATCCTTCTATGTCATTGCTAAAACGGAATCTTGGAAGGTCTTACAAGCCCTCTGTAATATTACCACATCCTCATTGCAATAGTGTTTAAGTTCATCCTGGAAGTTAAATGGCTTATGCTTGTATTTCTCATACCACTCTTTGAATTCAGCTAACTCTGATTCCATCATATATTGCGTGCCAAAATGCTGGATATCCGGCATAACGCCTATATATTTTGGTTAGCTCCGGTGTTAAAAAAATGCAGGAAATGGCCTTTTGAGCCCTCAAATCCCATCGCTTTTGGTAAACGACTGAGGAGCATGGGCAAATAATTTAAAGAGTTGATAAATCTTATCTTTAAATTAAGAACCGTAATGCACATCAGTTTACTGCCTTGCACCAGCAGATCGATTTAAAATTTCTCCTTAATCAGCTGTTGCATTACAAAGAACCCATCATAACGACCGGCATTATGGTCTATGAATGTGTACCCCTCAAATTTTGGTCTCATGAATGTTTTTACAAACTCTTCGATACAAGCAATGCCCTGAAACTCCCAGGACTGTTCATCCGCTTGTGTTTGAAACATCCAGGATTGTTCACCCGCTAGTGCTAACACGTAACAGTAATTTGGTATGTGTACACCTGTCTCCTGCATACATTCAAAATCATAAAAAAATATATTTTTTTGTAGGATCCACAGGTTTAATGTTTTGGATATAACACAAATGACCCGCAAAACTGCCAGCGCACACCTTGCAAACAGGACATGTCATTCCCCGACAATTGTGATCGGGGGTGGTGTACAAACCACAGCGGTCGCAATACAATTTTTCAAGACACAGTGTTTTGGAAGATAAACGCTAGAGCCTTGTGCTCTTCTAAACAGTCGGTTGACCTGCAAAACACCCTACACACAGGGCATCTTAGTGCTACATTTCCTGTATCAACACAGGCCTGTCTGAGGCAGGCCTTACAAAAGAAGAGGCAGTCATGATTATTTTTGTGGTGTTACGCTGTGTGGCAAAACTTGCAGAAGAATCGGACACACACAGATGCTTTAATGTCTAATATACCGTAGTAATGGTCATTGTGCCATAAGATAAACAGTATGTTGTCTTTGTATAGACTGTCTGTACAATAATAATACAGTCTGTTCTGTAGTACAGTATCTTAATTGTTGCTTTTAAGTGATTTTCAACACAAGCAACGTCGCTAAAGCTGATCGGCTTATCAAGGGGCAGATTCAAAGCTTTATGAAGCTCAAGAGCATGATCGGGTATAATGATATCCGTGGCATTATCATTGTTCAAAAGTTTGCAGAGACTAGTCGCCAGACACAAATTGTTACGGCTGTTATTGAAATCGTATAAAAAACGCCTGCGTTTCTCAATAATAAGACTGTGTGGTATTCTCTGCAGGCGTCGGCCCATCAGGGCGCTGCCTACGTGGTTCTTGAAAACAGAGATCACAAATTTCAACTCTGTATCAATTAAAACCTCAGAATTACTGTGCAGCGTGTTTGTTAACTGATTCAAAAAACTGACGGCATCTAATGTATTGTGCAGCCTGCGATGTGAATAAATTGCATTGTGTAAGTTTCCTCCCTCCAACCTTAACTGCACACTGTCATTAGGGTCGACATTAACCATCTAGCTGTCGAGCATAGTCGGTATTGCGTCATGTATTGCCCTCATAGCATCTACAAATGATGTAACCCTATCCAAATTGACAAATCGGAAATGGTGGTGGATTTCAGATGCCCTGAAATTGAGGTGGTTTTGTTCGTATCTGTCGATGGATTCTAAAAACACAGGGTGCGTCTCCTCGTTATTACCAGGAGATTCCGGACCGACAAGTATGGGTGATGCTATGGCATGGTCCGTCTGAGATGGTCATCTATCTATGCGGTGCAACGCTGCATTGTCATTCTGGCCGCCAAATCTAAACATGCCATGCCGTCCTAGTCTAAGTTGTTTCTGTCTTGCGTTTATTAAAGCCTGAAAAGCACGCTTTACTTTTAAACATCAGTATGTATTTTTACAGCGCTGCGCTCTATGCTCTGCATGGCGGTTCAATCCACGACCTGTCATAATTAGTCATTTCTTTTTTTTACTGAATGGATGGGCCTGTATGAATGCACCTGTTTTCCTACCTAGTCTGCCCTGTTCTGTTACGCAGCCCATATAACGGTTAATAAAATCATAAAGCATGCTCAGGATGCATTGTCCGCTGCGCATTATTTCAGTGTGTCACGTTAACAACCCCTCCACTATGTGTTTCATGCATGTGAGCTCTCTGAAAATCATGAATAACAAAGCGTGATATTTTAATTTTGATAGTTTACTCACGCCTTCTGCCCTCGCTAGTGTACATGTAGTGGTTTGTTAACCAACACCCGCACCTGTCGTTCCTACGCCCGATGGCCCTGCGACAGCATTGTCCAGTGTGTTTTGCAGTGCTGGATGATGTCTACCACAGACGCCTGATATCCCTGTGACAGCATCATCCAGCACAGCGGAAGGCAGCTCATTCACAGACACACCGACCCCAATGCTTGGGACACCTGAAACACCACCTTCCTCATGCACGTCTCTCGATTCTACATCTGATGCCCAGAACACCTGGGCATCTTGAAGTAGATCATCATCCCGTATCAAAATGGGTTCTGCCTGTGTATCTGGGATGATAATTGTTTCAGATTGGGTGTCTGATATTGTAATAGGACTGACCCGTGCAGATGGCAATATTATAGCTTTATGATTCTTTGTATGCCTGATTTCTTTTTGAGGTGATATTGCTGACCTCTGCGGTAGTGTTAATGCTGGTGCAGGGCACTTGTTCATCACGCCTGTTAACCCTCTTAACCTTTGCGCAATCTGCGCTGGCATTAACAGTAAGACATGGTGCCTGCTCATCATCATCATCCTGACCTGTAACTTCCTGTATTTCTTACAACCATTACAACATTCTGGTACAGTTTGCAATGGCATCAATCACCTTCTTTTAGGGTCTGATTTTCAGTATAACTCAGTCTCCTCTTCAATCATTATTGATTAAATGGCTCATTCACCCAATGCGTTGTGCTTGGCATACCTCTTACCCATCTGTTTGGTTTGATTTTATTGTATAGATGGTTCGTTATCAACAGTGCAGAACCGGCTAGACGATAATGGTTGTTTGTAGGCACCAGTGTACATTGGTTCTCTTTGTCAGCTTCGGGCGCTTGCAGCATTGTTATTCCATCTGCGGTTGTACGGGACTCTGGTACCCCAACCATTTCATCATCCATTATTGCGCAGCACTAATCCACGTGCTCCGTATTATATAGTGCATCTACATCGTAAGCTAAAAAAAAAAAGTTAGATGTGCAGTAGTGCTATACACTTTGCTCTGTAGAAAAATTATCATTTTAGATGCGTGTAATGATTGTATTAATTAACTTACTTTCCATAGAATACTCTCGGGGCAGTTCTGATTCCTGCAATGGCTGTGGACATGCGGGCACACCGCGTTTAAGATTTTCAACAGCTAATTGGCCACACGGTATGGTAGGACTGTCTGTGGAATACAGATGCGTAATTTAAAAACATATCGCAAAATTTACTTACAGGCGATTTGTGTGCTTGGCAAACTGCTCATGAGTACTTACAACTAGTTTGTGACCTCGGCGACGAAGCATACCCCATGTACGGATTCTGGAACATTCCGATATCATCCCCAAATGTGCATTCTGCACCGTATGGGTCGACACTTCTCAGGTCTTGACCGGCAGGACCTGCATAAGATTAATTCTGATTAATTATGCATGAATAAACATTTGTAAAATAAATTTAAATCATGCGGCAGCCGCTGAAGACATATTCACAAGCTTTAACATTTTATATAAATAAATAACTTTATGTAGGCATAGTTAAACAATCTATAGCCACTTATGGCTTAGAGGTCGATATACATGATCTTCTTCATCTTGCAAAAGGCATGTGATCATATCGTCGTCAGAAATCTCAAACACATTCTGGTTTGTTGACTGTTAACAGAATATATTATATTAATATGCAAATCGTTTATATTTTTTACTGTTAACGCATATTTTTACATGTTGTAGATACCTCCATTATTTTTTCTAAGGGTGTGCCTTGGTATAAACGTTATGATGAAAGATCTATTAAAAATACATATTTTATTTATACACGATTAATCCACAGGCAAAAATCATATTTACACAGCGCATATGAATCACAAAAATTAGTGTAAATTTTATTTTAATTACGCTAAATCACACCACCCTGTAATTTTAAATAATGCCATAAAACGTTCATTCGCCATTAGCAAAATAAATCGTTAGCTAATAAAACATGCTGTATAATAATATAAAATGCCATCATATATATTATTTAATTACAGAGTCAGCTAACATACATGCTAATGACTACACTACCAAAACTCGCCACTAGATGCCACTCAAGTCAAACATAATAAACCGCCTATCTTTGAAAATTTCAAATGCTATCCCAACGTTAGCTGTATAGCATGAGTGGAACATTTAATTCATGAAAGAAATTCCAATGTAAACAATGCCAACATATACATATATATATATATATAAATATATAGCATATGAGGTATTACTACACACATTGTGTGCATTAAGAGCATGTTATGTTTGTAATAACGGTTTAATAAACCATGGTATTTAATTTTCTACACAAAACCAATCATATTTACATAATTAATATTAAACAATGCCAATATATATATATATATATATATATTTTACAATGAGGTATTACTATACACATTGGATGCATTATGAACATGCTATGTTTGTAATAACCGGTTACTAAACCATGGTATATTAATTTTCTACACAAAACCAATCATATTTACATAATAAATAATAATAATAATAATAATAATAATAATAAAACAAGAAAAAAACATAGTACATATTAGTACATAATATAGATATATATATACACTTAATTATGCACCATAATTAAAATCAACATGTATATATCATGAAATGTTGCAATGCTAAAACCAGCCACTAGATGCCGCTCAAGCCATGTGTAATACAGTGTCTATCTGAAAATTTAAAATGGTATCCCACGCATTTGATTCACAAATGATATTCCAATGTATAATTCACGCAATATAAGTATCACCAACATATCCATATATATATATATATATATATATATATATATATAGTTAAATATGTAATAAAAACACAATTAAAAGAAGGTAATATTTGTATAAACAAAAAAAAAACGGATATGCAGTTTAACTTCTATATGCCGCACATCCGCAATGCTCCACAATTATTTTAATTACACATGGTCAACACCCGCTAATCATCATATTTACACAACATACTTTAAAATGAATCACATGCATATTAACGTTTGCAAACACATGCATTACCAAGAGATACTGTTAGCTTAGGAATTACCACGCATATATTTATAAACCGCTTGTTATGAAACACAAAAATAGCAGTAACCGTTATAATCACAACTATGACTTTTTTTAAATGTATCACAACCCTAATAATCTAATAAATGTATATACCCGCATATATTACAATTGCCGATATATATATATATATATATATATATATATATAATAACTTTTAAGAACAATTTAAGCATTTTATGAAAAAATATGCAAATTTTCTTCACAAAATATTGCAAGAGTTACTGTTAGATTAGGAATTACCACGCATATATTTATAATCTGCATGTTATGAAACACAAAAATATGCTGATTTTCTACACAGAATATAAAAATAACTTTTAAAAATATATATATACTTACATATGCCTGTATAAGCTTGCTCTGTCTCAGTCTTCAAAATAGTTGTGATTATCAGCAGTCAAACAGCTCCCCTTTTAAAGGTAGAATGTATGAAGTGCCTCCTCTATGGTCATGGTCATCTTGGTCAAAGGGGGGCATTTACTTATGGCAGTTCAAATTTTAACTGAATTATTAAAAATCAACATAAAATTTCACAGGGTGATGATATACTAAAAAAATTTAGGTCTTTATATTGCACAGAGAATTTCCTACCATTCAATTCTAAATATGCTATGGTTTTATAAACTTGGCACAAAATATGGTTAAATGTTTAATCGCCTGATTGCTGATATATATATATATATATATATATATATTCATTGATTTAAATGCGGTATATTAGACATAGTCATGTCTAGTTTAAAAACACGCATGCAATATTTTTACCAATCTGAATTATGTTATTTTATATATATATTTGGATGATGCAATTGAGATTAAAGACAGCCTAACAAGGCGCTATTTCAATTTAATCATACCTGATGCATGATTCCTGCATTTAACAGTGTGCTGATTTAAACTTTTATTTATCATGTCTGGACATGTCAGATTTAGTGTATGCACAGCTTGTATGACAAATATTTCCTCAGAATAATTCTGTTCATAGCCTTTCTGAAATACATCCTTATATTTGGAGACGTGTACGTGCGCACCGGCGGCTAGACGATGTTGTATTTTATTAGTTTTAAAGTATTCGCCGTATGTCGTCTTAAAAACGCGCAATGCGTTAGATGTGTTCACATCACACGGCATACGCTTAATTGTTCTATGATACGTGTTATTATAGCTGTATATGAAGGCCTGTAAAACATCTATATATCTGTAGGTATTCTGTGCTGTTTTTAATTCATAAATGTATATACCAAATCAGATTCCCATTTCTCACAATGCAATAACATTTGTAGGAACTAAAATCTCAAAGTTGGGAAAACTCCCTTCTATAGACATTCCCATGACCTTTTTGACAATCACCCATCTGACCTTAGGCAGATGGTACTCCTAATCGATACAATGCCATTGACCTTTTTGACAATCAATCATCTGACCTTAGGCAGATGGTGCTCCTAATCGATACAATGCCATTGACCTTTTTGACAATCAATCATCTGACCTTAGGCAGATGGTGCTCCTAATCGATACAATGCCATTGACCTTTTTGACAATCAATCATCTGACCTTAGGGAGATGGTACTCCTAAAGCACTTTGTTGTGTGTCCCTGTGAACGGGAGCTCAAACAACAGCTCTATGAAATGAATGGTTATGTATGAATGAGAGATCCTGATTCCCGTTTCTCACATTGCAATGCCATCTGTGAGAATTTACAACCCCCAAGCACAGGTGAAATAGAACAAGCATTTTAACTTTATTTCAATATTAATCATTTCGAGGTGCTGCTTCTGCACCATCTAAGGGTTAACAACAATTCACTGGACTATATAAACACATATAAAATGTCCCTATCGCAGTTATGCATTTATCATTTTCTTTCTAATCTTTTGTTCATAGGCATAGTGGCCTGCTAATTAAAGATGTATTTACTTTAATAGCTATCATGAAGGGTTAACAACAATACTGTCTGATAAAACATTGAACCCATTTTATATCTGACCCTATCGCATTTATATACACATGATTTCAACTTTTATAACAAAACCCTATCAAAAAAGATATCATTTTATATGGATTTAACATGTTTCAATATTAAAACCATATTAAACGATATCAAAAAGGGGAGGAAAAGTGGGAGTGCCAGGGGGAGGAGTTATAGGAGGGGCTGGGGGCGTGGTACCCCTGTGTGTGTATATGTATGTGTGTCATGCTGTGTGTGTATATTCATGTGTCCCCATCTGTGTGTGTATATGCATGATTGTCACGCTGTGTGTGTATATTCATGTGTCCCCCTCTGTGTGTGTATATGCATGTGTGTCGATCTGTGTGTGTATATTCATGTGTCCTCCTCTGTTTGTGTATATGCTTGTGTGTCAGTCTGTGTGTGTATATGCATGTGTGTCCATCTGTGTATATGCTTGTGTGTCACTCTGTGTGTGTATATTCATGTGTTCCCCTCTGTGTGTGTATATGCTTGTGTGTCACTCTGTGTGTGTATATGCATGTGTGTCCTTCTGTGTATATGCTTGTGTGTCACTCTGTGTGTGTATATTCATGTGTCCCCCTCTGAGTGTGTGTATATGCTTGTCTTTGTGTGTATGTGTGCACTTGTCAGTGTATATGCATGTCTATATATGTGTCGGTGTGTCCGTCTCTGCATGTGTATATGCTTGTGTATATGTGTGCTTGTCAGTGTATACAGTATGTTTGTGTATGTGTGTGTCAGTGTGTATGTCTCTGTGTGGTAGGTGATTGTCCATTCTGGTGTGTATGTTTGGGTTGGTGTAATGCTTTTTCATGTTTAAAGTCAAAATGTATTCACTGAACAACACAGGACAGAGCCTAAAGAGCTTTCCTTGTGGGTGCTTCTTACAGTCAGGACTGGATTGTAGGGGGACAATGACAGGGGCAGTCATCCCTGGGCCCCCACATATAAAGAGCCCCCACACAGTGATCCCAAAGAGCAGATTCATGGAGGGCAGAACAACATTTTGCTGCCTGCGCTGCAGTTCACCTCTGTGGCTCAGCAGTTGGTGCGCCAGTCCCCACCCCCATCCTCAGCTGCAGGGGCCAGTGAGCAAATCGGCATAGAGGCCACAGCAGCACACACCCCTTCACAGACTCCGTGCTCTGGGATGGCCACAGCTCTTCCCGCTCTGGGCTGATGACAGAAGTGCCCCTAGGCTCTGAAGTGCTTCCCCCACTGCTGCCACTCTACTTCAGTGGTCAGGTCCTGGGCCCAGTGGAGGAAACAGATTCACTGGACTGATGAAGTAGAGGAGATGGAGATCATCTGCAGTGCTCCACCCACTAACCAGTAATTATACTGACATGTCGGGGCAGTGCCTGCCGCAGCTCTCCTGCACACAGACCCCCAGCCAGACTCACCACACTGGGGGCCCCCACAAGTTTGTAGTTGCCCTGGGCCCCCACAAACCTCAATACGGCCCTGCTTACAATGACCCCTTTGTAAAAACGTAGTGACCGATTCAGAGATGAATGCATACACTTCTGATGTTTCTGGGTCTGTGCAGGCTCACAGTTCCTCCATAGCCGCAGGATGATTGACATGCTGCAGCGTTTGTTCCTATTTTGTAGGAGGGCCGAGCCCAGGGTCTGCGTCATCGGACACAGAATTCCTGGACCCGGCTGTCCAGTTCTGTTGGCCAGGCTCATGCAGCATGGCCAAAGCAGCAACCATTGTCTGATTGTCTACAGATCCTGCACTCGGATCACAGAAGCAGCGAGGATGGGCCTATTTCCTATAGATGCCTCCTGCTGTATTTGTTTTTAGTGGATGGTATTGTGCAGTGCCTTCCTTGTGCTTCCCTGCAGCTGTGTAGTACCTGCCATCTCTGTGTCAGGCTCTTAGTGAGGTTGCAATAAAAAAAAAGTTGTATCTGCTGTAGGTCCAGCGCTGTTCAGGGGGTCAGACCTAGAGAAAGGGCGTGTCCAAAAAGTGGGAATGGCCACGAGTAAAGTGGGCATGTCTTTAAGACAAAATGTAAAGCACATATATGCTGCACTATATAAGAAACTGTTAGTAATAAATAAAAAATAAATAAGACAAGCCCCCATTACATCACTCTTGAGGGCGTGCCTGGCACTTATGGACAGGCCGGGCTGCCCTCAAGCTCTCCCTTCTCTGTGACTAGATGCTGGGTGCATGCGCCCAGCATCCATTCACCGGCGGTGACCGTTGCACCGCTATTTTTCCCACCCACAGGACACTGCAGCCCATGGGTGGGGCCTGCATCTGGCAGGCTGTTTAGCAGGGCGCATTCTGCCCTTTTAAAATCAGGCAGGGCATGATGCCCTGCTAAAACAGCCTAGCGGGAATGCTACTATCACATTTTTACAAAGCAAGAATAATTTACATATAACAAGAATTTAAAACCAAGGCACAAAAGCTCATTTCTGGGGTTACAGTACATGCCTAGCCTTGTGGATGTTCTTCAAGTTTCCCATCAAAGTGCATGGATCTATGGGCCAAGTTGCAGAAGTTTGCAGTAGCCGATAAGTGAAGTTGGGCAGGTCCAGGCCATTGATAAAGAAAACAACAGGTCTCGGTGCTTAGTCAAGTTTCATACAAAAATGAAAACCAACTGAATGAAGTTCATGTCCATTGTTGATATGCAGTCCATAAGTCCAATAACAATTGCTATAGTGGATTTGGAACAATCCATCCTTCCTCTTCTTTGTATAGAAAAACACAATTCATAGTGTAATACGCCCTTGCTGTTTATGGACACCATTCATGAGATTTGAATGATTAATAGGGGTGATATATAGTGAAGAACGGAAAGAATCAACTGATCCTTATAGGATTGAAGGATAGCATACCATACTCACACGGAGGAGAGGTAAACACAGCACATAAAGGTTTCTTTATACATTAACCCTTTTCTCCACTGCGTGACTAAGCGGTCAGACATGTAACCCAAGAAACACCTTGTAATAGGTATGATCAGTGTACCATACTCGCAGTAGGTGGGGATATTTCACTCCTATAGCAGTTTCTTTGTGGTACACACCATTGTCCCTACTGGGAGCAATGGATATGCAGTATAAAAATATGGATAACAAAAACAATGCAATGTATTTCCACTTTTTATTATAAAAAGGGGAGGAGGTGATAAAAAGAAATATCCTGTACTCTTTCTGACCAACACATTTCTACCTATCCTGAGGTCTTTTTCAAGGTGAGAGAGTGTAGAAATTAGGGATTGCCATCAACAGTCAATGACTCATAATCATCAATGGTTTATGTTATTGTCGAATGCTTTTACCATCAATGGGGAGAACCAGTTGGTTTCCCTCCATTGATATCTAAGCATAACCGAATGTGTGGTTTGTGTTTTTCGCAGAATCCTGACACCCATGAAGCTCTGCCCCCTTAGGTTCTGACTTGGCCCACGGGCCAATCAGTAAAAAAAATAGTGATGACCATTGGTTGGCTACTTGCTGTTTTGCCATCGATGATCACCATCGATGGTAACACCACCAATGGCCATCCCTGGTAGAAATTAATGAGCTTACATACTCGCGGACTTGATGTGATTTCCTGAAGTAGTAACAGACTGTCATTGTACTAAACAATAAAGTTTTTCCAACAGATGGCATGATGACATCACCGTACAAACGGTTGCCCTGGTAACCTGTACACAAGTCTAACCAGCAAGATGACCTAGTCTAACTGGTCACATGGTTGTAATAGCCATTTGACTGGGCAACCTGCTGTAATCGAATCCAGAAAAATGTTTACATAAACATTATTAACGTTGCGCTGACGTCATGGTTAATATAACAATGTCATATCACATATACAGATCTATCCAGCGGGACAACACAATTATCCAGTACATACTGCTGCAAACCAATCAGCCAAAAAAATTATTATTTGTTTCATATAACTAAATATAGAGGTGACTTCATCCCCAACATAAGCACGAGGAAATCTATGCAGAAAGTTATACTAAGAAGGATGACAAAGGCCCTGATTCAGCTCGGATCGCAAGGCTGCGGACTCATGCATTCGGCCACTGCAAAATTATGCAAATGAATGTGATCGCACTGGTGCCGCAGCACAAGATGCAGATACCCCGCACTACATAATGCTGCCCCCTTACCTTTATTCACATGCGCAATAGTAAGCAAGACAGCAAAAACATTGAGAACCATCAGACCCAACAGTTATGGTTCCCCTGACCTCACTCACAAACTGCTAAACTTCCTGTCGGTATCTAGTACTCAGGCTGCGTATACCGTCTCTGGACCTAATTTATGCACGCCCCTGTAACAGTGTTCAAGTGCACTGACATGCCAACATTTCTCTGACCACCCCCCCGTCGCCACCCACAAAAGGTCACTTCCTGTCAATAACTTTATTAATAGACTGCTTGTTCACTGTGATCGTTTCGCGATCACAGCGGCCGGTTCGCACATGCGCACTGCGATGTATGCGCAGAATGCAAACATTGGCCAACTGCGTGTGTCCGCAGCCTTGTGATCCAAGCTGAATCAGGCCCAAAATCATCTTATGTGTGGTATCAGAAAGCGCTGAAAATTAAGTGTAATAAATACAATATGCCTAAAATGATAGATCTATAATGGCTAGTGTATTGTGTTTTAAAAGCCAGATTAAAAGACAATTCTCCATTTTTCTTTCTAGAGGTGCTTGGTGCTTCAAGAAGGGTATTTTTGTCTTATGTTGACACCTCTTCAATAGCAGCTTGAATGAAATTGGACTTATAGCCTTTTTAAAAAAAAATCTTCTTCAAAATATTAGCTCCACTCTCAAAAACTGCATGTGATGAACAGTTACGTTTAAGACATTTAAACTGTCCCTTTGGCACATTATTTAGCCATTGGTGTAAATGGCTGCTGCAGGAGTCTATATATGTATTATAATCTTTAGGGTTAATGTACCTGAAAGTTTCAACATGTTGATTTTTGATGAAAATATTCTAACCTAGAAAATGGATTTGCTGTCTACGTTGTGTGAAGCTCAATGTGATGTTATTTTCATTTCCATTTAGATACTGTAACTGCAAAATGCATCCAATGACAATTTATCCCCTCTCCATACAAACAACACATCATCAATGTATTGCCACCAGTGGACCCGGTTCACTCCCCAGCTGCACCCATGCCAGGCTACAGCATCTTCCCATCTTGACATGAAAATATTGTCATAGCTGAGGGCAAATCTAGTCCCCATTGCAGTACAGCTTCTTGATTATAAAATTAGCTATCAAAGTTAAAATAATTATTAGTTAAGATAAATGTAATACCATCTATAGTGAATTGTTGAGGATTAATATCCATGCCACTGTTCTCAAGGGTTGCTGTTATGGCATCCATACCATCCTGATTCTTAATGGTATTATACAATGATGTGACATCCCCTTTAATGAGGAATATCCTTTCCTCCAACTTAATTTCTCTAAGTTTTCTAAGGACATCCTTAGTGTCTCTCAGGTGGGATTTGCCTTGAGTAACAAAGGGCTGTAGTGTATCTATGAAATATGATATATTACATGTAATGGAATTAGCTACAGCTATTAATGGGCTGCCAGGCTTTGGTCTCATTTTTATGAACTTTTGGTAACAAGTATATAACTGGAACTGAGTACTGTTCATTAATTAAAAAAAACTCCTGTTACTCTACTAATTGTCTACAATTCAATATACATAGTAACAAGATTTTTGTAAATAATTAAAAAATATTTTGAGATGGGTCTGTTCTTGAAATTTTTCTAGATCTGTAAAACTGGCATAAAACTTCCTGTATGTAGTTTTATTTAGACTAACTCCCCCTCCCCCATTATCCACCAGTTTGATTATAATATTCTCATTATTTTTCAAATTGTCCAGCGCTTCTCTCTCATAACAATCAAGATTATGTTTTTATTAGGGAAGATTACTATTAAGTTTATTAATCTCCTCCATAACTATTTCATTAAAAGTTTCAACAAAACAGTCCTTCATATATACTGGCTTGAAAATGGACTGTTTCTTAAAAAGATTTGGCTCACAAGTGGTTTCCCTGTCATTGGTAAATTTATGAGAAAAAAAATTCTTTAGGGATAATTTCCGAATAAATTTTTGAGCTTCGATCTATAAATCGAAGACATTTTTCAGGTTACTTGGTGAAAGTTTCAGACCCTTTTTGTAATACAGAAGTTTCATAAACACTAATACATGGTCACTAAGGTTAAAGATCTTAATCAGTGCTCCGCTGCCTTCTTCTGGGGCATATCTCTTAGTGTTTTTATATGTTTTTTGAGGGTCTTTCGCATTTACAATTCCCACCTCTTTTTCTTCTTTGTTTTTTTTCTTTTATTATTATTACTTCCATTTACATCAGCACCTATTGCTTTTTCCACCAAACCATTCTCCTGTCTAAGAAAATCACTGGCATCTGAGAATCTTGTCAATGTATCAAATCTGTTCCATATAGGTAAGGGGAGTCCGGTATTGAAGGTATACAGATTATTTGTTCTAAAGTGTCTATTTACTTGATCTTTATCCCTATGAAATCTGTAATTTCCATACCGGTTAGTTTGGTTGTATCTAGGGTCGTAGTTGGTTCTCTGTTCTAATTCCTTATTATTTTTTAAAATGATTGTTATTTTGATAAACCGAATCTCTAAAATTATCTGATTGTATATTTTTATTAGATGCCCATCTGGTTTTTTTTGGTGAGGATTCTTTGCAGGACCTGTAGGAGTCAGTGACCTGGGTCCAGACTTCCTGCTTCTATTCAGAATCACAAACCTATGGACAATGGGTTTGTGGATCTCTTCTTTATGTTCTAGCAGCCTTTGTTACCCAAGGCAAATCCCATCTTGGATACTCTAAGGATGCCTTATAATACTTTATACATACTATAACTTTGATATGAGCCTGCTTTGAGTGTGTAGATGAAGTTACAGATGTATCCTCTCCTCATACACTATTGCTGCAGTCATGCAAAACAGCCTCCACAGCCAGGGCCTTAAGTATGGATGTGTGAGTATGTACCACCATATATCTGTGTGCAGCCGAGTGTAAATGTATATACAAAATGCTACAATGCAGAGGATGCTTTTTCCCACACCAAGTTCTGAGAGAAGGGAGAGGGTGTGGGCAGGGCCGTAGGTAGGGTGGTGCGGCCGGTGCCATCGCACAGGGCACCACAGGTCAGGAGGCGTTGTTTGGGCCTGTCAAATTTCTGTTTATTATCATTCTTGCTTGTATCTTCCTCTTATTTCATCGCCAGCATCTCCTGGCCTCTCCTACCTCTTCCCTGGCCCTTCCCCATGAGGCTATGGACCTTTTTTGGGTGCATTATGTCCCTTTGAAAAATGAGAGGGGCGCCAATGCTCTTTCTGGCACAGGGCACCAAAAAGTCTAGTTACGGCTCAGGGTGTGGGCCATTAGGAGTAGGACACCACTCCATATTAGGGCAGAGACATTTATAGCAGGCAGTTGTTGTGGATGGGAAGGGTGACAATTGTTTTTCATAGATGTGCTTTATTCTATTACACTGCCGTGTGTTTGTGCCGCTGCTTTGTCGCTTACTTTAGCCAGCCAGCTTTGTCACGTTATGGGTGTGTTTGTTAGATACTGAGATACACACTGCAAACAAACAGGCTGCATAAAATAAAATAGACTCGAGTGTTTGTTAACATAAACTTGCACTATTTTTCACAAGGAAATCTAACTACACTGCAGATTATATCATCTGTCACTTGTGTATGAGGGCAGAGAGCGTGTTGATTTTAGGATTATTTGTCCAATAAATCATCTGCTGTCTGAGCTGCTCCCAAATGAGAGAAAACCTCTTTTCCTGTTATACAAATTAATAATTGCAAAATAAACATTATTTTCCTATTGTCTAAAAAAATAAACCCTGTAGTCTATTCTGTGCTGCACACATTGAATTTAAATAATTCAAAAAACATTTAATAAAACAAAAAAAGGACAGTAATATTAAAAAATGACCATAATGTCTAAAAGACACAGTATTGGGGTAAACCCTAAAACTACAAGTTCAATAAGGTAAAAATATTGACTAAATATAATTGGTATAATATTCTTGTAATCAGCAATAATAAATAATATCAATTGTTGGTCTAGTGCTTCTACAATTCATAATATACAAAACATGATAATAACATCAAAGAGAAAAAACATGCAAGTATAATTGGCTACCACTAGAAATATGGGGCCTGATTCAGAACCGCTCGTAAGCGGCCGTTCACTCGTTCGGAGCGATGTTTTCACTTCTGCGCATGCGTACGGATTTTAGTACTCATGCGCGAACCAGTCAGTGCGGCCAGAAATCGTTTGTTCGCTAAATAGCGAATGCCTGCTATTTTGAGTGACAGGAGGAGGCGTATGTGGGTGGTGACAGGGGAAGGTGCTTGAAAACGGGGAGTGGAGATCTGAACGCAGGCGTGCTTAAAGGTCAAAACGGGCATTTTATGGGTGTGCATAATTAATACAGAAGCGTCATTGACTACGTCACTGGGTTATTTTATAGTCAGAACTGCTCGCAAGATTGGGGTAGGAAAAAACAACCACAAGAATTGCGAGCAGTTCATACACTGTTCGATGTACTCGATTAATCTATTAATCTATTAAATAGCGGACATGACGTATGATGCGAGCGGCCAGGGGGCGTTTTTTACAAAATAGCGGCCGCAGGTTTTGATCGCTCGGTCAGGCGTCAACAGACCACAAAGAGCGAACGGTTCATTTGAATAGCCACCCCCTTTTTCTGAACGAACGACCGCAAATCTCAGGTTCCATGTCACATAGGAAAGTGTATGGAGAGGGTGTGGGCTGTAGTTCATGCTGTAATACTACATACTAGTCACCATTAGAGATGATGTTGTAGAGCTGTAGGTACTGTAGATATAGTGGGTGGAAAGGGCGTCAAGACTGCAGCCATCTTTGTTACTGTGTCTGTGTGTTTCTCAGACATTAGCAACATCTGCATCCATTGCAAAAATCGTTTATGTATATTGGTTAGAAGTGAGCTGCACTCAACAATTGTTTCTTATAGATGTGCTTTATTCTATTAAGGCAGGTGTCCTAAGGCGAGCTCAGGGAGGACAGAACCCTCACGTGGAGCAGAAGGCATACTTGCCGATATCCTGGCTGCCACTTCTGGGAGGGAGGCAGCCAGGTCGGCTTAGCAGGGGTGCGGGGCTGGCAAAAGGGGGCATGACCGGGATGGCACATGATGTTTTGGGGCGGTGCTATGGGCAGAGCCACATATGCACACCATTTTGGCTCCGCCCCCGCTACACAATGCCGAGATTTCCGACATTGTGGAGCAGGGGGCGAGGTCATGATGACGCGATTCAGCGAGAATCGCGTCATCAATCCCCCCGCTGTGGGTGTTTGGGTTGGTATTGCGGGGGGGACTGGAGGGGCTGGGAGGCATTCTTTTCCGGGAGGTTGGGAGCGGCACCCGATTTTCGGAAGGGTCCCGACCAAATCGGGAGAGTAGGCATGTGTGGTAGAATGGCAATTTGTGCAGTTGCTTTGTCGCTTACTTTAGTCAGCCAGCTCGCTGCAGCCTTTGACCTATATTGGTGAAAATAATTCTGTAAGCTTTGTGGTGGTCAAAATTGACTGGAACAGAATGTTATTGATGTTAATAATACTGTAGGAACAAAAATGTTTTTTATGTTTTAATTAGTTTTAAAGAAATCCAAAATCAAAAGCAAACCAAAACAGGGGGGTCCCCACACATCTCTAGTGTTCTGTGAGGGAATTACAAATTACCCCTCCCCAGACAGTAATTGTCCCCTCTGGGTGCTCGTCTGGTGGCTCAGGTGTTCCGCTAGCACTTGTGCCCATAGTTAGGCCACCCAGTCAAGAGAACCCCTCCTAGTCCCTGCGGTGCCTTACTCCTTGCCCCGTGAACATCTATTTTACTTGGTACTCCAAAGTGATTCTGAGCTGGGACTTGATTCTGATGTGTTTTTTTTTCAGTAAACTAAACCTGCACATCTCTAACTTAAAAAAAATGTTGGTAACATGACAGTTATATTACAAGATCAAGCGCCAAAAAAGGGCTATACTGTGCCCCGTGCCAATCACAGCCCCTGACATTCTCAGGATACTTCGGGGGATTGTAAGGGCTGCATTTTGCACTTCTGGAGATTTGGAGGACTCTCTGGGTGGCACTGCAGCAATGATTTTGCCTACAGGGTGCAGTTACATGCGTCCTGCTAGGCAGATGCAGGAGCTGTGGGGCATTGGTGGTGCCTCCCACAGGGCTCTGCACTCTGTATGGTGGCACCACTTGCACACCCCCAGTTACGGCACTGACAAGGTCTAATCATAGGCACCTCCTGAATAAATTACACACATTAGCCGGGCTTAGAAGAAGTAAGTAACATTTCATTATGATCTTTATACTGACATTTTATGATATTCTATGATTGCAGTTGTCCTCTGATGGAGAGTGCAAAGTGCAACGTGGCAATATGTTCCAAAGATGCATTTTTTCCAATAAATTTTGCTATTTCTTATAATACTTTTTCATGTGAAATGAGTCTACAGTAAATTGCAGTAGTTTAAGACTGTAAATTATAGTGTAAATTATACATTTTAGGTTTGATCATTTTTGTTGTTAATCAGCCCAGTTACGGCACTGACAAGATCTATCATAGGAACCTCCAGAATAAATCCCACATATTAGCCTGGTATGGAAGAGGTAAGTAACATTTCATTAAGATCTTTATACTGACATTTTATGATATTCTATTATTGCAGTCATCCTCTAATAGGGGAAAGTGCACAGTGGCAATATGTTCCAGAGACGCCGAGGAGAATTATCAGTGGTTACAAGATATTCTTACACACAAATACTTTGAAAAGAAAGTAAAAAGAGTTGGTACTGTCTACATAACCAACAGTATCTCTGAGCTATGGAGGGCACTATCACCATACAACTTTGCTATCCTGTATCACACCAAGAAACAAGGGAGGATAAACGTCACCGATGTGACTAATGTTCTGTATGATGAGGAGCTGAAATTCCTTCATGATAAGTTTGGTGAGAAAAACTATTAATTAACTTTTACAGAAATAATTCTAGAAACTATGTTGCTGGAAAAGATACACTGGGCCTGATGTAGAGGTGGACGCAGTTGCATTTTTTTATGCAGAGACTGTATGTTTATGCTAATGCCGTAGCCAATGAAATTCATACAGCCTCACGGCTGTTTCAGGAGAGAAGATACTTATAACATAACTTTACACCATCACAAAGGCCCACTCTCCCACCCTGATCTACCCATCCAGATGCAAGCCTCTGAAACAGGCAGAAACAGAAAAAAGTCGGGAAAACTTGCACTGGTCTGAGTATGTACACTGGTGTAGTACTCACTCTGCATAAGCCACATTGTATACACTTCTATACAGACTAAACAAACCATAAATGCAGGAACCCTGTATGCCCCTAAAAGATTTTTGGGGCCAGAAATTGCACAAGTTATTAATTTGCTGACCAAGGAGCCACATCCTACTGCCGGGCATTATACCATATAGGACCATTGGTTTTTTGGCAGGTGCTATTCTGTTGCTGAATGTTCTGCTTTGTCTTTTTCCTCAAGGTAAGGATAATGTGATTGTGGTGATTGACGATGTTGATGACAGTAATGATGAAGTGAGAAGAAAAATTTTAGAGACTCAGCAGAGAATTGGGCAATTTGCCTGTGATCTCTTCCTCTTCTCTGAAAATGATAAAAGAGCTGTTATGGAGGAAACATCTGATGGTGAAAGATTGGACCCGAGATTGGTGAGATTGAGGGCAATACTCGCTGCAGGTAATGTATACAGGGAGCATATTAGGTCTTCCTAATTATTTTTATTTATTTATTTTGGCTTGATGGGAAGAGAGCGTGTATGATATGATGGCAAAGTCATCAAATGTTTGTAAGAGGTAAGCTGTATATAGTTCTGTGTCTCATCTATTGTCATCCTGAGTTTTGTTGTCTCAGGGTAACAATACTGATAAAGTGAAAAGGAGACTTGTGTCAGGGATATAGAATACAGAAGTGAACGATATGCAGTCTGGAACTCAAGGAACCTTTCAACCAGGTTCCTATAAAAAGTACATACAGGTATAAACAGACGATGGTTCAGGGTTTAATTCTGACCCCAGTGGCAGGCTGGGCTGGGGGTCAGGGTGCCATCTGCCCCCCAGGCCACTACAATTCTACTACTGTAGGGTCGCCCTCACACCCAGCATGCAGGGAGAATCATCGGCCTGCCTTTTAGTGTTGCCTGTCAGTGGATGTCTGAGGCCCTGCCCCCCCGGTCATGAACCACGACCCCCCCCTCCCAACCGCGTCACTGGCAGATCAAATCTGGCCACCAACAGATATTGCATTAACATGGCGATGCAATGGAAGTCTTCACCTCCCTGCACTGCACACTACAGTGACCCGGTGACTTCTCTCCTCTGCGACGTGTGACGTCACAAAGGCACTGCACCCGCTGCCACCGCCCCACCGCCACCTTGCCCTGAAGGAACGGAAGCAGCAGCAGCACTGCAGAGCAGTTACAGGCAGCTCCATGAAGAGACACTGCCCATGAGGGTAGTCCGAACCTGGCAGGGTGACTAAGCCTCCTGAGGTAAGGTGCCAGCCCTGCTGACTGCCAGCCTGGCTGCTGCTGAAATATTAAATATTTAAGTATAATGCACTGCAGGCTAAGGCTAAATATATATATATATATATTAGGGGTGAGCGGGTTCGGATTTCTGAAATCCGAACCCCCCCGAGCCCCCCCGATCCGAGTCCGATCCGAGTCAGGCTCGACTTTTCCCGCCTGACTCGGATTCTGAAATCGAGGCAAAACGTCATCTTCCCGCCTTCCGAGTCTCGCGGGTTTTGGATCCTATATAAGGTACCCACGTCGGCGCCATTTTCTCACTCGGCTGTGGACAGTGAAGAGGGAGGGTGGGAGTTAGGGCTGTGTAGTGTAGTGTAGTGTAGTGCTGCTGTTGTCCACTACTTCAAAGTCCATAGGGGCTGGCTGTGTTGTGCTGTGCTGCTGTTGTTAATAGGGGCTGTGCCCACTACTTCAAAGTCCATAGGGGCTGGCTGGACTGTGTTGTGCAGTCAGTTCTCCATAGGGGCTGTGTCCACTCCAAAGTCCTGTGCAGTGTCCCAGTCCTAAAGAGGTGCTGTAGTGTTGTCCAGGGGGTGCTCTGTCCATCAAGGGTGCTCCCCCCAAGTGCTAAAAAAATAATATATTTTCTGTGTTTGTGAATTGTGTGCGCAGTAGCCGCACGTGCATCAACAAAGTAGTGCCAAGCGTGCGCCTGTGTCATAAGTAAAGGGCCGGCTGGCTTGACCGTTAAAGGGTGCTGTAACCCCCGAAAGTACACTCCAGTCCAAACCAAAAAAAAATTATTTTCTGTGTTTGTGAATTGTGTGCGCAGTAGCCGCACGTGCATCAACAAAGTAGTGCCAAGCGTGCGCCTGTGTCATAAGTAAAGGGCCGGCTGGCTTGACCGTTAAGGGTGCTGTAACCCCCGAAAGTACACTCCAGTCCAAACCAAAAAAAAAATTATTTTCTGTGTTTGTGAATTGTGTGCGCAGTAGCTGCACATGCATCAACAAAGTAGTGCCAAGCGTGCGCCTGTGTCATAAGTAAAGGGCCAGCTGGCTTGACCGTTAAGGGTGCTGTAACCCCTGAAAGTACACTCCAGTCCAAACCAAAAAAAAAATTATTTTCTGTGTTTGTGAATTGTGTGCGCAGTAGCCGCACGTGCATCAACAAAGTAGTGCCAAGCGTGCGCCTGTGTCATAAGTAAAGGGCCGGCTGGCTTGACCGTTAAGGGTGCTCTAACCCCCGAAAGTACACTCCAGTCCAAACCAAAAAAAAAATTATTTTCTGTGTTTGTGAATTGTGTGCGCAGTAGCCGCACGTGCATCAACAAAGTAGTGCCAAGCGTGCGCCTGTGTCATAAGTAAAGGGCCGGCTGGCTTGACCGTTAAAGGGTGCTGTAACCCCCAAAGTACACTCCAGTCCAAACCCAAAAAAAAATTATTTTCTGTGTTTGTGAATTGTGTGCGCAGTAGCCGCATGTGCATCAACAAAGTAGTGCCAAGCGTGCGCCTGTGTCATAAGTAAAGGGCCAGCTGGCTTGACCGTTAAAGGGTGCTGTAACCCCCAAAGTACACTCCAGTCCAAACCAAAAAATAATTTATTTTCTGTGTTTGTGAATTGTGTGCGCAGTAGCCGCACGTGCATCAACAAAGTAGTGCCAAGCGTGCGCCTGTGTCATAAGTAAAGGGCCGGCTGGCTTGACCGTTAAAGGGTGCTGTAACCCCCGAAAGTACACTCCAGTCCAAACCAAAAAAAAAATTATTTTCTGTGTTTGTGAATTGTGTGCGCAGTAGCCGCACGTGCATCAACAAAGTAGTGCCAAGCGTGCGCCTGTGTCATAAGTAATTGGCCGGCTGGCTTGACCGTTAAAGGGTGCTGTAACCCCCAAAGTACACTCCAGTCCAAACCGAAAAAAAATTATTTTCTGTGTTTGTGAATTGTGTGCGCAGTAGCCGCACGTGCATCAACAAAGTAGTGCCAAGTGTGCGCCTGTGTCATAAGTAAAGGGCCGGCTGGCTTGACCATTAAAGGGTGCTGTAACCCCCGAAAGTACACTCCAGTCCAAACCAAAAAAAAAATTATTTTCTGTGTTTGTGAATTGTGTGCGCAGTAGCCGCACGTGCATCAACAAAGTAGTGCCAAGCGTGCGCCTGTGTCATAAGTAAAGGGCCGGCTGGCTTGACCGTTAAAGGGTTCTGTAACCCCCAAAGTACACTCCAAACCAAAAAAATATATATTTTCTGTGTTTGTGACTTGTGTGCACTGTGGCTGCACGTGCATCAACAAAGGAGCAGCGCCAAGCGTGCGCCTGTGTCCCATAAGTAAAGAGCCAGCTGGCTCATTTCTTAAAGGGTGGTGTAACCCACAAAGTGCACTACTCTCCAGCAAAAATAAAAAAATATTTTCTGTGTTTGTGTGCGCTTTAGCCGCACGTATATATATCAATATAACATAAATGGAGGACCAAACTTTCTCTGATAAAAATAAAATAGGGAAAGATCAAGAACCACTTCCTACTAGTGCTGTTGCTGCTGCTGGGAGTTGTTCATCATCCCAGAGAGGAAGTAGGAACATCACTACTTTTACTAAACAATTGACCCTCCAACAGTCCCTAGCGATGAGGATGAAGTACGACAGCAGTCATCCTGAAGCAAAACGTATAACTGAGGCCTTGACTGCTATGTTGGTGTTAGACGTGCGTCCGGTATCCGACATTAGTGCAGTGGGATTTAGACAATTGATGGAGGTAGTGTGTCCTCGGTTCCAAATCCCGTCTAGATTCCACCTGCATCCTCAAAGCAGCAGCGACAAGCGTGCGTCTGTCTGTTAAAGGGTGGTGACACCCTCAAAGTGTGCTACACAAACAATTAAAATATTGTTCTTTTTTTTTCTGTCTTTGTGAAATGTGTGGGCTGTAGCCGCACCTGCATCCTTAAAGCAGCAGCGACAAGCGTGCGTCTGTCTGTTAAAGGGTGGTGACACCCTCAAAGTGTGCTACACAAACAATTAAAATATTGTTCTTTTTTTTTCTGTCTTTGTGAATTGTGTGGGCTGTAGCCGCACTTGCATCCTCAAAGCAGCAGCGACAAGCGTGCGTCTGTCTGTTAAAGGGTGTTGTAACTCTCAAAGTGCTCCAAAAAATCAAAAAAAAATTTTTTATGTGTTTGTGACTTGTGTGCGATGTAGCCACACTTGCATCCTCAAAGCAGCAGCGACAAGCGTGCGTCTGTCTGTTCAAGGGTGGTGACACCCTCAAAGTGTGCTACACAAACAATAAAAATATTCTTCTTCTTTTTTCTGTCTTTGTGAATTGTGTGGGCTGTAGCCGCACCTGCATCCTTAAAGCAGCAGCGACAAGCGTGCGTCTGTCTGTTAAAGGGTGGTGACACCCTCAAAGTGTGCTACACAAACAATTAAAATATTGTTCTTTTTTCTGTCTTTGTGAATTGTGTGGGCTGTAGCCGCACCTGCATCCTTAAAGCAGCTGCGACAAGCGTGCGTCTGTCTGTTAAAGGGTGGTGACACCCTCAAAGTGTGCTACACAAACAATTAAAATATTGTTCTTTTTTTTTCGGTCTTTGTGAAATGTGTGGGCTGTATCCGCACCTGCATCCTTAAAGCAGCAGCGACAAGCGTGCATCTGTCTGTTAAAGGGTGGTGACACCCTCAAAGTGTGCTACACAAACAATAAAAATATTCTTCTTCTTTTATCTGTCTATGTGAATTGTGTGGGCTGTAGCCGCACCTGCATCCTTAAAGCAGCAGCGACAAGCGTGCGTCTGTCTGTTAAAGGGTGGTGACACCCTCAAAGTGTTCTACACAAACAATTAAAATATTGTTCTTTTTTTCGGTCTTTGTGAAATGTGTGGGCTGTAGCCGCACCTGCATCCTTAAAGCAGCAGCGACAAGCGTGCGTCTGTCTGTTAAAGGGTGGTGTAACTCTCAAAGTGCTCCAAAAAATAAAAAACTATTTTTTTTATGTGTTTGTGACTTGTGTGCGATGTAGCCGCACTTGCATCCTCAAAGCAGCAATGACAAGCGTGCATCTGTCTGTTAAAGGGTGGTGACACCCTCAAAGTGTGCTACACAAACAATAAAAATATTCTTCTTTTTTCTGTCTTTGTGAATTGTGTGGGCTATAGCCGCACCTGCATCCTTAAAGCAGCAGCGACAAGCGTGCGTCTGTCTGTTAAAGGGTGGTGACACCCTCAAAGTGTGCTACACAAACAATTAAAATATTGTTCTTTTTTTTTCGGTCTTTGTGAAATGTGTGGGCTGTAGCCGCACCTGCATCCTTAAAGCAGCAGCGACAAGCGTGCGTCTGTCTGTTAAAGGGTGGTGACACCCTCAAAGTGTGCTACACAAAGAATAAAAATATTCTTCTTCTTTTTTCTGTCTTTGTGAATTGTGTGGGCTGTAGCCGCACTTGCATCCTCAAAGCAGCAGCGACAAGCGTGCGTCTGTCTGTTAGAGGGTGGTGTAACCCTCAAAGTGTGCTCCACAAACAATAAAAATATTCTTTTTTTTTTTCTGTCTTTGTGAATTGTGTGGGCTGTAGCCGCACTTGAATCCTCAAAGCAGCAGCGACAAGCGTGCGTCTGTCTGTTAAAGGATTACATCGGTGACAGCATCCAAGTAGGCATGTCAGACAGTCCGTACCTGTACTGGCAGGAAAAAGAAGCAATTTGGAGGTCCCTGTACAAACTGGCTCTATTTTACCTGAGTTGCCCCCCCTCCAGTGTGTACTCCGAAAGAGTGTTTAGTGCAGCCGGGAACCTTGTTAGCGAAAGGCGTAGGAGGTTGCTTCCACAAAATGTGGAGAAGATGATGTTCATAAAATGAATGATCAACTCTTCCAGGGAGACCAGCCTCCAGAACGTACAGAGGGACCTGTGGTTCCAGCAGGGACGAATTAATACTCTGTGAGGATGAGGATGTACATAACACTGAAGAGGGTGAGGAATCTGTGGATGAGGAGGATGAGGACGACTTCTTGCCTCCGTAGAGCCAGTTTGTGCAGGGACAGATTAATTGCCAGCTTGTTTTGTGGGGGCCCAAACGAACCAATCATTTCAGCCACAGTTGTGTGGCAGACCCTGGCGCTGAAATGATTGGTTTGTTAAAGTGTGCATGTCCTGTTTATACAACATAAGGGTGGGTGGGAGGGCCCAAGGACAATTCCATCTTGCACCTCTTTTTTTTCTTTGCATTATGTACAGTTTGGGGCCTAGTTTTTCAATGCCATCCTGTCTGCCACTGCAGTTTCACGCCTAGATGGGTCACGTGTTTGTGCCGCCCACTCGTGTCGCTTAGCATAGTCATCCAGCTACCTCGGTGCAACCTTTTGGACATAAAAACACTATTGTGAGGTGTGAGGTATTCAGAATAGACTGGAAATGAGTGGAAATTAAGGTTATTGAGGTTAATAATAGCATAGGAGCAGAAAAACCTACAAATTCTGTGATTTTAGCTGTTTTTATGCTTTTTTTCAAAAAAATACAGATCCAAAGCACAAAACCCAGAACCCAAAACACGGAAGGGTGGTTTTGGCAAAACCAATCCAGATCCAAAACACGAAGAAAGATCCAGATCCAAAACCAAAACACAAAACACGAAAAGTGGCCGGTGCACACCCCTAATATATATATATATATATATATATATATATTAGGGATGAGCGGGTTCGGTTCCCTAAGAACAGAACCCACCCGAACTTCGGGGGTCCGGGGTGATCTGAGCCCAAGCTCGGATCTCCCTGTCTGCCCCGGATCCCTCTCCCGAGGCAAAACCTTGATATCTGCTGTCGGATCTTGAGGTTTTGCCTCGAGCGGCCATTTAAAAAAAATGCCTTTGCCTGTAATGGGCAAAGTGCTGATTGGCTGACAGAGCAGTCTGTCATGGCTCTCAGCCAAACAGCATTATGGTGCTCATTTGCATGTAGCACAGACCTGGGAGATCCATGCTACATGCATCTGTGTGATTGACACAGAACACAGATGGGTCAGTGACACCCGTCTGTGCAGCTGTGTATTTCAATTAAACAGATGCACGCATGGACCAGATCCATGCTACTTGCATCTGTGTCATTGGCACAGAGCACTGACGTGTCCGTGAGACCCGTCTGTGCTGCTGTGGTAAAAAAAAAAAAAAACTTGTGTAAAAAAAAAAAGAAAAAAATGGCGTGCCACCCCCAAAAAAAGAGCAACCAGCCCCGGGCATTAGTGACCCAGTGCTGGGTGTACTTAAATACAAGGGACAAATGACGTAGGGGTCCCCTGTACTTAAGCACAACCAGCACCGGGCTAGTCAGAACCAGCGCTGGTTGCCAAAAGACATGGGACAAACGACGTAAGGGTCCCCTGTATTCTGTGCAACCAGCTCTGGGCTCTGATCCGGTCCTGGTTCTGGAAATACAGGGGAAAAAAATGAGTAGGGTTCCCCTGTATGTTCCAGAACCAGCACTGGACTTTTTCTAGCGGGGGGCTGATGATACAGCCAGGGGAGCCCTTTCACCGGGCCCCCCAGCCGCAGCATCAGCCCTGACCGCTAGTCAGCCCAGGCCAAGGATCCCGGGAGAGCTGGGGACCCCCCCAATAAAGGGGTCACCCTCTCCAGGGCACCCCAGCCCCAGGCTGATAGCCTGGGGCTATCCCCACCACCCCTGGTGGTGGTGGGTGGTGGGTTGATAGTGTGGTGTAAATAAAGAATATGAAACATTGTATTTACAAGTAGAACTGCAAGTCCCAGCAAGCCTACCCCGCATGCTGGTACTTGGAGAACCACAAGTACCAGCATGCAGGGCATTAAGGGACCACTAGTACCTGTAGTTCACCTGTAAAAAAAATGGTACAAAAAAAACACAGGACACACATACCGTGACAGTATAAGTTTATTAAACATACATACACACACACACACACATGTACACATACTCACCTATGTAACCCTGTAGCATCGGACAACTTGTCCGGTAAAGTATCCATAGGGGACCTGTGAAAAAAAACATACTCACATTCTCCTATGCGAGGTTCTAACCTCTTCGTTCCAAAGTAGGCATCCCCGGACTTGGCAAAAACAAAACACAAAAACCCGATCCACGAACTTAGCACCGTTCTATAGAACGGTACTTCCCGAATGAGAGCTTAGCGGCGGGGTATCACCATGGAAACCCCGCTGCTAAGCGTTCATTGGCTGAGAGAGGTCATCCCCCGTATCTCAGCCAATGAACGGCTCCCTCCATTGTAGTCAATGGTGGGATCCGCAGGGTTATTAAAGTTTACCCTGATTGGCTTCCTGTCTGCCACTGCAGTGCCACTCCTAGATGAGCCACGTGTTTGTGCCGCCCACTTTGTGTCACTTAGCATAGTCATCCAGCTACCTCGGTGCAACATTTTGGCCTAAAAACAATATTGTGAGGTGTGAGGTGTGAAGAATAGACTGGATATGAGTGGAAATTAATGTTATTGGGGTTATTAATAGCGTTGGAACAAAAAAAGGCCCATTTTATGTGATTTTAGCATTTTTTTAAATTTGATAAAATCCAGATCCAAAACACAAAATCCAGAACCGAAAACACGGAAGGGTGGTTTTGGCAAAACCAATCCAGATCCAAAACACGAAGAAAGATCCAGATCCAAAACCAAAACACGAAAAGTGGCCGGTGCACACCCCTAATATATATATATATAATATATATATATATATATATATATATATATATATATATGGAATACAATAAATGACATAGGCACCTACTAGTGCAAATGAGTGCAATTGCAACCAAAGTGAATTAATGCAGTTTTAAAAGTGAACCCGTACCATATGAATAAATTAATAAGGCTTACCTCAAAGTATTATTGGTCCACATGAAGTCATCCACATAGTGAGTAGTTTTTCATGTATTTAATAGAACTCCAACAGATACATATAAGAAAAACAAACATACATAGTGCAGATAGTCTTTACAAACAGTAACAGCACATAAGAGTATAAGGTTGCTCGTACAATAATTAAGAGAAAATGACAGCTTATTAGAGTGTATCTGCTGATCTTCTTCAGATAAACTGTCATTTTCTCTAAATTATTGGATATATATATGGATACGTTTGGATTCTGGCAGTCAGGATGCCGACGCTGACATTACTGTCATCAGAATGCCGGTGCCGTTCAGAATCCTGGTGCCGGCATTCCATCCACCAGGATACCGTAGGTAAGTAGCAGGGTTGGGGAGGGGGTTAGGTTTAGGGTGCGGGGAGGTTAGATTCACGCACTAGGGGGGAGGTTAGGGTTAGCCATCAAAGAGGGTGGGTTAGGGTAGGATTAGCATAATATACTGTATGTATATATATATATATATATATATATATATATATATACTATTTATATGTAAATTACTCAAGTAGCACTCCTCACCATATTCAATAGAAATACTTTGGGAAACCCATAAACCAGGGATCCGGATGTTTATAAACCATGCAAGGCGGCACTTATTGCAAAGAAGTAGTAACGGGAGACCAATTCACAGACGTTTCAATGTTTATAAGAAAACATTTTCATCAGGGTTACTAAACTAAAATATACATGTGTGCATATTAAAAAATGTATAGCGCATGTATGATTTTTCATATACTGAATGTGTGTGTATATTCTAAATATATATCTGTATATTTAAAATAAAATATAGGCTGCGATTAAATTGAAAGCAAAGCTGAATAGCCCCGTGGGGAGCTCCCGTAGCTATTCAGTTCAGTACGATGTTACTCGGAGAATATCGGTTCTCGCTCACTTAACCTGGTTGTTTAGTTGCGAGAACCGGCATTCTCCGACTAAAGTGCCAGCCGCTCAGCGCTTTGGTCGGATTTCTTCCTCTGAGGGTGCGAGGAGAAATCCTTTAGTTGGACCAAACATTGCGCTGAATTGAATAGCCCCGGGAGCTCCCCCCAAGGCTATTCAGCATCGCTTGGAATTGAATCTTGGCCATATAGAGAGCATGACTGATTTCTCATGTATTTCTCTCTCCTCTCTATATCACCCCCCATCTCTCTCTCCTCAGTATGAGAGTAAATCCAAATATTACAGACGCGGTCAGAAGCTGACAACCACACTGGGAGGTCAATGTATAGTATAAGTGATAATATCGCCACTCAATGTAGAAAAACCAGGCTGTAGCTTTTGTGAACTAATGTTTTAATATGTATAAACTATTTTCTTCAGTGTGACTACAAACATAATAGTTACCAATCTAAATACCCGCACCAGACCGTCCATAGTGCTGCTTCGCCACAAGATCCCAATCACAATATTTATTTACAGCTCGTTGTGGTCTGGATGCTTCGTGACACTGAATCTATTGACACCTGTGACGTAATCTAGCCGCGTTGGATTCTGCGGTGAAGCAGCACCATTTACGATCTGGTGTGGGTATTTTGCTTGGTGGCATTAGTTAGCGGTTTCAATCTCTGGAAAACTTTGCATTCTTGAGCTTGGTAATGTCAGCATTTTATAAGCCCCCATAGAAACCTATAGAAGATAGTTTTGCATTAGAAAATGGGGGATCTCAGCACTGATGCTGCCGACCCGAGTACATCCAGATGGTACTTAATATTTGCAGGTAGCCCCCGAAAAGGATATCCCACAAATATTTTTGATACATATGTACCATAATGTGGAGGTTTTCACAGGTGCTTTCAGAATATTTTACAGGGACACTCTAAATTCCCAATCCTCTCCTATGTATGGTGATCACTAGAATGGTGCCTGTATTTTACTTGGGTGTTTCCAATGCTCACTGTGCTGTATATCAGTAACTAGAAACCTTTCTGTATTGTATACAGTTCAAGTAATGCTCTGTTTTTAATAGTAGTCACTACAATAGTCTCTGCTTTGTCAGATAAGAATCGCAGGCATTATATTTGTTTTTAGCTTTTTGACAGAACAATATGTTATTGCCTATTTAAGCCACACCTACATTAGATACACCACACCTACAAGGTTATTGTCACACCCATTTTTTAAATTGCAATGCACCAGGGCCACTTGCTTGTGTTTGCCCCCCCGACCGAATGTTGTCAGCCAGCCCCTGACTGACCTCCTCATCACCAGTATTTTATTGTTCCTGCTCATATTCAGTGAGAATAAATGATTATTGTCTTATAACCTGTCCCCCTGGTGTATGGGGGATGGAGACTGGCCTCTAAGCAATGTGCTGGGAATTAGAGTATCTTACCTGGCTCATGGCTTTGCTGTAGTGAGGGCTGACACAATGGTTTAAGGGGAGGAGGGAAGCTGGGTCAGAACTACACAAATATATATTAATAAATGTAGTGAGAGCCTGGTTCACACACAGTTGTTGTGTTGTCTTATGACCAATTTATAGTTGCCTACAGTACTTTACTAGAATATTTTAAGGGTGCTCCTCTTGCTCCCAGGAGATAAGACAACCCTCCTGCATTGCATCATGGTGGCCCAATCCCCTAGGGGTATGATGACAAATCCCCTCCCCCTTTGGCTTGATCCATCCTGGAATTCTCGGAGGATGAGGGGGGGGCAGTTGGTAATTATGGATAAATTACAGATGTTTCCACATACATCTATCCTCCTTTCACATTAGACAGGCCTACTAGTCACGCCATGTGATGGCGCGACTTGATAGCGCCGAGCGTCTTTTCATGCAACTTTTTCCTTGCACTTATCTTATTATATTTTATTATTCTCTTTCTTTAATCTCCTTGATACATTGACCAAAAGGGCTAATGCAGATTTCTGCAGAATTTTTTCATAATTTTAACCCAGGAGACATTGAGGTGCACACAAGACCTGGTTTTAAGCCTGCATTGACCTACGCTAGGTGCAGTAATGTACAATTCTCCTGCAGCCACCCTACAGCAAAGGGTAAATTTACTAATGGCTGTTTTTGCTGAGTTGGGGGAGGTGTGACTGTCTGATCAGGCAGTTTAGGCCAAAAACCTGGTAAAACCAGATAACCTTCATTGTGTCAGAATCAAACTGGTCCTTTTGGGCAGTGTTTCTCAAGCTGCATGTTTTCAAGGTTTCCTAATAAATAATTAGTGCCACCTGTAGATCTATCGTGTCAGTCAAAGTTCAGCCCAGCATTCTGCCTAATGTACACCAATGGGAGGTCCAACCAGGGCTTCAACTACGTAGTTTGTCTTCTGGGATCTAATGTTACCACTCTGTGAAGTTTTCATCCAAATCCATCCAGTGGAAGGCTCAGAATAGGCTCCTTAGGTCTGAATAAGCTCCCTGGGTCAAAGATCTTCCCAGCGCACCCTGCCATGAGGGCCATGACCACAACAACTCCTTTAGACATCGCAGTCCATACACTAGTATGGGAAGAGTAATTCAGAGAAGAACGGAAACTTCTTGTTCCTTATTCACTTTTCAATTGAGTCTCACTTCCTTTGTGACCTGGAAAGATGGTGGATCGCAAAGCTCTGGGGTCACACTTGGAGAAACACAAGTGTCTGTATGCCTGGGAATCCAGGGTCTGCTGGCACCTGTAGTCCTTCTCTAAAAAAAATATTAAAATAAAGATACAACTCGGACACCATTAACAGTATGTTATTAAATAATCAGTTACCCACACAGCTATTGTTTACACATTATTACTCACTCAATCCTAATGGATGAATCCCCTCCATGTAGAATTCAGGATACGGTTCCAAAAAAAAAAAACCCTTTTGGATGACGAAACTTGTCATGTTTAAAACTCTGCCGCTAATTAGAGGTCATTAACAGACACTGGGCCTAATTCAGACCCGCTCGCGAGTGCTGAGCGGGTCTGAATTACCTGCTTGTTGCCAGGGGGTTTCATGCTTGTTGCCAGGGGGTTTCATGCTTGTTGCCAGAGGGATTCATGCTCATTGCCATGGGGTTACATGCTCGTTTCCAGGGGGTTCATGCTCATTGCCAGGGTAGTCATGCTTGTTGCCATGGGATTTCATGCTCGTTGCCAGAGGGTTTCATGCTCGTTGTCAGGGGGTTTCATGGGAGAAGACGCAGCTTTCAGTATCTTCTCCCGGCACTTGCACTGGCCTAACAGACACTAGAGGTCCAGTAAGGACCACTAGCATCTGTCTCCTCCTTGGCGATGGCCATTTTTGGATGGCCATTTTCTGACTCTCCAGCCCCCAAGCCACCGTGAGTCATCCCTTTTTCACCCCCTGCATTCCGGCACCCGGTGCACATGCACCTCTAGCCCCCCCCCCCTAGTTGCGGCCCTGCTGAGGAAGAGATCTCTGGACATTTAATAAATTGTCTAATAGAGATGACAATTGTCCAACTCATTAGTTTTTCACAGATTGTCAATGGTTTTGCCTTCAATGGTGGATATCTAATGATTCTGATCAACTGATGGCAGAGGGTAGAAATATTTTTATTTTACTGCCATGGCACAGGGGCAACGTTACTTAGACCCTCCTTAGATTTATTCCACATAGCCCCACCTTCCTTCCATGAGTGGCCCTCTGCCACTTATTTAGAGCCATTGCCTGCTCTGTGTAGGTGATGGTCATTAATGGTACAAACCACCATCAATGGATTCATTCCAATGATATTAAACACTCATAGCTCCACCAATGGTGATTACTGAAAGTGATCACTTGGGTGATCATCCCTACCCTCCTCCCTTTGAACTAGGCAAATACAAATATTATGCTGGCAATGCATACAGATGATTTGAAAATATTTGGCTGTGACAGAATTCCCAATTATTCAACCTGGTCACCTATTAAACCGACACTATGATGCTGCTGTCATTGTGTCGGTCACTGACTACTGCTGCCAGAGCCCCATATCACCTATTATACTTACACTATAATGCTGCTGTCAGTGGGCCGGTCACTGACTACTGCTTCTAGAGCCCCATATCACCTATTGTACCTACACTATGATGCTGCTGTCATTGTGTCGGTCACTGACTACTGCTGCCAGAGCCCCATATCACATATTATACCTACACTATAATGCTGCTGTCATTGTGTCGGTCACTGACTACTGCTGCCAGAGCCCCATATCACCTATTATACCTACACTATAATGTTGATGTCAGTGGGCCAGTTACTGACTACTGCTGCCAGTGCCCCATATCGCCTATTATACCTACACTATAATGCTGCTGTCAGTGGGCTGGTTATGGATTACTGCTGCCAGAGACCCATATCACATATTATACCTACACTGTAATGCTGCTGTCAGCGTGCCAGTCACTGACTACTGCATCCAGAGCCCCATATCACCTATTTTACCTACACTATAATGCTGCTGTCAGTGTGCCGGTCACTGATTACTGCTGCCAGAGCCCCATATCACCTATTATACCTACACTATAATGCTGCTGTCAGTGGGCCGGTCACTGACTACTGCTGCCAGAGCCCCATATCACCTATTATACCTACACTATAATGCTGCCGTCAGTGGGCCGGTCACTGACTACTGCTGCCAGAGCCCCATATCACCTATTATACCTACACTATAATGCTGCCGTCAGTGGGCTGGTCACTGACTACTGCTGCAAGATATGTTAATATCACCTTTTTATTTATAATCTATTTTTATTCATGCACATATTTTAATTTTATTTTCAGCCAAGAAAAAAAGAAGGAGAAACGTAATGTGTATTGGAAACACGGTAAGAACATTCATTTACAAAATGTCTTTATTCTCTTATTGGTCTCCTATGGTGACAGCTCTTACAATAAATGATAAAATAATATTTATATTGTACATGGCTTTCATGTACATGGCTTTCATGTACATGTATTTTAATTATTTTCCTATCTGGTATAGTATGTGTTTAGCACAGGCGCACTGGGGACCACACACATCTGCAGTGGCCCCTGCTCACAGCTCCCTGCTGTTGACGCACGTGGGGTAATGCTGTTGCAGTTAGGCTGTGTTGCAGCTGTGTGTGGGGGGTGGCACGTGACTCGGGTGATGGAAAGCGAAGGGTTACACAGGGGAGCAGGGGAGTCATAATCTGGTTCCCAAGTATGATGGCTAAAAACTCTGCAGCTCTGTAAGTCATAGAGTGGGGGGTAAGTCAAATAGTTTTAATACCCCAAAAAGGCGATAATACTAATTTTATGGTGAGAGAGAAAGCTGGGGTTACCTCTATGGTGAATCAGTATTCTTAGTTATTCCTTCCTACAACTTTCAACTCCGACCACAACACGACAGAGAGGTATGATTTCTTCCCACAGATACAAACAGAATGGCAGCCAAAATATACAGTAAGCTACTAATTGTATTCTATTATAAGATGCCCATTGTCAGAAACACCTGTAAGATAATAGTCTACAATGGTGAGGTAATATCTGTGGCTGGGACAAGTCTTTAAGTGATACCTCGCAACTGCAGGGTATCACATAATTAACCCCTCCCTTTTGCTGCTGTCTCCCCTGTGATGTTCCCTCCTCCTCCTCACTCTCAGCCAGTCTCGGTGCGAGTTGGGACATGCCCGGGAGGCTGCTACTTACTGACCACTGGGCTGATGTGCAAGAAAAGGAACAGGTGAGATCTCCACCAATTTTGTAGTTGGAGTCCCTGCACAGGTATAATACCATATCATTAATAATTACATGTGTTTTTAAAAAATAGAAAGAGGTTCTACCATACACACAGCAATGGGGCTAACCCAATGGTTAGCATGGGATGTAATTCCCAGAGCTTTTACCAGGGTTGGAGACCCCGCAATTTCGACCCAGATTGACCCCTTCACACCCACGTTGATCAGCAAATTACTGTGTAAAAGTGCTTTACCTGGTAATTTCGTTCTGTATGTGAAATGGGGGTCAGGCTAGAACCGGCAAATAAAAACCCAGCACTCAAAGGATTTTTAAAAAAAATTCTGTGTGAAAGGGGTATAATTCTCAAAAAAATTAAACCACAAGTTATCAATTAAAACGTATTGCAATAAATTTTTGAGATTGAAAATAAAATATTAAAAATAACATAAAAAAGGAAAATTAAGGTGATTAAAAATAATTTTCACTGTGCTTGTGTCTTAGAGATGTGTGGGTTCAGTTTACTAAAATACAAACATACCCAAACTTAGGGGTTCCAAGTAGAACCAAGTCCCAGTTTGGAGAAATTTACAATTTGAAACTCAAATCTAAAAACTGTATCTCACGTATTTTGGATTGCATATACAGTAGGGGTGTGCACCGGCCACTTTTCGTGTTTTGTGTTTTGGTTTTGGATCTGGATCTTTCTTCGTGTTTTGGATCTGGATTGGTTTTGCCAAAACCACCCTTCCGTGTTTTGGGTTCTGGGTTTTGTGTTTTGGATCTGTATTTTTTTTTTAAAAAAGCATAAAAACAGCTAAAATCACAGAATTTGTTGGTTTCTCTGCTCCTATGCTATTATTAACCTCAATAACCTTAATTTCCACTCATTTCCAGTCTATTCTGAACACCTCACACCTCATTGGTTTTGCAGTGTTTTTATGTCCAAAAGGTTGCACCGAGGTAGCTGGATGACTATGCTAAGCGACACGAGTGGGCGGCACAAACACGTGACCCATCTAGGAGTGACACTGCAGTTGCAGACAGGATGGCAGTTAGAAAAACTAGGCCCCAAACTGTACATAATGCAAAGAAAAAAAAGAAGTGCAAGATGGAATTGTCCTTGGGCCCTCCCACCCACCCTTATATTGTATAAACAGGACATGCACACTTTAACAAATCAATCATTTCAGCGCCAGGGTCTGCCACACAACTGTGGCTGAAATGATTGGTTCGTTTGGGCCCCCACAAAACAAGCTGGCAATTAATGTGTCCCTGCACAAACTGGCTCTACGGAGGCAAGATGTCATCCTCATCCTCCTCATCCACCGATTCCTCACCCTCTTCAGTGTGTACATCCTCATCCTCACAAAGTATTAACTTGTCCCCACTTGAATCCACCACCACAGGTCCCTCTGTACCTTCTGGAGGCTGGTCTCCCTGGAAGAGCTGATAATTCATTTTGATGAACATCATCTTCTCCACATTCTGTGGAAGCAACCTCCTATGCCTTTCGCTGACAAGGTTCCCGGCTGCACTAAACACTCTTTCGGAGTACACACTGGAGGGGGGGCAACTCAGGTAAAATAGAGCCAGCTTGTACAGGGGCCTCCAAATTGCCACTTTTTCCTGCCAGTACAGGTATGGACTGTCTGACATGCCTACTTGGATGCTGTCACCGATGTAATCCTCCACCATTCTGTCAATGGTGACAGTATCATATGCAGTGAGAGTAGACATGTCAGAAATTGTTGCCAGGTCCTTCAGTCCAGACCAGATGTCCAAACTTGGTCCTGCCTGCCCTGCATCACCGCCAGCGGGTTGCTTAGGATACCTAAGTTTTTTCCTGGCAGCCCCAGTTGCGGGAGAAAATGAAGAAGGAGCCGTTGACGTGTCACGTTCTGCTTCAGCTGACAGTGTGTTCACCAGCAGGTCTTTGCACCTCTGCAGGCTTGTGTCGGCCGGAAAGAGAGACACCACATAGGCTTTAAACCTAGGATCAAGCACGGTGGCCAAAATGTAGTGGTCTGATTTCAACAGATTGACCACCCTGGAATCCTGGCAAAGCGAATGAAGGGCTTCATCCACAAGTCCCACATGCCGAGCGGAATCGCTCCGTCTTAGCTCCTCCTTCACTTTCTCCAGCTGCTTCTGCAAAAGCCTGATGAGGGGAATGACCTGACTCAAGCTGGCTGTGTCTGAACTGACTTCACGTGTGGCAAGTTCGAAGGGCTGGAGAACCTTGCACAACAAGGAAATCATTCTCCACTGCGCTTGAGTCAGGAGCATACCCCCTCCTTTGCCTATGTCATAGGTGGATGTATAGGCTTGTATGGCCTTTTGCTGCTCCTCCATCCTCTGAAGCATATAGAGGGTTGAGTTCCACCGCGTCACAACCTCTTGCTTCAGGTGATGGCGGGGCAGGTTCAAGAGTGTTTGCAGGTGCTCCAGTCTTCGGCACGCAGTCGCTGAATGGCGAAAGTGGCCCGAAATTTTTCGGGCCACCCAAAGCGTCTCCTGCATGCCCCTGTCGCTTTTCAGAAAATTCTGCACCACCAAGTTTATTGTGTGAGCAAAACATGGGACATGTTGGAATTTGCCCAGATGTAATGCCCGCACAATATTGGTGGCGTTGTCAGATATCACAAATCCCCAGGAGAGTCTAAGTGGGGTAAGCCACTGGGCTATGATTTCCCTCAGTTTCTCTAAGAGGTTGTCGGCGGTGTGCCTCTTACTGAAACCGGTGATACACAGCGTAGCCTGCCTTGTAACAAGCTGGCGTTTCTGAGATGCTGCTACTGGTGACGCTGCTGCTGTTGCTGCGTAAGGTGATACATCTACCCAGTGGGCTGTCACAGTCATATAGTCCTTAGTCTGCCCTGTTCCACTTGTCCACATGTCCGTGGTTAAGTGGACATTGTGTACAACGGCATTTTTCAGGACACTGAGGACACTTTTTCTGACGTTTCTGTACAGTCTCGGTATCGCCTGCCTAGTGAAGTGGAATCTAGACGGGATTTGGAACCGGGGACACACTACCTCCATCAATTGTCTAAATCCCAAGTGGACTGTGGGTGCTCCTTTCAGCACTTGCAGGGGGCGTGCAAATGGTGGAAAGAGCCACCTCTTCCCGTCCAGTGCTGGGAAGGTCAGGCATCGCAACCACCACCACACTTGGACTCTCTTTGGGGATTTGTGATATCTTCTTAGAAAGCACAGTTCTTCGCTGTGCTTTTGCCAGCTTAACTCTTTTGATTTTTTTAGTGGGAGGAGGGCTTCCATCGTCATGTGAAGCTGAACCACTAGTCATGAACATACTAGGGATCGACCTTAGCCGTTCCTTGCCACTCCGTGTCGTAAATGGCATATTGGCAAGTTTACGTTTCTCTTCAGCTGATTTAAATGTCTTTTTCAAGGTCATTTTCCTGAACTTTGCCATTTGGGATTGTATGTGCCCTCTACTATGACATTGGGCATCGGCCTTGGCAGACGACGTTGATGGCATGTTATCGTCTATGTCATGACTAGTGGCAGCAGCTTCAGCACTAGGAGGAAGTGGTTCTTGATCTTTCTCTATTTTATTTTTATCGGAGAAAGTTTGGTCCTCCATTTATGTTATATCGATTTGATATATACGTGCGGCTAAACACAGAAAATATTTTTTTGGTTTGGACTGGAGTGTACTTTCGGGGGTTACAGCACGCTTAATGGTCAAGCCAGCCGGCCCTTTACTTATGACACAGGCGCACGCTTGGCACTACTTTGTTGATGCACGTGCGGCTACTGCGCACACAATTCACAAACACAGAAAATAATTTTTTTTTTGGTTTGGACTGGAGTGTACTTTGGGGGTTACAGCACCCTTTAACGGTCAAGCCAGCTGGCCCTTTACTTATGACACAGGCGCACGCTTGGCACTACTTTGTTGATGAACGTGCGGCTACTGCGCACACAATTCACAAACACAGAAAATATTTTTTTTTTGGTTTGGATTGGAGTGTACTTTCGGGGGTTACAGCACCCTTTAACGGTCAAGCCAGCCGGCCCTTTACTTATGACACAGGCGCACGCTTGGCACTACTTTGTTGATGCACGTGCGGCTACTGCGCACACAATTCACAAACACAGAAAATATTTTTTTTTTTGGTTTGGACTGGAGTGTACTTTGGGGGTTACAGCACCCTTTAACGGTCAAGCCAGCTGGCCCTTTACTTATGACACAGGCGCACGCTTGGCACTATTTTGTTGATGAACGTGCGGCTACTGCGCACACAATTCACAAACACAGAAAATATTTTTTTTTTGGTTTGGATTGGAGTGTACTTTCGGGGGTTACAGCACCCTTTAACAGTCAAGCCAGCCGGCCCTTTACTTATGACACAGGCGTACGCTTGGCACTACTTTGTTGATGCACGTGCGGCTACTGCGCACACAATTCACAAACACAGAAAATAATTTTTTTTTTGGTTTGGACTGGAGTGTACTTTGGGGGTTACAGCACCCTTTAACGGTCAAGCCAGCCGGCCCTTTACTTATGACACAGGCGCACGCTTGGCACTACTTTGTTGATGCACGTGCGGCTACTGCGCACACAATTCACAAACACAGAAAATAATTTTTTTTTGGTTTGGACTGGAGTGTACTTTCGGGGGTTACAGCACCCTTTAATGGTCAAGCCAGCCGGCCCTTTACTTATGACACAGGCGCACGCTTGGCACTACTTTGTTGATGCATGTGCGGCTACTGCGCACACAATTCACAAACACAGAAAATAATTTTTTTTTTTGTTTGGACTGGAGTGTACTTTGGGGGTTACAGCACCCTTTAACGGGAAGCCAGCCGGCCCTTTACTTATGACACAGGCGAACGCTTGGCACTACTTTGTTGATGCACGTGCGGCTACTGCGCACACAATTCACAAACACAGAAAATATTTTTTTTTTGGTTTGGACTGGAGTGTACTTTCGGGGGTTACAGCACCCTTTAACGGTCAAGCCAGCCGGCCCTTTACTTATGACACAGGCGCACGCTTGGCACTACTTTGTTGATGCACGTGCGGCTACTGCGCACACAATTCACAAACACAGAAAATAATTTTTTTTTTGGTTTGGACTGGAGTGTACTTTGGGGGTTACAGCACCCTTTAACGGTCAAGCCAGCCGGCCCTTTACTTATGACACAGGCGCACGCTTGGCACTACTTTGTTGATGCACGTGCGGCTACTGCGCACACAATTCACAAACAAAGAAAATAATTTTTTTTTTGGTTTGGACTGGAGTGTACTTTCGGGGGTTACAGCACCCTTAACGGTCAAGCCAGCCAGCCCTTTACTTATGACACAGGCGCACGCTTGGCACTACTTTGTTGATGCACATGCGGCTACTGCGCACACAATTCACAAACACAGAAAATAATTTTTTTTTGGTTTGGACTGGAGTGTTCTTTCGGGGGTTACAGCACCCTTTAACGGTCAAGCCAGCCGGCCCTTTACTTATGACACAGGCGCTCGCTTGGCACTACTTTGTTGATGCACGTGCGGCTACTGCGCACACAATTCACAAACACAGAAAATAATTTTTTTTTGGTTTGGACTGGAGTGTACTTTCGGGGGTTACAGCACCCTTAACGGTCAAGCCAGCCGGCCCTTTACTTATGACACAGGTGCACGCTTGGCACTACTTTGTTGATGCACGTGCGGCTACTGCGCACACAATTCACAAACACAGAAAATAATTTTTTTTTTGGTTTGGACTGGAGTGTACTTTGGGGGTTACAGCACCCTTTAACGGTCAAGCCAGCCGGCCCATTACTTATGACACAGGCGCACGCTTGGCACTACTTTGTTGATGCACGTGCGGCTACTGCGCACACAATTCACAAACACAGAAAATTATTTTTTTTTGGTTTGGACTGGAGTGTACTTTCGGGGGTTACAGCACCCTTTAACGGTCAAGCCAGCCGGCCCTTTACTTATGACACAGGCGCACGCTTGGCACTACTTTGTTGATGCACGAGCGGCTACTGCGCACACAATTCACAAACACAGAAAATATTTTTTTTTGGTTTGGACTGGAGTGTACTTTGGGGGTTACAGCACCCTTTAACGGTCAAGCCAGCCGGCCCTTTACTTATGACACAGGCGCACTCTTGGCACTACTTTGTTGATGCACGTGCGGCTACTGCGCACACAATTCACAAACACAGAAAATAATTTTTTTTTTGGTTTGGACTGGAGTGTACTTTCGGGGGTTACAGCACCCTTAACGGTCAAGCCAGCCGGCCCTTTACTTATGACACAGGCGCACGCTTGGCACTACTTTGTTGATGCACGTGCGTCTACTGCGCACACAATTCACAAACACAGAAAATAATTTTTTTTTTGGTTTGGACTGGAGTGTACTTTCGGGGGTTACAGCACCCTTTAACGGTGAAGCCAGCCGGCCCTTTACTTATGACACAGGCGCACGCTTGGCACTACTTTGTTGATGCACGTGCGGCTACTGCTCACACAATTCACAAACACAGAAAATATTTTTTTTTTTGGTTTGGACTGGAGTGTACTTTGGGGGTTACAGCACCCTTTAACGGTCAAGCCAGCCGGCCATTTACTTATGACACAGGCGCACGCTTGGCACTACTTTGTTGATGCACGTGCGGCTACTGCGCACACAATTCACAAACACAGAAAATAATTTTTTTTTGGTTTGGACTGGAGTGTACTTTCGGGGGTTACAGCACCCTTTAACGGTCAAGCCAGCCGGCCCTTTACTTATGACACAGGCGCACGCTTGGCACTACTTTGTTGATGCACGTGCGGCTACTGCGCACACAATTCACAAACACAGAAAATAATTTTTTCTTGGTTTGGACTGGAGTGTACTTTCGGGGGTTACAGCACCCTTTAACGGTAAAGCCAGCCGGCCCTTTACTTATGACACAGGCGCACGCTTGGCACTACTTTGTTGATGCACGTGCGGCTACTGCGCACACAATTCACAAACACAGAAAATAATTTTTTTTTGGTTTGGACTGGAGTGTACTTTCGGGGGTTACAGCACCCTTAACAGTCAAGCCAGCCGGCCCTTTACTTATGACACAGGCGCACGCTTGGCACTACTTTGTTGATGCACGTGCGGCTACTGCGCACACAATTCACAAACACAGAAATTATATTATTTTTTTAGCACTTGGGGGGAGCACCCCTGATGGACAGAGCACCCCCTGGACAACACTATAGCACCCCTTTAGGACTGGGACACTGCACAGGACTTTGGAGTGGACACAGCACCTATGGAGAACTGACTGCACAACACAGTCCAGCCAGCCCCTATGGACTTTGAAGTAGTGGACACAGCCCCTATTAACAACAGCAGCACAGCACAACACAACCAGCCCCTATGGACTTTGAAGTAGTGGACAACAGCAGCACTACACTACACTACACTACACAGCCCTAACTCTCACCCTCCCTCTTCACTGTCCACAGCCGAGTGAGAAAATGGCGCCGACGCGGGTACCTTATATAGGATCCAAAACCCGCGAGACTCGGAAGGCGGGATGATGACGTTTTGCCTCGATTTCAGATCCGAGTCAGGCGGGAAAAGTCGAGCCTGACTCGGATCGGACTCGGATCGGGGGGGCTCGGGGGGGTTCGGATTTCAGAAATCCGAACCAGCTCAACCCTAATATACAGTAAGTCCCATCCTCGTGATTTGCTGTGAGGTGGTCACAATTGACTGGAAATTACGGGAAATGAATGTTATTGATATAAATAATACTAAAGGTAAAAAACAGGCCCAAATTAAATGATTTTATTTGTTTTCATAAATTATTTAAAAAATCCAGAACCAAAACTAAAACCGAATATGAACCAAAACACTTGAGGGTGGTTTTGCCAATAACAAACCCAAAACACGGGGGTCTGCGCACATCTCTACTCTATCTACATCATTCCCAACAATATTAAGGAGACAAACACTGAAACGTGTATATCTACCTGTATATCTCTAATGCTCTTGGTTGTATTATTTTAATAATTTACTGTTCTAATATCCCAAAATTGAGTGTGTTTTATTACTGGAGCTAATATACTGTTTATTCCATGTGTTTATGTTTGAGATACTGGATTTAAATAAATTATAGGGAACCAAAAAAGGAACCTGTACTAATTGTAGGTCACAGCTTGGTTCACAATACAATAAGCTGTGTGTATAACAGGTTCTGATTCCCAAAACTAGATTTACCTGAGAAAATTCAGAGCCAGAGGATATAAATAACCACAGTGTGACCTATAATAAAGTTAATTAAATAACTGCTTCATGAGTGGTTTATATTCCCCAAATAACCCTGTGTCTGGCCCGCCCCTGCCCCCTAACCTTGTGACATATTGATATCTTGCCTAGGGGCAGGGCTGCCAGCTTAAGATGCTTTGGGCAGTTCTAAAGTGTGCAGTTTGGCGGCCTAGCGTGCCCCTTGAATACTCTGGGCAACTCTGCAGAACTACTACTGGCTGCAGGGTACTGTTCCGCTGATGCTATGCACCATTTTATTAAATATTTTATGCTAAGAAAACTGCACTAATATACTCCGTATACGGAGATGCTGGGTTGTGCAGTGCGGGGTTATATGTATGTCTGCGGGAGACTAGTATCACCGAGATCCCGCATAGTGTTAGCAACGAGCGCTGCTAACAGTACACATACCACATGGGGACATCATCCATTTGTTCAGTATACTGTATATCTATATTGTGAAGTTTATATTTGATGATACGCTGATCCGGCTGGAAGCCAGGTCCCTGACTGCAGCAACTGTAGGAGCTGCGTGATTTCATTTATATTTCAACAGGATACAGAATTGATTTACCATATAAGAGGATTTCGATCCATACTGAAGGATACCAGTGGAATTTTTATCTGACCGCTGTGGCATTAGTTATTAGACATAATGATCATTGGGCCTGATTCAGAGCCGGACGCTATTTGCGGACGCTCGTTCAGAAAAAGGGGCCGGATATTTAAATTAAGCGCTCGCTCTTTGCGGTCTGTTGACGCCTCTATGTCTGAATGAGCGTCCAAAACATGCGCTCGCTATTTAGAAAAAAATGCCCCCTGGCCGCTCGCATCATACGTCATCTCCGCTATTTATTTGATTAATCGAGTACATCGAAAGGCGTATGAACTGCTTGCAGTGCTTGTGGTAGCATTTTCCTACCGCAATCTTGCGAGTAGTTCAGGCTAAAAGACAACCAAGTGACGTGGTCAATGACGCTGCTTTGTTAATTATGCACACCCTTAAAACGCCCGTTTTGACCGTTTGGCACGCCTGCGTTCGGTTCTCCACTCCCCATTTTCAAGCACCTTCCCCTGTTACCACCCACAAACGCCTCATCCTGTCACTCAAATTAGCATGCATTCGCTATTTTGCGAGCACACGAATTCCGGCCGCACTGACTGATTCGCGCATGCATATTAGAACCCATGTGCATGCGCAGATGTCTGAACATCGCTCGGAGCGAACGAGCGGCCGCTTACTAGCGGCTCTGAATCTGGCCAATTGTGCATATGTAAAAGTACAATACAATCTGTAAATCCATGTAACGATCCTATGACAACATTGTTTGCGAATATAGGAGTAATATTTTAATATCTGATTTAATATCTGATAAATCAGATTCTTTTCTGCTTCTCCTATTCCCTGGTCTAATTCAATTTACTGTTTCAGGCAGGCTGCAAGCCACATGCAGGTGCCATAGGGCAGTGATGATGCCATAGGGCAGTGATGATGCCGCCCCCATGGGGCCCAATGCAACTGCACTGCCGGGTCTTTGAATGTCGGGGTGGTTTCGGTGATGTGCACGTCACTAGTGTCCGCTTTGTTGCCGTTACGTTCCCTCAGTCCCGGGTGTGATCTGGCCGCGCATCACCCAATCAGAGAGGCATCTGGATTCCATGGGGGCATTGCATCCGCACTGCTCTTTACTTTGAATGGGTCATTGCAGAGTGCTGGAGGCAGTGGTGCCTGTTTGGAGTCTTATGATTTTGTATCTGCAGGTGAAGGCAATACCAGAGCTGCTGTGGACAGAAGGAGTGAACGCGTGGTGCGGCTGCAGCGGCAAATCCCAATTTGGCAATGAGCTCCGGTGAGTCTTCTGCAGATCCTGATTGGGAGGGCAGTGTTTCCACTGGTGAAGGGGAGCTTGCTGTGCACAGCAATAGGCGGGGGTGGTCAGGTGATGTCTCTGATGCAGGCAGTAAGGATTCTACCTCTACGGATTCGGCCTCTGGTTCTGGGAAGAGTTTGCACAAAAAGGTTAGGAGACATAAGCGCAAGTGGTGGTCCTCTAGTAGCAGCTCATCCATGGATTCTACAGTTTCAGAGGTTCTAATAGGGTGGTGTTTAGGGGTTTAGGTCCCACGGTGCGGGACCAGATTAGGAGTAGCCATTACGTCAATATCTTTGCCCTCACCAGTAGAGCCAGGAAGGCTTGGGCTGTGGTTAAGAAGAAAGATGGGTTAGGAGTGGTGTCGTGCATATCTTACCTCAATTGGGTCAAAGCCATGTATATAGTTGCATCTTGATATTTGGAGACACATCCAGATGAACATATGCTGGTGTTCCGGTATATGTTTTTGATTCATGATTTGTTTAGTACAGCGAGGGGTTGCGTCTGAAGAGTATATGATGAGGAGTTTCGGTGCAAGCAGCATAGCAGGGTGGTCATTGATTTTGGCACAATAGATGTGGAGATCTCTGTGGAAGTCACGCAACCACAGCGTTTACAGCAGAAGGCGAGGCTGTCGAAGAGGGGCCCGGGTTTTTTTGTGGGATCATCTGGAGCAGGGCCTAAGCCATCGGCAGCTAGAGTAGGGCATGGGAAGTGTTTTGCCTTCAATAATGGCCTATGTGGGTTGGGGACAAGATGCTGTTTTTTCCATTCCTGCATCCATTGCGGGGGAGGGCATCCCATCAAGAATTGTGCTCGGTCACATGGATAGAGAGCTGGGGATGTTAGTGGTGGGGAGGGGGGTTCAAGCTGCGGTCCTGTGGTCCCCCTCTAAGTAGGGCCCCCACACCTGTTCGCGTAAGGTCCTTGTTAGTTTGGCTGGACATTTACCCATTCCAGGATGATGCAGAATTTTTGCGCAACAGGTTTTCTCATGGTTTCCCACTTCCTGTGGTGGGGTTGGTACAGTCAGGGAATGGGAAGAATTTGCGATCAGCCACTGTGTTACCGGAAATCTTACACTGCAAAGTTGATAAGGAAGTTGAGCTGGGGAGAATTGTTGGACCTTTCCTGTTTTTCGTATTTTGTGCTTTCTCCAGTTGGGGTGGTTCCCAAAAAGGTGGCAGGGAAGTTTTGTTTTATTCAGCACCTTTCATATCTGAAAGGGTGGTCGGTTAACGATGCCATTCTGGAGGAATTGTGACGCGTGCTTTATCAGTCTTTTGATCAGGCGCTTGATATGGTTCGTTCAGTTAGCAAGGGAGCCTTAATGTGTAAAGTGGATATTGAGCTTTTCGGTTAATGCCCCTGCACCTGTTGGTTTTTAGATTTATGGGATTTCAACTGGAAGATAGTTTCTATTTTGATAGGTGCTTACCCATGGGATGTTCCATTTCCTGGGCGTATTTCAAAAAATTCAGCTCCTTTCTGCACTGGTGTTTGGTTATGGGGTCTGGGCAATCTGGGATTGCTCATTACCTGGATGATTTTCTCCTGGTGGGTCCGCAAAATTCGGGTCGGTGTGCCTTGTTGTTGCAGGACATGGTCGCGTTGTTTTCCGCATTTGGCGTACCAATAGCAGGGGACAAGACAGAGGGTCCCACTACTAGATTGTCTAATCTGGGCCTCGAGATTGACACAGTTGGGGGGTTGTGTTGCAAGCTTCAGCGTTTGCACAATGGCATCTTATTGGCTCTAGCAGTAGGTAAGTTCACGCTTAGGCAGGCCCAATCGCTTTTGGGTTTGTTTAACTTGGCATGCAGGGTGGTTCCCATGGGCCGGGTTTTCTGTAGAAAGCTGGAGCATCTGATGAGGAAGGCGAGGAGCCCTCATCATTTTTGCGGTTGTCAGGGGAAATTCGGAGGGATCTCTTGGTTTGGGATAATTTTTTCAAACATTTTAATGGGGTGCGTATTTGGCCTACTCCTCCTACCTCTAATGTGGCACTACAGTTATTAACAGATGCAGCAGAAGCGACTGTGTTTGATGCATTTATGTAGGGGTGCTGGTGTGCTGCGCTTTGGCCTGGTGATTGGGTTAGGGAACGTCTCACCAGGAACATTTTATTATTGGAGTTATTTCTGATCAGGGTGGCGCTGTACCTTTGGGGGATCAGATGCAAGATTGCGCGGTAGTTTTTTGGTGCAATAATTGGGGGTGGTTCAGCCACTTAATCATCAGAGGGCTGAGTCTCCATTTGCCATTAGGGTTATTGTACAAATAATTATGCATTGTTTGCTCAGGGTGATTGGGTAAGGTTTAGGAGACTTGCCCCTGATGCTAACCTCGTTGGTAAGTTGTGCCCTGGTTATGTCTGGCAGGTAATTCATCCAGACTGGAGGCCATAACTCATTGTTCCCTGGGCCCAGGGACTTTACAGGCCCTTTTGGTGTCTTGGGAGCCATGGAATCAGTTCCTTCTAAGCTGGGGTATCAGAGGTAAGAGTGATATTTTGTGATTCTTGACTGTCATTGCTGTTCATCACGTATATATTTGTCGCAGATATGTTTGTGGAATAATCTACCATTGTCTCACCTTATTTATAGACAAGGGATGTGGAAGGACATCTTAGCACTACAGGAGTCGCAGAAAGGTTTTGGTGGCTTTTGCAATGGCTTTGGTGTTTTTTCTGTACTTTAGTGTGGGTACACCTTTTTGATGAGGTGGCTTAGCTGTGGGAGTTTTCGTGATGTTGCACGTGCTTCCTGGGTCGGTGTCCTGTTTTTCTGGCCCACAGGGTGTTGCACTGGTACCTGGGTATGAGTGTGATGCCTTGTTTATTGACAGAACTCAGGAGCATGAGTCGCATTCTAGCAATATTTTTCAGATTGCTCCCAATCCCAACTTGGGGACTAGCTACTCAACTGAGGCTGTTGCCAATTGGTGGAGGTTTTGTGTTTTTGTGTCAATTTGGGATTCCCCCTGCCCATGCCCCTATTCCCGCTGGTTAGGGTAATTAGTTATTTATTAAATAGGCTATAGTGGTTAGCTAAGTTCCCTTCTAAACATAATAATTTAATTGCCTGCTGGTTCATATTTACTTTTGTGAGTTAACGGTTAGTGGTTTGTTTGAGCCCCACAAAACAATCTTTTGAAAGGACTACCTCTGATCATTAATGAGGAGGTTAATGAAGAGGCTGTTGGTGGTGGAGATTGCATGTGCTGGTCTAACATGCTTATAGCTGAATTTGTACTTGATGTTATTATTTTACAAATTATTTTATTTTGTTAAATAAGTGGCATGAACTTGCTGCAAATCACGTAACAGGGAGGAGGTGCCTAGATAGTTAACATCCTTACCTCTACTAAATTTAGCTTCAAATGTGGAACAGATGACTTTACAAATGTCAAGATTTGTCTATAATTAATTCCACACCCAAGAGGTGGCTTTTCTGGTCTTATGCCCAGGCATCACAATGGCTTTCTTTGTATCACGAGCAAGAACTACTGGCACTGGTGGATGATTTACACAAACAACATCCTCATCATCAACATCCTCTTTAACATTAGATATTAAACATAGCAACCAATCAGATTCTACCTAACATTTATCTAGCACCTTTTAGAAGATAATAGCTAGAATCTGGATGGTTGCTATGGGCAACATCTCCACTTCTAACAACTCTCACTTTAGTAAATATACTCCTTAGTGTTTTATTTTATGGGCAATTAATTTTTTATTTTAAAGGTGACACCCTAACACTGACACATTCACAGCACTACAACCCACTGCCCTTCACTGATGACAGACACAGACAGTCACAGACAGCGCTGCAGTCCTTCACTGAATATGGTGACACACAGTAGCCCACAGCCTATAATCACAGAGCCACAATCACACTGCAGCCTGACCCACACACCCTAACACTCCGTCGTCTTGTGTGAAATGTCACTTGACCCACAAGGGAAGGACTTTTATCGAATCTAAAACACTAGAGACCCAACACCAGGTGGATGACATTTTGCCTCAATTTCAGATCTAATGGAGCATACACACGGTCAGATTTGTCAGACTTGTCAGATTTGTCAGATGAACGACTGAACGATTGAACGATTTGAACGATTTGAACGATTTTACCAAAGTTTTGAACGATTTGATTCAACTAATAATAACCCCTAAGTTCAGGCGTATTCAGATTCCAGTAAACCCATCCAACATATCTCTAGTTTTTAATTTTATTAATTGAAATTATTTAGTGTCTAAACTATGGTTGTTCATACAATACTTTTTAATTAAACATCACATAGTTGAGATAAGCGATTTTGGTTTTCCTGAAACCAAACACACCTGCACGGTTTGAGTCCAAATGAGTCCCGGCTCTGAATACTTTTAAATTTCTGAGTAGAACCGAGACCCCATTGAGGTCTTCTTGCAAGTTAAAAACTCAGATCTTAAAACCAGAGATGTGTGCTGACCCCCGTGTTTTTTGGTGTTGCCACAACCACCCTCAAAGGTGTCAGGTATTTGGATTATTGTGTTCCCAGGGATGATGCTGAGCATTCTGAATGCAGAATGCTGGACAGTCTAAAGTACATTTTATGCATGAGGTGTACTGTAGACTGAGGTTATAAGGGAGAGTCTTTGCAGGAGACCAGACTGGAACCCTAATTGCCGGACTGGGCTATACACATTCAGATACAGGGCTGGGACTGGCTGTACTCTGATGCTTTACTGAGAAGGACTAGTAGTGCTGCAGAGTCCTGTCTGGAACTCGGCTGTATCCTACTTGCCAACTCTCCCTAATTGTCAGGAAGACTCCCCGAAATAGCAGCAGTCTCCCTGACTCCCCAAAGATTCTAGCAATCTGTCTGATTGTACCTTACCCCCCAGTATGAAGCTATTATATAAAAAAGAAAACAAAGATATATACATTCAAATGGGATCATTAGTATAATTTCCATGCATTGGTTATAAGTAGGGATGTGCGCTGACCCCTGTGTTTTGTTTTTAGTTTTAGATCTGTATTTTGTTTTGGATCTGGATATGGTTTTGCAAAATCACTCTTGCGTGTTTTGGTTTTGGATCTAGAGATATTTTTTTAAAAAATGATAAAAAATAGGTAAAACCACGTAATTTGTTTTTGGTCCTACAATATTATTAACCATAATAACATTTATTCCCAGTCATTTGCAGTCAATTTTGACCACCTCCCAGCTCACAATATTGATTTTTTTTTTATCTAGGTTAGGCCTAGGACCAAAATGTTGCATCCAGCTAGCTGGCTGACTAAACTAAGCGACAGCAGTGGGCGGCACTAACATGTGGCCATTTTTTTTTAAATGAAAGGGGCATACAGGAGATGCTGAGTGTGGCCATTACAATTTCTAGACATTCATAAATATAAAATTCAAAATGTCAGGCAGCAATGCACCAAACAGCACATAATGCAGAGAATTGAGGTGCAAGATGGATTGGTCCTTGGTCCCTCCCACCCACCCGATGGATTAGTCCTTGGGCCCTCCCACCTACCTTTATGTTGTATATGAAACAGGACATTCACAGCTTAACAAAACAATCATTTTAGTGACAGGGACTGCCAATTTTGGCTGAAATGATTGATTTGTTTGGACCCCATAAAACAAACTGCCAATGTGCATTGGACATGAAAATGATCCCATACACAAACTGGCTTTACATTACAATATCAGATGTCGTCATCCTCGTTGTCCTCATCATCCCCATCAGTGTGTACATCCTCTTCTTCACATAATATTAATTTGTCAATGCTAGAATCCACCATAGGCTCCTCTGTATTTTTTTATGTAATTGTTGGTTTAGGTCTTCCTCATGGTATTTGTAGTTAATTTTAATGAACATCATCTTTTCCACATTTTGAGGAAGTAACCTCCTATGCCGATCACTGACAAGGTAGCCAGCTGCACTGAAAACTCTTTCGGAGTACACACTGGTGGGTGGGCAACTTAAGTAATGCAAAGCCAGTTTGTTTATGGGCCTCCAAATTGCCTATTTTTCCTGCCAGTACTGAAAGGGACTGTCTGACATGCCTATTTGGATGTTATCCCTAAAATAGTCATCCACCATTCTGTGAATGGTGACCATATAAGACATAGTCACGGTAGACATGTCACTATAAGTAAGAAGTTCTCTCAGGCCCGACCAGATGTAATTTTTTGGTGACTGATCTGCATGACCAGCAAGGATTCTGTATGGAAAATTTAGCTTTTTTCTGTCAGCTGCAGAAACTGAAGGTGGAGATGATGGCGTGTCACATGCTGCTTCAGCTGACAATTTTTTACCAACAGCTCTTTGCATCTTATCAGATTTATGCCCATTGGAAAAAAAGACACAAGGTATGACTTAAACCTAGGATCAAGTTGGTCACCAAAGTATATTGTCCTGATTTCAAAAGATTAACATCCCTTGGATCCTTGCGTCTGGCATACTTAGTGGACTCGCTCCGTTAAAGCTCCTCCTTCAGTTTCTCCAGCTATTTTTGCAAAAGTCTGATGAATGGAATGACCTGACTCAAGCTGGCAGTGTCTGAACTAACTTCACATGTGGCAAGTTCAAAGGGTTTGAGAACCTTGCACAACATGGAAATTATTCTCCACTGCACTTGAGTAAGGGGCATTCCCCTCCACGGCTTATGTCATGGGCCATTGTATAGCCTTGGATGGCCTTTTGCTGTTCCTCCATCCACTGAAGCATATAGAGGGTAGAATTCCACCGAGTTACTACCTCTTGCTTCAGCTGATGGCAGGGCAAATTTAACAGTACCTGCTGGTCATGCAATCTTCGACAAGCAGTTGCCGCATGTCTAAAATGTCTGGATATTTTGCAGGCCACCGAGAGCATCTCCTGCATGCCCGTGTTATTTTTTTAAAAATGTTGCACCACCAAATTAATTGTGTGAGCAAAACATGGGACATGTTGGAATTCGCCCAGATGTAATGCTCTCACAATATTGTTGGCATTGTCAGAAATCACATATCCCAAGGAGAGTCCAAGTGGGGCAAGCCATTTTGCTATGATTTCTCTGAGTTTTTTGAAGAGGTTCTCAGCAGTATGCCTCTTAGTGAAACCAGTTATACAAATAGTAGCCTGCCTCTAAATCAGCTGGCATTTGGTAGAGGTGGGTTGTAGAAGAGCAGCACTTGTAGCAGATGTCGTTTTCTCTTAGGAATGCTTTGCGGTTCTCCAGGGACTTTTCTCTGAAGGCTCTGCATTTCAGGAGAGGATGCGGTTTGTTATGCAGGGGACACAGCTTGGCAGGATCTTTAGCTCTGTTCTCTTGATGAGTAGAATAGGTATACCTGTGTGAAGAATCTGTATAATGCACATTAGTCTTGTGAACTGCGACTGACATTTTGCCAGGGTTAGGTAGAATTGAGGTTGAGCTAGTCAGGGTAAAGGCAAAACTAGGATCATTCCTGGTCTTAGATTGTTGGTGCACAAAGTCCACAAAAACAGAGAATGGTGGAAATGGCACGTTGTGCCGCTGCTTTTATTTGGAACCATGGATGAGCCATTGCTCCTGCTGATTGTAAGGTAGCTTTTGCACTATAGGGTTAATGCCTCTGGCTGTGTTGTGGAAGGCAAGTCCTGGTAAGTCTCCCTCACACTTGGCTACTTGAAGCTCCATTAGTAGGTCACTTAATTCTCTCAGTCTTTGATAGCTTTTGTTAGGTAACCTAGGGAAATCATCAATTCTTTTGAATAGTGCACTTTCTATCATCTCTGGTGAGACGTAGCACTCATTAAGTCTATCCCAGATCATATTAAGGCCATTCTCAGGGTGGTTAATATTGATCACTCTTATCCTTCTAGCATGTTCAGCAGATTCATTCCCAAGCCATTTAATTAAAAGGTCTATCTCTTCACTATGTGAAAGGCCTAACCCCCTGATTACATTTTGGAAAGAGGATTGCCAGGCTCTGAAGCTCTCAGGGCGATCATTGAACTTTGAGAGTCAGTTTGTGACCAGCTCATGGTGAGCAAGAAACTTTGCAAAGTCTAATGTGTCTTGATTGGCTCTAGGAGATGCTGTCTGTGCATTAACATGGTGAGTAAATGGTGCATGGTCATACCTGTTAGGATTGTATAGTTCCTGTTGGCTTGTATCATACCAATTTTGTGTGTGGGTAGCCTTTGTTGTAGTTTGCAGATTCAGACACCTGGTGTGGGGGAGAATTGTCCCTCATGGGTTCTCTGTGCCTAAAATTCTCTTGTTTGCAAGTTTGCAGTTCACTGTTGACTAGTGGGGGCACTGCATTGTGTGTTTGGCTTGTTTCACTGATGAAATCTAGATGCATGCTTTGTACTGATTGAGGTTTGCTGTCCATTTTGGATGCTTGATTTACATATTCTGATGTGCGTTGCAATAAATTCTGCGATCCAAGCTCTGCATCAAGCACATTGATCCTCCTTATAGTAAGAAGTTCTACAGACTCTAAGAACTGTGCTTCGGCGATAGCAGCTGCTGCGTCCTTCTCTGCAGTGAGCTTCTCACTAATTGCTTCTAGGCGTTGTTTCTCCATAACTCTTTCTGCACCCAGACGTGTTCTTTCTGCAACCAGACGTGACCTCTCCATATCTCTTTCTGCATCCAGACGTGACCTCTCCATATCTCTTTCTGCATCCAGATGTGATCTCTCTATTCCTTTCTCTGCTTCTAAACGTGATTTTTCTATTTTCAGTTGCATCTCTTGTTCGGCAAAGGTGGCCCGCACTTTTGCAGCTTCCGCTTTTGCGCGTGCAATTATGGCTGCATTGCTGACTGATAAAGATTTGGAGGAACTAGAGACTTGGGACCTTGTTTTGTATGAAGATGTCATTTTCTGTGACATGATGATGGAATGGAAATGCTTGACTGTGTAGAGGCTGCTGTATTATATTGTGCAGATGACTGAGCTGACACTGTAGCAGGTCTCTGAGTAGTCAGGGTCTTGGAACTGTTGTTAGGCTGTTTAACTGTGCAGGGACTGTTGTCTTGCCATATGCAGGTGGCTGTACTGACAGTGTGAAATTCCTGTGTAGTCAATGGCGGTACTCCTATTGCTGAGCTGCCACGGTTAGACTGAATAGAAACTCTTGTGCTGTCATATGCAGATAGCACTGGCTGGCAGTGTAACAGATCTGTGAGTCAGTATGTGTCCCACTTGCTGACAGAAAATGTTGCTGACAAAGTCAGATATATGCATCACACGCTGGGAGCCCAATGTTTTACTGTACTGCCTGCACTAAGTGTCTGACAAATTTGGAGCAGCCAGCATAACCAATACTCTATCTTCCAATAATCCATTCAGATGTGATCTGAAGAACTGAGTTTATTATTCGATAGAGGAACTTGCATGGAAATGATAAGTAATGATAAGTAATGATAAGTGATGAAATTGCAAGTGATGTGGTAAAACTGTAAACAAACAATGAAAAACAATTACTATATGTATATGGGAATGCAAGGCAAACATATACATAACATGGGATATGCAAACAACATGAAACATACAGTATGTAAAGTACAGGCTGTAATGTCACATAGTACAGCTAACATACATAACAGATCTACAATATGATGGCACAGTTGAAACTTAGAACTCACCATTGGATGCTGTACCAGGTTGAGCATATGTAATGATGACTGTATGGGACCATGTGAAAAGGAAAATGGCTGCTTCCAGCTCCTTTAGCCAGAATGCATTGCTAAACTGCTATGGAATGCTAAGAAGGTCAAAATGGATCAGATTTAAACTGCTGCTGTCCTGACCACTAGGTGGGGCTGCTAATGTGAATTAGTACAACATAACAAACCCTATGCTGAAGGCATGACAACTATCTTTTATTTTTGCTATTTTAAATGTTGAATTTATTTTATATTTCATTAAATAAAAGTTATGTTTTAATTTATGTGCGCCGAATACAGACCATTCCTTCTCCTTTACGAATATAGATCAATAAACATATAATACAAAGTTACCAGCACTATATACTCATAAAAAATTGTATGATGAAAGTGGATGGTTAAATGGAAAATCACATATTTATTAACACATAAAATAATAATATAAAAATATAAAATCACCACAGGTGAACCAATATATGGAAATGCACACTAGGTGTATGTACTAAGACCTATAGCTCATGGAGTGAAAGTCCTAGAGAGTCTTGAACTCCGTATTAATGTGGACTACAACTTCCCTTTAAGGCAGCACAGGTTTACTGGATCCAAATGTAATGGATGTCACACAATCCCTGGGCAGCGTAATTCGCACAAATTGGGTTAATGTGTACTCCACCTTCTCACAGATGATAAGTCCCTTAGCAGCATTATAGTTGCATAAGAATGGGTTATTCTAAAGTGTCTGGATCTCTGTTGTTCCTGCCAATTCCAAGGGGAAAAGAATCAAAGTCCACAGAGTAGGTATACACAAACTTCCAGAGCTTGGTCAGCATAGACAAGTAGTGCTCAACGCGTTTCGCTGGATGTATTATTGCCCAGCTTCCTCAGGAGCATGATAACCCAATTTGTGCAAATTACACTGCCCAGGGATTGTATGACATCCATTACACTTGGATCCGGTAAACGTATGTTCCGACTTATGTGCCTTACGGATGCAGTAAGAAGCAGGTATCTTCTGAGGAAACCGTTAGGATTGTAAAGAAATGGAGAAATGCGTTAAGAACCCTAAGGACTGTGGATTGTTCACACTGGCTAAAATTTGCTCTGCAAACCATCTGAGGGTGATACCAGCCATCTGATACACTTGTGACCATAGAGACTGCATCATAAGTGAAATGCCCTGGTGGGCGATACCTGCTTCTTACTGCATCCATAAGGCACATAAATTGGAACACTGCAGATAGTCCATTATAGGTGGAGGCTGTGAGTACATAAGGCGCCGGCAGACTTTGGCTGTATAGCTCTGCTTATTACAACTTGGCCGATGCTATTAACCAGCCAGCTGCTTAGATTTGGAACTCTGATCAATTCTCCAACAGTCTATCTGGAACTATATCACATGGAATCTTATTATTATATTACCATTTGAGCCGGTAAAGTGAACTATTTTTTGATCTAATATATATGAGAGTCAAATCTCTATTCCGGAATATTGCTGTCCCTTATTTGGATAATTATATACGGGACTTCAGTTTACCATCAAGGAGTGGACTTTATTATTCTTTCCGGAATCAGTATTTCTATATAAAATTTGGACTAAAAATCCATCGGTCCTTATTGCTTATTATGCAAATCGGCAACCAGCTGATTTACGGTATCACTTTTAAAGTGTTTTACTAGCTGTTTTTAGAATCTATTATGTTTCATGATTGATTGATAAATATAAATCACAATTTTAATAACAAAGAGATTTACTTTATTTTTTAGCACTTTCCATAATTGTGTATTTTTTTCATGTCTGTGTATCTATGGAGTGTTCCCAAACACTCCTTTTGAAAGCTGCTTGATTGATTGTTTTTTATTGTTATTTAATATCTATTTAATTTGTGCGCCTGATATATACTTGATTTAGTATAAAATATTTAAATGATACTAAACTTTTATTGCTTCATCTCTCACAAACAGGACACAAGGTTGCTAAGGACAAACTACAGCCATACCAGTCCAGGGTTAAATACTTGGGACATTGCCTAACCCAGGGGTAACAACATCTGACAAATGACAGAATCCAAGCCATACAGAACATGACACTGAAGCAGAATCAACAGCAAATTCATACCTTCTTGGGAATGTGTGGATACTGCAGAATGTGGATCCCAGGTTTTTCTATTTTGGCCTTGTCATTACAGGAGTTAGGCCCTTATTCAGAGGCGGTCGGAGGATGCAAGCGGTCACTCAGAAACTGGGCGTCTGCTTGCATCCTGACCGGCCACCTCTGTTTCGGTCGTTAGGCTGCTGGTTTACACCCACAGCTCTAACGACCGCTAAGGTGATGGTCACGATGGTCATAGACCATCACGACCATCGGGGCTTACGATGAGACCCTAGGGTAGGGTCTCACTTGTCGTAAGCCCCGGAGAGCATCTGGCTCTGTCACTGACATCACGTGGGGCCTCCCCCAAATGGCAGGTGTTCCCATGGGAATGCCTCCATTTGGGCTGCCACTCCCCCGGCCCGCCTTCCAAACAGGGCGAGCTGTCAATCAACATCGACAGCTCACCCCCTTTGGAAAGAGACCCGCTACGACCGGCGCTGTCGGTTGTAGCGGGTCTCATGCATGCACACGAAGGAGCCGGCTCCCTCGTGCGCATGAGCACTGGACAAACATTGAGGTGGCTGTGCGGTCGTAGACCGTACGGCCACCTCTGAATGAAGCCCCTAGTCTCTTACTCAAAGCCTGATCGTGTCATACACACAGAGGAATCAGGGCAGGCTTTCCTTAAACTTAAGGATAGTCTGACAAGAGCACCTGCATTGGGAATACCTGATTATAAAAAACCTTTTGATTTGTATTGTATGGAAGCTGATGGTTGTGCAGCAGGTGTCCTCACCCAAAAACATGGTGATGCCAGTAGGCCCGTAGCATACTACAGTGCACAATTGGACACTGTGGCAAGATCACTCCCAATGTGTTTAAGAAGTGTAGCAGCAAATGCTCTATTGGTCAGTAAGAGTGAGGATGTGGTACTAGGCCATGATATAATTGTCTATACTCCCCATGCTGTATCTGTTTTGCTAAACTCTGTCCAAACCAGACATGTCTCCTCAGCTAAATTCACAAAATGGGAACTAGCCTTAATAGCACCTGCAAACATCACCATCAAAAGGTGCAGTACGTTAAACCCAGCTACGTATTTACCATATGTGCAACATGATGCACAAAGGGTGGAGAGAGGTGAGTCAATGGCGAAAGGTGAGTTCTGCAGGTATATTGATGCACATGATTGTATGGAATATCTGAATCAGACCTTTACTGCAAGACCTGACATATGGGATACACCTTTAGAAAATGTAGATGTGACATTTTACACGGATGGGAGTTGTCATAGACAAACTGACACTGGAGAGTTTTGTACAGGTTATGCTGTGGTAAATGACGAGGTCGTTATAGAGGCTGAACCTTTAGGCCCACCACACTCGGCCAAAGTGGCGGAACTGGTGGCACTAATGAGGGTGTGTAAATTAGCAAAAGGTAAATCTGCTAATATCTACACTGACTCTAAGTATGCCTTTGTGGTAGTACACAATTTTGGCGCTCTATGGTGTCTGAGAAAATTTACGACGGCAGCCTACACACCAATTGCACATTCCAGACATATAACACACAGCAATCCAATTGCCTAAAACAGTGGCAGTATTTAAGTGTAAAGCCGATACATGTGAGGATAATCCAGTGTCACTGGGCAACAACAGGGCTGACAAAGCTGCAAAATGGGCAGCAGGGTTAAAACTGAATGTACCAACTGAACAAATAATGACTTTTCAAACGATTTACATTTTGAAATTGATTGAGATGCAAAATTTGTGTTCCATTCAGGAAAAGACAGTCTGGAAGTCCAAGGGATGTGGGCAAGAGTCTTCTGGACTCTGGAGAGATGGACAAGGTAAGCCAGTGGCTCCCAAGGTGTACTACCCAAGGATGGCTTAGGTAGCGCATGGTCTGACTCATTTGGGAAATTAAGGTATGAGCAAATTGGTGAGAGCATACTGGTGTGCACCAGGTTTTTCTTCTCAAGTGGAAAAGAGAGCAATGTCCTGTCTGACCTGCTTGAGGAAAAACATTGGGAAAACGATCCCTACCGAACCATCCCACATTCCTCCGACTGATGGACCTTTTCAGGTAATACAAATTGATTTCATCCAATCACCACTCTGCAGGAACCTCAAGTATGTATTAGTGTGCACTGATGTGTTTTCTAATTGGGTTGAGCTGCCACTAATACTGCTGCATTCACTGCCAAGAAAATTGTTCAGGAGATTGTATGCAGATATAGTATCCCTAAAATTATTGAGAATGACAGGGGTACTCATTTCACAGGTGATGTTTTCCAAAATATATGTAAACTGATGGGTATTAATAGTCGACTTCATACCCCCTACTGATCGCAAGCCAGTGCCAAGGTGGAGAGAATGAACGGAGTCATTAAAAACAAATTAAGTAAAATCATGTCGGAAACTGGACTAGGTTGGCCAGAAGCATTACCACTTGTCCTTCATAGTATCAGGACAACTCCTAGGCCTCATCTTAAGCTGTCCCCCTTTCAAATACTGTTTGGTAGACAACCTCATTTGATTATAAGTCCGCAGGAAGATTTGAAAGGTAACAACGAGGTAACTGTAAGGTATCTTATAACAATGAGTAAACAGTTAAAACAGCAACAGCAGAAACTGAAATTGTTATCACATGACATGCCTGAAACAAACTGTCATGAAGTTGAACCTGGAGAATTTGTTACGATCAGAATTTTCTTGCATTCAGGTTGTTTGACTGATCGGTGGGAAGGTCCATATCAGGCGTTGCTGATGAGTACAACCTCATTGAAGGTGGTGGAGTGAGATACCTGGGTCCATTCCACTCACTGTAAGAAGATCAACCCACCGGTGGAGATACAAGGCGGAGACGAGGCAGATAACATGGACCTGTTGATCGCGAGCTTGTTCCGGGAGGGTTAAAAGGTTGCAGTGAGATATCTGAACTAGATACATTTGTAGTTCCTTGCTACGGCAATGGACTGGGCTACTGTGTTCATTGTTCTATTCTCTTCCAGAGTTTCCATCATCCTGGTTTGTTTGGTGATTTCTGGTTTCTGCGATGGGGGACTGATAGAGGAGATGGAAACTAATGGCAGTATTGATGGAGTGGAGTCGAGAGGAGGAGTGCTTTGCCAATCAGGGGAGTGTCTGACCAATCTTAGTATAGTAATTGTTAAGAGATCTGCTATTCTGGATACTCGGAGACAGTGTGAAGGTCTATCGTCTGAGGATTATTGTATGTGTAAGTTCTATGGGTCTTTAGTCAATGAGAGATGCATCAAACAGTGCCATCCAAAATATAAACAGTATTGGGGTGGGTAGCCTTTAGAGGATTATCACACCATGGTGGGCAAAATTTTGAACTAAACCGACTGTTGGGTGTGATCTCACATGCCCCAAGGACAGCATAATGTAGGATTAGTGCCATTCCCATTAAATATCTCTGAAATTTTAGAATTGCAAAAAGGCAAGACACTGGATGGAAAATTTCTTAACACCAAACCACCCCATTTTAAATTCCACCAGTACCAGGTAGATAAAACACTTTTATGTTTGAACATCACCAAATCCAATGAACCAGGAAGTTGGGAGGTGACTGGGAATAACCAGACAATGACCTTCTCACAAAGAGCTGATCGTGAGCCTTTGAATTATGAACTGTTACACACAATTAGGTCAGGTGGAAGACACTTCCGGTATAAATATACACTAAGTAACCCCAAGGAAATGGTTAGCAGAATACCAGAAGGGTACTGTGCTAGGGTTATACAACCAGAAACATGTATTAGCCAGATGGGAGAACCTCAGATAGGATCATTTGTGAGGGAAATGTATTGGATGATTATGATGCATTCTATTCCTTATGTTCTCCCCGATGATGTATATTTTATACTGTATGTGGAAGGAAAGCATATAAGTGGCTCTCTTTGAGTTCAGAAGGTTTGTGTTACTTGGGAAGAGTATTTATGACCCTTACACATGGTGAAATGCTTGGTATTCATAAAAACACACCATCACCATATCTTCACACACAGTATGAACACAGAGACAAAAGAAATATGATACCTGGTTACATGCATAAAGCCACACAGTTAATTAGTGAGACAACTGGCTTTCAAGTTTTGGTAGCATTGGATCCCACCAGGATCGCTCGGGGTATGCTAAATTTTAGATATATCCAAGATCTTGCTAAATTAATAGATAATATCACCGAGATGTATGATGACACATTCAGGTATACAGGTAGAGAGTTGCAAGCTTACAAGGAAGAACTCATGCAACATAGATTAGTCTTAAATTATTTAACAGCTGTCACTGGAGGGTATTGTGTAACCTTAGCCACCCAATTTGGAGTAAAGTATTGCACTTACATTACAAATGATACCAGCGATCCCAAGGAGGTGATAGACTGGAAGATGGATGAAATTCTGCAGCTGAAATGGGAATTTTTAAAGAACCATAATGCTTCAGTGGCTGAAGTAAAGGAGAAGGCAGAGGAATGGTTTTCTTGGTTGAACCCAGTGAAATGGTTCTCCGGTCTAGGAGAGTGGGTCCAGGAAATTATTGCGAGTATAGGTAAACTCCTGTTCCTCATACTGGTTGTCATCATAGTAATTGGCATATGTGTCAGGTGTTTTCCTACTGTGTTGAAGTATGGAAAATTTAAAAATAAGGTAAATCAAAGGAATGAAATTATGATGGTGATCAGTAGTAACAATATGAAAACTGAGGTAAATGTAGGACTGCATTACAACCCTGAACTAGAAGGTACCATCATATGATGTATAAGATTTAGACATGTATGAAATGTATTAAAATGTTATTTTAAAACATCTTAAATAATGTAAGTACCTATTCCCCCTCAAGACTTCCTTTATTGGATTGGTGCATCCCCACATCTTTCCCATGATCTTCCAAGATCCGCGGTGTGCGTATAAGAGTAGTTTTATGTCCCCTCCTAGAGGCACATTATTGATGGATAAAGAACCACCTTGTGCCATCCCATAAATTAACATTAAATAACATGTCATAATGTAAGCCTAAATTAATTTTAAAATCAGAGTATGATAGCATGTTGTTTGCTATCAAAGGGTGGACTGTCAAAGCCGGATAATTGGCTGAGAGAGGATAAGTTTAAAATTAAATCTGCCTGACGCCATTTTGCAAATGGCAATGAGACGCCATTTTGCGACTGGCCAGCCAGTACCATTTTAGTTAATCTTGCCCATTATAAGTACATACGGTGATGCTATTATTTAGCATTGTGCGATTCCCACGAAATGGAAAGAAGTTGAAAGTCCTCACCATATAAGTACAGTCACTAAAACATATAAAATGATTGACCCTGCAAAACACGTACCATGGTGTACTCCACAAAACACATAGTCGCACAAGGCAAACTAGCATCTTTTCCCAAAACCCCAATATTTATACACTGCACACTTAGATAAAAGGTTCCCTAGTATTAAAGAGCAATATTCAAGGTTTATTCAGTATTATTAAATGTTGTGAAATAAATGTAATTTGATATCTAAGGCACATGGTAAGCAGACTATGTTTGATGTTGTACTGATCCACTGTGTCTTTGCAGATTTCCGGTACCATCAGTGAGAAGATCGCAACATGTGTCTGCAAACTATGGACAATAGAGAGTTAAACATTAAACTGTACTCTGTAATGTTACCAGCTTAGATTTAGTATGCAGCAGGAAAAAGGACACAAAGGGCTGTTGGAGGCTGGTTAGTGTCCATTCGAATTGACCTATGAACTATACTGTAACAGAAGATCCAGGAAGAATAACCAATGGAATCATGCCAAACTGTTCTATTGTATTGCCTATCTCTGTAAGAGTATATATGTGGGCTCTCTAAACTTGAATGCCAGCATTCTTGCCTTGCTGTTGACGGAGGTTTCTATATTGATGCCAGTATCTGGGTCCAGAGCACGTGCGTATGTAACACCTGTACCTTGGGTCTGTATGATTTATTTGCGCTAATTGTATTTAGATCACAGCATGTAACCATGTGTTTTTATATTGAATAATAACTTTTTGTGCTTTGGAACCACACTCAAAGTCTGAAAGCATTTATTTCTTGTTCGACTCATTATGCTAAAAAGTGACAATTTTATAAGTTATAGGTAGGTAGGAATCGATATGTAGAAATCCACACAGGTATGACTTAAACCTAGGATCAAGTATGGTTGCAAAATATAGTGATCTGGTTTCAAGAGATTGATGATCCTTGGATCCTGGAAAAGTGAATGGCTTGATTCACAAGTCCGAAAAACTTAGCAGAATCAGTCCATGTTAGCTCCTCCTTCAGTTTCTCCAGCTGCTTTTGCAAACATAGGATTAGGGGAATGACCTGACTCAAGCTGGCAGTGTCTGAACTAACTTTACATGTGACAAGTTCAAAGGGTTTGAGAACCTTGCACAATATGGAAAATATTCTCCACTGCGCTTGACTATGGTGCATTCCCGCTCCTTTACCTATGTCATAGGCTGTAGTCTAGCCTTGGATGGCCTTTTGCTGCTTCTCCATCCGCTGAAGCATGTAGAGGGTAGAATTCCACCAAATTACTTCTTCTTGCTTCAGCTGATGGCAGGGAAAATTCAACAGTTCTTGCTGGTTCTGCAATCTCCGACATGCAGTTGCTGAATGTTGAAAATGTCCAGAAATCTTTCGGCCACCAAGAGCATCTCCTGCACACCCCTGTAATTTTTTTGTTGCATGACCAAATTAATTGTGTGAGCAAAACATGGTATGTGATTGAATTCACCCAAATGTAATGCTTGAACAATATTGTTTGCTTGTCAGAAATCACAAATCCTGAGGAGAGTCCGTGGAGTAAGTCATTTTCCAATGATTTATCTGAGTTTTCCTAAGAGGTTCTCATTGGCATGCCTCTTAGTTAAACCAGTAATACACAGAATAGCCTGCCTCTGAATGAGCTGGCATTTGTTAGATGATGCTGCTGTTGCTGTTTGCACTGTTGGATGCAATACACTTACCCAGTGGGCTGTCACAGTCATGTAATATTTAGTTTGCCCTGTCCCACTTGTCCACATATCTGTGTTAAGTGGACAGTGGGCACATCAGCATTTCGGAGGGCATTAATAAGGTTTTTTTTAATGTCCTTGTAGAGATTGGGAATTGTTATTCTAGAGAAGTGGAATCATGAAGGGACATGGCAGCGGGGACACAGGACATCCATTAACTGGGTAAAATCCACTGCATTAATGGCAGATACTGGATGCACATCTAATATCAGCATAGCTGTTGTGGCATCAGTAATCCACTGTGCAACTGGGTGTCTGCTGTCATACTTGATCACCATTGCAAAGGTTTGTTTGACAGTCAATTGTTTGGTTAAACTATCCTTCTGGAATGAAGATCCACTCACAGCAACAGCAGCAGCAGCTACAGGCGACGCACTCAAGGATACTTCTAAGGAACCACAGATAGGAGAGGAGCCAGTCATTCTTCTGAAATTGGATGCATGACTACTTCCAATCATGAATGAGGATGTTGATGAAGATGCAGGTGTTGGTGGTGGAGATTGCAGGTGCTTGGATCCAGATAGAAGGGAGCAGCTAGGTGACACTGGACTGATTGTTGTTTGTTTTTTTGTCCCCGTAGTTTCAGAATTTGAAATACCCTTTCCAATTTGATGGTTAAGATCCTTACCTCAACTCACTGTTACATGGCAATGGTTACATATGACTTGGCAAAGGTTGTCTGGATTTGGGTGGAAATAATTCCACACATGAGATGTGGATTTTTTGCTCCTTTGCCCAGGCATGCCAACAATGGGATTTTTACCACCATGGGCAACAACTGTTGCTTGATTTACAGTTTTTTTTAAACAACCATCCTTGCCATGAACTTCCTCATCATCATCAAGAGCCTCATCAAACTTGTTGTTATCGCCAACTGCGAAAAAATTCTCCTTATCCTCCTGGTGCAATTCCATAGAAGCATCCTCAATTTCTACGTCAGCATGACTTGTGCTGCTCATCCCCACATTTGCAAATGACACACAAATGGTGGAAGGAGGATTCTCTTCAAGTAAAGTATTAGAAAGTTCAGGCTCATAGATGGCAACTGCAGACACACTTGTACTGTCCTCTGGGATCTGTGACTTACTCACTGCAATGTCACCAAGCAATTATAGCGCAGCTAAGTTGTGGCTAACTCACACAACCACACAAAAAATATATATAATTTTAAAACTTGGGAAGAGCACCCCTGAATGAGGCAACAGCCCTTTATTAAACAACACAGGCAGCACTATCTCCTGCGCTGCTGCTTGCTGATTAGTGTGGTTAATGGACAAATCCACAGAAAGTACATTTATTTATTTGTTTTTAGCACTGGGGGGAAGAGCACCCATGAACGAGGCACCAGCCCCTTGATAAACAAAACAGGCAGCACTGTCTCCTGCACAGCTACTTTGCTAATAAGTGTGGCAAAAACACACACATAGAAAGTTATAATTTTTTTTTTTGGCAATTGGGGGAGAGCAATCCTGAACAAGTCAGCAGCCACTTGATAAATTATACAGGCAGTGTTTCTGCACATCTATGTTGCTAATAAGTGTGGCTTACGCGCACACACACACAGAAAAAATGCTTTTATGTATTTTTTATTTATTAAATTTGTTTGGTACTTGGGGGGAGAGCAAGCCCAATCAAGGCCCCAGCCCCTTGATAAATTACACAGGCAGCACCCCTGCACAGCTACTTTGCTGATAAGTATGGGTAATGCACACACAAAAACTGAAAAAAACCTATTATTTTCACACTGGTGGTTAAGATGAAGAGCTATACTGATGAACAGAACAGTGAGCGCCTCCTGGACAACACAGAAGCACAGCCAGCCCCTATGGACATTAAGTAGCCAGCCCCTAAAACAAGTGACAACAGTAGCCAGCCCTGTCAGTATAGCGATCACAGCCACCTTCTTCCTCTTCACTGAGTTTGTCAAGTAGCCTAACCAGCCCCCACAGCGATCACAGGCAGCCCCCTCCTTCCTCTTCACGGTGTCCACCCTAGTCTCAACACATAGTAGCCAGTCCCTCAGCACAGCGATTACAGCCCCCTCTTTCCTCTTCACTGTCCACAGCTGGAATGAAAATGGCGGCGATAACAGGGAACCTTTTTTTTACAATCTAAAACCTGCAAGAATCTGACAGAGGTATGATGATGTTGTGCCTCATTTTGGGATCCGAGTCAGGCCGGAAATCCCGAGCAGTCTCGGATCTCGGCTCGGATTCCACTCATCTCTAATTGGTAATACGAAAAAAATAAAAAAAATTATAAATCGTCATGTCACTTTAAAAAGTATGGAAATTGCCGAAAGTAAATATTTTATAAAAGTACAAAAAGTTTATATATCTTATGTGACTCGTTTGGTAAAAAACAGATGAAGTTCTGTGATGAGCTGGAGAAATACATGACACCGTATGCATAGAGGGCAGAAAGTGATGGTGGGACTTGCATGAAAATCTCTAAGATTAGACAAATGATTAAGTGTGAAAGGGGGAGTAAAAAACTATCCTTAATGACACACTGGCAGATATGTTGTGGAGTAACAAAAGGTGGCAAGGGTGGTAAAAACTATCCTCAATTACAAACAGGCAGGGCCGGACTGGGACTAAAAATCATCCCTTGCATTTATAGCAAACATGCCCACCTGCATGATATTATGGCACACTGATGGGGCGTTGCTGGGCTGGTGCAACATGAACCATTGGCACAAACCTATACCCGAAAAATGTTGATGAGGAAGCTATAAAAACTTAAAAAAATGTAACCCAAATGAAGGGTTTGTAAAAAGAAGAAAATCAAGACAATAGACCAAAAAGTGGCGAGTCTTGACTGAATGATTCAAAGGATGTAATTTTTTAGAAAAAACATGCAAAAGATAAGTTTTCAGAATCCCCTTTTAGGGGGTATCTCAGAAACCCCCTTTAGGAAGTCTTCATTCATGCAAGAAAAGAAGGAGGGCCTACACGCAATGTGGAGGGCAGAGGAAAAGGGAGAGGAAAAACGCTGTACAAGAGGAGATTTTAGTAGTTAATCTCTCAAGTAGAACAATTATGGATATTGAGAAGAGAGTGTTAAATAGGGGACATTTGTTCCTACCTGCCAATTTGATACAACATTCTAAAAAGATACCAACACATTTTTAGAGAAACATCATCTTGATCAGCTTCCAGCGAATCTCCTTATGTGTACCATTGACGTTGTCTCTTTGTATACGAGCATCCCACATGTACAAGGACTGGAACATATGGAACAATTTCTTCAGACACACCAGGAATATATAGGTCCTAACGTTCCATTTTTTTATTCAAATCTTAGAAAAAACATTAACCAGGGATGCTCGATGGGCTCTCACGTATGTTCAATGTCAGAAAAGCACTGTTTATGGACAACCCTGACTTCAACAAACATATATTAATCTTTATAAGATATATAGAGGTGACATCCTTTTCCTATGGTCTGGCTCTGAACAACAGTTTAATTCAGCTATGATCAAAATCAACACCTTATGAATCTAGCCACGAAGCAGTCCACTTTTTGGATGTCAACATCACTTGGACAGGCACAGCGTTCAACACGAGTATCTATATTAAACCAACTGATTGCAACATGTTGCTTCATGCTCAAAGCCACCATCCAACTTCCCTGATAAAAAGCCTACCATATTCACAATTTTTAAGGTTCCGCAGGATTACAAATGATGACATCACTGCAGAACCTGAAATTAATAAAATGATGACCAAATTTCTCAATAGAGGATATAAATGGAAGAAACTACTGTTGGCCAATCCAAAGCCCTTTCAGGGCCCTCAATTTCAGAGATTAATCAATCTACAGCTGCAAGAACTAATCCTCCAACAATGTTCATTATCCAGTACAATAATATCATCAAATATTCTACCAAGAAGCTGTGGCCGATCGTTAATACTGACCCATGTTTAAAACCGTTGAACAACTCCAGGATTAAGCAGGGCTACCGTAGAGGGAGGGGTATGCAATCGGCAAGCTGGCGGACATAAGCCCGACAGCCAGCTTCCCGACTGGTTTATTGACGGCAAGGGTTAAATGACAGGTGTCTAATTCTAGATGCCTGTCATACGCCTGTCATTTTACCGATGCTGGGAGACGGCATCCGGCATCCCGATCGAAGTGATGCTGGGCGCCGCTGCAGACAGCCGCAGGGGGGAGGGTTAGGTTAAGGGCTCCTGGAGGGGACTTAGGGTTAGACATCCCCCATGAGGTTAGGGTTAGGCTAGGGGGAGGGAGGGTTAGGGTTAGGCACCCCCGGGGCGGACTTAGGGTTAGGTACCCCCCCGGGGGACTTAGGTTTAGGAGGCGGGAAAGGGGGGTTTAGGTTTAGGCACTTAGAGGGGGGATTAGGGTTAGGCACTGGGGGAAGGTTAGGGTTAGGCACCCCTAAGGAGGTTTAGGGTTAGGGAGGTTAGGTTAGGTTAGTTGATACTTACCTGGGGACGATCAGGATTTTCAACCGTGTCGGCCTGCTGCTGTCAGGGTATGAACCGCCGGACTTGTGTGTATATTCCAGAGGGAGGAACCTCAAGGACTGGTTAGTCCATAATGACATTTTTTAACCAAGAAGCTGGGTTGCTATAAGTGCACCAGATGCACCACTTGTAGATACTTGGAAACAGGCCCCGATATGGTACACCCACATTCAGCAAATTGTTATCCTATCAAATTCTTACTTACATATACCAGCAAGTACATTATATATGTTCTTTGATGCCCTTGTGGTTCTCAAATGTAGGGAAAACCTCTTGCACTGTATGGGTCAGAATGGCGCAACACCGCACGGCTTTTAGACAAGCACTGAGAGTGATCAACCTGTGGCCCACCACTTAAGAGAGCTTCGACATCCACTGGCAACCCTGACGTATAACATCAAGTACCAGCATCCAGAAGAGGAAGGATAGAGACAAACAATTGTTACAGTTGGAAGCCAAATATATACACAAGTTGAACACTGTGACAACATTTGGATTACACGTGTGTGTGTGTGTGTGTGTGTGTATGTATATACTGTGTGTGTGTATATATATATATATATATATATATATATATATATATTTTAAGGGCACATTCGAAATACACTCAGTAATGCAAATGCAACCACATTCAGCAGGATTCAAAATAGTAGTGTTACTTTAGCAAATGAAATACAGTATAGTCTATGAAATTGCAGTATCCATTTACCTGTACAGTAGATATGATTATAGAAAATTCAGGACATCAATAGGCAATAAGTTTTACTGAATGTTGACAAACGGGGATGTCAGATTGTTTTTAGGTTTGGGGGGCAAATATATCATTTTGGTGCCCTTAAATCAGATCTCTGCCTCTTTTGTGAGGGGTCTTTAAGGAGTCCTGGGACGGAGCCACTTGGGATGAGGAGGCAGTACCATGGGGAAGAGAAGCAGGTGGCACCACGGTGAGGAGGAGGCAGGGAGTCCCAGGGACAGAGGCTGCAGGGCTACGATGAGGGAAGAAGCATCCTGGGACCTCAACCACCACCTTAATCATGTTAAAGATGAGGCTGGCCGCTGGGACCACCAGGGAGTAGAAGGGCTGCATATTATGCAACATTAAAAGGCTGCCACAGCATGGTCCCTGAACTGCATGGACTATGTAATGTTCGGTCTTTCACCTGACTGCACATTGCAGCTCCTGCACATTGGCGCCTCTCTAATATTTGGAGGGTGCAAACTGCTCCTTTGACCTCCCTTTTCTGGGGCCTCTGTTGACAACTTTGTCAGAGGATTAATTATTCCAGACACCTCATAATCCTCAGATATTGGTGATAAATTATCATTAGGCTGGAAGACTGTGACGAAAATGAATTTTCTATAAATAATTTCCATTGTTATCACTATATGGCAGATTTAATTAACCTTGGAAGCTGCAGGGACCTGTTCTGGCAGCCTCCGCACATTAGCTGACCGACGCTGATTTGCAGCCTGTGCAGGTGTGAGCAGAATACATTTTCCTAAAAGGTGGAAAATCAAACAATACATGCTGCCAACTGTAGCTCACTATCAGTAGAATTTGCCCATAAATGTTCAATGCATTTGGATAGAAGGAGTATGATGCTGTCTGTTGGGGGAATCTTACCTACACTGGAGATCAGGGCTGGCTCTTTGTGTGTTCGACCAGTGCGGAGAAACAGAACGGTCGCTACCCCATAGAGGGCGGAGTCGACCCGAACTGTCCCAATTTTAGCAGGACAGTCCTGTTTTTCAGGTACTGTCCCACTGTTTCACCTGCAGGCCAAAGTGTCCCATGGGTGGTCAGCAGGTTGGGGACAGGGACCGCCACAGCTCTGCTTTGCTAAGCAGAGAGCAGCAGTGCCAGTGAAGCTGAATGGATGCAGCGTGCATTGATACAGTGGCGTTTCAGTGCAAGGAGATGGATGGGGGCAGCCCAGCTGCTGACGGAGTGCTGGGCTCACCCCCAGCATGACATAAAACAGGAGGCGTGCATATGGGCATACCCCCTAACTGGTATCATATACGGACATGGTCTATGGAAATTAGGCAACACTCTCGAAGACAAGGGGCACCAAACTATTTTCAAACAGGGCACCACTCCACCTGGAGCCGGTCCTGCTGGAGATAACATGCTGATGTGAAAATGGATTACGCAATATATGTATGACACTCAGTGGGGCTGAGTTGGGAGCAAACCAATAAAAGCAACTTTGCACCTGCAGAAACCATGCTGCAATGCCAGAGGTGCACATACTTTATTTATTATGTCTGCATGCAGAGTGAATACTGGCTGTTCCTGCATGTAGCCCACATATGCTGGCCAGCTTTATTCTTACACTGCAATTTAGATAGACACACCCCTCCCACATCTAATCTCTCTACACATTGTACATCTGCCCCCCTGCAGGGCAGCATTGTTTTACCCAGGTGCAAAGTTACTAGCGCTTTAATTATTCACACCCAAATCAGAATCAGTCCCAGTGTTGGGACGGATGTGATTGCTCTGGTGCTTCTATAATATAATTACACATTGCGTGAGGTTGGTGAAAATACTTTGTGAAATCTTTAATTAGAATCTTTTTGAGATTTTATTCCAGAACTTCTATTGTAAAAACACAATTACTGACTTATTAAGCCCATATCGTAATGGTAATTATTTTCTGTAAAGTAGCACACAACATCCTTCCGGTGTTTCATTATTAGAATGTATTTCAGCATCAGCATCATTTTCTGCTTGCTGGGCAATTTCTCTCAATCTATTAAACTTGCCCCTGTAATTCTGCTTAATGCAATTGTTGTTCCCTCTTTACCTTCGCATCTAATGCCTGACATTCTGCTATTAGTATCCTCTCCATCATAGCTTTCTCCATTGTGTTCTGCTTTTCTATATTTACTCTTTGGACATTTAATTCCCTTTCATGTACAAAATTCAGAACTAATTGTCTCCTGTCATTCATCTCCCTCACAGGATCCCGTGGTTCTCCAACACGGAATTGAACATCTTTAATAACTTCAAAAAAGAACTTTAGGACCTCCTCGTGCCTTCCTTTCAATTTGTGAGTATCGTTTGCAGTGTAATTTTCAAATGAAAAGATCCTTTCAACGCCCATGTTCCTGAATGTGTTTTCTGTATCAGTCAGGTTCCCGTTTGTCTTGTGGGTGAGAACAACAATAGGATATACACCTGAAATTACACATACACTGCTTTTATGGCATTTATATATTATTATGAGACTCATAACATATATTCTAGTACATAAAGGTGGGGAGTTTGACTGGGGCGGTACACCTGTCAAATTGTAATGCAGGTTTCCTAAGGCGATCTCAGGTAGGACAGAAACCTCCAGTGGAGCAAAAGGGCAAATGACACAACATATATTCTAGTACATAAAGGCTGCATTATGACACATGGGATAGTATTGCTGGCTCACAGCACTGATGCTATGGGTTAGATTCTAACTAGAGCCATATATATGATACTTCTATATGCTCTCCTCATGTTTTCATGGGTTCCCCTGGGTGCAATATAACCCTAAAATACAATTTAGACTTTACTCTATTGTGTGATTATTTGGTAGAGAAAATAGATCATTTACATGATTAAACATTCTCTGTAATTATCTGTGTAATATAGTAGGAAGATAAAAATACAGAATAATACTATTGGAGATATACAGTACTGTTAGCGTCTCCATAGTCACAGTGTTTTGATCTTATTCGGGGGCAACTTCCCTCTCTGCCTCCTACTTGTTATTGTGATGGGGACCCCCCTGTGATACATTAGGTTGCATGCAAAACTTCTCTGAAAGCACAAAATAATAAAAAATCTGCCCGTGTGTCATCATGGATACTCTTCAGAGTAGTCGGGACAGTGTTGAAGAGAGGGTCATTTTTGGATGCAAATAGTTCCACCACTCTTTTTATTACCTCATCCACTAGAGCTGAGAATTTTATTGAAATATTTTTTTTTTTTCTTGTTTTTTAATAAACTTTTGATTACTACTGCAAATCTTGGGCTTTTATTATATTATTATTATTATAATTATTATTATTATTATTATTATTATTAAATTATTATTTTTATAGTATCTACATATTTAACTAGCTAATGCTATATATTTATATCCATACTTTTCAACATTAATCTACATAAAAATCTTAGCTCTACTTATTCCCTCCTGACTGTAGTGTTTGATAAAGAGTAAAAACCATTAATACTGAGTACAGGGGTTTATTGGTAGGTTATAATTTTAAAATTGGCAAATTGTGTTAAATTCCAATTGAGTTTTAAGATGGCGATGACAGGTAAGTGACCCACTTTGCAAGGACCTCCATACTGTAGGAAGGAGTGGGGCGTGGAGAACCACCTCCATCAGGAGATAGCCATTGGTTCCCTCAAGATATTTCTGAAAACCTTTAGTATTGAGTTTTCTGAATATTAGGTAATAACAAAAAAGAAAAAGCAATCACCAGCGCTAGAGATGAATCTATTAATTGACCACTGACTAGCCTGCTGCTCTGTATGGCAGAGGATTTATTCTACCCTCTTTTATAAGTTAAATTAAAAAAAAATACAAAATTGAGAGCGCTGGCAGACAGTTTTATATATAAAGAAAAAAATATTTTATTTTATCTAGTTTCCTTATTAAACCAGCTTAATGACATACACACATTCCTTCACATTCAAAAAATTCTCAGTATACAAAAACACTTTCCCAATAATAATACTTATTAATCGTTCACATGTAATTCACTGATGAACTAATTATAACATACACCTCCAATGTTACTGCTAATATCTGTTATAGCAGCCATTTGAATTTAAAGCACACTTAAAAAGATCACAGGTCTACAAACAACAGCAGATCTCATTTAGGATAAACAGAAACAGTTGTAGCTTTTTCACTTTTTAGCAGATAATGTGTATCCACTTGAGGCTTTTATTATCCTTTTCTGGAATATTGTATATGAGTTTTTAGTTCCAGCTAACACCATACTGTATGTTTCCTTTTATACTGCAATTTTGTATAGATTTGTGAAAAAGAATATCCATTCTGCAGTATCACTAAGTACACAGCAAACAGTTCTGTTTATGGCTGAATATACAGGCACAGTGACAATTGGATATTTTTAATGTGCAAGATTTTACTTTAGATATAAATAATGTCCAGTTATGATTATAGCTGACTACACAATCACAGTGGCAATAAAATTACTTTTGCAAGATCTGAACATATATATTGTATCAGCGAAATGTGTATTCACATGTATAAAACTGAATGCTTTGCATCCACAAGGTATATATATATCAATGATGTATACATTCCTATGCATCAATTTAAAAAAAATATATATTTATGGTAAAAAATAAGCTGTGAGGCGGTGCCCGACCCCTGGAGTGTGAATGGATGCCGCGCCTGCGCGTGGCAACCATTCACTGACGGGAGAGGGCTGGGGAAGCCCATCCAGTGATGGAGTGCTGGGCTTTTCCTCCAGCCTGACGTTATTTGGAGGCATGCCATGCATCACCTAGGGGGCGTGGCCTATGGTAATTAGGCCACGCCACCAAATTCGGTCGTGCGCGGCTCCGCTATGTAAGGGCTGCCTTCTCAAGGGCTGGCACAGGGTGCTCTGACCCCTGGAGCTGGCCCTGGCTATGAAGCTATAAATAGTGTCTCTCCTTACTATGTGCTAATGTAAGTATTTCTAGTAGACGCCTACCTCCGGAGGGTTCCGCCACCCGTTCACCACTGCAGACGGCCAGGTATCCAGAAGTTAAGAGAGATCAGGAGCCTGAGCAACAAGAACAGTGCACACACTAGCCTGCCAGGTGCCCCTGACAAGCAATGCTGCATCAACCAGCACCCGTGCCGCGATGCTTAATACACCACACAGAACACTCTGGAGGTGGGTGCCTACCAGAGACCACAATACTTACTGTACATCAGAACACGGGTAAGGAGGGACACTCTTTGAGTGTGATTCATGAAAGGATGGACAGCTCAGCTCTCCATTTTTTCTTGGCTTTGCATTCACCATCTAAGGATGGCAAAGTGTGTTGTTAATCATCCATGCAAAGGACAGGGAACTTACCTGTCCTTATGCCGAGTCCCGTCCTCCGTGGTAGCTCTGCCCCTTTTAAACCCATCAGCCGCTGCTGCTACAAGCAGTTAGAAGCAGCTGGCACATGTGCAGAAAATGGATCTAAACAGCATATATGCAGGAGAGTAATAAAGGAAAAAGCCTGATAACTCACTCAGCTTTTGTTAGCCGTTGCTTCCCGGTAGGTTGCAGGTGAAAATTTAAAATGGTATCTGCAGTCATTGTAAAGCCTGGCGTCCTAGCAATCACTGCTCTCCTGGTTACCTATAAGTATTAGCCACCCGCAATCAGTGTAAAGCCTGTCATGCTACCAATCACTGTTCCCCTGGTTACCAATCAGCACTCCCTAAGCTCTCCATGCAGGGCTCCTGAGGCTCTCCAGGCAGTGCATTCATGGTGCCACAGGCAGTGTATCCATGGCTCCCCAGGTGAGGTTTGGCAGCTCTCTAGGCTAGGATCCCATGGCTCCCTAGTCTACATGAGTTCCTGAACCAATGAAAGCACATTGGAGATCCACCTTGGAGAATTGAAGCTATACTCCTGTAACTGTGCTGGGACAACCTTTACTTCAGAGGTTCCCAAACGCGGTTCTCAAGGTGCCCCAACAGTTTGTGTTTTACAGATATCCATGGTTGAGTACACTTGACAGGACTGAGGGTGCATGCAGTTCAACAGCGACAGCAAGCCACTCGACAGCGATCACAATGCAAACTCTGCACTACATAAGGACGCCCACTTTACCATTTGCACACCACTAATACTTAGCAGAATAGCAAAACCATTGGTACAATCGAGTACCCATATGCATACTTGCACAAGCCCTGACTTTACTCCTAACTTGCTAATAGCCATGCATGCTATGAGGCCTCACACTGCATAGGGCATCACAGTAGATAATTTATACACGCCCCTAGCAATGGTGTTGAAACACACTGGCATGCCTGCATTCGCACAACCACCCCCCATAACCACCCACAAATGGCACTTCCTGTCAATCACTCTGTGATGGTTTTGCATAGCCTCTTCGATTGCAGTCACGATCGCAGTGGCTGGCTCGCGCACTGCGATGCTTATGCATGTGCAGAATGCAACAGTTGGATGATTGCGTGCGTATTAGCAACTGCAATCCAAGCTGAATAAGGCCCTGAGACCAGTGCCAGATGGGCCTGGAGCTGAAATTCATGAAGGGCCTATTTTGTGTCGCTGTTGGTGGTGTGACAAGTGCTGCAGCAGTGTGACTGGTGATGTTGGGTCGTGACCAGTGTGGTGTAGGTGATGTTTACATACTGTAGGAGTGTGCCCTGTGCTGTGGATCTGTTTAGTACCATGGAAGGTATTGCTGGCCCCTACCTTCAACCAAAGTGGCTACTGTTGGAAATCCGCCATTCTCTGTCCTTCCCTTAAAACATCACCCTCAAAAAAAAAAATATATATATATATATATATATATATATGTATATATATATATATATATATATATATCAGGTCCCAGTTGCACACGTGTATAGTAATGAAGATGAGTGCATGGTACACCAAAAAAATAAAAAATCTGCAAAAAGAACCTGCACATCCATTAGTAAATGTAAATAAAACTTATTTATATCAACAGCAACATAATAAAGTGCATGCGTTTGGAGTGTGTGCCAAAACACTATAAATCAGGTAATAAGGCATGACGGTGTAAAGCAAATACTTAGTACACACCAGGGTGGTCATATAGATAGGATGACAGACAGGCTATCTTTATGCCCACCCTGGTGTGTGCTAAGTATTTGTTTTACACCGTCATGCCTTATTACCTGATTTATAGTGTTTTGGCACACACTCCAAACGCATGCACTTTATTATGTTGCTGTTGATATAAATGAGCTTTATTTGCATTTACTAATGGATGTGCTGGTTCTTTTTGCTGATATATATATATATATATATATATATATATATATATATATATATATATTAGGGGTGTGCCTTGGTGTCGTGTCTTGGTTTTGGATCTGGATCTTTCTTCGTGTTTTGGATCTGGATTGGTTTTGCCAAAACCACCCTTCCGTGTTTTCGGTTCTGGGTTTTGTGTTTTGGATCTGGATTTTTTCTTAAAAAATATAAAAATAATGCTAAAATCACATAAAATGGGCCTTTTTTTGTTCCTACGCTATTAATAACCCCAATAACATTAATTTCCACTCATTTCCAGTCTATTCTGAACACCTCACACCTCAAAATATTGATTTTAGGCCAAAAGGTTGCACCGAGGTAGCTGGATGACTATGCTAAGCGACACAAGTGGGCGGCACAAACACGTGGCCCATCTAGGAGTGGCACTGCAGTGGCAGACAGGAAGCCAATCAGCATTATGGTGCCCATTTGCATGTAGCATGTACCCAGGAGATCCATGCTACATGCATCTGTGTGATTGGCACAGAGCAAAGACGGGTCCGTGAGACCCGTCTGTGTTGCTGTGGTAAAATTTTTTAAAAAACCTGTGTAAAAAAAGAAAAAAATGGCGTGCCCCCCCAAAAAAAAGAGCAGCCAGCCCCGGGCATTAGTGACCCAGTGCTGGGTGTGCTTAAATACAGGGGACAAATGATGTAAGAGTCCCCTGTACTTAAGCACAACCAGCACCGGGCTAGTCAGAACCAGCGCTGGTTGCCAAAATACGGGAGACAAACGACATAGGGGTCCCCCGTATCCTGTGCAACCAGCTCTGGGCTCTGATCCGGTCCTGGTTCTGGAAATACAGGGGAAAAAATGAGTAGGGTTCCCCTGTATGTTCCAGAACCAGCACTGGACTTTTTCTAGCTGGGGGCTGATGCCACAGCCCTTTCACTGGGACCCCAGCCACAGCATCAGCCCTGACCGCTAGTCAGCCCAGGCCGGGGATCCCTGGAGAGCTGGGGACCCCCCAATAAAGGAGTCACCCTCTCCAGGGCACCCCTGGCCCAGGCTGATAGCCCAGGGCTATCCCCACCACTCCTGCTGGCGGTGGGTGGCGGGTTGATAGTGTGGTGTGGTGTAAATAAATAATATCAAACATTGTCTTTACAAGTAGAACTGTAAGTCCCAGCAAGCCTGCCCCGCATGCTGGTACTTGGAGAACCACAAGTACCAGCATGCAGGGCATTAAGGGCCCACTAGTACCTGTAGTTCACCTGTAAAAAAAAAAAAAAAAAAAACACAGGACACACACACCGTTACAGTATAAGTTTATTAAACATACATACACACACACACATGTACACATACTCACCTATGTAACCCTGTAGCATCGGTCAACTTGTCCGGTAAAGTATCCTTAGGGGACCTGTGAAAAAAAACATACTCACCATCTCCTATGCGGGGTTCTGTCCTCTTCGTTGAAAAAGTAGGCATCCCGAGACTTGGCAAAAAAAAAAAACGAAAACCCGATCCACGGTACTTCCCGGATAAGAGCTTAGCGGCAGGGTATCACCGTGGAAACCCCGATGCTAAGTGTTCATTGGCTGAGAGAGGTCATCCCCCGTCTCTCAGCCATTGAACGGCTCCCTCCATTGTAGTCAATGGTGGGAGCCACAGGGTTATTAAAGTTTACCCTGCGGTTCTCACCATTGACTACAATGGAGGGAGCCATTCATTGGCTGAGAGACGGGAGATGAGATATTTCCAGAACCAGATCAGAGCCCCCCGTATTTTGGCAACCAGCGCTGGTTCTGACTAGCCCGGTGTTGGTTGTGCTTAAGTACAGGGGACCCCTACGTCATTTGCCCCCTGAATTTAAGCACACCCAGCGGTGGGTCACTAATGCCCGGGGCTGGTTGCTCTTTTTTGGGGGGGGTGCATGCCATTTTTTTCTTTTTTTACCACAGCAGCACAGACGGGTCTCAATGACCCATCTGTGCTCTGTGTCACTGTCAATGACACAGATGCATGTAGCACGGATCTCCCGGGGCCGTGCTACATGCAAATTAGCACCATAATGCTGATTGGCTGAGGTCTGTCAGCCAATCAGCACTTTGCCCATTAAAGGCAAAACCGAACCCGCTCATCCCTAATATATATATATATATCTATATATATATAGATATATATATAAAACTGTGGCAGTCGGCACTCAGGACGACTAGTAATAATAACGCAAACACCGCAATGGCTAGAAATTGACGTTTCAATGCTCACAGGATTTTATCCTGAAGAAAATGCTATGAGCATTGAAACGTCAATTTCTAGCCATTGTGGTGTTTGCGTTATTATTACTAGTCGTCCTGAGTGCCGTCTGCCACAGTTATATTGATTTTATCCACGTTGCCAGGGAGGGTATATAGGGGGTACCGGATGCAAGATTTGCAGTTCAGCAGCGGAGTGTCATCTCTCTGTATTCCATATAAACACTTAGACAAATATATATACACATACATAAATACTCAGGGGCCACACATTATACTGACTTCTGGCCTGGGAAGTTGCTCTGGCCCTGCTGTTGCTGGGCTGCCTTCCCTCCTGATTCATGAGCAAGGCGACAGGATGGTGAACATCACTGGTCACGTCTTTAGAGCAGGACGGTCAGGGGCGGAGCTTCAAACATGTTGGGGGTGGGGGTTTGGATGTGGGAGGGACTTCAGTCGGCTGGTCCTCCCGCCGAGGAGAAGGGACGGGAGGTGGCTAAAGCTTAGCAGAGCTTAGCTACAAGTGGCTGGGGGGTGAGGGAGCGCTGTCCTGGTGGTGACAGGAAAATAAGTATTTTTCCTGTCTGCACCGCAGTCAGTGTATGTGGGACTATTTTCAAAGAGAGGCCAGGAGTTGTAGCTCCACCCATCCCATTGTTAATTCAGCCCTGCCTGAGATGCCACCATCTGTTGCACCATCAAAACTTGCATAAACCCCATGCAGGTGCAGGTTCTCTATCTGTGTACGGCCCCCTATGTAGGTGTTTCAGCATCTTTGAATGCAATCACTTTACCTGAAATAAAAAAGAAGTACCCCTGCAGTGAGCGTTGAGTCATTCACTGATTATCTACAGGTAGTTGTGTGATTTGAACCTTATACAGCTGACTATGAAATAAGTTTGTGCTGCTTCCATTATACTATACTATATCATAGTATCTGTTTGTAGAAAATGTTGTGCAGTCTCAATATTTCTATGACTAGAGATGGATAAATCTCTTGCTCCAGATCTGCAGCCTGAATATTCAACCCCAGATAGTGAGCACTTAGTTGGTCTCCCTAATATCAATTCCAGCTTAATTGTTACACTGCAATTTATGTTTATACTTAGGAGAGGCAAGTCCAAATTGTATTATCTATCTGCACATTTTTAACCCTTTCTGCAGTGCAACAAGGTTTTACCAGTGTGCACAGTTACTTACTTTTGTGCCTTACTCCCAACTAATAAACAGCCCCATAGAGCACACTAAACATATAAAACACATGGAACACAGAGAGTATGTAGAACATACAGAACATACAGGGATATTGGTACTAATAAATACATGGGATAGATGAGTAGGTGTTTGTGCAATAGTTCAGCGGAAAACATGGTGTCAGAATAGGATTTAGGCCCTCATTCAGAGCCGCACGTTAACAACAGTACGCTCGTTGCGTTCCGATGTTGACTAACCGCGCATGCGTCGGTGTTACACCGCGCATGTGCGTACGGCAGATTGCGAGCTTTTTTTCTCTTGTTCCTAAAATAGCGTACAGGAAGTGACATGTCAAATGTGATTGACAGAACAGGGCGTTTTTGGGTGTTGACGGGGGTGGAGATGAAAAAACGCAGGCGTGGCGAGGCGTTTTTGGGGCGTACATACATTAGCAGATGCGAACGTCAAATGTGTTCGGACCGTCTCATACGTCACTGAAACATCCGCTTTCCCTTCAAAATGCTCGCACAGCTTAGGGTCAGGATTACTCGACCACATTGGCGATGGCCTTCTCCTCCGTCCCGGGACTCCACGATGGTGCAGCGATTAATCGCGGCTGGTCAGTAAAGTAATTAGTGTTGGATTGAAATCCGGCTTGGTATGTGTTTGGAAAGGAGTTTATTGGGATAGCACAAAAGCGTACGCAGGTGGAAATCAGAGCTGCTAATGTCATGATTACATAATCAATTAGCGTACATTTTTGGGCTTTTATTTTGGCCACAATTTGGTGGTTATGGCCTATTGTAACAATAATGTCATCATCTTTTAATTAGCTCCCCTTTTTTTTGGTTTACTGTGGAATTTGCATCGCTATGTGTTTTTTTAAACGTTCCTTAAAGAGGCCTTTTTTTTTAAAAAAGAGGGTCAGTTTTTGCGTTTAAGGCCAGGATTAAATGTAACCCATTTGTACAATAATGTCACAATACAATGTCAGTGTTTTGTTTTTAATTTATTGTTTACACACAAACAAATTGGCATAATATTGTATTGCCTTTTTTTGTGGCCAAGATATTTGATCAAAAAAAAAAAAAAACATAACTACTAACATAAGCGTAAATACAAAATTTAAAAACATTTCACAAGAAAGGAGAGGGAAGTTTTGACCAGAAAGGAATATGAGCCAAGCACAGAAGGAAAGTGGGAAAAGTCGCCATTGCTGTCACCGTTTTCTCGCCCGTTTGGCTGGGTGAGGGTGGGCGCCAGACCGGGTCCGGGATGCCATCGGGCTGGCCTGTCCAGAGGCAGATGTTGTGGCCTCTGGACTAGGCACAGGGCTAGGCACATTTGGAGGATTGCCTGATGTTGTGCCAGAGGTGGAGGATCTGGATGTTCCGGCAGGAAGGGAGGTCGGCTCCACCATGTGCTGGCGAACGAGCTGCTCCAGGGCATCGGCGATGCGGATGTTGGCCCTGGTATTTTCCGCCAGGGCCTGAGCAATGGTCACGTTGGCCGCAGCATTTTGCTCCAGGGCCTCAGCCACCCGTATCAGACTGGCGTCCATCCTCTGCAGAATCTCCGTATGGCAATCCGATTTAAAATTGAGTTCTGTGAGGAGGCCCACTGCCTGCGAGGGGGCACGCCCTGGACTGGCTTCTGCAGGGTCCTCAGCCGGATGTACTGGTTCCTCCCCTGCAGAGTCAGCAGAAATTCTGCGGCCAAGGCTCCCCTCTGGAGCAGACTCATCCGCCTCTGTCTCTGTTAGGAAATTGGAGAAAAGACTCACATTAGAATCTACATATTGGCACAATAGCATTTCTGAGTTGGTGACATCACAAGACTTACCTTGGCCAACATGAGGAGCCGCAAAGTCTGGCATGTCCGTATCCATGTTGGACACGCCAAACACCTCCACAGCCTGCACACACCCCTGTGCCATCTCTTCTAAGTCTGTCAACTCCAATGACACAGGGGTGGGACCCCCACCTGTCCCCCTTGCATGCCTAGCCCTGTCGGCAAGTTTTTGTTTTAGACGATATTTGAAGTCTGCCCATCTGTGGAATGAATTTGGAACCATTATCCTTTTTTTTACAATGGGGTTTGTTTATAGGATGGGAAAGTGTTTACTTACCGCCGTTTGACATCCCGGGCTAGATGGACATAATCACCCACCCTATTGACAGCAACGGCGACCTCCTCCCACATTCTCCACTTCTGGCTTTGGCTCATATTCCTGGCTGCCTGGGGCAGGATGTCAACGCACTTCTGGATCAAAACCTCCATCTCCTTGCTTGTGAAATGTGGCTGCCTTTTTTTTTTTGCAGCTTTGGCGGGTTGACTGGGGCCAGCAGTCTCTTCCATGTCATCCTCCTCACCTATTTGGGTAAATATGCAGATTTAGCCACTTCACAACTTGCACAATATTATGTTTTAAAATACTCATTGACACAAAATGCATGAAGGCCTTACCGCCGCAATTTTGACCATTGTTTCCCTGGTTTGAAGCCATGTCTCTGCTTCCAGCATGAAATCATCCAGAAATTCTATGTGATTTCGTGACGTATTTATACATGTGTCGTTAGTTTGCGGCCGCATCATTGATTGTGCGTCCCTATGATTCATCCTTAATTTGTGCGGGAAAATAAACACTATTTATGGCTTGGTGTGTGTGGATTCGAGGTGGGGTTGTTGGAGTGTTGTCGGTTAAGTGGTTTGGATTTGGTTGGTTGGTTGCGTTTGGAGGATTTTGGAGAGTTGTTTTTTTGTTTGTTTTTGCTACATTTCTTTGGTTTTTCCGTTCGCATTTTTTTCATTTTTTCAACATCCTTTCCTGATTTGGTAAGTTTTGTGCATTCAAATTTGTGGCCAATTGGTGTATTCTTCTGTTTTGTGGTTAGTTAATTTGTTTAACACTCATTTCATCTTTTTTAGTTTTTTTTTGTTTTCGGACCCAAAGAAGTTTTTTGAGGACATCTTATATATTCGAGTTGGGTAAGTCCATTTTTTGTCTTGCATTTGCGAATGAATTACGGCATTTTTGACTGTTGGTGTAGCGCCTTGCATTTGCGAATGAATTACTGCATTTTTGACTGTTGGTGTAGTGACTTGCATTTGCGAATAATTTACCGCATTTTTGACTGTTGGTGTAGTGACTTGCATTTGCGAATAATTTACCGCATTTTTGACTGTTGGTGTAGTGACTTGCATTTGCGAATAATTTACCGCATTTTTGACTGTTGGTGTAGTGACTTGCATTTGCGAATAATTTACCGCATTTTTGACTGTTGGTGTAGTGACTTGCATTTGCGAATGAATTACCACATTTTTGACGGCTTATTCATCATATAATCCAGTTTTGCTTTTCCCTTTTCCATTTTTTGGGTCCATTTGAACCCTATTTGATGTACGGTGTGCAATGTAGTTTTCATCGATGGCCAAATGTGTTTTTCCGCTATTTTCTGTGTTGGCTTGCAACAATTTTTAAACAAAAAAAACACCCTCTAAATTTTTGAAGTCTCATTGTTGCCTTTTTTACAGTTTATACGTATCATGACAATACCCCGGCATGTAAGCAGCTATGGATGGTATCAGAAAGCTAAGTTGTTTTTTCTTACTTTTGGGGTGGGTCAAAAGCCTTACATTGTAAACTTTGAATTTCAGGTAGATCTGGGGCGAATTGTTCTGGCCCTGCTCCCGGAAGACGACCAACCTCAAACTCGTCCCAGGCGTAGGCATCGTAGGCATGCAAGGCCCCAGATATTTCGAACACGTGTCACCCTTTTTGGAATGCCCGATGATGAGGTTTTAAGACGCTACCGTCTACCTCCCAAAATCATCATAGACACTCTCTCATTAATAGAAAGTGATCTTGAGCGGCAAATTGACAGTCCAACAGCAATACCACCACTGACGCAATTTCTGGCGGTGTTACATTTCTGTGCCTCAGGATCGTTTCAAACAACGGTGGGAATAGTGGCGGGCATCTCCCAATCCTCCTTTTCCCGGATCCTGAGGGCAGTGATGGAGGCACTTTTCAAGCACCTCCATCATTTTATTAAAATGCCTTTGGATATGGGTGCCCTTAGTGTGACCAAGGCCAATTTTTACCAAATAGCTGGCTTCCCACACATCATAGGGGTTGTGGATGGTACTCACATACCACTTCAGCCTCCAGCACGGCTGGAGGCAATATTTAGAAACAGGAAACACTATCACTCCCTGAATGTAATGGTGGTATGTGATGCCTCCCTCCAGATCCTGTCCCTGAATGCTAAATTACCCGGAAGTGCTCATGACTCCTTCGTCATCCGGCAATCAGGGATATGGCAGAAATTAACCAACCTACAAGCTGGTGATGCGTGGCTTCTGGGTAAGTGGAGACCTTTAGTACATAACAATGTTAAGCTTGATACACAGTGTTCCTGATGTGGTCTATTTTTGTTCACAGGAGACAGTGGATACCCTTGCATGTCCTGGCTGCTCACTCCTTATTTGGCTCCCACATCAGGGCCACAAAGTGCGTATAATTCCGCACTTACAGCCACCAGGCAAGTGGTGGAGCGCTGTATCGGCCTTTTAAAAGGCCGATTCAGATGCCTCCACCGCTCTGGTGGCGAGCTCATGTATGTGCCGGATATGGTGTCTAAAATTGTGGTCCTGTGTGGGATATTTCACAACATTGCCATAAGGAGTGGTGTCCCAATGCAGCCAGAGGATGCCTTACCTGAGGATGGCCCCCCCGAGGTTGGTCGAAGGTCAGTATGTGGGGGGGCCATACGCGATGATGTGGTGGCCAGATTTTTTAGGTAAGTTTGTTCAAAACTCCAGTGTTTATACCTAATGTGTTTGTTTTTTTTGGCAAACATCTAATTTATTTTTAATTTTCTCACCATCTTCTGTTTGTTCACATAATCTTTGGCACTCCAACGCTCACTACTTCCTGCTACCCTTACCAAACCTGGATCTGGTCCTTTTGGGCATATATTCTGGAACCCATATCGCAACGCCATGTTTGTGGAATCATGTTGGCATGGTCCTTCGTCAACCAGTTCTTGATTTTGTGTTTTTATTTAATTTTTTCTTGGTATGTGTTGTATTTGAATTTATCACTGTGTATTTTTTTTGGGAGTGACCACTTTGTTTTCTCTGTTATGTGGTGAATAAATGTTTGAAGAGTGAAATGGTCTTCCTTTTTTGGGACGTTAACAGCAAGTGTAACCAGGTTAACACAAGTTACATTTGACTAAGGGGTAAACCAGTACTGACGCCAGTTGAGCAAAACTGAAATATGTTTTCAGCTTTCCAATCCACACCAAAAGGAAGCCTGGCCCAACCTTGGGATTTGTAAGATTGGCCTAAGCAGCTTGCGCACCAAGTAGGAACCTGGAAAATGTAGAAATCTGAAATTGACACTACACCCAAAAAGGGAAATTACATTGTTACTGTTATGTGTTTCTGGTGTCTGTTTGACATACAAAGACAAAACACAATCTAACTTTTAAAAAAGGGAAATCCTTGCAGGAACTTATGTCAGGCTAAACTATCTTGGTTTTGGTTTTTAAAAATGAGCCACAACGTATATTTGTCTTTAAAAATTTATTGGGCAAATACAACAAAAAAAAAAAAACTAATGCCGAAGGAGGCCAGACAGCCGGTCGAGGGCCACCAGAAGGCCGATTACATGGTGGCGCATCTGCCCCACAACATCCGCCACCTCTTGCCGACGCCTCTGTTCCTCTGTGGGTGAGAAAAGTGTGTGGGTTAATACAACAATAGGGACTCCACAGAAAAACATAAAAAAAAAAACAAATCACTCCTAAACCCAAAAACATAAATAAAAAGGGTGGGCTGGCAAAAATACAAGGCCTAGGTACAAATTCCCACAGGTATGATATGTGTATGCTTAAATCACCAGGAAGAGGTAAAGGCAAACCTTCACAATCAACAAAAGTCAAGCCACAAAAACACGAAGAAAGGCACGACACATGATTACATACAAACAGTTTGTGCTTTAAAAAAAAATAATAAAAAACATACCGGGAAAGAAATCGGGAGCTCCGGCAAAACCTCCATGATCCTCCTCGGAGGATCCGTCATTCCCCAAAGAATGGGGCGGAGTTATGCTGGACTCCGGGGAGGGGGTAATTGGAAGAGGGGTGGGTGGAGGAGAGGGGGAAGTGGGACGGAGGGGAAGGAGACCCGACATTTCCGGGAGAGGGTCTGGGAAGGATGGGGAGGAGTGGGGAATAGGGGAAAGATTTGGGGTGGAGTGTTGGCTGGGGGTTGGGGAGAGTGGGCGGGAACGCCGACGTTGAAGGCGGAGTCTTGGCTGTCCCCCTAAAATATGTCAAATAAATTGCGTTTAGTTTATGGACAAATCCGGGCAAACAAACAAAAAAAAAAAAAGAAAAAATAAATAAAACCAAAAAAAATAGCAGTAGAATTAAAAATTCATAAAAAGAGGGAAAACATGCAGACGCAGATATGAGTACAAATAATAAATAGAACAGACAGGAAAACATGCACACGCAGATATGAGTACAAATAATAAATAGAACAGACAGGAAAACATGCAGACGCAGATATGAGTACAAATAATAAATAGAACAGACAGGAAAACATGCAGACGCAGATATGAGTACAAATAATAAATAGAACAGACAGGAAAACATGCACACGCAGATATGAGTACAAATAATAAATAGAACAGACAGGAAAACATGCAGACGCAGATATGAGTACAAATAATAAATAGAACAGACAGGAAAACATGCAGACGCAGATATGAGTACAAATAATAAATAGAACAGACAGGAAAACATGCAGACGCAGATATGAGTACAAATAATAAATAGAACAGACAGGAAAACATGCACACGCAGATATGAGCACAAATAATAAATAGAACAGACAGGAAAACATGCACACGCAGATATGAGTACAAATAATAAATAGAACAGACAGGAAAACATGCACACGCAGATATGAGTACAAATAATAAATAGAACAGACAGGAAAACATGCACACGCAGTTTGCCCCACAAACACAAACATTAAAACCACAATACATAACACTTACTTGCCAGGATCTGCATGCGAAAGCATGCCAGCAAGCGGGGCGTTCGCCGTTGCAGGTCGGACCACCTGCGCTCCAGCTGCCCGATGTTGCGGCGTGATCCGAAGGACCGCAGGCGGGACCGTACCTCCGCATACGCGGAGCGCTTCTGCCGGTTGGTCATGGGTTCTGGCTGGCTGGTGATCCGGCGATCCATGACCTCCGTAAGCACCAGCAGCTCACGCCTGGTGAATGCGGAGGCTCTCATGATGGCAATGGTGTTTTTCTTAAAAATAATTTTTGATAAAGTGTGTAAAAATTTTCTGATTGGCTAATGTATTTTGGAAATTAACAGGAGCAATTTTATTGGTTAGTGTATGAGTCATGTGTTCGACAGGGCCAGAAATCTCTGGAGAGTTAGGATAGGCTTGATGCAGTGACATGCGTAAGCAAATTTAAATAAAGAAATGAACCCAGGGAAATATGCGGGGATCCACAGCAATAGTACAATTGTTTAATTGTGGTTCACATGTTTTTTAAACAATAAAAGCGAATGTTTCATCCGTACGTATTCTGCGGGTAAACACAAACACAGACAAGAGTAAAGTTTCTTGCATTGTGTTGAAAAAAAACAAACAATTAAGCTAATTGATACATTGATTGGCATGATACGATTGATGGAGGTAGGCAGAATAAAGGAGCAGGTAATCGACATCTGACAAGGCCACTTCCTGTTTATACTTGTGCGTGCGTTCCTTTCAAGCCATTTCGGGGATGTACGCTCGCTATTTCGTACGCTCGTTAGTTAGAGGAGGGGTCGTCAGAGTTTAGGGAGGAATTTTAGATGCGAACGAAAATACGAGCGAGCCATTGAATTTAAATATTTTTGTACGTACGCCTAACGTACGTGCGCCCGCTTGCGTGCGGCTCTGAATGAGGGCCTTATTCCGATGAGTCAGTTGGGTTTTATGGAGGATAAAATGTTGAACTTGTTTTTCTAAACTAGACACATTTTGTTATCACATTGTAAAATCAGACATTAGACATTTACCTGCTTATCAAATCTCTTAGCTCATCTATTTCCCGAGGTGCAACGAATCTCTTTACACTAAACAAGAGAAATGAGAACAAACACAAATTAAACTTAGTATTGTAACTGTATTTGGTGGCTATCAAGAATGATTTCTGAAAGTACCTGTTACTTTTGCTATTTACTCCAAAACATAATCATGTGCCATTATTACTGTCCCTTTAACTTTTGAATTGCACCTTACTCTGTACTAAAAATAGCCTTCTGCAAATTAGGGACAGTAGTTCTGAACATTACAGTTTACAAAAATGGCATAAGTGTGGTAATTTTTGTGCCTGAACCTTCCCATAATTCCTAGACGTAGAACATTTTATTGTATATTTTTTCTATTTGTCTCTTGTGACAGAAAAAAAGATTTTTCTGCATGATCTTATAAAATTATTTAATTGAAATACAATGTTTAAGCTAAGTCCTGCTTGTGAACTTTATAGAAAATAGCCATTGAACTGGAATGTTTCTACCTAAAGTAACATGTCCAGCATAATGTCAGTACTCGTTGATTTGAAAAACTGTATAGTACTTAGGTAATTGTTGCTTCTATGAATTTAATCATTCTTACAAGTGTGTTGTCACTGATATTACAATAAGCCTAATGTACCACTGAAATCGCAAATATTAATTTTCAGATATACTGTAGGGATATAGGAACAATTAATTAAGTATTGTGTATTTGACTGAATATATATATATATATATATATATATAAATATATATATATATATATATATATAAATATATATATATAACAATGTGATGGCTATGGCGCCAGCCAAGAACAGAATATTAATAAAATAAATGTATTTAATAAAGTTAATATAAATGATTTAAATTCAATAATATATATAACAGGATGCTCTACCGTAAGGTGTCAGCTAGATACCAGTGAGTAGGACTGGGTCGTGAGTCCTAGATAAGAATGGGGAAGTAGTGAATGATATAGCGACAGGCGTCTCTAATAATTAAAGTGCATGTGCAATAAATATATAAATATAAAATATTTATTCCAAGTTTATACAGACATAGTGGTATAGACCAACACTAAAAAGACAATATGAACACAGAGAATGAGTAAAAAATAGAAATGAAATTGATCCTTTAGAGTGTCTAATGTCTCAGAGTTAGTTAAAAGGACCTTATTAAAATAAAAGAGCAATATAAGAATACTTATTAGCCAAGTTTATAACCAGCAACTGATTTAAAAATGCTTATCTTAGTAGCTCATAAAGACAAGAGTACAGCTTCCCAACGCGTTTCATCCAATGCTTATCTACTAAGATAAGCATTTTTAAATCAGTTGCTGGTTATAAACTTGATTCTCTGCACATCTCAATCTGCTTTTAATATATATTATTGGGGTTGTGCAATATATGTTACTGATTGTTTGCACTTTATTCAACACTACGATGTTGAGATTTTTTATGCATTGTGTTATTAATTAAGGACATGGCTAATAAGTATTCTTATATTGCTCTTTTATTTTAATAAGGTCCTTTTAACTAAACTTTGAGACATTAGACACTCTAAAGGATCAATTTCATTTCTATTTTTTACTCATTCTGTGTATTCATATTGTCTTTTTAGTGTTTGTCTATACCACTATGTCTGTATAAACTTGGAATAAATTGTTTATATTTATATATATATTGCACATGCAATTTAATTATTAGAGACGCCTGTCGCTACATCATTCACTACTTCCTAATATATATATATATAATCAATGCTATTCATGGCTGTAAGATCGTTAGTAGCGTCAACAAATATCACTGATCACATCAAGGTATAGGGGCTCCAATAGAATCCCATCGCTCTGTAAAAGCCGCGACGCTACTGTACATTTTCTTTTTGCCTTTTGAAAAATAAACTCATTGATTGTGTTTTACTTATCTTTAAATCCAAAACACAAATATCCACATGACTCTAGGTTTCCTAGTACTAAAGCTTTTTATTTTTCAATTAATTGAACATAAATTGTATTTAGGGCTGATTCTACCAGAAGGGAAAATAAAGCTGCTACATAGAGTGTCGAGGCTTTGATGATAACTAAACCCTGATGGACTCATTCAGAACTAGACGTAAAGCAAATTGCTACTTTTAATCCCAGTGAATTGTTATTTTTATATTGTTTTTCTGTGATGTGAGGTATTTGCCCCGGTGACTCAACAGCATTATGCACTGTGCCAAGGGGACCAGGACAGGTGTTGTAGGTGGCATTTAGATGCAGCCAATGTATGGGTGAGTCAATGTGAAGTGCATGACAATATGGAGCTCACCATGAAGTGTAAATAATGGTCATGAGCTGATGATGGGCATTGGCACCATTTGATTTGCCATACGCTTCTAAGACAAACTCAATGTAATGTTTCTGGTAGGATTGGATGGAGACAGAACAGGCTTTGGACTGACAGGATGAAGACGTGTAGTCTAACAGTCTCTCCGGTTTTTGCGAAGAATCACTGCAAGGGAGGATGTTCTTCATGCCAGGAGTCCACAGGTCACAGCCCTCTAGCTGACCCATGGAGATGATGGAATGGGAGTGAAACAATAGCTAGGTACAGAATCAGCAGACTGGAGCACAGTCAGGGAATCCGAGATCAGGGTCACAGGCAAAGTAGTGAAAAAATGAGACAAGCCAAGACCAGGTGCACATGCAGAGCTTTGTCATCAGGAGAAAGTAGGGTCCAGTACACAAAGGCAGTCTACTAAGCAGGAGATCAGATGCTAAAATGGTACAGTGCTGACTCATGACACCCAACTATGCAAATATAGTAGCAATGAGCAGTTTGGTTCTACTCTGTTGTATTCCCCAAATCTGTGCAATTTCAAATTGATCTTAATTAAAACAAGTGAGAGCTGGATAGCCAATAAGATGTTGTTTTTTTAGATCTGATCATAACTGAGTAAAATCAAACTGCTCATCTCTAAATTATAGTATTACTGCTGCAGCTTCAATCTAATGGCCGGATGATAGTTTAATGAACACTTGATTTTAAAAAAGAAAACTAAGAAGAAGAAGGCTGCTAGGCCCCTTTTAGGGTCCATGGTAGTGGAGACCATATAATATAAATGAGCCACTGTCAGTCAGTGCATGCCCAGACTCGTTCCCAGGATGCCAAGGCTCTATGCCAGTGAGAAACCCTCTTCTTTATCTTATCAGCAGAACTTTACACTTTTCAAAAGCATAAAACTTGTGAGCCTCTTATATTGGCAGATCCCTGTTGGGAGCACATCATGTCTGTCAGAAGATTGGAGCACACAGGAAATTCTTTAACTTACTTATTTTCTAAACTAAAAATATTCTGTGAGATTTTTACTGCATTTCCTTAATTACATTATCTGATATACAGCCCTAATAAAAATATTATATAATGTGGGGAGATGTACAAAACATATTATCCCCTTACTATCCTCTTACACACTCACAAACACTAGGACAATAAAATCTGAAGTCTTTATTTCTTTTTCCGCCTTCACAATTCTATTAACAAGGTCAAATCCTCTGCTCCATTTAACAATGTTTCCCAGAGCAAGCAAATTACCTGGAATATGAATAAAAATAAATTTATACCAACATTACAGCCGGTGCAAGAGATCCATCTGCAATCAGACATCTCTGTATAAGCTTAGCCCACAATTCCATGTAAGTGTCTACAACACAGCCCTCGGAACACCTAGCCTACATGTATATGCTAGGGGTGAGCGGGTTCGGATTTCTGAAATCCGAATCCCCCCGAGCCCCCCCGATCCGAGTCCGATCCGAGTCAGGCTCGACTTTTCCCGCCTGACTCGGATCTGAAATCGAGGCAAAACGTCATCATCCCACCTTCCGGCTATCACGGGTTTTGGATCCTATATAAGGTACCCACGTCGGCGCCATTTTCTCACTTGGCTGTGCACGGTGAAGAGGGAGGGTGGGATTTAGGGCTGGCTGTGTAGTGTAGTGTTGTGCTGTGCTGCACTGTGCAGCTGTTGTCCATAGGGGCTGTGTCCACTCCTTCAAAGTCCATAGGGGCTGGCTGGACTGTGTTGTGCAGTCAGTTGTCCATAGGGGCTGTGTCCACTCCAAAGTCCTATGCAGTGTCCCAGTCCTAAAGGGGTGCTGTAGTGTTGTCCAGGGGGTGCTCTGTCCATCAGGGGTGCAAAAAAAAATAAAATTTCTGTGTTTGTGAATTGTGTGCACTGTGGCTGCACGTGCATCAACAAAGGAGCAGCGACAAGCGTGCGCCTGTGTCCCATAAGTAAAGAGCCAGCTGGCTCATTTCTTAAAGGGTGGTGTAACCCACAAAGTGCACTACTCTCCAGCAAAAATAAAAAAATATTTTCTGTGTTTGTGTGCGCCTTAGACGCACGTATATATCAAATCATTATAACATAAATGGAGGACCAAACTTTCTCCGATAAAAATAAAATATGGAAAGATCAAGAACCACTTCCTCCTAGTGCTGAAGCTGGTGCCACTAGTCATGACATAGACGATAACATGCCATCAACGTCGTCTGCCAAGGCCGATGCCCAATGTCATAGTAGAGGGCACATACAATCCCAAATGACAAAGTTCAGAAAAATGACCTTAAATAAAACATTTAAATCATCTGAAGAGAGACATAAACTTGCCAATATGCCATTTATGACACGGAGTGGCAAGGAACGGCTAAGGTCTTTCCCTATGTTCATGACTAGTGGTTCAGCTTCACATGACAATGGAAGCCCTCCTCCCGCTAAAAAAATCAAATGAGTTAAGCTGGCTAAAGCACAGCGAAGAACTGTGCTTTCTAAGAAGATATCACAAATCCCCAATGAGAGTCCAAGTGTGGTGGCGGTTGCGATGCCTGACCTTCCCAACACTGGACGGGAAGAGGTGGCTCTTTCCACCATTTGCACACCCCCTGCAAGTGCTGAAAGGAGCACCAACAGTCCACTTGCTGATATGCAAATTGAAGATGTCACTGTTGAAGTACAACAGGATGAGGATACTGGTGTAGCTGGCGCTGAGGAGGAAGTTGGCGAGGAGGATTCTGATGGTGATGTGGTTTGTTTAAATCAGGCTCCGGGGGAGACAGTTGTTGTCCATGGGATGAAAAAACCCATCACGGTCATGCCTGGGCAGAAGACCAAAGATTCCACCTCTTTGGTCTGGCAATATTTCTATCCAAATCCGGACAACAACTGTCTTGCCATATGTACCATATGTAAAGGTGAAATAAGTAGGGGTAGGGACATTATCCACCTAGGAACATACTCCATTATACGGCACCTGCAGCGCGTTCATAAAAAGTTACTGTCAAGTTCAGAAACTTTGGCTAAGACCATAAGCAGTCCAGGGACACCTAAATCCCTTTTTCCTGTTTTATCAAAGGAATCGGTGGATGAGGAGGATGAGGACGACATCTTGCCTCTGTAGAGCCAGTTTGTGCAGGGACACATTAATTGCCAGCTTGTTTTGTGGGGGCCCAAATGAACCAATCATTTCAGCCACAGTCATGTGGCAGACCCTGGCGCTGAAATGATTGGTTTGTTAAAGTGTGCATGTCATATTTATACAACCATAAGGGTGGGTGGGAGGGCCCAAGGACAATTCCATCTTGCACCTCTTTTTTTTCTTTGCAGTATGTACTGTTTGGGGCCTAGTTTTTCAAACTGCCATTCTGTCTGCCACTGCAGTGTCACTCCTAGATGGGCCACGTGTTTGTGCCGCCCACTCGTGTCGCTTAGCATAGTCACCCAGCTACCTCGGTGCAACCTTTTTGACATAAAAACACTATTGTGAGGTGTGAGGTGTTCAGAATAGACTGGAAATGACTGGAAATTAAGGTTATTGAGGTTAATAATAGCATAGGATTAAAATGTTGTAACTATGTACTACCCTCTTTTTGTTTCTGTTTTTCTATTGTATATGATTAGCAATGCGAGAACAGTTTTTCATATGTCTTGCGATATGAGCTGTCTTTGTGAAAAATGTAAAAACCTCAATAAATATTATATATAAAATGATCATAGAAGTAAACATAAAAAGTGCAACTGATGGTTACATATTCAGGTAAAAAGTATATAAAAATTAGACTCCCATGCAGTGACAGTTTATATAAAAATATTAATTCTATAAAATAGCAAACATCAACAACGTCTCATATAATAAGAGGAAAACTCAACAATGAATCAGAGAGAATAGGAGGGAGAAAAAAGGCAAAAAATATATATATATATTAGTGCATGTGATCAAATATAGCACAAAAACAATTTAAAAAGACTACACAAAAAATCATAGAAACCATTTGGTTTCAAAATCCATATTTAAACCTGCATAGGAGTGCAATTTTTATATATTTTTTACCTGAAGATGTAACCATCAGTTACACTTTTTATGTTTACTTCTATGATCAGATTTACTATATTACTTGTGTTTAATTTGCCAGTGAGAAATCCCTGTTTTTAATTATCTGTACAACCTTAGGTCTAATGGTCAATACCCCATACCATGTGGGGTTTATTGTAAGTTAATTAGCTCTTTAGAATGTTTCCTGAATGGTTAGAAATGAGCATTTGACTGGAGGATACCTGCTATATCAACCGACTATTACAGAGATGACGGCACTTCTTGATAAAGAGGGGTGGACCCACGAAACAAGTTGAGGCCATCAGCCGGACTTACCACAAACCGCGCTCCTTTCATATCCATCTACACGGAATTACCATCAGTGTTCGTGGACTCACCTCATCCCTGTTTCCCTTGGACTGCAGACTGGTGGTTACAGTTGGGACACTTACACTCTGTGTTGGATCTGTTTTTATATGTGGACTTTCTTTTTATTTATTAAATATTGTCTTTTTTCTGCTTGGAATAAGGATCATCTTTCTTTTCACCTTCACGGCCGCCTTCGCTTGAAAGATACCTTTATGGGCATGTGTGACAGGATGTCTATGTAACTTGAATTTCCACTTTCATCTTTTCCTGATAATATCCCATTTTATAAAGATACCTTGAGATGCACACGTGACAGGATGATTATGTAAGTTGTGGTCATTTCAATCTGTGTTAGAAAGTGTGAGAAGACTACACCATTTATTCAGGATTGCCCTGGGAGAAAAGAAGGGACTCCTGTCTGTATAGCACTGGTTCATTATTTCTTGATTTGTGTCCATTATATTGTACTTGTTATGTACCATCCACACTGTACAGTACACTGTCATTATATGGTGTAGAGACATACAGGCAGTTTTTCATAAATAGAGATCATTTCAGGTTCAATACTCTTAAAGTTCTCTGCTCAACTTTATGTAGTGCTCCACACTTCCCCCTACTTTCTATGCCACACAGCTGCATTAGACATTGACTATTGGCTAATAAATTACTGATTTATAAAATTACATTGTCCCTTTCCAGGCTTCAAACCGGTGGCACCAGCACTGTAAAGCACTCACCTTATCCACTCGCCCACAAACACGCAAGCCAGCTATAGCAGCAGTCACACCTGTTGTGTATGTCATGTTAAGCAGGCATCTTTCCACCAAGTAACATGTACAATACAATGTCTATAGTGGTTCAGAGTCTAATGCAGCTGTGTGGCATAACATAGAAATGAAAGGTGGTGGCTAGTTCAGAGCAATGTATGAGTTCGGCAGAGCACCTTGAGAATTTTGAACTTGAGTTGCTCCAACTTTATGGAATGCTGTGTGTGCATCTTCACAGCCACACAGATATGTAGTCTTAGAAATCACAGGACTCACCAAATGATTTAATCCTGTATTACACAGTCACCTGCAGCTCTGGACTCATGATAAATATGCTGTTCTGCAGTACTGTATAGTGTAACAAATTACAAGTTACATCAGCCAATCAGCAGGTAGCACTACAGAAGCTTTGTTGGCTATTTGGTACATGCGCTGTGCAGTTTAGGAAAAGTGACATCTGGTGGACAGAAATTTATATTACACTCTCCTGCTTATCTTGTGCCTCAGTATGTTACATTGCAACTTACTGCAACATGATGTGACTTATAACGCCAAGCAGCAGCAGGACAGGGAGCAGATATCAGGGCCCACTACATTGCTAATAGTGTATGGAGCAAAGATGTAGCAGGACACAGCTGTATCTGTGATAATCTCCTCTATTATCTTTATAATGAATAGCTTTGGCACTTAATTTACACTTCAGCTTGTGTAACAGAAGGGATCTTTTCAGATCTCTCTCACTTCCCCTACTCCCCCCTGCTCCATGCTCACTGTACCCTTTGCCTCCAGCTGTATCAGATCTCTCCAAGTCTTTGTTTGCGGGTTCTCAGTGCAGCCATCTTTGGACCGCACCAGTCTGCAGGCTCTGCACAGTTCTCCCCATTACCCAGATGGATTATAGTAACCACCACCTGTGTGAGTGACAGCTTGACTGCTGATGTCCATGGCGCATGTGCGGCTCCGAAGGCTATCAGAGGAGGAGAGCAGCAGGTGTAAGCTCCCTAACATCCGAAACGCTGTCTCCATAAAAATTAAATTTTTTGGGAAAAGAAAATTATGTACAGGAGGGATGATGAATGCCTCCATTATTTAGGTAGAACTTGATGTGAGTTCTAAACTTAATTATCTCCTATATTTTATAGTTTGGATGAATAAACCCTTTAATCATAGTAAAATACAATGTTTATTCCACAGTTACATTCTTAACAAATCTATATAATAAGCGAGAAAGCGTGTCTGTCCGTCCATCCATCTGTTTGTCCTTTATGCACGAGCAGAGTTTTGGATCTGGCTCCACCAAATTTGGTATGGTGGTTTAGTTTGACCAGGATTAGGTTTATGTCTAGGTCTGACTGTGGCAATGCAGCAGTGACAGCAGAAGTGCTCTCCTCTTCCTTACGTCCCAGCAGTCTTGCCCTGTTCTCTCATCACTCATCCACTGGTTACATCATGTTGAGACAGCAGAAGCAGGGTAATTAGCAACTGGATACATTGAGTTTCTCTATCTAATCTGTTTATTAGTATTTGAATATCTGGCCTAATAAACTACCATTTGAATGCATAAGGAATGGAAAGTTCTCTGCTGTCTGTGTATAACTTTTAGAGGCTAATATGCCCTTGTTTTAGAGTAGGAATAAATTGCATTTATTATATGGAATATTACCAACAAACTATAGCATATGACACTTCCTTTGTTTTATATATATACACACACATGTAATAACAATAGATGTAAATTGTGCAAATGTACACAGCAACAATACAGATGCACCCAGTTTGTTGCCTATCACGGCACAAATGTGCCTGCAAATTGCGATATGTGCCATGCTACGCTATGGTGCATTCCTGATAGCGGGAGTGCGTGTCCATAGGATTGAATGGAGATGCTATTGCGAGTACCTGAATGCAAGGCTCACTGCACTATGAGCAACAATGCAGCTGGGCCCATCTGTATGTTTTATTTGTGGATTGAAGCATTCTGATCAGAGAGGAGACATAAGCAATATATCCTGGTTGAGTAATTTTTTAACCAATGATCATCTGGAAGTTAATGATAGCTGGTATTAGATGTTGGAAGGTTATCATTTCACTTTCCAGACAAATTATTTACAGTGCAGTGACATGCGGATATAGTTATTGGGTAGGCTGGCTCACTGTATGTGCAGGATGATACTATGAATTTCTATAAATACACTACTTTGCTTCAAATGTGCAATGATTGTAATGATTTATTTAATTTGATAATCACATGATCGGATTGATATTAATATCTGCTGCAAATTATTGATTTGTTACAGCAGGTTACTGAGTTCATATAGGAGATTGTTCTAATATGTATTTCAATTTTAAGTTTGTATGTTGTATGTCCAACCATTTTTTAAAGGTATCTTAGTAAAGGTTAATATTTTAATACTTTAAATAATTCAAATTAAGAAGGTCCCCAAAAAAAAGAGTCTTATTTTTATTTTGAATTCATAGATTTGAACTATAGCAGGGCCACACACTGTCACACGATCCTTAAAAATGGGGACAATCTAAAATTATACAGACTCTGGGGCTGCTCCAGTGGAAATTGGCAGTCTGCCAAAAACCTTTGAGAAAGCTACAAAAGTATCCTCTTAACCTCAGTCTGAGCAAACTTGATGACTAATGCTGGTTCATATTAAATCCAGAGCCTCTGTGTTTGCATGTCGTAACTAGAAGTTTATGGACCACATAGCAAGAATTTCAAAAAGACCCCCAAAGGTAAAAAGCACATACATTTACCCCCACACAGAGGACCTCATTCAGACCCGCTCGCTAGGGCGCAATCGCTCGCTCTGAGCAGTTTTCACCCATCTGCGCATGCGTATAAATCGCAGTGCACGTGCGCAAGCCAGTCTTTGTGATCTGAATTTGGTTGCTCGTAAGCCACTATCAGCTCGCTTCTTTGAGTGACAGATAATGCCATTTGTGGGTGGTAACAGGAGATGATGCTTGTAAACGGGGGAGAGGATGTGCGAACGCAGGCGTGTCTGCCCGCCAAAACTCTGTTTGAAGGGCGTGCATAATTAGCAAAATAGCATCATTGTACATGTCACCTGCATGCATTTCAGCCCACACTGATCACAGTGCTTGCGGCGGGCTAAGGCAACCCCAAGGGCTGCGAGCTGCTCTGATGGCTCTTGATAGTCCCGATTAATCCTTCATTTCCCGGAGATGTCATGAGTTGTGAGTGGGAAGGGGGTGTCGATAGACATTTGAGAGTGCACTTTGCCATAGCTCGCTAAAACATAGTGGGCGTCCTTGCGCGACGCAGTACGTGCACTTCATTTAAATATTTGGCCCCTTTTTTGCCATCGAGCGATCGCATCTTGCGAGCGGGTCTGAATGAGCTCCAGAGTCCATTCATGTTATGTCACACAGACCCTATTCAGGTTATGCCATACAGTAGTACTACTTTTACACAGTATGGCATGCAGTAATAGTGTCCCTTCTACATTATGCCACACAGTAATGCCTCTTACACTACATATTAATGCCCTTCACATATTTTAACACTGTAATGCCTTTTACAAATTATGCCATGTAGTAGTGTACCATAAAACACATTATTCCACACAATAGTAGTGCCCCTTACACTTAATGCCCACCAGCAACTCACCTTCCAGGAACCCTCCAGCAGCCTCTCACCTCTGTGTGCCATCAGCAGCCAGAAGATATGGATTTGTGGCCTGTCTGCCAACTAATTACAGCTGATGCATGGGCAGGCAGTGGCAGACATGGACAGATAGCACTGATGCAATTTGAAGCTAAAGCCAATCATTAGCCGCCACTGCTGATTGGCTGCCGGTTCACAAGTTCTTATTGCCTCTCAACTGGCGGTGCTGTTTCTCTTTTACTGCCTGCCAGTGCATCTGCTGGTGCACTGAATTACAGCTGGTGGGGTGGCACCAAATCATAACCGCTTACACTTGGTCTCCCCTTAATGGCTGGATCGGCCCACCTTGCTTGTGTGACTGGGAGCAAGGGGAGTGATGGGTCACAGAGGCAGTTCAGGCACCATAGCAGCCACATCCATTGCACCCATGGTAGTTACGCCACTGTCTGCATGCATGTTAGCAAACAGTGGGGTCCTCTCCAGGATCAATGGAATGGGGTTATAGATGAGGACAATGTAAACAAATAAATGCTGCAGGTGTAGTTCAGGGTACAGTCTTCAACCCAGGCAGCACCGGGTATCCCTGCTAGTATGATATAATTTATATTTAGATAGCTTTAAGTAATTTAATACAGTTAATGATGGAAATTAAATAAAATATTTATTTCCATAAACTCAGTGACAGAATAATGACATTAATTTCTTACTGAGCTGAGCAAAGATCTCTCCAGTCTTGTAGGAATCTAGTCTGTAACATCCACAATTATCGACTAGAGTGAAGTTCTGTGTGAGGTTATATGGTATTCTCTCAGCTGTAGCTCCTCCATCAGAACCCCTCGCCTTTGCCCATTTCTTGAATTCTCCATCATCCCAGACGTACTTACAGGTGTTGATGAATGAGGATTTACCATTTCCTAAAAGACCAAACAGCTGGATTACCTCTCCTACATTGGTCAAAATTGAAATCATTGATAATTTGTTTATATTCGTCTATATCCATGTGTAGTTTGTTGACTTCTATATTCTCTGTAACTGCAAGTAATGTGACAATGTAATTACCTTCTTCAAGTTACTTTGTATGTGAATAATAAACACAGAACGTCCTCCTTGGTAATAAATGATAACATAACTGCAATAATTATTTCAACATGTTTCCTTATTTCTTGAAGGTGCGGGAGCAAAGACTACATAGAGACATAAAACCACCTCATATGTAATGCAGAGTGCCAATAACTGAAAGTGACTGTAGGCTGAGTATATTATTTATTTATTTATTTATTAACAGTTTCTTTTAAAGCGCAGCAAATTCCGTTGCACTTTACAATTTGAACCAACATTAACATTTTACTGGGTTGTTAAAGACAGACATACATACATACATACAAGACATATGTAAAAGACATACATAAGGGTAACAGGGACCTTCTCACAAGTTGATACACAAGGATAGGTGCTACAAATCGCAAATTGGTCCAGCCCGATTGCAGATGTTCTTGGTGGGCTGTATAAGCCAATCACACAGGAAAGTTGGCCTAGGGTTAGGAGGATGTTAAATTGAAGAAAGACAAGATGTGATAGGTGTTTACTATAAGAATAGATTTAGATAGGGAGCTATAAAAGTTAGGTGGGTGGTCCTGGAATCTGATAAGCTTGTATGAAGAGGTGAGTTTTCACAGAACGCTTGAATGTTTGGAAACTAGTGAAAAGTATTATTGTGTGTTGGAGGGCATTTCACAGGGTGGGTGCAGCCCGAAAAAAGTCCTGTAACCGTGCATGGGAACAAGTAATGCGCGGGGATGAGAGACGCAGATCTTGTGCAGAGCGGAGATGTCAGGTTGGAAGATATTTTTAGATAAGTGAAGAGATGTATGTTGGTGTGGTTTGGTTAATACCTTTATGTGTGAGTGTAAGTATTTGAAATTGAATACGGTAGAAGACCGGCAGCCAATGGAGGGACTGACAGAGTGGATCGGCAGACACTGAACATTTGGTGAGAAAATCAACCTCGCAGCTGCATTCAAAATGGATTGTAGTGGGGAGAGCCTGTTTTTTCGAAGACCAATAAGGAGACTATTGCAATAGTCAATGCGGGAAATAATAAGTGCGTGTATTAGAGTTTTTGCAGTGTCTTGCATAAGATATGGTCAAATTTTGGCTATGTTTTTTAGATGTATGTAACAGGATTTAGAGACAGATTGAATGTGGGGAACAAAAGACAGTTCAGAGTCAAAGATGACACCTAGGCAGCGAGCTTGTGGGTTTCATTGTCGAGGTGTCAACAGTAATAGAGATATCAGGTTGGTAACTACTATTGGCCGGTGGAAATATAATTAATTCTGTTTTGGATATATTAAGTTTGAAGTGGCGAGATGACATCCAAGATGAAATGGCAGAGACATTCAGTGACACGGACCAGCACAGATGGTGATAAATCTGGGGAGGCTAAGTAGATTTGAGTATTGTCCGCATACAGATGATACTGAAAATCAAGAGAGCTGATTAGTTTTCCAAGAGAGGTGGTATATACTGAGAAAAGCAGAGGACCTAATACTGAAATAGAAGAAAACACAAATTCAGGCATTCCAAGAAAAACTAAAAGATGCAAATCTTAATGCAGCACACCACTTATGGGGCAAACCCCACGAAAACTTACAGGAAAGAAAAGAACAAATGTGGGAGCGCTTAATGATTTGTTGCTGCAGCACTCATGCAAATAATGAAAAAATAAACTGACATTTATTGCCTCAATGACATGAAATAAGGTAAAATAAATAAAATTATAGAAAGGATGTATCTATACAAATCAGCAGATAAATAGATCACATTAAAAACTAGGACAGGAGGGTAATATAAAACAGTGATGTAATATGGTTATAGATACGGAATTTGATTTATTCTGATAATAATTGATTTAAAATGTCTCGGTCAGAGTGGTCCTTGATATCCTCTGAAGTGTATTCGCAGAAGGTAGAGTCTTACACTTAATCTTCATTTGATCATCCAAAAATGATATGTGACAACTGTATTAGAATCAGATTGTTCCCACATGTTCCGATGGCTGTTTAAAAAATAAATTATATAAAAAACATTAATGGGAAGTAATAATGGCTTACCCGCTAGATGAGAGATATTGCTCGGGTGCCCAGTGGTAGAAGAATTGTAAACTATGTGTCCACTTGCAAGTCCCGGCCGGGAGAAAAATGAGTGGAAGAGCAGAACGGCTCGTAACAGTGATGTCAGTGTAGCTCTGTAAGTGGAGCGGCTGGGATGAATGTTCGCCGCTCTTGAGTGAACAACATCTCACTGAATGGTAATGTCCACCGTTGATAGCCTTGCATTGGGCTAGTTGCAGCTGATTGTTTGGAGTCAGCGTATTGCTGTTCCTGGATGATGCGTGGTAGAGCCGCCTCCGGAGATGGCCTCTCAGTCGGCTTGATGCGGTGGAATGGCTAAACTCAGTGAGTCTTGTTCCTGAAAATACAAATGGGAGCACCTAACGCGTTTCTCGGCCCTAGTAAGATGGCCGTTTCCTCAGAGGTAAAAGTTCCCATTCTCATAGGTTAGTTTTATAGTTTAGAAGGATGATAATCTGTTGCAGGTGAAAACCACATCAGTTGTAGATTCAATTAAGAGTGACACTGTGTAGTAGCTAATTAATGGAAATTGTTCACATCCTGTACACTCTTAGAGGTCTCTGTATTGCACTTAACTGTATTAGCAATGCAGAAATAAATACACTCAAAAAATACACACATATGTGAGTCTATATACATACTCACATATAAAATGTACATGGAAATTAATAAAACGAAAATACAGAAATTGGAGAACAACATTACGAGAAAAATATTTTGAGAAACTAATATTAAAATGAAAGTGAAAAATAGATAAAAATGGATACATAGTAAAAGCAATTAAAATACGTATATAGAGAAATCCAGAAATATACACATGCGTATATGTTGTGTAACTCTGGTACCCATATCTTAATGATACATACAGAAATTCCTTTATCTAAAACATAATAAAAATAGTAATAATAATAGTGAAAAATTAATAGAGTTGGTGATATTATATGATAATCATCATTATAAATCTAATCATAAACAGAAAGAATAGTAAATAAATGGAAAAAAAAAAGATAATAAATAATAAGAATAGTTAGATCATGAAAATCAAACTATATGAAGACATAGGAAAATGAAAATTTGTAATTTACAACAATAGGTGGTAACAAGTGCCCTGGGCACCCCAATTCAGTCTTAATTTTAGAGAGACCGTGATGCTACTCCCAGAATTCCCTGATGTCATGTCTTTGCCAGCCAGAGAGGATGAGCACAGATCATTTATGTGCCAAGTTCGTCTGTGGCACAAATATCAGAATCCTATACAATTCTGCAACAGTAAAAGGGTTAAATGTAACTATCACCAAATTGGTGAAACCAAGAGAGGTGAAGAGAATATACTACATTGTACTGTATTTTGTGTATATATATATATACATACATATATATATATATATATATATACATATATATATATACACACACAAAATACATATATACTGTATATATTCCAAAACAAACACACTAACCAAATTTGCGCAATCTGTGTCTTTTAAGCAGTCCAGAAAATGTCCTTATATATTCATGGTGCAGCACTCCCAATAATCCCTTCTCCCATAGGGTTTTGCACTTTATGAACAAAGATAAAAGGAGGTGCACAATAGTGAAGTACAGTATATAAAAGTAATAAACTTTACTAAAAAGGAGTAAAAACACTAACATAAGCAATGTGTGATACATTGCAATATTACAAATCAAGTATCAGCACACCGGCATCTTTGATGTTATTCTGCATTCAATCTCTGAAACAGTGATGTCACCGGAATCAAGTCCTAGTCAAGTCATGCCCAGACATGTTTCGTCCAATCGGACTTCCTCAGTGCAGTGTGACAATCAGTCAATCTCTCTATGTTTATATACCGACATATCTGGTCATCTGATTCTATTAGACCAATCACTTCTTCAAGTTTGAACAAACTAAACATAGGGAGACGCTCACAAAATGTTTGGAGATACAACAGTATCCTCAATATGCAGACAACATTTTGTTGTAGATCTCCACACAATAATATAGCCTCCATTTTGTTAAAGTTCATACTGGTGCTGTTATAAACTACATCCACCAGGTGACACTTAGCTCTTATCTTATCCATATTTAGCTCTTATCTTATCCATATATTGGATTACCCATAAAACAAGGGTCACACACATAAAAAAAGTTAATATATAACAATACCAGGGGTGGATTGGGCCGCTGGGACACTGAACTGGTTCACGCTGGGTCGGTCCCTACAGTGGCCGGTGGCTGCCCAAGACTTACCCACTTCTGCTGCCACAATTGGAGCACAGCTCCAAGTGGGCAGCTCTACACAGCTACTGGTATAAAAAAAAGACTGATGGGATAGCCGCTGTGAAGCCGCAGCAGGTCCTCCCACAAGCCATTGCGGAGCCTGTCAGACACAACTGACAGCTCCACCTCCATCTGGCTCCTCTGTGCCCGGGCTCGACTCCACACATCCAGGACAGCAGCAGTGCACAGTGCCATGGCCAAGAGAAGCAGCGCTGCAGTAGGCAGCCAAAAAGAGCAGCTGCAGGTAAGTGTTGTGTGCAGCCAAGGGGGGGAGGGGATGAGGATCAGGCAAACACTAGGGGAGGGGGCAATGGGTGTAACTGACACACGGGCCTGGCTGAGACCCACAGGTGCTGGGGGGAATGAGGCTGCGTACATTGAGGCTAGGGCACACTGGAGCTGGGACACAGGCCTGGGGCACACAGATGCTGGAGGAATGAGGCTAACACACATTTGGGATGAGACCCACTCTGGATCTGGGGAATGGGTTTGAGACACACACTGGGGCTGGGGTACATGGTGCTGACACACACTGGGGCTGGGGGACATGGTGTTAACATACACTGGGGCCGAGAAACACACTGGGGCTGGGGGACATGGGGGCTAATACACACTGGGGCTGGGGGACATGGTGCTGACACACACTGGGGCTAGGGAAATGGGGGCTAATACACACTGTGGCTGGGGGACATGGTGCTGACACACACTGGGGCTTGGGGACATGGGGGCTAATACACACTGGGGCTGGGGGACATGGTGCTGACACACACTGGGGCTGGGGGACATGGTGCTGACACACACTGGGGCTGGGGAAATGGGGGCTAATACACGCTGGGGCTGGGGGACATGGTGCTGACACACATTTGGGTTGGGGGACATGGGGGCTTATACACACTGGTGATGGGGAAATGGTGCTGACACACACTGGGGCTGGGTGACGTGGTGCTGACACACACTGGGGCTGGGGAAATGGGGGCTAATACACACTGGGGCTGGGGACATGGGGCCTAATACACACTGGGGCTGGGGGACATGGTGCTGACACACACTGGGGCTTGGGGACATGGGGGCTAATACAAACTGGGGCTGGGGGACATGGTGCTGACACACACTGGGGCTGGGGGACATGGGGCTAATACACACTGGGCCTGGGGGACATGGTGCTGACACACACTGGGGCTGGGGGACAAGGTGCTGACACACACTTGGGCTGGGGGACATTGGGACTAATACACACTGGGGCTGGGGGACATGGTGCTGACGCACACTGGGGCTTGGGTACATGGTGCTGACAAACACTGGGGCTGGGGGACATGGGGGCTAATACACACTGGGGCTGGGGGCCATGGGGGCTAATACACACTGGGGCTGGGGGACATGGTGCTGACACACACTGGGGCTGGGGGACATGGGGGCTAATACACACTGGGGCTGGGGGACATGGTGCTGACACACACTGGGGCTGAGGGACATGGGGGATAATACACACTGGAGCTGGGGGACATGGGGTCTAATACACACTGGGGCTGGGGGACATGGTGCTGACACACACTGGGGCTGGGGGACATGGCATTAACACACACTGGGGCTGTGAAACACACTGGGGCTAGGGATATGGGGGCTAATACACACTGGGGCTGGGGCACATGGTGCTGACACACACTGGGGCTGGGGGACATGGTGCTGACACACACTGGGGCTGGGGGACATGGCATTAACACACACTGGGGCTGAGAAACACACTGGGGCTGGGGATATGGGGGCTAATACACACTGGGGCTGGGGCACATGGTGCTGACACACACTGGGGCTGGGGGACATGGTTCTGACACACACTGCAGCTGAGACGCACATGGGCTGAGACACAGGCTGGGGTGGGGTAATGGGGCTGGGACACACATAATGGGTCAGGGAGAATGGGTCTGAGAGACACACTGGGTCTAAGAGAATGTGGTTGAGAGACGCACTGGATCTTGGGAATGAGGCTGAGACACAATGGGACTGAGGGAATGAGGCTGAGAGTTACAGGTGGGCTTGGGTATGGAGAGATGCAGGGGGTCCTGGAAAGAGACATGGAGGCCCGGAGATGGAGATTCACAGGGAGCCTGGAGAACCACAAAGGGCCTGGAGAACCACAGGGGGACCTGAGGATAGAGAGATGTAAAGGGGTCTGGAGTAACACAGAAATTGTTTGATCAGGAAATTCATATTTTGCCCTGCACAAAAACTTCTGTTACTCTACATTATCTGGTTATGATGATGACATTGGTTAAATTTTCTACGTAAATAGGCATCCTACAGACAGTGTGATCTTGAATAGTGAATACCGGCTGAAGACACTGCCCAGTGAGGCTCAAATTCTTCAGATGCTCCCCGTTGCAGAGAACCCGCCATATAGGAAAGAAAAAAACTCACTGGCTTGTACCTAGTGCAGGGGGATGGATGGTGTATCATTCATCAAGATTTATGTTGCAGACCCTTCTCCCCTCAGTGGCTTACAAAAGTCCCTCCAAGCCCCAAGAGTAGGGAGTATTCTGCCCTCCTCCACAGACCCCACCCCCACAACAGACCCGCCCCCATAAGGGCTGCCTCCAGAAATTTCCCGGGCTGGTTGCTATCCCAATCCGCCCCTGAACAATGCTGTCTTTATTTTAAAACAATTACTTTACTGATTGCACCATTACTTTATTTCTATATGAAAGGTATCCAAACATTCACAAAATAATGATCTCACTATGTGCATTGTTACTATATTTATAGAACATATCATAATACAATAATACAATAATATGTATAGCATAAACACACAGCAATTACATTCTGAGTAGCAAGACAATATTTCAATCATCTTACAGGAATTGAAATAATATATTTAATAAATTATTTGCAAAATCTCATCATAAATATACGTAGTCGAAAAGGTCCCATACCGTACTAACAACCCAACAGGGATGTCTCCATCCCGCAACTGTTAAGTCAACCATATAGACCTCCTCAATTGGAGAAGGGAAGGAAAAAACCAACAAGCCCTTCAATCTGCTAAAAATTGAACAATATCACAAGTTACATATAAACCACATCTCTTCTTGCCAGTTTCTTCAATATGTCACCCTTTCAAACATCTAGTGTGACATGATCTATATATGTAAACTAACTAATTAGTCAAAGATGATTTCTGGCATATAGCAATGTGCCTGGGTACACTATGATTCACCACCTTATTTATCACATTTCTCATATGTTCCAAGACTCTAAGTTTTAGATGACGCTTAGTCCTTCCTATGTATTTCATGCCACAACCACTTTCAATCATATACATTACAAATGTGGTGCAGCAATTCACTAAGCTAGTGATTTTATGAGTCTCAGAGCCATCAAATTTACAAAATGTATTTCTCTCCTTGCTTACAAGCTTACAGACTTTACAATGAGAACAAGGAAAAAAGCATTTAGCCCCGTACATCCAACTGTTTTCATCTTTAATGGTATGGATCATACTTGGTGCTAGCATTTGTTTAAGAGAGTTCTCCTTTCTAAAAATAATTTGGGGTTCACTTGAAATAACCTCTCTTTAAATTGGGTCTATAGATAATAGCCCCCCCAGTGTCTATTATACCATCTTAATGTCCCTCTCTCTTCTGTTATATTTAGTGACAAATGGAACAAAGAAGACTCTTCATCAAATCTTTCTCTTTGTTTTATATTTCAGTAGTTCTGAACCCCTCTAGCTTCTTCAATGCTGTCGCATGTTATGCCCTCAGGGTAATTCTTCTCAGAAAATCTCTTCCCATAAATTTAAGCTCGTTCAACAAACTTTTCCTCATCCACACAATTCCGACTTAAGCGTACAAATTGTGAGTACGGGATATTTGATTTCCATTTGTCTAAGTTGCAACTCTCAAAAAGCACGCAACTGTTGCGATCAAAAGGTTTTAAATGTGTATATGTAACCACCTTTTTATCTTTAGCATAATTTGAAACATCTAAACCTGAAAACTCAATCTTTTTATTTTGAAAATGATGTGTAAACCAAATATTAAAATCATTATTGCTTAGATACACCATAAATTCCAAAAAACTTGCTTCACTACACTCCCAGACAATCAGTATGTGTTCTATGTACTGCTTAAACAGATTAAGGTGAGAAAAGTGTGGATTATTCATACTACCTAGTTTATACTTCCTCTCCCATATGCCAAGATATAAACACACAAAACTGTGTGCAAACTGTGTGCCCATTGCTGTGCCACACTGCTGTACCACGTAATGACCCTCAAACATAAAAGATTGTTCTTAACAATATTTTCCATACATGCCAATAGGAATTCTCTCTTATTACTGGATATTGCTGGATCCATTCTTGAAACCTCATCTATAACATACAAACCTTTATTGTGAGGGATACTCATATATAAAACCTCAATATCAATTGAGCACCAATTATAACCATCTGCCCAGGTGAATCCATCCTTATTTTGTAAGACCTGTGTAGAGTCTTTCAGATAAAATGGTAATTCTTCCACATAAGCTTTGACATAAATATCTACACATTTGGAGTGCCTGGCAGGTGCAGAGTTCAAGCCTGACATAGTGCACCCTGGAGGGTTTTATAACCTCTTGAGGATATTGTGCAAATAGTAAAAAATTATCACTCTCAGGTGCTCTACCTTTAAATCTTCCAATTCATCTTTTATAATACACTTTGCCTCAAATACTCTTATCAGCATCTCATTAATCTCACTTTTGATCCTCTCACTTTGGTCCTCTTTCAACATCAAGTATGTTTTCTCATCACCCAAAATGCACCAGGCTTCATTTAAATATTCAACACTACTCATAATCTCCACCCGTCCATTCTCCGCACTTTATATATATACAAAGCCACATATGGTCCGGCACTTGTTTAATATAGTTAACTCACCCGGTGCCTCCACAAATTCCAGTGATAGCAACTCCAAACGTGTATCACTCGACATATGAATAAAAATTTCAGACACAGTAGATAATTTCAAAATTTCATCAGGAATTACAAACTAAGTTAAAAACATCTTACCTTATACACCCTCACCAAGCATGTGTGTGTGTGTATCCCACCGGTGTCGTGGGGCAAGAGAGTAGGGGTGAGCGCACCAGGATTACATCACCGTGCATCAGCGCGACGCACGTCAGTGACATCAAGTCCATCACCATGGATACAATACAATGCATGGTAAAGATAAATAACAATAATTAAATCTTGATGCAATATCATAGAACAACGTAAAAAGTCTAACATCAATAAGGCAGATAATCCTTATAATATATACTGTTATGCATGTAGATAGCTATCTGCAGATCAAGTTCCCAGGTAAAAAGACAAGAATTACAACATGATATGTTCAATTCAAAGTAAAGTAAAATGATCAAACAGCTAATACAGAGAGTGTACTAAGGGCCTAATTCAGCTTTGGGACTATAGTAAGATATAGCAATTCACTGGGATCCTGGACAAACCATGTTGCAATGTAAGGGGTGTGTAAATACATAAAAAAATTTACATGTAGGGTAAATACTGGCTGCTGTTGCATGTAGCCCACAAATACTGCATAGCTTTATTATTACTCTACAATTTAGATGTCAGTTTGGACACCTCCATCCCAAATCTAAATCTCTCTGCACATTTTACATCTTCCCCACCTGCAGTGCAGCAGGGTTTTGCCAAAATTGTCATATACTTGCTATATCTCACTCTATTTTCAAAGCTGAATCAGGCCCTGAGTTAATAGCAGACAGATACAGTATACCCTAAGATAAGACATGTATATCCAAATATCAGTCTGTAAATGGATACTGGTGAACCACTTCAGGATAGACAAGACAAGGGCATAACCTCATTAAGCCCCTTGTGGGCAATTACCTCCAAAAAGTGGGTACAGAAAGCCTCACATTTTAGTAAAATCATATTTCTATCCCCTTCTCTCTTAATGGGAGGTATATGGTCGATTATACAGTATTGAAGACTGGCAAGATTATGTCCAGCTTCAGTGAAGTGGCGAGCCACTGGTTGGTCACTGGTTCCATTAATGAATGCTGCTCTGATAGAAGATCTTTAAGCACCCATCCTCTCTTTTTTAGCGGGTTTTCCAATATAGATAAGGCCACAAAATTTTATATATAACAAAAGAGGATTCACACATCAGATAATATCTAATTTGTATTTTTTTGCCTAAGTGCAGATGACAAAATGTATCTCCAATTAGCAAGTGCCTACAAATGAAACAGGTGCACCTAACGCACCCAAGTTTTTTGGTAAAAAATCTTCTAAAGGGACTTTTATCTCTACATGTTATGTCAGTCCTCACAAGGAGGTCTCTGAGATTACTGGCTCTAGAGTAAATATAAAGAATATGTATGGTCTGCTAATTGTAAGTCCCTGTGTGTTTGAACAAGAGTCCACAGCTTTTTAGTATTGTTGTTAATCTGTGGAGTATTGTATTGTGTGACCCATGTGAACTTATCAGTGGTTTCAACATATCATTTCCTACAAGCTCATCCTGTTCAAACATTAACACTCTTTCATTTCAATTGTAACAGTTGTTTATGGTCATAACTCCTTACAGTAAAGCGGTCAATAAAGACATCAATCTGCTCTTCTGCCTTGTATATAACATTATTTATCCTTCTTAGCCATACCATCTGTGAATAGGAATACCAAATTTCAAATTCTTAAGCTGGCCACACACTAGACCAACTTTCATCCAACCAGCCAACTAGTTGATTGGTTGGAATTAAAATCTGGTAACGTATGGGAGTAACTGATGATCAGCAATTTGCTCCTAAATGCCAGAAAACAGATGATAATGACGTCAGACAAGTTTGTTAAATGTTTGATCTAAACAATTTGTTCCAACAACAGTTTTAAGTCCTTTTTCTGGTGTTTGGGAGCAAATTGCTGATTGTCATTTGCTTTCATCCCTTACCAGATTTTCATTCCAACCAATCAACTAGTTGGATGGCTGGATATAAGTTGGTCTAGTGTGTGGCCAGCTTTAGGATGGCAGCTGTTAGCATGCAGAAAGGTTTTGCGATCTGTACTTTTGCAATATACATTAGTATTATTCGTAGACTCCTGCAACCTAATTTTGGCATCCTGAAATTCTATTTCCTGTTGGCGCATTTTGTATGTAAATTTTACAGGACAGTTAGGAAGATTATGACTAACAAAGACAAGCTTCAAGTCATCACATGAACAAGATCGTCAATAAACCTCTTATAAAAAAGAATTCTAGATGCAATCCTATTTTCAGCAAAAAACACTTGATTTTCAATGTCAAAAACATAAATGTTCACATAGGTTGGTGCTACAGGTGACCCCATAGCACAGCACTTTGTACCTCAGGACTCTGGGATGCGGTTAATGTCGCTGGGATTTTACAAACTACTGGACGCTAGCAGACTCCTCTGAATGTGAGTGCACCCTGTCTTGCTGGGATGACAACAGCGGCGGGCGGCAGGGATACATACCGTGCCGCCTAGATGACACAAGCAGCACTTGGCAGATAAAATACGGACTGTGCCACCTGGATGAAACAAACTACAGAGAATAGACACAGCAGAAACTGGACTCTAGAACTTACCTGATCAACAGGAGACTGGCACCACTGGAAACATGAGTAAACACAATCACCGGCATGGAGTGAAGGACTGGCTGCAATTTAACAGATGCAGGGCCCAATCAGAGCACGCCCTGTAAGCCTCCCTAATGACAGACTCCTGCTCCTGGCCTGTGCACACAGACAAGATAATCAATTAGTGTGTAGCTGATATTGTACAGAGACAGAGAGCAATTACTGAACACATGAGAACAGCACACAGACAGGCAGGAATGAAATGCAGTGTCTCAGTACAACTAAAATGATCTGCTTAAATGTAGATCCAAACTCTACAACCCCTTGACAAGGGGTTAAGGAACCCCTAGACCCTGGTTTGTTTGGAAAGTTCTCAAAGAATATTCTCTTCAAGGTACAGTATAAAGGGTCACACAATTTTAGTATAATAAAATAATGAGTTATAAATAATATATTTGTCACATTATTTACAATCATGGGTCAATATATTCACAATAAAACAATAATTATATGTGTTTAACCAATAAGTATGATACTGATTATACCAGATTACCTAAACGACTGATTAAAACAAACAAACATACATGAAAGCTATTTATACATTGAGTACTATGATTACATATTAATTTGGTCTTATAAAGAAAGTACATAATGTATGTACTATAGATCTCAAAAATTCAATTAATAATTAGCAGATACATGAAAAGATAAAGAACAACAAACATAATATATATGAGACGTAAATAGATTTATACTCCCTAGAGATGAAATATAGAGACTAAGTATAATGACGTATAAAATGATCATCATATTAAAACGAACTGTAATATAAAACAAGAAGATAGAACTGTTACAGACAGAATTAATAGATAAATCTCTTATGCAAAAACTGACCCACAACGATATATGAGGATAAATGGATTTAATAGATACAATTTGAATAGATCAAATAGATGTATTTTTGATGGACTCGCATAAGTATTCACTCATAACATCATATTAGGATCAGCAGTCACCAGCCATCTGTGATAGGTACTAGAAATGTATTCTTACAATTGTACAGAACAACAAATATTATAGATGAAGTAATTCATTATATACTGTACATAATTCTGGATCATAACAATTATTATGACTGGATTGCAACAATAAAATAATAAACAAAAAAACTTAAACTAACCAGTTATATAACAATGGATTTAATTATGATAAGATCTATAGTAACAATCATTATTTTGCAGCTCTCTAATTTTATTAAACATTATCAAGATAAATGAGTATTATATAAGAATGATTAAACCCATTTAGAATATTAGTATAATACAGACTACAGTAGTAATAATTTACTAAGTATTTGATTTGACTTTTTACGTAACTAAATCTCTGGACATGAGAAGAACTGGAGGAGATAAGTCTCTTCACCCACACCTACCTGATTGGATAGAGAAAGTTTAAAACTCCCGACTTTTGAAACGACTGGCTTGCCTTGACAAAGCTTTAGCGAAACGTATGTCGGCACTCTGTCCCCGTACAGTTAACTGAACTCTTAATAAACAAAAAAAATATGTAAAATGGACCAACAGGTTCCTTATCCTGGGGTATGCGAACACATGTATGATGTGATACTATCTGAGCAGTGTGATAATAAGAAACCAGTGGTATCTGAGATTATTGAACCTGTAACTATGATAAACGATGGTATTGTGCATATAGCAAGCCAGTGTCTGTGAAATATATAATCCAGTAGGGATGTGCCTCTGGTTGGGGTCAGTTTACTAAGCCTTGGATGGAGATAACTTGAACGGTGATAAGGTACCAGCCAATCAGCTCATAACCGTCATTTGTCAAACACATCGTTTGACTGTAACCAATAACAAAAAACATACGTCAACCATTTTAGTGTCAACATTTTGACCCTGTCAACCATTTGTACCTGTCGACCTTCTTACATGTTGAGCGTTAGTGTGTCAACCTTTTGTCCTGGACGACCTATTGACCATCTAACATCTGGTGTCTAACTAGACCAGAGGTTCCCAAATGCGGTCCTCAAAGCTCCCTAACAGCTCAGGTGTTAGAGATATCCATTGTTGAGCACAGGTGATTATATCAAATTGATCAAGGTGCTAATTAAGTCACCTGTGCTCAACTATGGATATATATATAAAACCTGAACTGTTGGGGAGGCTTGAGTACCATGTTTGGGAACCTCTGATCTAGACACTGTTAACCTTTTTACTGTAGATCTATAAACTGGATCCCGCGCTGCCACAGGTAACAGGTCTTACTGTGGACGAACAGTTAAAAGTAGACACCACTGCACTGTTTCCTACTTGCAAACAGGGGAGTGTGATCCACTCTCCATGTGTTTGCTGCATTCAGCACACACCCTGCAGCAGCAGCAATCATCACATGTGTGAACAAGTCTCTTTATGTCTCTGCTATTATCTCCACTAATTACCATATATGTCCATGGCTGTTTTTGTTTCACACTGATACCCCTTTTCCACCTAAATTCCGGGTCTGACCCGGAGTTGGAACAAAGTTCCAATTCAGATCAGACCCGGAATTTTGGCGGCGCCGACTCGGTATATTCCCGAGTCGCCGGCGCTCACACCGCAGACGGGTCTGCATAGATCCGGCTTTTCTGGAGTGAAAGTGGTGATGATGTAATCTCCAAGCGCCACTGAAGCCGGACCAATCGGCCGGCTAGCAGTGCACTCCAGGTCATCGTGACCCGGGATGCGCTGTTCTCACAGAAGGGTTTCACGGGCTAAGCCCGTGTTAAACCCTGCTAGTTACCTGGGTTGGATTGCCGGGTCACTCGAAACGGCGATCCAACCCTCTACCCTTTTACACCAGGGAGCTGCCCGGATTTACCCTGCAACAATCCGGATTTTAGTTTCGGTGTAAAAGGGGTATTACAATAAGATTTATATGCAAGGAAGGAGTTTTGTGGGGAAAAAATTACCTTCTGTCACTGTTATTTACATGGTTCATATTTGCAATGTTTATACAGAAAATATTTGAAATATGCCATGTTGGTTCATGATACCTATAATAATAATTTATGACTAGGTGCTAAGGTTACAATGTGCTAATTGCATTGATTAACTAGAAGCTGTTTATGCTTTGGTATATTGCTAGTAAGAAGCAGAAAAACTTGTAGATGTGATAAGAATTCCTACAAGCTGTTATATACTGTACATTCCTCACTGACAAGTATTAACGAATAAGCATGTGAATAACTAATGTAGAAATGTCAATTTACACTAACAGCCCACTCTGATTTCTAATGTAATGATTTGGAGAATCTTTGGGATAAGCCCATTACCCCCTCCCCTTTTAGGAACAGGTTATTGACTGATACTGATTCATCTTGGTTCTTATCTATAAGTTGAATAGAGGGACTATAATGCATATTTATTTTTGGCATATTATTGTCACAACCTGTAAAGAAGAACTCTGTCATCATAGTTGTCAGATGGACATAGGGCCCGATTCAGCAAGGATCGCTATAGCTAAAGTGTACGCAGACGGCCGATTGTTGCAAATTGCGCATGCACTGCGATCACGGAGACTATGTAGAGCTATTGCAGAGTGATTGACAGGCAATGAGCTTTTGGGGGTGATGACGTGGGGGGGCAGAGAAATGCAGGTTTGTCTGTCCGTCTGAACGCCGTTGCATGGGCGTGCATAAATTAGCCATACGGTTGGCATATGCAGCCTGAGTACTTCCTGCGTGCAATGAGTTTAGCAATTTCTAAGTAAGGTCAGGGCTGCTGCAATTCAGGGGCCGATGGTACTCAATGTTACCGATGTTTGAGGAGGTTTGCAAGGTATTATTGATGTGACATAGCGCTAGTGGGAGCAAGCCCGTCAAGAGCAGCGCCGGGCCCCGGTAAAAAAGGGGGCATGGCCTAATCACGGGAGGCGTGGCCACGCCCCGTAGGTATAAAAAAAAAGAATTGCAGCTCCGCAGTGAGTGCAGTGAACCCCCTCAGCCCGGCGCATAACCAGTGGGGGGCGCGATCAGCTTACTGGGATACTGTAGGAGACTGCTGTGGCTGCTTCTTGGCAGCCATGAGCAGTCTCCAGGGCATCCCAGCACAGAAGACTCTGGAAAGATGAAACAAAATGAAATATCATATCTAGCCTAATATCCTTATCTAATTAAGGGTTTTCTGCTGTATACCTATGGTGTTTAGCTTGAGAATGCTAGTCACACTGATGGACTGAATTATCACTAATTGATTAATTGGATTCCCTTTAAAAAGGCCTTCAGCTTGGGAGGGATTTTATCTTCTCTGCCTTTTAAAAAAAAACCTTGGCAAGGGGGAGAAACGCGTCATGGATTCAGCTGACTGCAGTCTTCAAATATCCATTGTGTGGTATTTCTGGATTTACACACATCTACTACTGGTGGCAGGTGCCGTAATATACATCAGTATTTGTGCTTGGATACATCTGCGGCCACACACGTGGAGTCAGCAGTTGTCATTTTGTTTCATCTTTCCGGAGTCTGCTTGCTGAGGTGAACTCTCCGCATATTGGTTAATTTTCCCTGGTCCCATAGTCCGGTTGTGAGCCACCGGAGCAGTGCGACTTAGCCCACAGTCTGGTTGGGAGCCACCGGAGTGGTGCGACCCAACTTCTCAGGTCAGTTGGGAGCCGCCAGAGTGGTGTTACCCTGCCTCCAAGTCCGGTCGGAAGCTGCTGTAGCGGCGCGACCAAGCCACACACATCAGCTGCACTACAATTTTGGGAAACCCTCACAGGGTAAGAATTGGGGAGCACTTTCCAGCCTACACATCAGTGGGATTAAGGATACAATTTGAGGTTGGTAGGAACATCTCTGGCTCCAGAGTCTGCAACCTTATCAATTTTAAATCATTAGAGGATTTATTTATCCGTTTAAGATATCCCTTTAATGTGCTAGCAGGTTCTGCTTTTGGACACGTTTTTCATCTATTATCAGAATCACTCACTATGCCTTACAGGTGTTAAGGGATACTGAGAATATATATAATTGCCAAATTTCCAGTTACATTTAATCAGATGTCCTATGTACTGTTACAGTGCCATATTGGTATGTCGATTTGGAGGCAATAATATATTTAGTCATTTTGGTTCTATATTGCACATTGACAGTATTCCGATACATTTTTTGTTTTTTTTCTTTTTATTTGTGTGTATATCTAATTGTAATATTGAACTGCAGTTCATTTATATATTCCTAATATATGTACAAATACATTTTTATGATATATTTATCTATGCATGTGTTTATGTATTGACATCAGCGCAGACACCTACTGTGTTGTTTATTTAATTTTGTGTGAGGTCATTCTGCAGGAATTCCTCTGGTGTCAGCTGCAGGTGTTTATACTAGATAGTATCTGAACAAAAAGTGTGCCATATTTTCTTTTATACACCAATGGCATAGAGGACTTGAGTCAGGGCATCTAAATCAAAGAACTAATATTTTACAATGGTAAAGACAAAAACATCAAAGGGAAAGTTAGTAGCAGAAATACATAAAATTGGCAATATGCCATTCACCACACAAAGTGGCAAGGAAAGGCTAAAGCCTTGGCCTTTATCTATGACTGGTGGTTCTGCCTCTTAAACTTATGTTTGCCCTTCTTCCTGTAGAACTGTCAAAAAATAAAAGTGGTTAAGGCACAGGAACCAACTGTGTGCTCAGAAATGTCACTAGTCCCTGAAGAGATTCTAAGTATGTCCTTGGGTGCAATGTATGTGCCTGTCCTTTCCAATACTGTACTTGAAGAGGAGCCTTTTCCCCATTTGTGTGCCCTCTGCAAATGTTGGGATGAGCAGCACAAGTCAAAATGGTAACTTAGAAATTCAGGATGCTGCTGTGGAAGTGCACCAGGATGAGGAGGATATTTGTGTAGCTGACGCTAATAAGATGTTGATGATGAGGATGTTGATGATCAGGATGTTGTTGATGAGTATGTTGTTTGTGTAAATCAGGCAAGAGTGGAAACAGTTGTTGCCAATGACATAAAACTCCACTTCTTATGTGTGGAATTATTTCTACCCAAATCTGTCCAACAATTGTCAAGCCATGTGCACCCTTTGTAAAGAGTAAGTAGATGTAGGGATCATAACCATTTTGGCACCTCCTTCCTGTTACATCATCTGCAGTGCATCCATCTAAAGTGTTTGCCAAATTCAGAAATGTTACCAAAAAAAGTATCAACAAGCAGTCCAGGTTTAGCTAGCTCCCTTCTCTCTGCTAGATCCAAGCACCTGCCATCTCCACCACCAACACCTTCTTCAACAATATCCTCAATCATGATTGGAAGTAGTCCTGCATCTAATTTGATTATCCTCCCCTATCCAGTATTCCTCAAAAAAATCCTTGAGTGCTATGCCTGCTGCTTCTGCTGGGAGTTGATCTTCATCTCAGAAGGAGACCAGGAAGACTACTACTAGTAGTTTAAAAAAACATTTGATTGTTAAACAAGTATGGTGTTCAAGTTTGACAGCAGTCAGCCAAATGCACAGCGGAATACTGACACCATAACATCTATGAGTCCAATATCCATCATTAATGCAGTGGGTTTTAAACCATTACTTGAGCTCCTTTGTCCCCACTACCAAATCCTATCTAGATTCCACTTCATTAGAATTCTAATTCCCAGGATGTACAGGGACATTATAAAAACGTATTAGCATCCTTCAAAATACTGTTGCACCTACAGTTCTCTTAACCATAGTTATGTGAACAAGCGGAACAAGGCAAACACCTAACGATGGGTAGGTGTATTTGCTTCAGTGGCACCAACAGCAGCAGTATCTAAGAAACAGCAGCTCATTAAGAGGCAGGCTACTCTGTGTATCACTGGTTTCACTAAGAGGCATACCGCTGACAACCACATATTTTTTTTAAAACAACAGAGCCATACAGGAGATTCTCTCTGTGACTCAAAACATATCTTTAACAGTTTTACCACTCAGCAGGTGCATGTGGAAGATTGCATCACCTGCAAGAAATGTTGAATATGCCTTGCCATCATCTGAATCAAAAGGTATTAACAAGGTGAAACTCCATTATTTATATGCTTCAGTGGATGAAGGAACAGCAAAAAGCCATCCAAAGCTACACAACAACCTATGACATAGGAAGAGCAGGGGGAATATACGTTACTCAAGTTCAGTGAAGAATAATTTTCCATGTTGTGCAAAGACCCTTCAAAGTAGTTACCTGTGAAGTGAGTTCAAAGACTGCCAGCTTGAATCAGGTAATTCCTCTAATTAGACTGTTGGAAAAGCAGCTTGAGAAACTGAAGGAGAAACTGAAATGAAATGATACTGCTATGTATGTCGGACTTGTAGATCAAGTCTATTTTTCACTTTGCCGGTATCCAAGGGTTGTCAGGATCTTCCAATTGGTTCAATACATCATGGTAACCCTGCTTGATCTTAGGTTTAAGTCATACATCATGTCTTCTACCCAATGGACAAGAGCTGTTGGAAAGCAAATTGTCAGCTCAAGCAGCACTTGATGTAGAGATAGCTCTTCTTTCAGTTTCTCCAGCAAGTGTGGCTGCCAAGAAAAACTAAACTTTCCCAAAAGACCCACTGGTGATGCAGATGAGTCAACACAACCAAGTATTTACTCCTCATCAGGTCTAAAAGAATTTCTGAGACCTCTACCGTGACTTGTTCTAATACAGTCAACATTCAAAAAATTGGTTGAGAACTATTTGAATGATAGCTTTCAAATAGTCATGTTCGACAGTCTGTTTCACTACTGGCGGGAATAAAAAGGCAAATTTGAGGCACTTGCATAAACTGGCTTTGCTTTACTTGAGCTGCCCACCCTCCAGTGTGTACTCAGAAACAGTTTTCAGCACAGCCAGGAACCTTGTCAGCGATCAGCATAGGAGGCTACTTCCTCAAAATGTGGAAAAGATGATGTTCATCAAAATTAACTACAAATTTCACGAGGAAGACCTTTACCGCCAATTCCATACAAAAAATACAGAGGCACTTGAGGCTGTAATGATGGATTCCAGTGAGGACAAATTAATATTGTGTGAAGATGATGTACACACTGATATTGTCTCTGTAAAGCTAATTTGTGCATGGAAAGATTATTGCAAGTAATGTCAGCTGCCCATTTGTAGCTTGTTTTGTGGGGGTCCAAACAAACCAATCGCTTCAGCTACAATTGGCAGTCCCTGTCACTGAAGTGATTGGTTTGTTAAACGGTGCATATCCTTTTTACTATTGTTTACTATATATAACATAAGGGTGGGTGGAAGGACCCAAGGACAATTCCATCTTACATCTCTTTTCTTTGCATTATGTGTTGTTTGGGACATTGCTGCCTGTATTGGATTCTGTGTTGATGTTACACCTGCAAGTCTTGCTGTTGTATATATTTTTTGCTGTCTGCTAATTCACCTGTTTGCTATCCAGACAATCTATCCTGCAACTATTCCTGTTGATGTTGGTCCTGGTTCTGCAATTATCCTGACCCTTTAATGTATCTGTATCCTACTGCAATCACCCTTGTATGTTATAAGCCCTATTGCCTGAGCTTAAAACCCGGTGACCACCTAAGTACCGGTGAGTGTATTCAACTCTATGGGAACAAAGTATTGTTGTTATAGGCAGAAGGTCTCAGTAGGAGGTTCTATGGGTCTTATACATGTGCGGGGGTGTTTCATAACAAGAAGTGCTGGCTTTTGGGGCTAATTATATATCCCCAGAGGATACATTAGCGCCTATGTCAGCATATCAAATCCCGGCATCTACTTATCAGGTCTGGCAGTGCTGATGTACTATAGGGCAGCAGGCAGATAGTTTGGAAGGACCAGGTGCACCATGGGTGACATTCCATGGGTGCCAAATTCAAGTCTCCTCTTATATAAGGAGATTCCAGAGGAGGAATGGGTATGAAATACCGCCGGCTGCATTCCCATCAGTGGCAGCCCGACAAGAGCAGAGTTAGACGCAGCAGAAGCCCGACAGAGCTGGAATCCCGATCGTGGATAGGTAAGTATCTGCTAACCTAACCTAACCCCTAACCCTAACCCTCCTTAGGGGTGCCTAACCCTAATTTACCCCCCAAGTGCCTAAGCCTTATCCCCCCTCTAAGTGCCTAACCCTAACCACCCCCTTCCCTGCTGCCTAAACCTAAGTCCCCCGGGGGGGTGCCTAACCCTAAGTCCCCCCCCGGGGGTGCCTAACCCTAACACTGCCTCCCCTTAGCCTAACCCTAACTCTCCCGGGGGGGTGCCTAACCCTAAGTCTCCCCCGGGAGCCCTAAACCTAACCCCCCCGCAGCTGTCCGCTCGCGGTGCCCGGCATCCCTACGATCGGGGTGCCGGGCGCCGGTCTCCCGGCTTCGGGGAAATGCGGGCATCTACATCTAGACACCCGGCATTTCACCGTTGCCGGGATATGGCAGTTGGGAAGCCGGCTGCCAGTATTTAGGCAGTCGGCTTCCCGATTGCTTCCCCCTGAGGACACTATGGTGCCAGAGTATAGGTTCTCAAACCATACTCCAATGTCCCAGTGATTACATCTGCTCGTTTATTACCTTGGCTTTGTTTGTGGCCTGACTCCATCTCCTTCCTTGTACTGCACTTGATATTCCGGATTCAACTTTGGCTTTACTCAGTGACCTGTTTCACGTCTCCTTCCTGGTACCATCTTGTCCGTTTGGTTGCGACTTGGCTTGTCTACTACGTTGTACGCCTGCATTGTACTCTGCTCTATTCAGAAAACACAAGCACCTGTACAAGGGAACCAAGTCTGAGGGCTGCAACCTGCATGTCGGACGCAGCTAAGTGCAAGCCTCCTTGCGGGGGTCCCTGGTGAATACTACTGGCACATTAGACTCCGTACCTCAGTACTGAGTCTCGCCAATCCTTAAGTATGGGTTAGCATCCATCATCCAATTCTGAGTTGTGACAGCGCCCGTTCGGGGCTAATTGGAACCTGGCCATTATCTTTAATACTGTTTATGTTTTATTACTAAGGATGGAGTTAGACTACAGTTTGCATAGTTTAAAGAAATTTCAAGGTAAAATAAGTATCTCTGGTAAACGGAATATAATGAAAATTAGAAGTACCAAGATCCATAAGCAGCATTTTTCAGATAACACAGACAATGTTTATTGTTAGCAATTAATAAAAGTGTAATCTTAAAATAAAGTTATTTATCCTTTTCTTGTAAATCACTTATGTATATAAAGTAGCTGCTGTCTGATTACATTGGGGCTACTGAAATTACTGCAGCTTCACATAAAATTATTTGAATCTATACCTCTGCAGATATAACCTCCATCCTGAGTCAATCATTTGTGTTCTTTTCAGCTGAAGCACTTCACCTATGGCTATTAAAGAATTTCGCTGACCCCCATGTTTTAATTTTTAATCTGGAATTATCTTTGAATTTCTGGATTTGGTTTTGGACCTGGATTTAAAAAAAATAAAATAGAAAAAACAGCTAAAATCATGCAATTTGGTCCCGTTTACATGCAATCTAAGATATGAATTGACAGTAGACCCCAAAGTGAATCTGAACTCTCACTCGGTTCGACTGGGAACCCCTAAATTCGGTTGTTGATGGTTTTCAGGGAACAGAACCCGCACATCTCTAATGGCTATAAGACTTATATAAACTTGTCAAGTTGACTGCAAAGCAAAAGAAGTATTTATTTTATTTATTTATTAACAGTTTCTTATATAGCGCAGCAAATTCCGTTGCGCTTTACAATTTGAAAGTACAATAGGAAAAACACTCCCCATCTATTACTTGGTTGATTCTCTTTTAAACTCCTAAATTTATATTGTTATTACTTCATTAAGTCCTCTTTTTTCTGAATTCCCTACATTATTCTCCTCTATTACTAGAATTTTTTTTTTTCTATATTTTTTCTTGACAACTTTTCCAAATTAAATTAGGAACACAGGAATGAAAAAAAATATAATATAAGGGGGGGACACTTAGAACTCAGTGTAATATTTTTATCAAACTTTCTGACTGGAAGTGTCACAGTAAAAAATAAAATAATAATATAGTACACTGGGGTACAGCACAAAAAAAAAGATAAGACCCCGCCCACTCATACACTGTCTGCCTTTTCTAATATACGCCCTCCTGTCCTTTGCCAAGACCCTGCTCCCTTATCCTGAATCTCTGCCACTTTCCCAGTCTGTGTTTGAATTAATTTCCTGTACCCTGGAGCTCCGCAGGGACCAGACACTTCCTCCTCCTGGACAGGTAAGTAATGGAGGGGTGAAAATGTTTAAATATTATCTAGGGGATGGGATACTTATGCAATAACTCACACATTTCAAAATACTGTCATACGCAGAACTTGAACCTATCACCTTTAAGATAGCAGTAAATCACCTTACACATGGAGCTATCTGCTGATGAATTCAGCTGCGGGAGCACGGTACATACACATGAATGGGTATTGAATAGCCGCCGGTTCAAATCCTGACAGGAGAATCCCGAAAGGACAAGATGCCGACTAGCATTGGTAAGTACCCTAACCCCCCATACCCCCTCTAACTCTCCTTTAGTGCTGCCTAACCCTAAAACTCCAGGGGTGCCTAACCCTAAGTCCCCCCTGGGGGTGCCTAAACCTAACCCCCCTTCCCTGAAACCTAAACCTAACCCTCCCAGGGTGTGCCTAACCCAAACCTCCCTCCAGTGGCACCTAATGCTAACCCCCCCTTCCCCTAGCCTATCCCAGGGGGTGCCTAACCCTAAGTCCCCCCAGGAGTCCCTAAACCTAACTACCCCCCCTCCGAGCAAGATGCCCAGACTTACCTTGTTCCATACACAGTTGGCTCCAGGCTTGTGCATGGCTGTTCTCATGGACAAATCCTGCTGCAGGTGCAGCTTCTCGTTATACTGCTTAAATAGTGTGTATCATCACTGCAGCCATTGGATTCGTACTGTATTTGGCATTGACACCTGGATAACAGTGGTACAGTGGGATCAGTACTCCTTCCACATGAGGCAATGCCCCTTTTTTAGGCATATGTCTTATGTCCCTATTTTTTTAAATGGGGGTGCAGGGGCGCCAATTACCTTTCTGTCCCAGGGTACCAAAACATGGTTCTGCCCGGCATAACCCTTTTAGCGAGCACTTGGCTTTGATGTTCCCTGCATTATCTGGTGGTCACTGTGATGCACTCTACATTATTTGAAAGTCATTGCTACACTCCCTGCATTATCTATCAGTCACTACAATGTTCCCTGCATTGTTTAAAGGGCGCTACTATTGTGGGCATTGTATAAAGGGCACTACTACTGTGGGCATTGTGTAAAGGGCACTACTACTGTGGGCATTGTGTTGCCTCGCTCCTTCCTTGTGAGACCACGCACCTTTAATGTTGTGAGCGCTGAAGGCCCACGCTGTCCCTTTATAAAAGTTATGAGAAAGGGTGCAAATTTAAAGTTTGCATGGGGGCACCGAACACTCTAGCACCGGCCCTGACTGTGGGGCACATGTGCAGGAGACAAAAGTGTGAGGAGAGGAAATTGGTTCCCCTTCAACCACTATTTGGCAGATCTCTGCCATCAGTGCACTTGACAAATGTTCCACTGCTCTCTCCATGTAGAAGAGGGGTAATGCCTCTTGGTGTGGGAGGTAATTTCCATGGGGTTGGGACTCTGGACCTCATTCAGAGTCGGTTGAAGCGGCCGCACGGTCGTACGGGAAAAGGGGCCGGATTTACAAATGATTCCCTCGCAAGTTGTGTCCCTATGTTCGGATCAGTAGCTGGCCGACCAAGGGGAGGAAGCGGTCGGAATTAAAAAAAATACGCCCCCTTCTCGTATGCATTGCACGTCATCTCCAGGCATATAAGGATTAATCGAGACCATCGGGAACCATCGAATCTGGTCGTAGAGCTTAAGGTTGACCATACCCTCTCTTAAGCTCTACGATCATTTCAGTGTAAAAACCTCCCATGTTACATGTGCCATGATGCTACTTTGTTAATTATGCACTCCCATAAACCGTATGCACTCCCATAAAACGCCGTTCGCATAATTAGGCACGCCTGCGTTCGGATCTCCACACCCCCATTTTCAAGCGCCTTCCCCTGTTACCACCCACAAATGCCTCATCCTGTCACTCAAACTACCGACCTGGTTGTGTTCAAGGAGAGAGAAATTTCTGATCATAGCGGCTAGTTTGCGCACGCACATTGCGAACTTTACGCATGCGCAGTATAGCGAACATTGGTGGCGTACGACCGTGCGGCAGCAACGACCGACTCTGAATGAGGTCCTCTATGTGCACTGGTGGTGGGAATGTAATGTCCCAATGAAAGAAATTTAGTTGATGGAGAAATTTAGTTGATGGAGAAATTTTAAATTAGTTAAAAAAATGACACCATTCGCTGATGGAGGGGGACACATGCAAAAACAGGGAACTATTACACTGAGGGCTGGAGATTTACACTACTGGGAATCTACTACCAATTAGGGAGAATGGGGTACTGGAAATGGAGAGCAATTTCCGCTTATGGGTATATTGCCAATGGGGGGTGAAAGGTAATATATACCATGGGGGCATATATGGCATGGGGTGGGGGTTTTGGAATGGAATCTGTATGAAATGCCAATGGTTGGGTTCCTGCATTCAGAATCCTGATGCTGGGATGCCGACAAGGTTAGGATACAGACACTTTTTGGTCAGTATGGTAACCCTCCCCCTATCCCAACCTTAACCCTAACCATCCCTCCCCAGTGCCTGACCCTAATCTCCCCCTATTGCCTAAACCAACCCTCCCTGCACCCTAATCCTAAACCTCCCCCCTTACTGCCTAACCCTAAATATCCCCCTAATGCATAACCCTATCCCCTAAACCTAACCCAACCTCCCACCCCGCTACTTACCTTCGGCATCCCGGTGGACAGGATGCTGGCACCGGTAATTTAATCGTCAACATCTTGGCTGCTGGGATGCCAAATGCATACTGTTTGGAACACCCTCTAGGCATATTTTTTCAATAAATTATTTTAATCTTTCTTTCCATTTTTAAACATATAATTTTTACTTAATTTTTGAGGGTATTTTTGATAAAAAAATAAATTGTCAGTTAAGTGGATCTAGATATTCAAAGAAGTTTGACAAAGGTTCCTCTTTTTTTAATTGTAGCTAAAACCAGTCATGATAAAGTTATCTATGAAAATGCTAATTATTGCTTTATTGATCTCTGTATTGACTTGTGTCACTCGTTTGGATCCTCACATGCCATAACATTTGCATTTCTGTTCCCTTGATATTCCACGTTTATGACTGTGACTCATTAATTGCTCCATTGCCCTAATGTCACTGCAATCAAGTGGAGAAAATTAATCTGGTACCTGCAGTCAGGGCCGGATTAAAGGCAGGGCGACAGGGCGGTCAACCTGGGGCCCCCAGACGCTGTCCCCGGCCACATCCCCCTATGAACACTTTTTATTTTCTTCTAACGGTGCTGCCAGCAGCGGCCCAGCATTAAGCCCCACCCCTCCCAGTATTTGGCTCTGCCCCCTTTTTAAAGACCTGCAAATTGCTCTGGTCCTCCAACTCTACTGCTGCTGCCTCTGAAACCAGGGAGGTAAGCAGCAATGTATGTATATTTGTATATATGCTATATATATATATATATATATTATAATATAGCAGTCCCGCTAGGCTGTCTTAGCCCTATTTCTAAAAGGCAAAAAGCACCCTGCCCTCCGGCACAGCACCCTGCTGAAACAGCCTGCAGGTGCCGTCCCCACCCGTAGGTCAAAGTGTCCCTCAGGTGGGGACAACTGCTGGTGAATGGATGCCGGTCGCATGCATTCACACAGACAGCAGCACTTGGGGGCAACCCGGAACGTCCCCAAGAGTGATGAAAAGGGGATGCATCTTAAAGACACACCCCCTTTTCATTGGCCATGCCTCCTCTCCAGGCACACTTGACTAGATGTGTCCTATCTCTAGGGAGTTAGACTAGAGTGAATATATATATATATATATATATATATATTCAACTTTAATTGATGGGGCCCCCACATGTTTGTTGCCCAGGGGCCCCCACAGACCTTAATCCGGCCCTGCCTGCAGTTACATAAGAGGGGCTATAAAAATGGTCTGAACCAAGTGGAATGAATTTAGACACAGCATTCAGATACAGCAGGAAGTTACGGCTCATGCAATAGATCCAAGAGGCTAAAATCCCTGATACTAGGTCTATAAAAAGTTTACTTTATTTGCATGAAGATTGTAAAAGGAGGACTTTGAATTATTTCAGTGGTTTTCTCTGTACACAGAACATAAACATCCCAGTCATAGATCCAGCCATGAATGACACTCTACTCAGACAAAGAATAAAAGACTTTAGCTTTGACAGGTGTAAATTGGGTAATCAGGGTTTTAAGCGACTTTGCTTGCAGATTTTTGGGTATATGGGTCATGGGAAGTCATCATTTATCAATACATGTAAGTACGTCTGGGGCAACTCAAAGTACATAGAGTATGCAAAAGCAGGAGATAGTGATGGGGGTCTCACCAAGGAGAGATGGACCTACAAGCTCACAGAGAACATCACACTAGTCGATAATCGGGGCTGTTTAACAATGGACAGTTTTGAGACTGGAGAAATCTTTGCTCAGCTCGGTAAGTGTGATTAATGTTACCTGAATATGTAACTGGAATAAGTAACCAAAAGGTAAACTTTTATTTGTGTTATCATATGTTTGGCCTGCAATACTTGTCTCTGGGGTTATGTGCACCAGTGGTTTTCCCAGCATCAGACTTCAGGGATCATGTTTTACAGATCTCTTAGTGGGTGTAAAGGAGTATTCATTGCTAGTTGACACATTTTAAAATATCCACAGGTGGAGCTAATTATTTTGATTATGATACTGAGAAACTCTGTAAAATTTGCACTGCTGGGCATCTACTATACAATTTTCTGTCAGATATCTGTCCAATCTGGCTAGTTGGAATGAAAACCTGGTAATATATGGGAGCAAATGACATTCGATCGTATGGTTTTAAACACTCAAAAAAGGACAAAAAAATGTTTAAATTGGTTACATTTGTGTGTTTTAATCAATTTGTCTGAACAACCATTTTTGGCTATTTTCCAGTGTTTGTGAGCAAATGGACGATTGTCAATTCCCCACATACATTACCAGGTTTTCTTTCCAACCAGCCAGATTGGACAGATATCTGACAGATAATTGTATAGTGGATGCCCAGCTTTAAGCTGGCCACACACCTAAAGATTTTCTGTCCAACCATCCAACTAGTTGATTGGTTGGAATGAAAATCTGGTAAGGTATGAAAGTAAATGACAATTAGCAATTTGCCCCCAAATGCCGGAAAATGGACACAAACTGTTGTTTTAACAAATTGTTTAGATCAAACATTTAACAAACTTGTATGCCGTCATTTTCATCTGTTTTCTGGCATTTAGGAGCAAATTGCTGATCATCATTTACTCCCATACGTTACCACACAGGTTCTCAAACTCGGTCCTCAGGACCCCAAACAGTGCATATTTTCCATGCATGTTTTCCATGTCTCCACACACTGAATTGACCTTTTAAAATGTGTAATTGAGTAATGATTACACCTGTGCACTTGCTGGGTGACCTACAAAACGTGAACTGTGTGGGGTCCTGAGGACCGAATTTGAGAACCACTGCGTTACCAGATTGGACAGATAATCTTTAAATGTGGGGCCAGCTGTGAACTGGGTTCAGGAAACACTGGTGTAAGCAGACTGATATACACAAACTAAACATTGTCATCTAATATTCAGCAACATATTTATTACAATAAACAAGGAAAATATTTCAAAGAAGTATGATTTAAACAATTGTGGGATGAGGGGGCTTACACTGACAGAGTGGGTGGTTCGAGGTTTTTAAGTTAAAGCAATAAAATGTATATGACTTGTTTTTTTTCCTTTTTTTATCTTTAAAACATTCACGTAGTAAGAAAAATGGCTACAAAGAGTCAACTTGACATTAAGGGGTATATTTTTACAGAAGTGAGAATTTTTAGAAGTAGAGATGTTGCCCATAGCAACCAATCAGATTCTAGATATTATCTTCTAGAAGGTGCTATTTAAATGTTAAGTAAAATCTGATTGGTTGCTATGTGCAACATCTCCATTTCTAAAAACTCTCACTTTAGTTAAAATACCTCCAAAGGCTCATACACACAAGATGATAAATTGATCGATATGGACGGAAACAATATCATCATCGTTCATAGCATTCAATATTGTCCATTGTGTATGCATGATATCGTTAATGATGCGCGCTCCCGCAAATTATTAACGATGTCTTTCATCACCTGAAATTGCAGGGCAACCTGAGGATGTCGTCAGGTCAGGGGAGTATCTATAATGGGTGCAGGGTGGACCCAGGGGCCCGTGTGCCCTGCACCGCAAACCCTGCTCCAATTGTATTACTTACCTCTCTGGAGTCCCACGCAGGTGAGGGGGTCCAGCGCTGTAAATATGACTGGAAAATGGCTGCCGTGGTCATTTTCCCGTTGGTTGTGCATACGCAGTACAAGGAAAATGGCCGCCACGGCCATTTTCCCTGTGACCTGCGCATACTCTATAGACTCTGGACGCACTCTAGTGCCCAGAGTCTATAACTCAGGCGCTGGCCATGCACAGTTCAGTGTGCTGCTGGCTGCCAAACAGAGAGGAGACTGCACACGGGCCCCCATATTTCTAGAAACGCCCTTGCATCAGGTTGTGCATGTTCAGGGATGAGGGGGGAGCCATTACAGAATGATATTGTTAACAATATTTGTCAGTGTGTATGGTCAATGATGTTCCTGACATTGAGCCATGGCAGTTCAGAGAGAACACTTAACGATATTGGTCATAGAGGATATCGTTAAGTGTGTATGTGGCATAACTGTGTGATGGTTTAGTGTATACAGTGCATACCGTTTTGGTTCTGCTAATTCTAATTGCATGAATGCTGATGTTATAGAGCCAGATTTTCTTTTTTTTAAGCATCAACATTTTTTATTGAGGTGTTTCATAGCATAGCAAAAGGCGGGGGGGGGGAAAGGCAAGAAGGTTAAGGATGGAGGAGGTAATGCCTCATAGATCTCAATATTTTGGCTGCCCCTTCCTTGAGGAGGCAGCCAGATCGGCAAAATTGGGGGTGTGGCCGGCATTTGTGGGCCGGAGCAGGGGACGTGGCTACATGTTAGCTGCATTTAAGCCCCGCCCCAGCGACACAATGCTGATATTTCTGGCATTGTGCAGCAGGGACCAGGGAAAAAAATGATGTGATTCAGCATGAATCGCATCACCGCCCCCCCCCTGCTGTGGGGGATTCTTATACAATCACGAGGGGCAGAAGGGGTCGGCGGCTGCCGGGAGGCTTGCCTGTCTTTCTGGTGTGCTGGGAATGGCACGCGATTTTCTGGAGGCTCCCGGCCAAATCGGGAGGGTAGGCAAGTATGTAATACATTTGCACATCAAAACGTGATTTATTCACACTTTAGTATGAAAGAAGATTCTGAGGGGTCCATTTACTATATAAAACATATACTAGTTCAATGACCTCATAATGTCGTCATAGCACAATGGCTAATCAAAATTACGGCAGAAGCATACAAGGAAATCTTCTAGAAAAGAATGTGATAATAACCATACAATATTCAATATAGGTTACGCGAGATATCACAGCACAATAACACTGAACAGTAATCAGAGAAATACAATGATAAGGGGGTCAGATGAAATAATAGCTGACCCTGCAAATATCAAAATGAATATAAGTAAATCACAGGTTGTAATGAGAGGCAGATCACACGTAGGTCGCCTGTGATGCCACCCAGGTACTTGTAGACAGTAAGATTATAGGAAAAAGTAAAGCTACTCCTTTATGTGGAGTTTACAAAATAGCAGCTGCTGCATGCCATTGTATAGCCATTGAATGGAATGTGAGCATACTATAAAGGTACTCCCAGGGTAGGGAATAAGTACAATGAGTATCTGCTGTTGGACTGCGTTAAAAAGAAGGTCCTGGTGTAAACATTGCAGGAACCTCTAATAGGCGCACCCCAATGAGAGTACTCATAGAGACAATAGTTATCGTAATAAAATAACACAGCACAGGTTTGCGATCTGTGCTGCTGCCAGTCATATACCAAAGGTAGTGGTGAGTGGTGGGAAACCCAGATCGCATATGCAGTGATAGGAAGAAAGAATATGAGTATAGCAGCACTATGGCTAGTACAGGACAAGTGGAGCTCTGTTGCCCTAAAGGTATTGCAGGGTCACAAACTTGTCTCTGTTGAATAAAGCCACTCAGTGCGCTAAAGAAAGTGTTGTATGAAAAGTACCTGAGCGCTCACCTCCAGGGAGCCGGTGTGTAGTATAGAAAATCTGCCACTAGAAGAGCCTGTCAGTATGCTGTCATGACGAATCCCGCCTGTACACAGCCGTATTCGCGGGTCTGAGACGCGCGTTTCACTGTCGCTTCCTCAGTCAGATGCAAACATACTTTAAGAAGTACACACAATGTTATTTTTAATTTCTTTTTCTTTCCCAGTTTACATCAATCATATGTATTTCTATGTACACTATGTACACAAAATTGATTGGTATGTATGTTAAGTTTTTTTTCTTTGTGTCAGGGTGTCCAATAATTTTTGTTAACATACAAATATATATATATATATATATATATATATATATATACACACACACACACTGTATATACATATACACATACATATACAGTGCATCCGGTAAGTATTCACAGCGCTCCACTTTTTCCACACTTTGTTATGTTACAGCCTTATTCCAAAATGAAATAAAAAAGAAACAAAACTAAGAAATCACAATTACATAAGTATTCACAGCCTTTGCTCAATACTTTGTTGATTTATCCTTGGCGGCATTTACAGCCTCAAGTATTTTTGAAATTGATACCACAAGCTTGGCACACCTATCTTTGGGCAGTTTAGGCCATTCCTCTTTGCAACACCTCTCAAGCTCCATCATGTTGGATGGGAAGCGTTGGTGCACAACCATTTTCAGATCTATCCAGAGATATTCAATCGGATTCAAGTCTGGGCTCTGGCTGGGCCACTCAAGGACTTCCACAGAGTTGTCCTGAAGCCACTCCTTTGATATCTTGGCTGTGTGCTTAGGGTCGCTGTACTGCTGAAAGATAAAACGATTGCCCCAGTTAAAGGTCAAGAGCGCTCTGGAGCAGGTTTTCATCCAGGATGTCTCTGTACATTGCTGCATTCATCTTTCCCTCTATCCTGACTAGTCTCCCAGTTCCTGCTGCTGAAAAATATCCCCACAGCATGATGTTGCCACCACCATGCTTCACTGTAGGGATGGTATTGGCCTGGTGATAAGCGGTACCTGTTTTCCTCCAAACATAATACCTGACATTCACTCCAACGAGTTCAATCTTTGTCTCATCAGACCAGAGAATTTTGTTTGGCAAGCTTCAGGTGGGCTGCCATGTGCTTTTTACTAAGGAGTGGCTTCTGTCTTGCCACTCTACCATACAGGCCTGATTGGTGGAAAGCTGCAGAGATAGTTGTCCTTCTGGAAGGTTTTCCTCTCTCCACAGAGGAATACTGTAGCTCTGACAGAGTGACCATCGGGTTCTTGGTCACCTCCCTGACTAGGGCACTTCTCCCTTGATTGCTCAGTTTAGATGGCCGGCCAACTCTAGGAAGAGCCCTGGTGGTTCCGAACTTCTTCCATTTATGGATGATGGAGGCTACTGTGCTCATTGGGACCTTTAAAGCAATAGATATATTTCTGTACCCTTCCCCAGATTTGTGCCTTGAAACACTCCTGTCTCGGAGGTCTGCAGACAATTCCTTGGACTTAATGCTTGGTTTGTGCTCTGACATGCACTGTCAAGTGTGGGACCTTATATAGACAGGTGTTTGTATTTCAAAATCATGTCCAATCAACTTAATTTACCACAGGTGGACTTCAATTAAGCTGTAGGAACATTTCAAGGATGATCAGTGAAAACAATGCACCTGAGCTCAATTTTGAGCTTCATGACAAAGGCTGTGAATACTTATGTACATGTGATTTCTTAGTCAAATTTTTTTTTTACATGTTGTCAATATGGGGTATTGTGTGTAGAATTTTGCGGACAAAATTTAACTTATTCAATTTTGGAATAAGACTGTAACATAACAAAATGTGGAAAAAGTGAAACACTGTGAATACTTTGCAGATGCACAATATATATATATATTTTTTTTTTTTTCTTACTGTGAGCTTTAAACCTAATAGCATACCTTGAGATTTACACTAATGTGATAGCTATTTCCATGTTATAATTCTGAGTAATGGAATAAGTACTAGCAGTAATATGGGGTCCCTTGATGAGGGCTGCAAACTTAAATGCATTGATCAAAACATGAACCAAAACCTCACTGCTGATTATAATTGATATATATATCAATCACAAAAATACCTTTTTCTTACGCTAATTAAAACCAGCAGCACCTCACATGAAACACCTGTTAGTGGGAACCCTAATAGAAATAGACAAGAGGAACCTGAGGGCGCTAAAAATAATGAGGTTTGTAATATAATAAACAGCAACCTAATTAAATTTAGGCCATATCCTGGATGTGGTGAAGACTTCTTCAGTTGGTGTGGACTTGTTGCTTAAAATGCAATCTCGATCTCCATAAGAACTGAATGGTGTTTCATTTGTTGAGCATTAATGTCCTCCAATCATACCCTCTCACCAAAAAATCACCCAAAAAGAGCAACCAAAAGGCCTATTATTAGTAAAATATCAAAATATTTATTCTTGATGCAATCAAATATATAAATAAAATAGCTTACAATATTTAACAATGGTATAACTTAACCTTTGCCTCTATAGAGTAGATGTCTCCACCCACCAACACCTCAGCGGGTGTGTGAGCTCAATGGTGGTGATCTTTTAAGATGGCGGATGAGCAAATCACCAAATGACCCTACGTGTTTCGTCCCATAGGGAGGATTTCTTCAGGGCTACAGTATAGCACAATTGCTGGAAGTTTTCAACTATCGGTTTGCATCCTATTGGAATTGCATTACAAGATATACTGTAGCTGGTGAAATTCCTGTAATAAATCCAGCTAGAGTATTTTCTCTGTTGATTTTGAGTGTACCCCTGAAGAAGTCCCCCCTATGCGATGAAACATATATATGTCTCCCCAGCTAGCACAGTTTTTAAAAAAAACTTTTTTTAAAAAACTTCCCCAAAATAGTCTATTTTTTTTTTCAATATCACATTGTCAATAATATCTATTTAAACACAATTTTACATTAAAATTATATTGAATCAGATTTAAATAGCTTTTATTTACATTATTTGATAATAAAAAAAATCAACATTTGGAGACTTTTAAAAAAAAAATGTTAGCCAGTTAAGTGGTTAAAAATTATCCTCTTTTATTTAGTCTGCAATCATAATTTTTCATTTTTTTCAAAAAATTATGACTTCATATACAGAATGACTGGAAAGAGTTGATTTATAATTATTTATTTGTTAAATGACAAAAGATAACAATAAACTAAATTACATTTTATTTATTTTTATTTCTCTGCTTTTCTATGGAAAAAATTTATTTTGTAGACATAGGGCCTGATTCAGACCCACTCGCGAGCGGCTGTCCGCTCACAAGTGGGTCGATGGTATGAACTGAGCATGCGCACGACGGAGGGAGCTCCGTCGTGCGCATGCTCCAGACGCGACGAGCGAAGGATTTCGCTTCGCTCGTTGTGTCTCTTCAAAGGGGGCGTGCTGTCAATGGTGACTGACAGCACGCCCCCTTTGCTGGGCGTGCCGGGGGCGTGCCTCCCTGACGGGGGCGTTCCCAAGGGAACGCCTCCCGTCAAAAGCCGGCCCACTGACATCACTAGTGATGTCAGTGGGGAGTGATTTTGGCTCTGATAGAGCCAAAATCACTCCAAGCCTTGCGGTTAAGAAACTCAACCGCAGGCTTTCCTACGCAGTTTCGATGGTCGCGATGGTCAAGACCATCGCGGCCATCAAACTGCACGCTCGTATAGGCTGTGGGTGGTGACCCACAGCTATACGAGCGTACATGGGGACGCTCCATATTTATGGAGGACGGCCCTGATTCAGAGCGTGCGCTCTGCTCAGAGCGTACGGCTCTGAATCAGCGCCATAGTTATGTGGACTATAGATCCAATAAATGCTACATAACACATCACAAAGAGATAAGATGCAATATAAACATTAGATTCATGTATATTAGATAGTAAACAAATTACTACAATGCATAAATGAGAAAACAGTCAGATATTATTAACTTAGCTTTGTGTGATTGTACAATTTATCTCTAAAATGTATATATTTATTGACAAATTTTAAGTTGGGAGTAAAGCATAAAGCATAAAAGTTCAACTTTACCCCTGTACATACCATCACATCATTTGAGCCTTTTTTGTTCCTAGAGTATTAGTAACCTCAATAAAATTAAGTTCTACTCATTTCCAGTCAATTTTGACCACCTCACAGCTCACAATATTGTTTTCACCCAGTTTAGGCTAAAAGGTTACACCGAGCTAACTGGCTGACTAAGCTAAGTGACAGCAGTGGGAGGCACAAACATGTGGCAGTTCAACTTCAAACATGGCACATGGCTTACACTGCATAGAGTCACAGGGCTTTTATATACACGTGAACAAAGAACACTAGAGAAAAGCGCACCAAACAGTACAAACAACAATATATCTGTTCTATATTTTGAACTATGCAGCTTGGTTTGAAACTGCATGGAGTCACAGGGCTTATATGTGCACTAGGATAAAGCACACCAAACAGTACAAACAACAGAAGGAAGAATATCAGAAGAACACTCACTGCAGCACTTCAAATGTTTTTTTTTGCATTATGTACATGAATAATAATGCACAGAGGTATAGCACAAACAGGTTGTGCAAATTTAAAATAGTCATTTTTTAAAATGTATTTAACAATTTTTAATGTACTTTTTGATTTATTTTATTCACTTTTTTGCAACTGACAGTGACACAATGTAGTGCTGCTTGTGAACAGACACTTTAGCTGGGCACAGCACACCCAATTTACAGCAGAGTACAGTGCAGCATACAGCAGCATGCAACTATACACACTGACTATACAGTACACTACCAATTGTTATGAGTCTGGACACAGCACAGCCTATATAGCAGAGTACAGCACAGCATACAGCAGTGTGCCCCCCCTATACACATTGACTAATATACAGAGCAACACAGCCACTTGTGAGTGTGGACACAGCAAAGCCTTTCCAGCAGAGTACAGCACAACATATAGCAGCATGCCTCCCCTATACACAATGACTAATATACAGAGCAGCACTGCCACTTTTGAGTGTGGACACAGCAAAGCCTATACAGAAGAGTACAGTGAAGCGTACAGCAGCATGCCCACTATAAAATTGACTAAGAACAGCACAGCCACTTGTGAGTATGGACACAGCACCGCCTCTACAGTAGAGTACACCGCAGCATACAACAGCATGCCTGACAGGGAAATTACACCCAAATGAGTCCCAGCCGGTGCACCTTATATAGAATCCAAAATCCACAAGAATCAGATGCCGCGAGGATGAAGTTTTGCCTCAAAGTGGAAATCCAAGTCAGGCGGAAAGACCTGACTTGGATTTGCTCGGATGTCAGAAGTTCAGGCGGTTTCAGGCTGCATGCATGCAATCCGAACCACCTCTAGTAAATACTGGCTATTTTTGCACAAAGCCCACAAATACTGGGCTACTTTATTTTTATACTGCAATTTAGAATTAAGTTTGGATCATCTTTTTCAAATTTTAATATATTCACACATTTTATATTTGCATTCCATCTTTGCAAAGGTAACTTTTTTTTTTACTTTACTCTCACCTAAGAATTATGATCCTATAATGCGCTATTCTAAAAATCAATGCTTTCAAACTTCTACAGAGTGGGGCAGAGTAACGGTCCAACACAGTGGGTTAGAAGTGAAGACAAACAGAAGTTATAAAAAGTGAATGAGCCTCTTACTATTGTTTTTCTTACCATACCTACATCCGTTGTGGATTTTTGTCCATCCCTTTTGTAAATGTTATGTTTCCATCTATCTGCAACTCTTGTTTCCCCCTTCTCTGATCACAGTTTCCTCATTTGTACCTATTTTGCTTGTCTTTCTCTCTCCTGTGTATGTCCATCAGCCGTACATGCAGGCCATCCTGATCGATATCGACCAGGTGACATAGGGACCCCGCGATTGTTGATTGCAGGTCGCTGGCCCGTCATTGGTGGGTTGGTGGTGTGCTGGATGATCGATATTTAGTTCCTTATAGAATGGCCAATTCATGTTCTATTTTCTCATTTTGGTACAAATTATCCTTGAATGTTGTAATTTAATTTTGTATATTATTTTCAGAGATGAGTGGGTTTGGTTCCCTGAGAACCGAATTCACCCAAACTTAGCAGATATGAGGCAGATCTGAGATGGGTCGGGTTTTCCCGCCTGGCTCAGATCATAAAATGAGGCAAAATGTCATCATCCCGCTGTCAGATTCTCACGGGTTTTGGATTGTATAAAGGTCCTGGAATTGCAGCCTTTTTTCATTCCGGCTGTGGAGGTTGTGGTGGGAACTGTGCTGTGCTGCTGCTGTGCATAATTGTGACTTGTGAGGTTAAGGCTGACTGGTTGTTGTCCATAGGGGCTGGCTGGCTGTTGTCCATAATCCATACCATATAGGGGCTGGCTGTTATCCTGTCCATAGGGACTGTCTGGTTATAGTCCATAGGGGATGGCTGGCTGTTGTCCATAATGTCTGGCTGGCTGTTGTCCATATTAATCCATATAGGGGCTGGCTGGCTGTTTTCTGTTCATAGGGACTGGCTGGCTGTAGTACATAGGGACTGGCTGTTGTCCATAGGGGCTGGTTGTCTGTTCTGCTGTGTTGTCCAGGGGGTGCTCTGTCTATCATGGGTGCTCTTCTTCACCCCCAGTGTAAAAAAAAATCTTTTTTTGTGTGTGCGTGATAGCCACACCACCAGTGTGAAAATAAATATATTTTTTTTGTGTGTGTATTTGCCACCTCACCAGTGAAAAACCAAAAAAAATTTATGTGTGCGTGTTAGCCACACCACCATTGTGAAAATAAATATAATTTTTTGTGTGTGCGTGATAGCCTGCCACACCACCAGTGTAAAAATAAAAACAATTTTTTGTGTGTGCATGATGACCACACCACCAGTGAAAAATTAAAAACAATTTTTGTGTGTGTGCATTAGCCACATCTGCCGTGTGTAAAAATTAAACAATTTTCTGTGTGTGCGTGTTAGCCACACCTGCCATGAATAAAAATGAAACCAATTTTTTGTGTGTGCTGTAGCCACATTTATCAGCAACGTAGGTGCACAGGGGTGCTTTGCTGCCTGTGTCATTATCAAGAACCTGGTGCATCTTTCAGGTTCTCTCCCTCCCAAGTGCCCCCCAAAAATTAAGTCAATCAATGAATCAATGTATTTTTTGTGTGTTTGTCAGGGGTGCTGCCTATGTCATTTATCAAGAGGCTGGTGCCTCCTTCAGGTGCTCTCCCTCCCAAGTGCCCCCCAAAAATTTATTAAATCAATGAATCAATGTATTTTTTTTGTGTGTGTCAGGGGTGCTGCCTATGTCATTTATCAAGAGGCTGGTGCCTCCTTCAGGTGCTCTCCCACGCAATTGCCCCCCAAAAATTAATTAAATAAATCAATCAATGTATTTTTTTTGGGTGTATGTGCGCGTTAGCCTCATTTATAAGCAACATAGGTGCGTGGGGGTGCTGTGCTGCCTGTGTCATTTATCAAGAGGCTGGTGCCTCATTCGGGAGCTCTCCCTCCCAAGTGCCCCCAAAAATTAATTAACTCAATCAATCTGTTGTGTTTGTGTGTGTCAGGGGTGCTGCCTGTGTCATTTATCAAGAGGATGGTGCCTCATTTGGGTGCTCTCCCACCCAAGTACCCCAAAAAACTTAATTTAATCATTCAATCAATCTGTTTTTGTGTGTGTGTGTTAGTCATGGCATCACAAACGCCTGTGCTGAGATTTGCATAAACATTTTCAAAGGTGAAATTAGACGATATGGTTTAAAAAATGGAATAAAGCATCTAAAACTGCGTTCTCTGATTATAGTTTCCCTACTCCCAGACCCTACCCATGGCCCCTCTAGCTGAATTTCAGCGAGGCAGAGGGGCGAGTTGCAACCGTATTCCAGAGTGCAGCTGCTCCTCCTGTAGCCCAGGTGAGAAGATGTGTAGGGGCTGTGGTGATGATATGGACTAAAATGGAGCTAAATGGAGCTCACATCCACTAAAGTGGACAATGAATCCCCAATCTAACAGGGGGCGCAGCTGTAATTTATAGACAACACAGGATGGAATGATGATATAGGCTTGGGTGATGGTATAATCTTGGGTGATGTATACAGTATTCCCCTTCACACAATATTCATTTGTCCCCGCTGGAATTTACCATTATAGGTGCCTCTGTAATTTTGGCATGTCATTGATGGTAAAGGTCTTTCTCATAGAAGAAAGACACAACGTAAGACCTTAAAGGGTAAATTTAATTTACTAAAATGAGATTTTTTTTGAAGTGAGTTTTAGAAGTGATGTTGTTTGCCCATAGAAAATAATCATATTCTAGCTATGATCTTCTAGAAAGTGATGTTAAGTAGAATCTTATTGGTTGCTATGGGCAACATCACTTCTAAAATGCACTTCTAAAAACTCTCACTTTAGTAAATTAAATTTGCCCATTAATATCTTTGTGATGGTTAAGTGGCAGTTTGGAGGCCACTAACTAACTATGGCCCTCATGCAGAGGTGGTCGCAAGAAGCAACCACTCACTCTGAATGAGGGCGGTCACTTACCTTTTCAAGTGCGGCTTCCTGGTTGCTAGCTAAGCTGTGGGTTACCACCCACAGCTTAGCGACTGACTAGGGTGATGGTCGCGATGGTCAGGACCATTGCGACCATCGGGGCTTGTGACAAGACCCTAAGGTTGGCTCTCGGCAAGTGCAAGCCCCAGGGAGCTTCCTGCTCTGATCGAGAAGGAAGCTCCCCACTGACATCATTGCTGATGTCAGTGGGGCCGCTCCCAAATGGCAAGTTTTCCATCGGGAACACCTCCGTTTGGCTGGCCACCCCCCCTGCCCGCCTCCCAAATGGGGAGAGCTGTCAATCACCATCGACAGCTCGCCCCCTTTGGTGATAGACCTGTAGTGACTGAGCGCCCATTACTAGCTGGGTCTCATTCATGCGCACGTCGGAGCCGGCACAGAAATGCGCATGCCCAGTGGGCAAACATCGACCCGGTTGCAAGCCCTCAGAGCTTGCAACTGGGTCTGAATAAGGCCTTATGTCTTTTTAATGTCCCTGTACAGTTTGGGAAATGCTTTTTCATGTGGAAAGTCCTACTAGAAGTCTTCCTGGTCCCTTTATGGGATGAGAAAATCCACTTCCAGCAGCAGGCATGGTGCACAAGGATTCTTCTGGGGCAAGGACTGATGCGAATGAGTAAAATATGTTTTTTGTAAATGCCTCTTCCCCTCCCCTTATCACTCATACATTTAATAAAAAAATTAAATTAAATTTACTACCAAACCCTTCCTGTCCTTGCCTTCAACTACTGTACATACATACTCCAACTCCCTCAGGCATCTCTTGAATAATAAAAACATTTGTTTCCTGATGTGCCATGTTGGAAGTTTAACTGCCACATTTTTGTGCCGCATAGCTTAGTCAGCCAGCTAGCTTGGTGCAAATTTTGGGCGTAAACTGGATGAAAACAATATAGTGATGTGTGAGGTGGACAAAATTGACTTTAAACGAGTGGAAATAAATGTTATTGAAGTTAATATTACTGTAGAAACAATAACTGGCCCATTTTATGTGACTTAGGTGTTTTCAGTGGACACTGCAAAATAACATTCATGAGCAACTGGGGTAAAGGAAAAAAGTGATCAGGCTGGGTACTGAAGCAACACACAAAACTTTAAATTAACAAATAGAGAGGGAATGTCTCTCATGTACTACCATGAGGAGGTAGTGCAGTTCCTGCAGCATAATGTTACAGGCGATGAAAGGTAGGTGCATCATGTAACACCACAGACAAAGCAAACATCCATGACATGGAAACACGCATTGTCCCAACCTTCAAAAAAATTCAAAACAACTCCATCAGCAAAGAAGGTCACGGTGACAGTGTTTTGGTTCCACAAGGGCATGCTACTTGTTGATTTACTCTCCAAGGGAGATATTGTGAATGTTGACCGCTATTGTGGCACATTGCGCTGGAAATAGAGGGCAATTAGTCAAAAGCAACCTAGGTTTCTGCAAACAGGCATCATACTGCTGTACGATAATGCCAGGTCATGCTCAGGCAACCTCATGCATAAGTTGGTATTGCTGTGCTACCAATGGAAGGCACTAGATTATCCTCCCTACATCCCTGACATGACAGTGAGTGATTTCCATCTATTTGGACCTTTGAAGAAGCACCTGGGTGGAAGGCGATTATCAACTGATGGTGAAATTCAGCAAGCGGCCATGTCCCGCCTTCAGGAGCTTGACACAGAGATCTTCATGTTGAGAGAGAAGCCTTGGTGAACTGTTGGAACAAATGCTTAGACAAGTACATGGAAAAATCCGTGGAAAAATAATCTGTAACAAGGCCATACTATTAATTATATGTAAACAGTATGTACAAGTTCAATAAATTTACTCCATAAGAGGCATTGTCACCTATTTATTAAACCACCCTTGAATTTCTATGTATGTTTTGATGCTGCTCACTTGTCAAAACAAAACAGCTAATAATGTGGTACCAGAAGTAATATATCTTATGGGTTATAATACCCCCGGGATCTTTTCTTGCTGTTATGGAGAATATATACTGTATATGGACTTTGATTAAAATAACTGTTATTGTCATACCCCTTTCACACTGAAACTGGAAAAAAACAAGGCTTTTATCTGGCAATTGTAGCACAGGCTTTTTGCTTGTTCCACATTGTACCCCTTTTCACACAGGAAAATTAAATTACTTGGTAAAGCACTTTTACCTGGTAATTTGCTGAGCAACAAAGGGTTTTTTATGTGCGATGGGTCAATCCAGGACATAATTACATCCCGAGTTGACCCTTTCATACAGAGCGTGCATTGGTAAATATCGTTCATCATTTTGGGGCTGAAACTGGATGATTTTTTTGGACGACTGAACGATATCGTTATCATTCTGAAGTGTGTTTCTGGTACAGTTCCATTATCTACTATTTTTTTTATTGTAAACTAGTTTATTTTTTACTAAAACTGTTATTCTTTTAATCCACTATGTGTGGATTTACACATTTTATTGCATGCCCCATGGAAGCCGATTTCCTAATTTATTAATAACACCCCATATGCATGAAAAGGTCCATATTGCTGCCCAGACATGTCTGTCTCAGTAAGCGTATTACCTAAAGGGTTACATTGAAACCCTGAACAATCTTCACATTGATTTTTTGTTGGACTTTATTCATTCATTATATTTGTTATTAGGACAGTATCACACTATTGTTGCTTTTTCTTTGATTCATATCTGGCATCAGCCTAATGGAAATGACACCAGTACTACTTCATCTTCTAAGGGAAATGTTTTTATATCTTATATTTACTTGTTTATTTGTATTTAAGCTTAGTCATTAAGGTTTAGCACCTTAAGAGGTTCCTATTTTATATTATTGTTAAATACCCTTACAAGTCGTGTGTTCAAACAAAGGAGCTCATTCAGACCCGCTCGCAAGTTGCGGCCGCTCACTGGCAAAAAGGGGTTGCATATTTAAATTAAGTGCTCACACTGTGGTGTGTAAGGATGCCCACTATGTTTTAGCGAGCTACGGCAAAGTACGCTCGCAAGTGTATAAAGACGCACCCTTTGCCACTCGCAACACACGTCATCTCCGGGAAATGTAGGATTATTCGGGACCATCGAGAGCCATCGGAGCTGCTCGCAGCCCTTGAGGTAGCCTTAACCCGCTGGAAGTACAGCGATCAGTGCGGCCTGAAATACATACAGGTGACGTGAACAATGATGCTACTTTGCAAATTATGCACGTCCTTTAAACAGAGTTTTGGCGGCCTGACTCAGCAACACCACTCCCCCATTTACAAGCACCTTCCCCAGTTACCACCCACAAACGGCACTGTCACTCAAAGTAGCGACCTGATAGTGGCTTATAAGCAACAAAAAATCAGATCGCAAAGACTGGCTTGCGCACGCGCACTGCAAATTATACACACGTGCAGACCGGTGAAAATCGCTCAGAGCAAGCGAGCGCAACTTAGTGATCGGGCCTGAATCAGGTCCAAAGTGAGTCCAGAGAGAACAAAGCAATGATTCAAGCCTGCTGTAGCCTGGTCACAATGTGGAATGTGGCTGTCTTTTGCTATTTTGCCTATTATAACTGTGCTCAAATGTGAGTCTTACCAGAGTAAGCTTAATATTGCCTGTTCTTGCATAGACTCTTCACCACGCTACTCCTTCATATAGCCACATAAGTATGAATTAAAAAAACTACATCATGCTGATCATTTTAACACATGACACAAATATAAATCTACCCATCCTCTGCACTGTATTCAAACACTCAGTCTGCATAGTCACATAATAATAAAAACTGCAACAGAATGATAATAAGAAACCCTTTTTATTCCTGATGTTTTTTGCATTGATACTTTATGTCCATGCATATGATTGAGGTAGTTATTTAATTGAGATCAATTAAGGTTACCCACGTGGGGATCTGAATCTGTGCCCAAGAAAAAACTGTAGTTGCATTGGACACATGTTGACAGATATGCCCTTATTGGATGTTTTATCAATCTTTTGCACATAACCACATTGGCTAAACCACTCTGTGTTGTCATATGCTGTACCATACATCAATCATCAGTTTCAAACCTATGATTGGATGAACTCATGTATTTGACGTCAGCCAGGGGGAGGCCACACCACAGACTGTGAGGTGACCAAGCCCCCCTAAAACCAAGGCCAAAAGAGGTGCCATCTCACTTTCCCAGTTCAGCCAGTGCTGATGGCACATGGGGACAGGCACAGTAGCATCTATTGATACTCTCCAACTTCCAGGCAACACTATTCTCTGAACACTCTCTCATTAGTAGCCACACCTTGTGTTCACTATCATGCATACCAGCAGCCTCATTGTGCTCTCTCATCCAACATACTCTGATTTCTTCATGATGCTGACAAAGCAGAAGCACTAGGGATCAGACATTCTGGACGTTCATTTATAGTAACCTACAGTATTTGATCATTATTGAACACATTAAAAAGGTTGTCAAACCAGTTGGTTGATCTGCTTGAACTCTATACCAGTAAATGCTCATGCTTATTTGATTTATTTGCAATGTTTGATGAAAAACACTCTGCCAGTTGATTGTATTGTTTGAAACTATTTCCCAGTAAGTGTTTTTCTCTGCACTGTCTGATGAAATAACCTCTTCCAAAGAATAGATGCAAAATAGGATTTTTTGTTTTTGCATACAGATTATTGCCTGTCTGTGTATTGTACCACTTACAGCAGTATCCGGTCATTAGGTCTACAGTAAAAAGGTAGACTATACATGTAAGACAGGGTCTGAAGGTGGACATGGTTTGAAGGTCAACACACTAGAGGTCGACTAGTAAGAATTTAGGTTAGTAAGAATGCCGACAGGTACAGAATGTCAACCAGCTTATTAGGTCAACACACAAATGGTCAAATTTTTTTTTTTTTTACATATTGCTACAGAACGAGTGATTCACCTTGGCTACATGAGGAATAGAACAGTGTTTTGTGCCTTAGCACATGTGATCACCAATTAAGGAAAAGGGACTTTTGCCATGATGTGTTTATGATTTGCATAACCAATGAACTTGAACACTTGTAAAAATAAGCTTTTATTATACCACAAACATTTCTGAACGTGCAATATATTTACTTAAATTCCTGGTTGGATTATTATCAAGGACGCTTAAATCAGATGTGTAATCCCATCATGAATCCTTACAGTACCTAGACTTTGCTTTACTCATTTGCAGTTTTATTACTATGGCCCATATTCAATTAGCTGTGAAAAATCTGAAAGGTTTCGCTTGTCCGACTTTCCGCCTACTTCGCGTGTTTTGGCCTTATCAGGTGCGCCCCCGCTATTTGCCATATTCAATTACAAAGCAGGCGAAAACGCGACCCGGCAAAACTGAAACAGGCGAAAAGTGCTGTAAAAACTGGGAAAATCAGCCTGAGACCCCCCAACCGATGCACTAACATTGGGGATCAATGCAGATGTCCCTGAATAACCCTACTGAAGCTATTTGGGGTAATTAAGTGCTGTCAACTGCCTGTAATTAGCGTATTTGCATAAGTGGTGAAGAATGGCATTAAGCAGTATTTTTTGGAGGAAATAAGTAGTACTGTCAAATTTGGGGTACCTGAAAATGGGTGCAAGTATATTTTAAAGTTTTAAAAGTGTCGTTTTTAAAAAAGTTAAATTTCTCAGTCATACAAGCACCTGCAATCCCCAAAACACTTGACCCCGTTTCAGAGCACGCCCAGAACCTTATTTTGCTAGTTTTTGAAGTTGTCCTCCCACTTTGTACTTTTTCACCCCCAAAATGAAAGTACTTTTATGGGGTGTTCAGCACTATTTTTTTTTTTTTTTTACATAGTTCACCTTTGGGGACTGTCTTAAGGGTTCTGGGTGGTATCGCCACCTTTGCACCGCCAAATAAAAAAAATGCACTTCTTTTCACCACCTATTCATAGGCGAATATTTTTTGCCTATTACATTGCATTGACTCTTTGGAATTGAATACGGCAAAAAGTTTCCGCCTGGCAAAATGACGTCATCCGTAATACTTTTTCACGGAAAACAGCCCCAAATTTATCAATGTAATTGCTGCTTAGGAATGAAGAGTGGTATAAAGACTTACATCCCTTTTAGATCTATATGCCGAATAGCACCAGGGAATTAGAATGCGGGTCCAACCCTGATGTGACCCAGCTGAGACCCCTTTCAGATAGGATCGGCCACATCGGTGCAGTACCGGCAGTTGGAGGTGACATCACCTGATCTTCCTATGCTGTAATGGGTTGCAGGTCAGATTACCCTGGTTACCCATTTACACTGCACTGCAACCTGGGTAGATCCTATGTTGGTTCAACCCTTGTATCTACCAGTGTTGAATGCTGGCTCAAAACAGGTTGTTTTAAGGATCCTTTCAGACTAAGCAAAATCCCGGGTTCATGTGCAATAACTCAGGATTTTGCTGCTAGTCTGAAAAGGGATATAACATCCACCGTGGAATAAAAACAAACCTCACACATGGTATTTGGTATTCTTTTGACATTTTTATACTATTTTGCTACTAGCTTGGTGTCTAATATCAAAATACCTCAATTTTTTTAATGTAATATAAGATATAAACTAGTGGCTATGTACTAATGTGGGTCATACATCTGAGCGGCTATTTCCGTTTCCACAATGCCAATCCAATCTACTCATTGGCAGACTCTGGTGATCTCAGATTTTTTGAGGAATCATAAAAATGCAACATGTTAAGAATCCCAATTAGTTGATTACGATATTTTTTTGATTGAAATTAATAAATTAAAATTTTCCAACATGTTGGATATTGCCGATCACCCATCCAGGCATCAGCAGATTGGGGGAATGGCAACAAAATAATTGCTGATGTATGAGCCCATTACGTTATTTAATACAAACTCTAATTATACAGATATGTCCTCTTCCATCTTTGCCAGTATTGCAGCATATCGCATCATGTGTTTGGGTACGCATGTTGCGTTTGCACCCGTGACTGCATGGTGCGAACGCAATGCAGGCATAGTGTAGCGCCATGCTAATAGCATGGCACGATGCATTCACATGTTTGCAGCATGATCGGCAAAGATGCAAGAGGACAATTGATTCAGGCAATTTATAAATGGAAAGATGCCATGCATGCAAACCGACATAGACATAATATACAACACAGGGAAATAAATAGAGACCTGGGATCTGGAGCTTTAGCACAGTGTGACTGTGTTGCTGGTAGTGAAGAGGTCATAGGTTAAGGCCCTTATGGGCTCTATAGCAACATTTTGAAGGCATTCCCATCCTAATGCTTCAAGTGTGACTCCTATCGCTACAGTGTTTGTTCAATGTATGCACCAAAGTAGAGCCCTAGTTTACATTAGGGTATAGTAGGTATTGGCCGCCGGTTCAAATCCCGACAGCGGCAGCCCAGCAAGGGTGAAGATCCCGATCATCCCTAAGGTAAGTATTGCTAACCTTATTCTACCCCTAACCCTATCCCTCCCTTATATGTGCCTAACCCTAACCTCCCTCCAAGTGCCTAACCCTAACACCCCTCTAAATGCCTAAACCTAACCCCCCATCCCTGCTGCCTAAACCTAAATCCCCCAGGGGGTGCCTAACCCTAACCTCCCCCTGGGGGTGCCTAACCCTAACCCCTCTTTCCCTAGCCTGAATCTAACTCTCCCAGGGATTGCCTAGACCTAAGTCCCCCTGGGAGCCCTAAACCTAAACCTACCCCCCAGAAGCTGTCCGCGCCCGGCACACCTTCGTTCATTATGCCGGACATTGGTCTTCCGGCATATGGTTAATGACATTAGTACCATGCCAGGATTAGAGAGTCTGGAAGCCGGCGTACGGCATTTAGACCGTCAGCCTCCAGACTACATCTCCTCATATTAATCCTGCTAACAGTGTCCTAGTCCCCTTAATGCCCCACAGTAGTTCCTTAGTTCACATTTTGCCCCATAGTAGTGCCCTCAGGGCCTGATTCAGACCTGCTTGCGAAAGCTATGCGCTCACAAGTGGGTCGATGGTGGCCCAGTGCGCATGCGCACGACAGAGCCGGATCCATTGTGCACATGCGCAAGACCCGGATAGCAACGGCCAATCCGTCGCTCCGGGTCTCGTACCAAAGGGAGCGTGCTGTCGATGTTGAGTGACAGCACACCCCCTTTGGTGGGTGGGCCGGGGGCGTGGCTGCCCAAACAGAGGCGTTCCTATGTGAACGCCTCTGTTTGGGGGCGGCCCCACTTACATCACAAGTGATGTCAGTGGGAGAGATTTCGGCTCTGTGAGAGCCGAAATCTCTCTGGGGCTTGTGGCAACGAGACCCTACCACAAGGGTCTTGTCGTAAGCCCGATGGTCTTGACCATCGCGACCATCTTCCTGGCCACTCATTATAGCTGTGGGAGGTCACCCACAGCTATGTGAGCGGCCAGGAGGCCGCTCTAAAAAACAAGAAGGCCAGATCTGATTCAAAGCGAGCGCTCTGTCAGATCGTCCGGCTCTGAATCAGAGCCTCAGTTCACATAATACTGCATTGTAGTTCCACAGTATACTACACACTTCTTTCCGTGTTTGTCCTCACTGACTGGTGAAGACATGAACTCAGGGAATGCTGGGATTACAGTCTCTCTAAAATGTATTAAGAATTTGGGGGGCCTGAGGCCAGGACCGTAGCTAGGGTAGTGCTGCCGGTGCCATCGCACAGGGCACCACAGGTCAGGGGGCGCTGTTTGGGCCTGTCAAATTTCTATTTATTATCATTCTCACTTGTAGTTTCCTCTTATTTCATCCCCAGCATCTCCTGGCCTCCTCTATCTCTTCCCTGGCCCTTCCCCATGAGGCCAGTCCACTTTTTTGGGTGCATTATGTCCCTTTGAAAAATGAGGGGGTGCCAAAGTGTTTTCTGGCACAGGGCACCAAAAATTCTAGTTACAGCTCTGCCTGAGGCACTTAACACACCCTATGGTCAGAAATAAGGAGCAACAAATCCCCACTATTAAACCCCACATCACCAGTGGTACATACACCCAGCATGTAATGTACAGTATGTTATAATGGTATTGCAGAGAAATGACAGAATGTATATTATGCTATTGGCACAGCAGGAAGTGATTAAAATAAAATCCTTTTGTAACCAGCGGAATCTGCAAGCTTTCAGTATATATAATTATCAGTAAATCTAGAATTCCCCAGTATAGTATAAAGTCCATTTGTGGCAATAAATAAGGCAGCCTATGGAGATAGGAACGACGTTGCAATCCTGGTGATTATAATGCATATAAATAGCAAGTGATATTGGATACTAATGCAGTCACTGCAGTGATCCCCTACAAGGCTGCTCTGTGATAATATAATGCATGCAGCCACCTGGAAATGTATTGAGTTGCCCACCGGTGGTTTCATAACCCAAAGCTTCTGTGTACAAATACACAGCATTGGTCACAGATTATACGATGTTAGCAGTTCTGAGTGAGTCTATGGTTACACAGAATGGCCGCAGGAACTGAGGCACCTGAGCCATATCTCCTGAATACGGGATTCAGATGTAGGAAGATAGATGCCATGAAAACATTTTCACTTTCCCATGAGGTGACTTGTGAGATTCCTGTACCATAGCTGTAACTGGCTGATAGTTCCTATTGTCAAAAAAGGGCAGAAGACGCAGCAGCTTGTACCGGCCTGATATGGCTTGTGACCATGCAGTGTCTGGCTACAGCTGAGTTTTGACAAGGTCATACAGGTTCAATCCATTGTCATGCTGGAGGCAGAACACCTGTTTGACCTCACCATCACACACTGCATTGTGACTTATCTGACCATGGAAGAACCTAGGCCTGCATGGCCTACGTGGCACCATTATAGGCTGCTCAGCCTGTTCTGTTTCTGCCTCCTGGGTCATTTCAGTCAAGAGATGGAATCCTAAAGAGCCCTTAGAATTGCTCAGCACAGCAACAAACCTGCTTTTACCGTTTTTAACTCAGTCACATTGCTGCAGGCAGGGCCGCCATCAGGGGGGACTGCTGGGTCTAGAGTCCCAGGGCCAGGCAAGGAGGCGGCCTGCCTGCATGCCCAAAGATGGACCTACCAGTGAAGCAGCAGGTGCCCCTTGGGAACAATGGGCCCATCAATATTCAGCACATAGTGGATAATTATCACTGCATAATCAATCCGCACTGCAGTGTCAGGCAGCCATCACTATTAGGGACTGTAGCTGCCTTGCTGTACATCCTGGTGGCAGGTGGCTGACCCCTCTCCTGGGCCAGCCATCTTACATGGAGCACTCAGAGCAGCCAGATCAGCCTACTTAGTTACCTACTTTTGTTAAAGCATGTCAGGGAGAGTGTGAAAGCAGCACCTATGAGCGCATCGGTAAAGTGGGCATGTACTGCTACATCTGAGAGGTGTGTCATACATGTGATGGGCATGTAATGCTACATCTGAGAGGCATGTCATACATGTGATGGGCATGTACTGCTACATCTGAGAGGCATGTCATACATGTGATGGGTGTGTACAGCTACATCTGAGAGGCATGTCATACATGTCATAGGCGTGTACTGCTACATCTGAGAGGCGTGTCATACATGTGATGGGCATGTACTGCTACATCTGAGAGGCGTGTCATACATGTGATGGGCGTGTACTGCTACATCTGAGAGGTGTGTCATACATGTGATGGGCGTGTACTGCTACATCTGAGAGATGTGTCATACATGTGATGGGCATGTAATGCTACATCTGAGAGGCATGTCATACATGTGATGGGCATGTACTGCTACATCTGAGAGGCATGTCATACATGTGATGGGCATCTACTGCTACATCTGAGAGGCGTGTCATACATGTGATGGGCATGTAATGCTACATCTGAGAGGCATGTCATACATATGATGGGCGTGTACTGCTACATCTGAGAGGTGTGTCATACATGTGATGGGTGTGTACTGCTACATCTGAGAGGCGTGTCATACATGTGATGGGCATGTACTGCTATATCTCAGAGGCGTGTCATACATGTGATGAACGTGTACTGCTACATCTGAGAGGTGTCATACATGTGATGGGCATGTACTGCTATAGCTCAGAGGCGTGTCAAACATGTGATAAGCATGTACTGCTACATCTGATAGGTGTGTCATACATGTGATAAGCGTGTACTGCTACATCTGAGGGGCGTGTCAAACAATTGACTTGAATCCAAATGTAAATGAGCCCCAAAGCAGTTAGTAAGATTTACTTGTTGATGAAAACACACTGATACTTTTCAGAAAATACATGTAGCCATAGGGATCATTGTGCCTTATAACCAATGCAGGGAAATTATAATAATGATCATATTTGAATGTATATATCTCAGTTTTAATTTACATATAACAGTTTCATAATGGGGGTAAGGTACAATCAGGGAGATTGCTAGGCTCTTCAAGGAGTCAGGGAGATTACTACTATTTCAGAGAGTCTCCCTGATAATCAGGCAGAGTTGGCAGGTATGGCACATGCCTTGTAGCACACTCCTGTCTCCAGGAACACAGACTCCTCCCCAGGTGGCAACAGGCAGAAGTGTGGGCCCCAAACAGAGAGAGAAATGTGGGGGGCTTACGGCTTCCTAGTACATTAAAGTTTTTATTTTTTTTATTGAGGCAAGGCATGCATGACATCATTATGTGATACACGCCAAACCACTGACAGAGGATCCGGATGCAGTGCAAAGAAAAGCAGCCAGAAGACACAGGAGAAGGTAAATGTCTGTGGTCTGTAGGGTACAGAAGGGATGTTGTTGGGGGAGACACTGCAGGGTTGGAGCTGCAGAAACAGGGCTGCCTATTTTGACAGTCCTGGGCCCCACAAAATCTGGTGGCAGCGCTGGCAGCAGGTGGCTTGGGCTCCTTTTATTTGCATAATTCATGCAAGAGACCTTCCCACAATGAAACGCGCCACAGATTTGTTCATATATTTCTTCCATCTAAAGTGATGTTATTTTTCTGTGGGTTTTATCAGTTTTAACAACACAATCATTAGTAAATCCAGAATTTCTATTGCTGTCTATGAAAAGGATTTGATGTTTGGTCTGATGGTCTAATGCCATTTTTTGCTATCAAAAGTCAGAGGGATGAAGAAGTGAAGTAGAGCCCCTGCATGTGAGCTAAGTACTTTTTTTATTTTCGGTCACTAAATGCTGACAATAATAGAGTGTCCTTTTGTTTGCTTAAAAAGGGACAAGCTGTATGGTGACCCTTATTTGATCTCCCACAATACTGAACCACTGCTACTGAGCTAAGTAGCCTCAAAACACATTATATATATATATATATATATATATATATATATATATATCTATATCTCCTCCACAGACCGGCACTCCTATGAAACACTTAGGTTACTTGCCTGGGTGTCCTCCCCCTGGTAATGCAAACGCAATCCGTATATACTCCGTGGTGAAATGGGTGGCACTCACAGGACTTCCAAACATCAGTTTAAATCACAAACAGGTCGTTTACTAGCCGACGTTTCAATCTCCTAGCTTGGACATTTTCCTCAGGGACCAACATGATACATTCCATTGCAAAAAAGTGGCACTCACAGGCAGAAACAACAAATCAATCCAGTGCTTAACTGTATCAACGTTTAAGGGTCAATACCCGTCATGTGTCCTGATGACGGGGATTGACCCCAAAATGTTGATACATCTTAGCCACACCTGTCATCGGCGTAGGTGCACAGGGGTGCTGTGCTGCTGTCTGTCAAGGGGCTGCTGCCTCTTTCAGGAGTTTACCCCAGTGTTGCTATAAGTGGATCTTCATCACAGAAGGGGACCAGGAAGAAGACTACTTTTAGTAGTTCAGGAAGTTCAACTAAACAATTTACTGTCACACAACCCTTTGTATTGGCAAACAAGTATGACAGCAAACACCCAGCTGCACAGTGGTTTACTAACGCCATAACAGCTATGCTGGTATTAGATGTAAGTCCAGTGTCTGTCATTACTGCAGTGGGTTTTACCCAGTTAAAGAGGTCCTGTGTCCCCAAAACAATGTGCCTTCAAGATTCCACTTCTTTAGAATAGCAAATCCCAATTGGTACAAGGACATTAAAAAAAAGCTTATTATTGTCTTCCAAATTGCCATTGTGCCCACTGTCCACTTAACTACAGATATGTGGACAAGTGGGACAGGGCAAACTAAAGATTACATGACTGTGACAGGCCACTGGGTAGTTGTATTGCCTCCAACAGTGCAAACAGCAGCAGCTAACAAATTCCAGCTCATTAAGAGGCAGGCTACTCTGTGTATCACCGGATTCACTAAGAGGCATATCACTAAGAACCTCTTAGAGAAACTCAGGGAAATCATTGCAAAATGGCTTACCCTCTCTTGGACTTTCCTCGGGATTTGTGATTTCTGACAATGCCAGCAACATTGTATGAGCATTACATGTGGATGAAATACACATCCAATGTTTTCCTCACATAATTAATCTGGTGGTGCAACATATTTTTCTAAATGACAGGGGCATGCAGGAGATGCTCTCGGTGGCCCGAAAGATTTTTGGAAATTTTCGACATTCAGCAACTGCATGTCAAAGATTGCAGCACCAGCAAGAACTGTTGAATTTGCCCTGCCATCAGCTGAAGCAAGAGGTAGTAACTAGGTAGAATTCTACCCTCTATATGCTTCAGTGGATGGAGGAGCAGAAAAAGGCCATCCAAGGTTACGCTACAGCCTATGACATAGGGACAGGAGCGTGAATGCACCTTAGTCAAGCACAGTGGACAATAATTTCCATGTTGAGCAAGGTTCTCAAACCTTTTGAACTTGCCACATGTGAAGTTAGTTCAGACACTGCCAGCTTGAGTCAGCTCATTCCCCTAATCAGTCTTTTGCAAAAGCAGCTGGAGAAACTGAAGGAGGAGCTGAAACAGAGTGATTCTGCTAAGTATGTGTGTCTTGTAGATTAAGCCCTTCATTTGCTTTGACAGGATCCAATGATTGTTAGTCTCTAGAAATCAGATCACTATATTTTGGCGACCATACTTGATCCTAGGTTTAAGTCATACATTGTGTCTTTCTTTCTGATGGACATAAATATGAAAAGCGGGTGGTGTGAATATTGTCAGCTCAAGTGGAAAGTGACATGGCAGCATCTCCTCCTACAGTTTCTACAGCTGCCAGGAAAAAACAAAATTTTCCTAAGAGACCCACTGTTGGTGGTGATGCAGATCAGTCAGCAAAATCTAATGACATCTGGTTGGGTCAGAAAGAACTGCCTACAATGAGTGATATGTCTACCATGACTTTGTCTGATATGGTCACCATTCAAAGAATGGTAGATGATTGTTTTAGGAATAGCATCTAAATAGGCATGTCAAACAGTCCATTTCACTACAGGGAGGAAAAAGAAGCAATTTGGAGTCCATTAAACAAACTGGCTTTGCTGTACTTAAGTTGCCCACCCTCAAGTGTGTACTCTGAAAGTTTTCAGTGCAGCCAGGTACCTTGTCAGTGTCAAAATGTGGAAAAGATGATGTTCATCAAAATGAATTACAACTTCCACGAGGAAGACCTTTACCAGAACTTAAGTCCAAAAAATACAGAAGCATCTGACTCTGTAATGGTGGATTCCAGCGAGGGCAAATTCATATTGTGTGAAGAAGAGGAGGATGCACACACTGATGGGGATGACGATGACGACATCTAATCTAATGTATTGTAAAGCCAGTTTGTGTATGGGATCATTGCCACCAAGGTCCAGTGCACATTGGCAGCTTGTTTTGTGGGGGTCCAAACAAACCAATAATTTCAGCCACAATGGGCAGTCCCTGTCACTGAAGTGATTGGTTTGTTTAACTGTGAATGTCCTGTTTCATATATACACAAAATAACGGTGGGTTGGAGGGCCCAAGAACAATTCCATCTTGCACCTTTTTCCTTTCCATTATGTGTTGGTTGGGGCATTGCTACCTGACATTTTAATGTTATAGTTTATGAATGTCCAGAAATTGTAAAGGCCACAGACAGCATCTCCTGCATGCCCCTTTCATTTTTTTTAAAGAAAACTCTGAACCAATTGCTGCTTGTGTCAACCTGATGACACAAGTCACACAACAGTGACATTCAGCCAAGGGTTCTCAGCCCTTAAGGCTGCTACATGGCCCAAAGGCCGCATCCTGCTACACGGCCCACAGGCCAGTTTTTGTCACTCCTCACAAGCCTTCAAGGCTGTAATGGCCACAAGTTGCCAAGAGTTCCAGGGCTCAAGGCTGTTGAAGGACTAATCATAGCTCAGTATTCCACTACTACTCAGCCCAAAGGCTGCATCAACAATTAACTATCAACTATCAATTCTTCAGCCAGGGGCTGGACCAATTATCAATTCTTCAGCCAGGGGCTGCACCAATAATCAATTTTTCAGCCAGGCGCTGCACCAATTATCAATATTAACTATTTTTACTTCAGCCAGTGGCTGCACAAATTATCAATATAAACTCTTCTTACTTCAGCCAGTGTCTGTTCCAACTATCAATTCTTCAGCCAGGGGCTGCACCAATTATGAAGTATCAACTCTTCTTACTTCAGCCAGTGGCTGCACCAACTATCAAATATCAATTATTCAATCCTCAAGGAGTAAACCAACCATCATCTTTGCACAGTCCTCAAATCTATTTATCAATCAGTTTTGAGCCAGCTAGCTGGATGCAACCTTTTGGCCCTTAACTAGATAAAAATAAATCAATATTGTGAGCTTGTCAAAATTGACTGGAAACAAATTAAAATAAATGTTATTGAGGTTAATAATACTGTAGGAACAAAAAAAGGCCCATTTTATGTGATTTTAGCTGTTTTTATGATTTTTTAAGAAAAAAATCAAGATCCAGAACCAACACTGAAAAACAAAACACAGAGGTGAGGTTTTGGCAAAACCAATCCAGATCCAAAACCAGGGGAGATACAGATCCAAAACCAAAACCAAAACACGGGGGTCAGTGCACATTTCTAACATAAATGATCTGTGCTCATACTCTCTGGCTGGCATAGACATGACATCAGGGAATTCTGGGAGTAGCATCACGGTCTCTCTAAAATTAGTTAAGACTTTGAGGGGCCAAGGGCATTTCACATTCCCAATTATTGTACATTAAGAGCAAAGTATCAACAAATCCAATCAACATAAATAACACTACTAACTCCCTCCTTCCCACTATTAACACACAAATAATCAATAATACATACATCTGGCATATAATAAATATCAACGGCATTGCGGAGAATATGTAAATGAATGTAGATAGTAGCAGAAGCATTGGCACAGCAGGAAACAATTAAAATAAAATCCTTTTACAATCATCAGAATCTGTAATAATTAGCAATGCAGCTGTTCCCCAGCGGCCTAGGGAGGTGCAAAGATCTTTTAATCCTGATGGTTTTAAAACACATAAATAGTAACGTTAAGTGGTTCAGTCCAAAAGTAGGGGCTACGAGGATTTCCAAGTCCTGGCTCTGGTCTAGTCACCAAGTTCAGCTACCATATAAGGAAAAATGTCTTCCAGGCGTTAGATCACATGGTTTGGATTGCACATAAAAGTCCCTCCCTCGTGATCAGGTGCCATTTTACATAGGAAAGCAGAGGGAGAGGGTCTGGGACTGAGGCGGGAGCTGCGTGCTTGTTGAAAAGGGACAGGGCGATCCAGGCAATCTAATTGTCAGTGTGTTTGTTTCATTTGTTAAACACACTGACTGCACACTGCAAACAAACAAGCTACTGTATGTGTGTGGTGTTTCATAGCGTTGTGTGCTGTTGGATACAAGCATTAGATCTGTATCCAATATCTGGCATCTGGTTTTAGACAGTTAATTGAGGTCCTGTGTCCCCTCCACCAAATTTGAACTTGATTCCATTTTACCAGAGCAGCAAATCCTCTCCTGTACCTGGACTTTAAAAAAATTGTATTCTTGTACTAGAAAATGCCATTTTACCAAGTATCCATTTAACCACTGATATGTGGACAAGCTGTAGCGACTAAACAAAAGATTACATGACTGTGACATCTCACAGGATGAGTGTATCACCTTCAGCAGCAACAGCATCTAACACACAGGCAGGCTAATCTCTGTATCACCAGCTTCACTAAGAGGCATACTGGTGGCAACCTGTTAGAAAAACTCAGGGATGTGATGGCAAAATGGTTTACCCAGCTAGGACTCTCCTCAGGATTTGTTTAATGCAACACATTTGACATTGAGAAATACACATACAGTAAATTGAGTTTCTCAATAGCACAAGCAAAAATTATCCAATATCAATGTCTAATAGGATTACATTACATTTGGAGGCAGATAACCAGTAAGTAATCTGTAAGCTCCTACTCCTAAACTTTTGGAACTTCTATTATCCTGTTTTAGGGACTCAGGACCTGATTCAGACCCACTTGCTAGAAGCGTTTGCACACAGCAGTCAGCTGTTATAGTATGCAAATCCCGCGATCGCACGGCAAGACATTAGTATGCCCACTATGTCTTAGCGTGCGATCACGGGCTGTAATTAAGACACCCACCAGCCAGTGATAAGACGCCCACTTTCCCTTCATTACACATGTCATCTCCAGGAAGTGTATGCAACAATCAGTATCATCAAGAACCATCGAACCCATACTCAGCACTTGTGGTTGACCATGCCCTACCGCAAGCACTGCGATCGCTGCAGTGTGTAACACAGCCAGGTGATGTGTACTATGATGCTGCGTCTTTATTATGCATGCCCCAGAAACAGCGTTATGACTCTCAGGCACGCCTGCGTTCACACCACCACACCCCCTTTTTCATTGACCTTCCTCTGTTACCGCACACAAATGGCTCGTCCTGTCACTCAATCTAGTGAGCCATCTATGATCAACGTACGATCACTTCCCGATCACAGTGACTGGTTCGCGCACGCACACTGCCTCTTTTACGCATTCGAGCAGATAGCGAAAATCCACCAGCTGCATGCGAACGCAGCCTAGCGAGTGGGTCTGAATTAGGCCCCCAGTGTGATCGGACTGCCCAATGTTAACACATCAAGTTGTGGATATAAGGAATTTTTGAATTATCTTAGCAACATTATTCATTGAGCAAGCAATTGCTATATACTCAGCCTACAGTCACTTTCAGTTATTGGTACTCTGCTTTACATATAAGGTGGTTTTATGTCTCTATGTAATCTTTGCTCCTGCACCTTCAGGAAATAAGGAAACACGATAACATAACTGCAATGATTATTAAACATTTATTACCAAGGAGGTTTATTATTCACATACAAAGTAACTTCAAGAAGGTAATTACATTATCACTTTACTTGCAGAATCAGAGAAGATAGAAGTCAACAAAAGCACACATGGATATAGACCAATATAAACAAATTATCAATGATTTCAATTTTGACCAATGTAGGAGAGGTAATCAGGGTTTTAACATAATTCTCATCCAGCTGTTTGGTCTTTTAGGAAATGGTAAATCCTCATTCATCAACACCTGTAAGTACGTCTGGGAGGATGGAGAATTCAAGAACTGGGCAAAGGCGAGGGGTTCTGATGGTGGAGCTACAGCTGAGAGAATACCATATAAGCTTACAGAGAACATCACTCTAGTTGATAATCTTGGATATAGCAAACTAGATTCCTACGAGACTGGAGAGATCTTTGCTCAGCTCGGTAAGAAATTAATGTAATTTTTCTGTCAGCGATTTTATGGAAATAAACACATAATTTTATTTCCATCATTAGCTTTAAAGAATTTAATACAGTTACCTAAATATAAATTATATCATGATAAAATTATACTAATCTCAGCGCTCAACCAATAAGACGTTTCTGTTAAGCTAAAGGTAGTTCGGAAAATAGTTCTGCTATGATTCTGGTGTCCCAGTGGCAGCTATAGTCTTCCCAAATGGATCCTCGTTGTATGGGTCCCAATGATTTATGAAAAACAAAAGGTGAAAGACAAGCGCCTCATAGCGTATTATATTAACCACAAAGTGCACACACCATACGTATTTAGTATGCGTACCACAAAAATGCTCATCCAGTAGCTCATACAAGAAGATCTTTGTTTCTTGAGTCTTTAGAATAGTTCTCTTACTCCCCAAGTATGGATATGTACCGGGTGAAAGAATATATTCACATAGTGTATTACCATAGGTAGTTTATTCACAAACAATAACACATACTAAAAAATGCATAATTACATCAAAGGAGAACAAAAAAGGCTTATCTGAGAAAGTCACTATATCAAGCGACAGAGGTCCCCACTTCCTCAACGCGTTTCGTCACTTATACCAATAAGGTTGGACTTCGTCAGGAGGATAGCATTATCAGAGGGATACCTTACCACCTTATGAACCCATACTAATTATCCCATGTGCCCATAATGGTCTGTAACCGGATTTCCGTTTTCGGGCGCCATTTTGGATATTATTGCGCATGCGCGGGGTTCACCGCACATCGCGAGTGTATACACCAGTGCCCGGTGACAAGCAACTTCTTAAGCACCATTGCGCATGCGCGAGACTCACCGCGCATCACGAGGTTTCAAACAGATATAGAATCGTGGACGCCATATTGACCTCCGTCGCGCATGCGCGGGAGCCAACACGCATCGTGAACACTTCAATGTGAATCAACTAAGCCACAATGAGTTCTATCTAGGAGGCATATACACTCCTATCATACCCGAGCATGTACCCCACTTACAGCTCGCTAAAGACTCATTATACTGCCGATATAACTCTCATTACTAGAGGGAGAGAAACGGCAGCGGCCATTTTGATGTAGTCTATAACAATCAATGTGTTGGCGCCATTTTGTTGGAGTGTCTCTTTGTACTCACATCATATGATATGCATAAGAGACCCAAATTCTATATCCATAGTTACAGATCATCACGAAAACATATCAACACACAATACTATATAAAATACATAAAAAATGTGTATATTAAAATGCTAAAAAAAGGGGTAATATAAAAAAGTTGATATAAACAAGTAATCTAAAAAACCAGCTGCAGATATATAATCAAGAACCTAATAAATATCAGAGTGTAAATAACAATAAAAATACAGAGAGAGGAAGAGTAAAATGCAATCATATTAGAATAATCCCTATAAAAATGGTGCAATCTCATAGGACTCATTCAACCCATATGGTACTAGGGTGTTCAAAGTAAATATCCAAAACATCTCTCTTTGCGATAGTTTTTTCTCTCTATCGCCACCCCTATCAGATAATAGTACTAATTCAATAGCTTTAAATTTCAGCCCTAATGGGTCGGCATTATGTTGTTTAGAAAAGTGCTTAGGTATGGAATGATTGTCAACTCTATTTCTAATGCACCTCACATGCTCTTGTATACGTAATTTGAGGTTCCTTTTGGTTTTTCCCACATATTTGAGTTGACAAGGGCATTCTAATACGTAAATCACCCATGTGGTGGTGCAATTCATTAAATGAGTGATGTTGTATGATATTGTATTATTAAAATTCCATACTTGATGATTCTTATTGTCCGCAAATTTACATATATTACAGTTATTACATTTAAAAAAACCTTTACTTTTCTGAATCCATTACATACTATTGTTAACTTTAGGTTTCAAAGTGCTAGGTGCAAGTTGCTTCTTTATATTCCTGGCTTTCCTAAAAGCTATATTAGGTCTCTCCGGTAGAATACCATTAAGTATTGTATCGGTCTTGAATATAAAAATAATCTAAAAATTTAAAATAGTTATGGTCCTCTGGATGAGGATAAGGATCTTAGTGTGGAACATAAGAATTTGATATGCTCCTTGATGGAATTTATTTTACATCATAACTATTTTAAATTTTTAGATTCTTTTTATATTCAAGTAGAAGGTACAGCTATGGGCACAGTATTTGCACCCAGCTTCGCCAATCTCCACATGGGAAGCTGGGAACGAAAATATATATATGGGGAACATATATTTAAAGACCAATTAATATTATATGCCAGATATATTGACGACATTCTCATTATATGGAATGGGACAGAGCATGAATTCCTAAATTTTATGGACCAATTAAGAGTGAATGAATATAATCTCACATTTACTTATAAATTTAGCAAAGTGGAGATTGAATATCTGGATTTGGTTATTGGAAGTGACACTAATGGAATTGTGAGTCGGAACCATATTAAAGGGGTAGATGCGAATAGTTATGTACATTTCAACAGTGGACACCTCACTAAGTGGAAAACGAACATACCATTTTCCCAGTTCTGTCGGATACGTAGGAATTGCAGTTCCACAGATGTCTACAACAATCAGGTTGATATTTTCTCCGAGAGATTTCGGGAGAAGAAATATCCTGAAGAAGTTATTAATAAAGCTAAGATCAGAGCAAATGAATTAGATAGGAATACCCTTTTGCAGTATAAATCAAAGGATCCTATTGATAATAAGATCATGTTTGTGACCCAATTTAATAGTAAAGAAAAGGATATTAAAAGAATTTTGAATAAACATTGGGACATTCTTAAGACCGATACAATACTTAATGGTATTCTACCGGAGAGACCTAATATAGCTTTTAGGAAAGCCAGGAATATAAAGAAGCAACTTGCACCTAGCACTTTGAAACCTAAAGTTAACAATAGTACGTTATGGATTCAGAAAAGTAAAGTTTTTTTTAAATGTAATACCTGTAATATATGTAAATTTGCGGACAATAAGAATCATCAAGTATGGAATTTTAATAATACAATATCATACAACATCACTCATTTAATGAATTGCACCACCACATGGGTGATTTACGTATTAGAATGCCCTTGTCAACTCAAATATGTGGGAAAAACCAAAAGGAACCTCAAATTACGTATACAAGAGCATGTGAGGGGCATTAGAAATAGAGTTGACAATCATTCCATACCTAAGCACTTTTCTAAACAACATAATGCCGACCCATTAGGGCTGAAATTTAAAGCTATTGAATTAGTACTATTATCTGATAGGGGTGGCGATAGAGAGAAAAAACTATCGCAAAGAGAGATGTTTTGGATATTTACTTTGAACACTCTAGTACCATATGGGTTGAATGAGTCCTATGAGATTGCACCATTTTTATAGGGATTATTCTAATATGATTGCATTTTACTCTTCCTCTCTCTGTATTTTTATTGTTATTTACACTCTGATATTTATTAGGTTCTTGATTATATATCTGCAGCTGGTTTTTTAGATTACTTGTTTATATCAACTTTTTTATATTACCCCTTTTTTAGCATTTTAATATACACATTTTTTATGTATTTTATATAGTATTGTGTGTTGATATGTTTTCGTGATGATCTGTAACTATGGATATAGAATTTGGGTCTCTTATGCATATCATATGATGTGAGTACAAAGAGACACTCCAATAAAATGGCGCCAACACATTGATTGTTATAGACTACATCAAAATGGCCGCTGCCATTTCTCTCCCTCTAGTAATGAGAGTTATATCGGCAGTATAATGAGTCTTTAGCGAGCTGTAAGTGGGGTACATGCTCGGGTACGATAGGGGTGTATATGCCTCCTAGATAGAACTCATTGTGGCTTAGTTGATTCACATTGAAGTGTTCACGATGCGTGTTGGCTCCCGCGCATGCGCGACGGAGGTCAATATGGCGTCCACGATTCTATATCTGTTTGAAACCTCACGATGCGCGGTGAGTCTCGCGCATGCGCGATGGTGCTTAAGAAGTTGCTTGTCACCGGGCACTGGTGTATACACTCGCGATGTGCGGTGAATCCCGCGCATGCACAATAATATCCAAAATGGCGTCCGAAAACGGAAATCCGGTTACAGACCATTATGGGCACATGGGATAATTAGTATGGGTTCATAAGGTGGTATGGTATCCCTCTGATAATGCTATCCTCCTGATGAAGTCCAACCTTATTGGTATAAGTGACGAAACACGTTGAGGAAGTGGGGACCTCTGTCGCTTGATATAGTGACTTTCTCAGATAAGCCTTTTTTGTTCTCCTTTGATGTAATTATGCATTTTTTAGTATGTGTTATTGTTTGTGAATAAACTACCTATGGTAATACACTATGTGAATATATTCTTTCACCCGGTACATATCCATACTTGGGGAGTAAGAGAACTATTCTAAAGACTCAAGAAACAAAGATCTTCTTGTATGAGCTACTGGATGAGCATTTTTGTGGTACGCATACTAAATACGTATGGTGTGTGCACTTTGTGGTTAATATAAATTATATCATACTAGCAGGGATACCCGGCTAGTACATCTGCAGCCTTATTGGTTACATTGTCCTTTCATATAGCTCCATTCCATTGATTCCGGTAAGGAGCCCACTGTTTGCTAACATGCATGCAGACAGTGGCATAACTACTGTGGGTGCAAGGGATGTGGCTTCTATGGAGCCTGAGCTTCCTCTGTGGTCCATCACTCCCTTTGCTCCCACTCAAACAAACAAGGTGGGCTGCTCCAGTCAGGTCTGTTGAGGGGAGCCCAGTGTGTCAGCAGTGTTGATTTGGTGCTGCCCAACCTGCTGTAATCCAGTGCACCAGCTGGCACACTGGCAGGCTGTCATGGAGAGACAGCACTGTCAGTTGCGAGGCAATCACAACTTGCAGACCAGCAGCCAATCAGCAATGATTAGCTGCAAGTTCATGAGCTCCGGTTGGTTTGAGATTCAAATTGCATCGGTGCTGAATGTCCATGTCTGCCGCTGCCTGCCCATGCATCAGCTGGAGAAACATGGGGTGGTGAGTTGCAGAGGGACATAAAGTGTAAGGGGCATTACTATAGTGTGGAATAATATTTTATATAGGGCACTACTACTATGTGGCTTAATCTGTAAAGGGCATTACTGTGTGGCATAATGTAAAAGGGGCTTAACTACTGCATGTAGTAATGTGTATAAGGTGCACTACTGTGTGGCATAGCCTGAATGGGGTCTGTGAGTCATAACATGAATGGGGGGAAATTTATGGGTTTTTTTTTTTAAATCTGGGGGCCTATTTATGTTCTAGCTATTTGGTCCACAAACTTCTAGTAATGCCATGCAAACACAGAAGTTATGGATTTAATATGAACTTGCATAAGTCATCATGTTTGCTCAGACTGAGGTTAAAAGGATACTTTTGTAGCTTACTCAAAGGTTTTTGACAGACTGACAATTTCAACTGGAGCCAGCCCCAGAACCTGGGTAATTTAAGATTGTCCCCCTTTTTAAGGATTGTGTGACAGTGTGTAGCCCTGACAAAGTTCAAACCTAGGCTTACACCTAAGCCTGGTCAAACTACACCATCATACTAAATTTGCTGGAGCCAGATTCAAAACTCTGGACTCACATAAAGGACAAACATACGGATAGACAGACATGCTATGTCACTTATTTTATAGATTTGTTAAGAATGTAACAGTGTAAGAACATTGTATTTCACTATGATTAAAGGGTTTATTCATCAAAACTATGAGTTAATTAAGTTTTGAACTCGTATTAAGTTCTACCTAAATAACGGAGGCATTCATCATCCCTCCTGTACATCATTTTCTTTTCCGAAAAACTGTCATTGTTACGGAGAAAGTATTTTAGAAGTTAGGTAGCTTACACCTGCTGCTCTCCTCCACTGATAGTCTTCGGAGCCGCACATGAGCCATGGACATCACGTGCATGTGTAGACTGCTGCACGGACACCAGGAGGTAAATTTACTAAGATGTGAGTTCTATTAAGAAGTGATGTTGCCCATAGCAACCAATCATATTGTACTTCTCATTTATCTAGCACCTTCTAGCAGATAGTACCAGGAATCTGATTGGTTGCTACAGGCAACATCACTTCTTAATAGAACTCCCATCTTAGTAAATTCACCCCCAGCTGTCAAGCTGTCACTCACACAGGTGGTAGTTTCTAAATCCATCCAGGTAACGGGGAGCATGGTGCTGGGCACGCTGGCTGCCAGGGTTCAGAGGAGGCTGCACTGAGGACTGGCAAACAGGACATGGAAAGATTCGACACAGCTGGAGGCGGAGGGTGCAGTGAGCATGGAGCTGGGGGGGAGCAAGGAAAGTACGGGGGATCTGAAAAGACTTATGTTACACAAGCTGAAGATACAATGGCAGCTTGTGCAGACTTATTAGTAAAAACAAAAACCCATTTTCTTCAGCGTTTCAGTTTTAGAAAATTCACTTTTCTGTTCTCTCTATTTAAAGAAGAGAAAACTCTGTGAAGTCGACAATTTCACTGAGTATATTTCTACTCTTAGTGATGCAGTCAACATACTGTCGGTCTCAATTGGGAGTAATCAGTTATGTGCTATTTATAGAGATTAGAAATGTTTTTATTCTCCATGCTTAACACTAAGGCGCTCGCTGACAAAAAGGGTCCGGATATTCAAATTTTACGCTCACACTGCGTGGCATAAGGTCTCCCTCTGTGTCTTAGTGAGCTACGGCACTGAGCGCACGCTAGTGTATAAAGATGCCCCCTTTCCCCTCGCAACGTTATCTCCTGGAATTGTAGGATTAATCAGTAACATCGAGAGCCATTGGAGCTGCTCGCAGCCCTTGAGGTAGCCCTACGAACAGTGCTGGCTGACATACATGCAGGTGACGTGTACAATGACGCTACTTTGCTAATTATGCACGCCCTTTAAACAGCATTTTGTTTGCCTGACACGCCTGTGTCTGCAAAACCACTCCCCCGTTTACGAGCACCTTCCCCCGTTACCACCCACAAATGGTACATTCTGTCAATCATACTAGCGAGCTGTCTTTATGCTACGAGCACTCGATTCCCATTGTAGTGAGTGGCTTACGCAGGCACACTGCGACTAATATGCATGCGCAGTTTGCAACAATCACCTGGCAGCGAGCGATCGCGCCTTAGCGACCGGGTCTGAATAAGGTCCTAAGCCCCGTATTCAATTAGATGCAAAAAGCGGAGATCCGCTGAAAAGTATTGTGGATGATGTCATTTCGCCAGTCGGAAACTCTCCTCCGTATTCAATTCCAATTGGTTTTCAGGTACGCGAAAATGCATTGCAATGTAATAGGTGAAAAAGATTCGCCTCTGAATAGCAGGAGGAAAAAAAAGTGCAGCATTTGTGTTTTTGGAGTGCAAAGGTTGGGAAACCACTCAGCACCCTTGGGACATCCCCCCAAAGGATTACTGTCAAAAAATCCCTAATAAAAAAGCAAGGAACCCCCCGAAAAAGTACTTTGAAAAAGGGGGTGAAAAAGTACAAAGTCAGGGTACAAACATAAAACCTATCGAAATAGACTTTTTGGGGGATCTGCAAGTATAGGGGAGGTGTTTTTTTGATTGCAGGTGCTTATTTAAGGTGTGTTTTTTAAAACTTCACTTTAGCAACTTTAAAACATGTTTGCACCCTTTTCTACGTACCCCAAATTTGACAGGACTTCTTATTTTAATTTAAAAAATACTGCTAAATGCTATTTTCCACCACTGTTTTAAAGGTGCTAATTAGAAGCAATTGACACAACTTAAGTACCCCAAATAGCTTTGTTAGGACTATTAGGGGGAATCTCTATTGATCCCCAATGTTAGTGTATCTTTTAGGGGGTGTCAGGATGATTTCCCCAAAACTGACAGCACTTATCACCTGGTTCACATCCGCCGGGTTGTGTATTCGTGTGTTTTGGAATTCAATATGGCGATTCGTGGGGGTGAGCATGAAAAGTTTCTGCGGCCAAAACACGCAAAGTCAGCTACAAAAGCAGGTGAAAATTTTAATTTCACCTACTTTTGTGTAAATTAAGTGCCAGGGCTATTCATTATATAGGAAATATTGAAATTTACAGATACAGCTGTATCCTCAGTGCTGTCTTAACAGCAGTGTGGGCCCTGGGCAAAGCAATGCACTGGGGCCCCTACTCACCCATTCATGGGAAAAAAATGTAAATGGTCAATACAATTAAACCCTCCTGCATGCCCACCAGACCTCCCACACATGTACAGAGACTCTGTCTGACTGGTCTGAAGCCGAAATTGGGACTGAGGTCAGAATACAGTTCACCATCGTCCGGCTTATAAAAATATCGCAAATTTACCAACTGGCCACGGCTGCTGGGGGGCAAGTTGGCGGGCCCCTACAAGCTTCGGGCCCTTGGGCAAGTGCCCAACAAGCCCAATGGAAGAGATGGCCCTGTGTGTCCTGCTACATCTTTGCTCCACACACCATACGCAATGTAGCGGGCAGTGCTATTTTTGCCCTGCCATGCTGCTGCTTTGTGTTCTAAGTCACATCATGCTGCAGTAGGTTGTACCATAATGAACTGAGGCACTGGAAAAGCCAGAGAGTGTAATACAACTTTCTGTCCACCACATGTCACTTTTCTTAAAATGCACTGCACATGTGCCAAATAGCCAACAAAGCTTCTGTAGTGCTGCATGCTGATTGGCTGACATAACTTTTAATTTGTTACACTATACAGTACCACAGCATATTTATCATGAGTCCAGAGCTGCAGGTGACTGTGTAATAAAGGATTAAATCATTTGGTGAGTCCTGTGATTTCTAAGACTACATATCTGTGTTGCTGTGAAGATGCAGACACAGCATTCCATAAAGTTGGAGCAACTCAAGTTCAAAATTCTCAAGGTGCTCTGCCGAACTCATACATTGCTCTGAACTAGCCACCACCTTTCATTTCTATGTTATGCCACACAGCTGCATTAGACTCTGAACCACTATAGACATTGTATTGTACATGTTACTTGGTGGAAAGATGCCTGCTTAACATGACATACACAACAGGTGTGACTGCTGCTATAGCTGGCTTGTGAGTGGGTGAGTGGATAAGGTGAGTGCTTTACAATGCTGGCCCATCCGGTTCAAAGCCTTGAAAGGGATATTGCAAGTTTATAAATCAGTATTTATTTATTTTTTAGCCAATAGTCAATGTCTATTGTGTGACAAAGAAAGTAGGGGGAAGTGTGGAGCACTACATAAAGTTGAGCAGAGAACTTTAAGAGTATTGAACCTGAAATGATCTCTATTATGAAAAACTGCCTGTATGTCTTTACACCATGTAATGACAGTATACTGAACAGTATGGATGGCCCATAACAAGTACAGTATAATGTCTATATCGGTTTAGTCTTGACACAAAGTGATCATTTAAAGCAGCGCCCCTGGCGTAGTGACTATTTACACTGTTGGAACATGATTGGCCAGCCTCTCATGGATCACCGTCAGTATTGTATTCAATACTGTAGTTTTCATCCGCAGAGCATTCACCACCCAGCAGTTAAACTGTGCATTTCATGGCATAGATTCTATAGCAGCATACAGTACGCCACAACAATATGCGGATTTACATGAAGCAGCTATGGGCAAAAATGTAAGACGACACATCTGTGTCTCTTGGTTACCATTCAGCCCCGATGTAGCATGCCATCCCCATACACTAGCATGAGAACCTGAGATTTCATACTGTGCACACAAGTGTTCTCATAATTATGGGTGCAACCTGGCAGAGGGTGGCTATTTACATATAGGCTAAGTGTTCTGTGAGCAATGTTGTGAATATATAGATGGAATTGTGGGCTAAGCTTATACAGAGATCTGTCTGATTGCAGATGGATCTCTATCACCGGCTGTAGTGTTGGTATAAATTTCTTTTTATCCATATTCCAGGTAATTTGCTTCCTCTGGGAAACATTGTTAAATGGAGCAGAGTATTTGACCTTGTTAATAGAATTGTGGAGGCGGAAAAAGAAATAAAGACTTCAGATTTTATTGTCCCAGTGTTTGTGCACAGGTAAGGGGATAGTAAGGGGATAACATGTTCTGTACATCTCCCCACATTATATAATATATTTATTAGGGCTGTATATCAGAAAATTGTAATTAAGGAAATGCAGTAATAATCTCACAGAATATTTTTAGTTTAGAAAATAAGTTAAAGAATTTAATTTGTGCTCCAGTCTTCTGACAGACATGATGCGCTCCCAACAGGGATCTGCCAATCTAAGAGGCTCACCAAGTTTTATGCTTCTGAAATTGTAAAGTTCTGCTGATAAGATAAAGCAGAGGGTTTCATGCCAGCATAGAGCCTTGGCATTCTGGGAATGAGACTGGGCATGCACTGACTGACAGTGGCTCCACTACCATGATCCTACTATTAGATTGAAGCTTCAGCAGTAATACTATTATTTAGAGATGAGCAGTTTGATTCTATTCAGTTACATTTGGATCTAAATAAAACGGCATCATATTGGCTATCCAGCTCTCACGTGTTTAGATAACCAATAAGATAAATCTGAAATTGCACTAATTTGGTGAATAAACATAGTAGAACCAAACCGCCTGTCTCTACTATACTGTATTTGCATAGTTGGGTGTCATGAGTCAGCATTTGGTGCCATATTAATATATGCTCTCCTGCTTAGTGGACTGCCCAAAATATGCCTTTGTGTACTGGACCCTGCTTTCTCTTGATGACAAAGCTCTGCCTGTGCACCTGGTCTTGGCTTGTCTCATTTTTTCACTACTTTGCCTGTGACCCTGATTTCGGATTCCCTGACGGTGCTCCAGTCTGCTAATTCTGTACCTAGCTATTGTTTCACTCCTATTCCATCATCTCCATGGGGCAGCTAGAGGGCTATGCTTCTTCACCCTGCCAGTCCAAACCCTGTTCTGTCTGCATCCAATCCTACAAGAAACATTATATTCGGTAAGCCTATGGCAAATCAAATGGAGCTAACACCCAACATCAGCTTATGTCTATTATTTAGCTTGATGGTGAGCTCCATCTTGTCATGCATTTCACGTTGACTTACCCATACTTTGGCCTCATCTACATGCCACCTACAACACCTATCCTGGTCCCCTTGGCACAGTGCAAATTGCTGTTGAGTCACCAGAGCAAAAAAAACACATCGCAGAAAAACAATAAAAAGTGCAAATCACTGGGATTAAAAGCAGCAACTTGCTTTACGTCTAGTTCTGAATGAGTCCATCAGGGTTTAGGTATCATCAAAGCCTCGATACTCTATGTAGCAGCTTTAGTTTGCCTGCTGGTAGAACCAGCCCTAAATATAATTTATGTTTAATCAATTGAAAAACAAAAAGCATTAGTACTAGGAAACTAGAGTCATGTGGATATTTTTGTTGTGGATTTAAAGAGAAGTTAAACACAATCAATGAGTTTATTTTTCTAAATGCAAAAACAAAATGTACCGTAGCGTGTCGGCTCCTGGAGATTAAAATTAAAATGATCACTAATGCAATCACATTACTTTTACACCGGGATGGGCTTCTATTGGAGCCTCTATACCTGGATGTGATCAATGATATTTATTGGTGCTACTAACAATCTTACAGCCATGAATAGCATTGATAAAAAAACACATATTCAGTCAAATACACAATAATTAAGTAATGGGTTCCTCTGTCCCTACAGTATATCTGAAAATGAATATTTGCGATTTCAGTAGTACATTTGGCTTATGGTAAAATCAGTGACAACACATTAGGAAGAATGATTAAATTCATAGAAACACCAATTACCTAAGTACAATGCATTTTTTCAAATCAATCAGTACAGACAGTATGCTGGCCATGTTACTTTATGTAGAAACATACCAGTTCAATGACTATTTTCCAGTAATAAACAGAACAACAATCATAAGAGTAGCTATTTAATATACTGTATTGCACATTCTAGAATTTTTCAACAAAGTTCTCAAGAAGGACTTTACTTAAAGATTGTATTACAATGAAATTATTTTATCAGATCATCCAGAAAAATCTTGTTCTGTCACAAGAGGCAAATAGAAGAAATATGCGATAAAATGTTCTACCTCTAGGAATTAGGGGAAGGTTCAGGCACAAAAATTACCACAGTTACAGTTATGCCATTTTTGTAAAGTGTAAAGTTTCGAACTATTGTCCCTAACTTGCAGAAGGCTATTACTAGTACAAAATACAGTAAGGTGCAATTCAAAAGTTAAAGGGACAGTAATAATGGCACATGATTATATTTTGAAGTAAATAGCAAAAGTAACAGGTATTTAAAATATTTCAAAAATAATAATCGTCCAATTTTAATTGAATACGGCCCACAATATTATTCTCTGTAAAGTACTATATATGCTCTGGTAACCTCATTCATAGTGTAATCCAATCAATAATTTAAGTTTAATTTGTCTTTCTTCTCATTTCTCTTGTGTAGTGTAAAGAGATTAGCTGCACCTCAAGAAATAGATGAGCTAAGAGATTTGATAAACACTGCCAAGAAGCTGACAGGTAAATCTGTAATGTCTGATACTATAAGGTAAAAACAGTTGTTTAAATTAGAAAAACAAATTCAACATTTTATCCTCCAGAAATCCCAACTGACCTATCTGAATAAAATCTGAATAAAATCCTATTCTGGCTCCATGTTGTCAGCTGAACTATTGCACAAACACCTACTCATCTATCCCATGTATTTATTAGTACCAATATGCCTGTATGTTCTGTGTGTTCTACATACTTCCATGTGTTTTATATGTTTAGCGTGCTCTATGGGGCTATTTATTAGTTGGGAGTAAGGCACAAAAGCAAGTAACTGTGCATATTGGTAAAACCATGTTGCACTGCAGAAAGTGTTAAAGAATGTTCAGACAAAGAGTTATATTTGGGAGAGGCATGTACCATACAAACTCAAACATAAATTGCAGTGCAACAAGCTGGAGTTGATAATCGGGAGACCAGCCTCGTGCTCACTATGGGGCGTATTCAATTGGAGGCGAGAATAGCAAAAATCACGCACCCGTGGTTTTTCCTGCAGTTGCTGGATTTTTGCTATTCAATCAGGAGCTTTTTTTTTGATTTTTTGAGTGCCGGGTTTTTATTTGCGCACCTCCAGAGCACGGCTAATTTTTCTTAAAATGCACAGTTTTAGGAAAAATGGTTGGGACATGGTCAATGACCCTGGTGGCACCCCCCAATGACTAATTAAGCAATTAGTCAGTAATACTCGCCTTCCAAAGTGCTGTCTTCTGCATCCAGCATTGGGACCCTGTCTCCTGCAGCAGTGGTGAGTATGTCAGTGTGTGTGAGAGTTTATGAGTGTATGTGTGTGTGTCCCCAGTGTAAGTATGCACCCCTGTAATGGGCATCCCAGCAGCTCTTGTGAGTCCATGCAGCCCCTGGATCCTAAATGCAGCCCCCGGCACTCCCAGCTGCCCCCTCCCCAGATAGAAAATAGAGAGCAGGCCACCATGAGCTGCAGAGCTGAAAACCCTGAAACCACGTTTTTAAAATTGGATACTGAGGGTATCAAGAGCATGCATACTCACGGTAGTCCAAAATTGGGCATGAGGGGTGCAAGGTTTTATCCTAGCTACACCTCATGCTCAATTTAATATGCCCCTATCTGTGGTTGAATTTTCAGGCTGCAGATCTATAGCAAGAGAATTCTCAAGGCCTGAATTAGCTTGGATCGCAGTTGATAGTAGGCATGCAGACAGCAAATTGTTATGTACTGTGCATGTTTATGCATCTTAGTGCATGTGCATGAACCAGCCACTGTGATTGGGACTGCAGTGACTACACAGACCCATCACAGAGTTATTGACAGGAACTACCATTTGTGAGTGGTGATGGGTGGTGACCAGCGAAAAGCAGGCATGCCATGGCGTTTGAACGCCATTGCAGTGGAGCGCACAAATTATCCACTGAGCTGCCCTATGCAGCCTGAGGCGTGATAGCGTGCGCTGAAGTTTTCAATTTCTGAGTAAGGTCAGATCTTGTGCAAGTGTGCATTGGGCTCCGATTGTACTCGATCTTACCGATGGTTTTGCGGTCTTGCTAAGCATTCTGGATATGTGTATGGTAAAGTTGGCATCCTTATGTAGTGCTGCGGTGACATAGCAATCAAAATGAATAATCATACTTTTGCAGTGGAACTGTATGCATATTAGAAATTTACATTAGCAATTGTGTTCCTTGCTGAATCAGGCCCTCAGTCTCTAGTCATACAAATATTGAGACTGCACAACATTTTCTACAAACAGATACTATGATGGAAGCAGCACAGACTAATTTCATAGTCCACTGTATAAGGTTCATATCAGACAAATAGGCACCTTTTTAGGCACCTTTTAATGACAAAACACAGGACAGCCATGGGAACTAGCTTTGCCCCTACTTATGCAAATTTGTTTATGAGCAGAAAGGAGTACCTCAGCATTTTGCCCAAATATGACTTTGGGGCAAGCCTATCTCTATGGTGTAGGTATATAGATGATGTTGTTTTCATTTGGAAGGGGATATAACAAAACTTTTGGAATTTCTTGACTACATCAATCGCAACAGCAATAACTTACTCTTCATGACAGAACATAGCAAAAACGTAGCTGATTTCCTTGACATCACCTTCCACATTGATAAGAACAAGATACAGTATATACCAAAACATACTATAAACAAGTTGTTGTGAATTGTTGCATTCTGTCAAACAGTCAATTAAAAAAAATTAAGAAACTGTACACATCTTTCAAACTATGAATCACAAGGACAATTAATTCCTTCCTAAGTTATATGATGCGAAAGAATTAGAAAATGCATTCCAGAAAATAGAAGCACACTGCTATATAATAAAGAGAAAAAATAGGGATACGACAAACAGATACAAGACAGATACATAGCATAGTATAGCAGATATAGCAGAAGGCTCCATAAAGATTCTCATGATACAATGGCATGTTCTACTAGAGGATGAGTTATTGGCAGACATAATTTCACCCAAACCACAGGTCAGTTTTAGAAAAGCCCCAGGTCTCTGAAAACAATTAGTGGTTAACCATATGAAGAAGAGAGAGGGCACACTGCTGACCCTCACTGGTACCATGTTTAAAAAATGGTTTTACTACTGCAGCACATGCAGCCATTGTAAAATAAATCAGACAACAACAAAGAATATCTAACATTTCACATCAGCAAATATTAAAGGGAAGTTAAAATACAAGAACACACATGGAATAGCACAGGGGTAGTATACTTGATAGAATCTTCCTTTAGACTTCAATATGTACTTTAGGCAGGACAATAAGAAAACTGAAAACAAGAACATCAGAACACGTAAGAAACATAAAGAAGGGCCTGGAATCACACAGTATATCCAAACATTTTAAGAAACATCACAGTATGAACCAAAAAGGTCTGAAATTCTAGGCATTAAACTGATGAAGAAAAACTGAGGGGAAAGAATTTTTTATGACAATTAAACAAAAAAGGAGCTTAAGTAGATGTTCACATTAAAGACATTAACACCACGTGTGCTAAATTTTGACAATGAAATCAAGTCAGTCATCACCACTTAAATCACCACATGTAACAGAACTAAGCTTACCCAATAGAATTATACACAATCCCAGTATGTGTAATATGACCCAGTATACATAATACAATTTCAGGTAGCATTTAGCATAATAAAGTATAGCTCTATCAATTTTCAAACAACAAGACATAACTGGATATCACAATATATGTCATGGGCATTTTAGGGAAAGTAGATAATCAGTGAATTACTCAAAGCTCACTGTGGGGGTACTTCTATTTTATTTTAGTGACACTGATTGCATTCTATGACACTGAACCACCCACATAGGAGGCCGTACACACATAAAGAACCTGCATCTGCATGGGGCTTATGCAAGTTTCGATGGTGCAATCGATGGTGGCATCTTGGTCCTTACACCTTCAGACACATGGATCTCTACCTGGGAAGGACTTTGCAAATGCGGCAAAAGATGCAGCTGAGGCTGCGACTGTGTCCAGCTCAAATTTGGCCCCATTTTCTGATTATTTTACCTCTCAAGTCATTTCTTTTCCAAAACTATCTGCTCATGTAAAGCTTTTAGGGGGTCTATTGTGTAAATAATGTGGTAATAGTTTGAAATATAGCATGTGATTATGGCATATTTCATATATATTTCTGCACTATTTAAATTAAACTTCTGTTGGGACAGAGCTTGCACTAAATGTCTGTCCTGGCAAAGTTCCAGGAGTTTAGCTTCACTTCTCCAAGGTGGATATCCAATGTGCTTGTATCAGTTCAGTAACCCATGCTGAATAGAGAGCCATGGGAGCTCTGCCTGGGAAGTTGTGGGAGCCTGCCTGGGAAGTTGTGGGAGCCCTGCCTGGGAAACTGCAGGACCCCTGTCCAAGAAGCCATCATAGCCCTGCCTGTGGAGCCATGGGAGCCGTGCCTGGAGAGCTGCTGGAGCCCTGATTGAGGAGCCATGGATGCACTGCCTAAGGAGCCATGGATGCACTGCCTGAGGAGCCATGGATGCACTGCCTGAGGAGCCATGGATGCACTGCCTCATTAGGCATGGAAGCCCTACCCAAGGAGTCACAGAAGGCCTGCCCAGGGAGCCACAGATGCACTGCCCGGAGAGCCAGAGGAGCCCTGCGCAGGGATCTGCAGGAGCCCTGCATGCAGAGCTTGGAGAATGCTGATTGGTAACCAGGGGAGCATTGATTGGTAGCACGCCAGGCTTTACAATGACTGGAGGTGGGGAATACAAATAAGTGACTAGGAGAGCAGTGATTGGTAGGACACTAGGCTTTACATTGACAGCAGATGCCATTTTAAATAATCACCTGCAGCCAAACGGGAAGCAGCAGCTAATAAAAAATTCTGCTTTATAAATAAAGCCCTAAGGGGTCTGTTTATAAAGATGTGCAGTACTTAATTGTTACTTATTATTATTATAGCATCAGTTTGATGCGATCTATATTGTAGATAAGTAGTGATTCATGTACCCTCACCTATGTTGCATAGCAATTTGGGGTTTCCTTCTTCTTTGTTCAAGTCTTATTTTTCAGGGAGTTATTGTTTTTTTTTCCTTATTACTTACCTGTGCATGTGCCAGCTGCTTCTAACTGCTTGTAGCAGCAGTGGTTGATGTGTTAAAAAAAAGGGGTGGAGCAACCAGAGAGGATGGGAATCGGCACAAGGACAAGCATGTTCCCTGTCCTTTGCATACAGGAGCAACACACTTCGCCATCCTGAGATGTTGAATGCGAAGCCAACAAAAAAATGGAAAGCTATGCTGTCTGTCCTTTCATGAATCACAGTCAAAGAGTGTCTCTCCTTACCCATGCTCTGATGTAAGTATTGCAGTCTCTGGTAGGCACCTACTGCTGAAGGGTTCCGTGTGGTGTATGGAGCATTAGGGTCCCGGGGCTGGGTGATGCAGCGTTGCCGAGGCTATTAGTCACTGCTACTGGTTGAGCTCTTGTCAGGGGCATCCGGCAGGCTTGGTGTGTGCGCTGTTCTTGCCGTTCTGGCTCCTGATCTTTCTTCACTTTCAGATTCCTGCCCATCTGCGGGTTTGAACGTGGGGGGGGGGTAAAACCCTCCACGGTAGGTTCCAACCATGAAGTGCAATACTTTTATCAGAAAATGGGTAAGGAGAGACACTTTTTTTTACCTCACAGCAGATTAAAGCACTAGCACTTTCATGCAGTGTATGAAATGAACTATATAAAGCCCCTCATTGAGTAACTTGGAAAACACCTAACTCTGAAACTTATCTACTAGTTATTTTGGACGCAAAATGCCTTAGGCGGTATCATTCATTGACTGTTTAAAACCTATTAACTATAATGGTTTTTATTGTTATTTATAGCATTTGTTTTATTGTTGATTTTAGTTTTATAGATATTTCTGTTTAGAGAGTATACAAAATATATGTTTTAATACTTATACTGTATTTGTAATAAATAAATATAAATAATTCAATTATATAAATCTTTCTGGCTTTTTACCAAATTTGATTTACTCATCTTAGCACATTTTATAATACATCAATAACCATCACCAATATATATTTATATATACTAATATATATCATACCAACCAGTTCTCTATATTATATGGCTTCTGCTGCCACAATCCCACATGGACTGTTTCCCACAGCAGCCTGACTGGTCTGCCTTCTCATCAGCCCACACCTGAGCTCTATCCACAAGGCAGCCCTTACACAACTTCCCAGAATCCTTTTCTTCTCTGTGTGGATGGATCTCTCCTGCCCCACACAGAATCTTCTGCTCACCAGTTCCATCTCTGGTGCTGCTGCCACATATCTCCCTCCCCAGCTTGAAACCCCTGGGTTCAGCGACATGGGTCGAGGCATTCTCATAATGAAGTCCCTCTTCATTATTCTAAGAACCATCCACTGGATCCAAGATCATACAGACTCTGGTCATTTCTGGGGTTGCATCCTCCAAGTTCTGGAGGTAATTTTTCTCCTTACTTTTTTCCTAACTTTATGGTACCAATGGTGGTAATTGCTTTCTTTTTGCAGTACTTGAGGCTCACCCTTGGGTACTTCAACAGGCATTAAGAACTTGAAGTAACTTTTTCCAAAGCGACATACTTCATCTTTACTCTTGCCACTTAAACCTATTAACGGCACATCTTTAACCTTCAGCCTTAAAGCCCTGTATTGGTTACTGGCTTATTCCACCGATGGCCCCTTGAAAGATGAGGAGCTAACATTATTCTGAGAGTCACCAGCATCACAAATTCTAGACCTTGGCTTTATGTCAACCGACAACATTCTGGCACAGTCACCCTCAGATTCCAGACTTCCATGTTTAATGAACAATTTCAACATGTTCCACCAGCACAGGTTGAAGTTCACTCTCCACAGAGGTCTTTAGTTTCCAATTTACTTTAGCTGGACTACTTGCTTCAAGCTTTATCATGTGAGACCACTCCACTTCCTCATAGACAATTCCAGCAGCACAGCAAATGACATCCTGCTTGCATGGCATATTTTCACATACATGAGTATGATTCTTTATGAGACTCCCAGAATTAATTTTCTCCAAGGTTCTGCTTTGCCCTGCAGAACTGTGTGATTGAGGTACCTTCTCACCACACTGAACACTCGGCAACAAGAGAATCTCATCTTTTGAAGCCATCACTATCTCCATAGACGTCTGTACATCCTGTACCTTTGCTTCACAGGTCATGTGATCACCTTCTGTATATGTCCGTTCTTTATTATCAACTTTGGACACAGTTTTGCAATCTGGAATTGCGCCCATTTTGGAGAACTTCATACCCTCAGCTATCACTGCAAGCTGATAGTCACTGCAAGGAATCTCATCCACTTTTTCAAGATGGACCCAACTCCAATACTTCTGTCCCTTCTTGTGCACTGGTATCATCTGGAGGACATCTCTATGGTCCCATTGCTGCTGAAAGACATCATACTGGAACATCTTACTTAGTTCCTGCAATTCATTGTTTGTCCGTTGCTCATCACACAAGACACTTGGCACCGGTAGCATATCACTCTGCATGCCAGTCTTTTCAGCAACAACTTTAAACAATTGCTGCTTGTGGTTATGTACGTCTGCCACACTGGGTTCAGAAAAGACATCGGACACTATTTTAGGTCCAGAATCCAATTTCAGAATGTTATTTAAGTTATTTTCCTCTACTGATTTTCCCACTACCGTGTGGAACTTTATTTGAGCCATAGACAGCTGCTATTCCAGCTGGGCAATTTTTGCCATGGTGCTTTCAAACTTGTTCTCTGATTACCTCAGACTGCGCTCCACAACTTCATGTTCAGCAAGTCTCAACTTTTGTACAATTATTTCAGACTCTGCCACGTCCAGTTCACTCTGCAACTCCAGTTCTTTGGTACTACTCTGCACATGGAATCTTTGCAACTGGTTCTGTGTACTTAGTAAACACTTCTCCAGGTTCTCACTCTGTTCTTGCAACTTCCACGCCCTGCCATGGGAAGGTTAGGCTCTCTCTCCAAAGATTCACTTTGCTTTGCGTCTTTATGCAGACTTTCCTCCAGGAATACATTTCTTTCTGTCAGACATTCTGAAACTGCTTTAGCTGCAAGTAAATTGGAATGGAGAGTTTGTACTTGCTCCTTACAGCTGACTTTAAGACGGACCATCTCCATCTCTTTTCCTTCATGGTCAGTTTCCCACTGAGTGCAAGTCTGCAGCATCTGGAGATACTTCACTTTTACTTCACAAAACTTTCCGCCAGAGAATTTCTCTCCAATTCACAATCTTTAAGCTTTACTTGAGTGGACACAATTAAAGAGTCTTTTTCTATTAACACCAGAGTCAGATCCACCACTTTCACTTGCATGCGTTCTACATCATTCTGAAGTCTCTGGACATATTCTTTCAACTCTTCTACTTCCTGCTGAAGTACCACACACTTTTGCTGCATATCAACAATATCTTGCTCTAATACATTATATTCTTCTAGGAGCACATCATTCTCATACTTTGTAACACATTGGAACATTTTAGCCTCCTCAAGGTGTTCAGACATAACCGCTAATCTGAGGTCTGTCTCTTTAAAAACTTCAATTTTTTTTATTTCTTCCTGCTCAAATGCCATTTTCAAAGATGACAACTCACTCTGTAATGTCTTTTCAATTTGTTCATGCAAAAGCTTCTCATTTGTAGACTTGTCCTCCAAGTTGCTTATTTGGTCGCAATAGCGAATAAGTGTTTCACGCCAAACTTCACACAGAGAGTCAACTTTTTCCATGCTGACATACTCCTCTCTGGATGGACCTTGCACCATACACTGACCACACATTGACATCTTTATTCTGCTTTGTAAATGTCTTTCAATGTAATAACATTGTTTACCCCATCAATTTGAAAGGATTCACCACAGAGGATTTCAAACAGCTTTAAATCCTTTCCATGTAATAGACTTTCTTCACATTCAGACTGAACTCCAGCACAGGTTTTCCATCTCTCTAGATTGAGAATGAAACTTTGTAGAATATTTCTTTTTGTTTCCCCATGATTCTTGGCACAAAAAATACACAGGAACAACTTGTTTTTATTTTCACTGTATCAGACTTTGTCTTCACAAGTATTTTTAACACAGAAAAACATTTTTCTTCATGTGGCACTACAATTACCAGCATGCATCAAACAGTCTCAATAGCCTTTCAACCGGAACCTCTGCTCCCTCAGCACCACACCTTGACTTAATGAGCATGAGCAATTCACCAGGATAAACCACACAATTTCTTTTAACCCTTCCAATGCCGAGGAAGTGCACATTTCTCTTCATAGACACAGTATATACTGCATAACTGGTCATTTCAATAAATTTGCACACCTATAAACTATGATTTGTAGGCATGCATACAACTTTTCCAATAAATAATTCAACAGATCTTTAATCACTCACCATCTTGACGAGCCTTCCATCACGAAGGTACACTGAGCCTCCTTTTGTCCACTTACTTGCTGTAATCCATTTTTTTCCCTTTGCAGAGCTGTCTTACATAGACCTTCCTTTGTGCATAGAATCTTTATGCCCGCATTCTCCACCAAATTGTGATGACTTGGGGTATTTAGCTCAGTAGATGGGTGTCAGTGGTGCAGTGTTTAGTGCTCAAATGAGGACCCATGCTGCTTTTCCAGGTAAAATAAATGGAAATGGTACTTTAATGTCAGCATAATCGGGAAACAAAAATAACAAATGCCTAGCCCAATCAGGGAAACTAACTCTCTTCTTCAACCCTCTCTACCGTGGGTGTAGCTAATCTGCTAATAAAGTCTCTCACAGTCTCTGTGCCTTCCCTGTATCCTCCAAGTATAGAGTCGGCCCTGGCTTCCTCAGCCTGCAGTCCAGCTGCCTCAATGTCACTCAGTCTGAGAATTTGTGGTCCCCCCTTGCCTCCTGCAAGGTCTAGACACAAGCCTCTTGGCCCCCAATGGCTTGCTCAGCTTCAATGTGCTCTTTGCTGCCACAATCCCACATGGACTCTTTCCCACAGTAGCCTGACTGGTCTGCCTTCTCATCAGCCCACACCTGAGCTCTATCCACAAGGCAGCCCTTGCACAACTTCCCAGAATCCTTTTCTTCTCTGTGTGGGCGGATCTCTCCTGACCTACACAGAATCTGCTGCTCACCAGTGCTATCTCTGGTGATACTGCCACAATAAATATAAATATATATATAAACACAACATTGTCATGGCTTAACATATGGTTTACCATACCCATATATCAGGAGAGTGCCATTTGGACAACCCCTGTTTTAAACAAATAGAAATAAATACACCATTGTCTAAACATGGCAGAACTTTCCATAGACAGGAATACAACTGGGAAATTTATCAAGAATCATGATTATAATCATGTTGTAATTTAAGTAGTAGTTATAGAAGTTTTAAATAGACTACCTCCTGGGTAGCATATCTTGCAGAAACATACAGAGATCAGTGTGATCAGTGTATGTTTCTGCCACTAATTATTAAAACCTAGTGTAAAATGGTGTGGGATTCCCCTCCAAAAGAATAACCAGCCCCATGCTCTAGGATCCAGTCCTAGTTTTAAAAATCTGGGGAACAAAGGACCTCATTCAGAGTCGGTTGCAAGCGCTGAGTGCTCACAAATGACTCGATGTTTTGGTCCTGCGCACACACAGCGGCCACACTGCACGTGTACAAGCCAAACTCTATCGCTCACGAGCTTACTACAAAAGGGGCAGCTGTCGATGTTGATTGACAGCTTGCCCCGTCTTGTAGGCGGGGCAGGGGGTGGCTACACAAATGGAGACATTCCTGATGGAATGCTTGCCGTTTTGTGGGTGGCCACACTGACATCAGCAGTGATGTCAGTGGGGAGTTTCCTGCTCAATTAGAGCAGGAAGCTCCCTGGGGCTTGCGGTTGCCGAGACCCAACCTTAGCATCTCGTTGCAAGCCCCAATGGTCGCGATGGTCTTGACCATCGTGACCATCACCCTGGTCGGTTACTAAGCTGTGGGTGGTAACCCACAGCTTAGCTAGCGACCAGGAGGCCACACAGAAAAAAAAGAATCACCCGCCCTCATTCAGAGAGAGTGATCGCTTCTTGTGAGTGCCTCTGAATGAGGGCCAAAATGTTTAGGGGTCCCCCATATTTTTTGAACTGGAACAAGCTCGTTGGCACCTGCAGTCCCACTGTAAAAAACAATAGTATTCATTAAATATTATCACTGCATTCACCAACCATGGATGCAGGGAAGAACCCCATGCTTCAGCCCCAGTCTGGGGTGCTCAGAAGAGGGGGGGACCTTTAATTTTTGGTGGGGTCCCTACCTCCCCTGGGATCCATGGATAGGGCTGACTAGTTTGGGGTGTTAATGCTTTGGCCATGGGACCTGGTAATAGAGTCTCCTGTTTGTGGCATTACACTATGGCTAGTTTGAGCCCGGTGCTGGTTTTAAAATATGGGGATCCCCACACCATTTTTCCATATACTTTTAAAACCAGTCAAACAGGTTCACAGAGCCCAGTGCTGGTTCATAAAATATGGGGGACCACTACAAATTTGTGCCCCATATTTTTAGGACCAGGACTGGCTACCAGAGCCCAGGGCTGGTTATGCTTTTGGGGGGCAACCCCATGACATTTTTATTCTAAATGTAACCCTTTATTTACACTCATTTACAAGTAGCCTGCGTGTATCTCACTGGTATATGCAGGCTGCTTTTTCAGAAGTTTTGGGCTACGGGAACATGGGTAGGAAACAGAGGTAGGAATGACCACATACACCATCAGAAAGCATGATCCAGTTAAACATGGGAGCTTATTACATTTCTGTATTTATATTAAAAAAACACGATTGTTCCTACCTGTGTTTAATCTCAGACAAACATGGGCCAGGAAATTTACTCCTAAGACTTGAATAAGAATGAATAGATATATAGGAAATGTATGTTTATAGTTATATTTGATGATTATTTTATATTAAAATCTACAGTAATAGATCTTAGTTTTACCATAAGAAGAAAACATAACTTACTGTACATACATTATTCTGAGAGGGATGTGAAATTCATAGTCACTGTTAGACAGAGGGAACCTCACATCTATATCTTACATGCCCAAACCAAATTGGTGTACAATGGTACATTATTTGAAGACCTATTCATCATTCTTTTTGGGCCAATTACACAAGCGTAACAATTGTTTCTGCATGTTTTTAGTAATGGGCAGTTTTATTATTAGGGGCTACCTAATATTCAGAAAAATCTGAGAACTAAAGGTTTCTGGAGTTTTCTTGAGGGAACCAATGGCTATCTCCTGATGGAGGTGGTTCCTCGAGCCCCACTCCTTCCAACAGTATGGAGGTCCTTGCAAATATGATCACTTTACCGCCATCACCTTCTTAAAACTCAATTGTATTTTCACACAATTTGCCACCTTAAACAACTGTTGACACATCTAGCCTACCAATAAGCCCCTGTACTCAGTATTAATGGTTTTACTCATTATTAACACTATAGTCAGGAAAAAATAAGTACGGCTGAGATTTTTATTAGAGATGAACGGGTCTGGTTCACTGAGAACCAGACCCACCCAGATCAGAGTCAAGAACCAAGCTAGGCTCAATGTTTCCTGTGTGTCTTGGACATCAAAATGAGGCAAAACATCATCCTCCCACTGTCGGATTCTCGTGGGTTTTGGATTAAATATAAGTCCCCGAAATCTGCGCCATTTTCACTTTGGCTGTAGAGAGAGAAGCTAGCAGATGTAGTCAGTCACTGTCAGTCACTCAGTGTGTGTGTCCAGTTGGGTTAATGGCCTGAAATCTGTGGCTGTGTTGTCCGTAAAGGGATTTAGGCTGCAGTATATAAAGGGGGGCTTCCTTCAGTGGGTGCTGCAGCTGCTGTGTCACTTGTCCTGTCAATTATATGTGGATGCTGCTGTGTTTTTGTCCTGTCCATCAGGCTAAGGCTGCAGTCCATGAAGGGGTGCTGTGTTCTCCAGGGGGCGGTGCGCTGTCAATTTGTGGTGCTCTTCACCAGTTTAAAAAAAATGTAAGTCCTTTTTTGTGTGTGTGCGTTAGAAACTTAGCAGCGCTATTATTTTTCGATGACACTGCCACAGTTTATTGCCCATGTATTTGTGACTCTGCAGGTGGTCTGTCAGCACTCGTCAGGGGAGCTTTGTTTTCCATCAAAAAGGGGTGCTGTCTGTGTTGTTCATCAAGGGGCTGCTGCCTCATTCAGGGGTGCTCTTCCCCAGTGTAAAAAAAATAAAAGTTTAATAAAATTAATAATATCAATATTAATCCACAAAAAATAAAATAAAATATATTTCTTTTTGTGTGTGTGCATTAGCAACTTAGCTGCGCTATTATTGTATGGTGACAATGCCACAGTTTATCATCCACATATTTGTGACTATTTGTGCAGGTGGTATGTCCACAATTGGCAGGGGTGCTTTGTTGTCCATCAATTTGTATCAATATCAATCCACAAAAAATAAAATATATATTTTTTTGCGTGTGTGCATTAGAAACTTAGCAACTTAGCTGCGCTATTATTGTTTGACTCTGCCAGCTAGACCACAGTTAATCGTCCATGTATTGTGATACTATAAGTCGTATCACAGAGTGTTATTCTAGTTCATAAATAATTAATGTAGTGACACTGTAAGTGGTAGCGTAATCTAATATTCAGCTTTTTACTTTAACTCAATTTTGAATAAATTATTAGTCTACACATCGACTACAAGACCACATCAAATTGCTAAATAAAATGTGTTATATTATATAAAACATAATGGCATTACTGTAAGTGGCAGTGCAGTGTGTTATTCTTATTCACAAATAATTAATCTTGTGACACTGTAAGTGGTAGCAGAGTGTTTTATTCTTATTCATAAATAATTAAACTTGTGACACTAAGAGGTAAATTTACTAAGATTTCAGTTTGGTGGAGATGACAATCTCGGGTGCGCTTAGGCATGTTTTTCATCTTGCAAATATACTAAAAGCAAACTTGGGTGATTTTGGGAGAGAGTTTTATCTCCTCACTAGTAAAACTCAAGTGAGGTCGCAGACTCAAATTTTCTTACCATTGGGCAAACTCGGAAGTACTTTTCATGAAAAAGATGCAGTTTGTAAATTTACCAAGAATCAAGTATAACAATCTTGGGTGAGATTAGAGCAAACTCGCATAGAAATGTAAGTTTCAAACACTCAACCTCAATACACAGATCAGTGTGTTTTGTGTATTTTTCTGCATGAATACCTAATGTAAAGAGTTTCTATTAAAAACAAAATAACGTAGGATCCCCCCCAATAGCAATAACCAAGCACCACACTGGTCAGCCATTTCTGATCCAAAATTCCAGGGAACAAAACAAGTAGGGTTCCACCGTAATTTATGAACCAGCACCTGGCTTTTAAATATATGGGGAAAATTTGTGTATGGGTCCACCTACATTTAAAATGAGAACTGGGGTTTTTTGGGGAAAGTTTAATTTTTTCTTGGCAGATGCACTTGCTGGAGATACTGAAGGAGACACCACTGCTGCATCACGTGCCACTTGAGTTGACAATTTTCTTATCAACAGCTCTTTGTATCTCTTCAGATCTGTGTCCATTGGGAAGAAAGACACAATGTTTTCATCCCTTCTGGGATGAAAATCCACTCTCAGCAGCATCTGGCATAGTGTTCAAGGATTCTCAAGAAAGACTCAATGTGAGACTTAAACCTTAAATCTTAAATTTTGCATTTGCTCTGTTCAGCTTTTTAAGCGAACAGTGGGTACACTGACATTTTGTAGGCCAAGTTTTTTTAATGTCCCTGTACAGGTTTGGAAATGCTTTTCTAGTGAAGTGGAATCTTTGCAAAGGATTGTTGAACAGTCAATTGGTTTTGAAAGCACTACTAGCAGTCTTCCTGGTCGCCTTCTGGGATGAAAATCCACTCCCAGAAGCACTTTTTTTTTTAGTGCGGCCTCCTGGTCGCTAGCTAAGCTGTGGGTTACTACCCACCGCTTAGCGACCAACCAGGGTGATGGTCGCGATGGTCAAGGCCATCGCGACCATCGGGGCTTGTGACAAGAACCTAAGGTTGGGTCTCGGCAAGCGCAAGCACAAGGGAGCTTCCAGCTCTGATCGAGCAGGTAGCTCCCCACTGACATCATTGCTGATGTCAGTGGGGCCGCCCCAAAATGGCAAACATTCTGTCAGAAATGCCTCTGTTTGGCAGGCCACTGCCCCTGCCTGCCTCCCAAATGGGTTGAGCTTTCAATCACCATTGACAGCTCGCCCCCTTTGGTGTGAGACCCGTAGCGACAGAGCACCCATCGCTAGCCGCATCTCGCGCATGCACACATCAGAGCCAGCTCCGATGTGCGCATGCCCAGTGGGCAAATATCAACCCAGTTGCGAGTGCTCAGCGCTTGCGACCGGGTCTGAATAAGGCCCATAGTGCTCAAGGATTATCAAGAAAGACACAATGTAAGACTTAAACTTTAAATATTGCATGTGCTCTGTTCAGCTTATCCACATATCTGTGGTTAAGTGAAGAGTGGGTACAACTGCATTTTGGAGGCCACTAATTAAGTTTTTTGATGTCCCTGTACAGTTTGAGAAATGCTTTTCTAGTGAAGTGAAATCTTTGCAAATGATTGTTTAACAAGTCAATTGTTTTTTAAAGCACTACTAGTACCCTTCCTGGTCCCATTCTGGGATGAAAATCCACTCCCATCAGCAGCAGGCATAGCAATCAAGGATTCTTCTGGGGCAAGGACTGATGTGAATGAATAAATTTGCTTTGTAATCAAAAAATTTAATTAATTTTACTACCAATCAACCCTTCCTATCCCTGCCTTCTACTACATACATACTCCAACTCCCTCAGGTCTCTTGAATAATAAAAACATTTGTTTCTTGATGTGCCATGTTGGAAGTTGAACTGCCACGTTTTTCTGCTGCCCACTGCTGCCGCTTAGCTTAGATAACCAGCTAGCTTGGGTCAAATTTTGGGCCTAAACTGATTTTAGGAGATTTTAGCAATTAAAAAAATTAAAATACAGATCCAAAACCAAAACATGCAACGGGTGGTTTTGGCAAACCCAAATCCATATCCAAAACATAAGGAGATACAGATCTAAACCCAAAACACGGGGGTTGGCACACTTCCCTAACTTTTATATAGGTTAATGTTTAAAAGTATGTACAAAAACAAATAACATTAGCTGGTTAAATATGTAGATAGTATAAATATAATAATATCATATAAGCCCAAGGTTTACAGTAGTAATCAAAACTGTACTAAACAGCAAAAAAGAAAAAAAAATATGTATTTACATAAAATTCCCAGCTCTAGTGGATGAGGTAATACAAAGAGTGGTGGAACTATTTGAATCCAAATATGTCCTTCTCTTCAACACTGTCCCAACTACTCTGAAGAGTATCCATGATGACACACGGGCAGATTTTTTATTATTTTGTGCTTTCAGAGAAGTTTTACATGTAACCAAATGGATCACAGGGGGGTCCCCATCACAATAACAAGTAGGGGTCAGAGAGGGAAGTTGCCCCGAATAAGGTCAAAACACTGTGACTATGGAGAAGCTAACAGTAAAGTATATCTCCAATAGTATGTACTAAAAAGGGGGGATTGGGGGTAAGGGAAATTCAGTCGGTGCTGTCAAACAAGCAGCTGATTCAAATGGAGTTGTCAACTCCCAGCACAAGCAAAAAACAGAAATACGTATGAACAGCGCTAAATCTCTTTTAAATAATTGTATCTATAACGATGAAACCAATAACAATAAATATGATTAAATACAACAATTGGTGTTTGTTGAAATCGTGAATAATCTATATGGGTTGATTATAACAATAATATAGTTTATTATTAAAAGTTTTAATATATCATCAATGTGCATATAAATAATAATAATAACTTATATAGCACAGTATATGCAAATATACTAAAATATATACTAAATAAAATAAATGGATTGAGATGAATAAAAAGTCTCTTGTATCCAAACGACATACTTATTTCAATGAGCAAGGTGTCTCTGAATCTTTAAAAAAGCTCTATGAATTAGCAGCAATCTCAGTCCAAATGGTATACGCAAATTGACTTAACAACAGTCACTGGTCTAGATGTGTATATCCGGGATATTATCCAGCTATTTAGTGTATTACCAGTCTCTTATGAAGTGTCCACAGCTCAAGAAGGTGCCATTTTCCTGCACTGGCATGCTGACATGAAGATGGAGGCTGGAAAAAGAGGGTGAAGTGATGCCGGTCCGGATAAATCCACAAAGATTCCAGGTGTTGTGTAATGAAGTAGGGAGGCTAAACACGTTCCGCTGTGGTAGAACCCACAGCTTCTTCAGTAGCATATATCCCCATATCCAGAGGAGGGCTTTTTATACCATTATTTAATTTGGAATTATGAGCAGCTGTTATTCAATCAAGAAAACAATCAATCAAGCCATATAGAAAATCACCACCTATTTCATATACAATAGATCATATTAATAAATACTACATATAAAAGTTTGATTTTATAATTATACATAAATTCTCAAAAGATACCTTTATCCACGGAGCTTGATGTCCAATCACGTGACTCTGTTAAAGATAACGTGACTCCAAATGGCCTGTAATGGCTCAATAATGGTTCACGTGTTATCTCCAATAGTATCATTCTGTATTTTTATCTTCCTACTATATTACACAGATATTTACAGAGAATGTTTAATCATGTAAATGGTCTATTTTCTCTACCACATAATTACACAATAGAGTAAAGTCTATTTTGTGTTTTAGGGATATATTGCACCCAGGGGAACCCATGAAAACATGAGGAGAGCATATAGAAGTATCATATATATGGCTCTAGTCAGAATCTAACCCATAGCATCAGTGCTGTGAGCCAGCAATACTATCCCATGTGTCATTTGCCCTTCTGCTCCACTGGAGGTTTCTGTCCTCCCTGAGCTCACCTTAGGAAATATGTTTTACAGTTTGACAGGTGTACCGCCCCAGTCAAACTCCCCACCTTTATGTACTAGAATATATGTTATGAGTCTCATAATAATATATAAATGCCATAAAAGCAGTGTATGTGTAATTTCAGGTGTATATCCTATTGTTGTTCTCACCCACAAGACAAGCGGGAACCGGACTGATACAGAAAACACATTCAGGAACATGGGCGTTGATAGGATCTTTTCATTTGAAAATTACACTGAAAACGATACTCACAAATTGAGAGGAAGGCACGAGGAGGTCCTAAAGTTCTTATATGAAGTTATTAAAGATGTTCAATTTCGTGCTGGAGAACCACGGGATCCTGTGAGGGAGATGAATGACAGGAGGAAATTTGTACTGAACTTTGTACTTGAAAGGGAATTAAATATCCAAAGAGTAAATATAGAAAAGGAGAACACAATGGAGGAAGCTTTGCTGGAGAGGGAGCTAGGAGCACAACGTCAGGCATTAGATGCATAGGCAAAGAGGGAACAACAATTGCATAAAGCAGAATTACAGAGGCAAAGGCAAGAGTTTAATAGAAGTAGAGAAATTAACCAAGAGAGAATTCAGCAGGAAGCGAATAATTCTGAAAGGCATTATATGAAAGCAAAGAAACGATGTGTGCTACTTTAGAGAAAATAATTACCATTACGATATGGGCTTAATAAGTCAGTAATTGTGTTTTCACAATAGAAGTTCTGGAAGAAAATCTCAAAAAGATTCTAATTAAAGATTTCACAAAATATCCTCACCGATCTCATGCAATGTGTAATTATATTATAAAAGCACCAGAGCAATCACATCAATCCCCCCACTGGGACTGACTCTGATATGGGGGGTAATAAAAAAAAGTACCAGTAACTTTGCACCTGGGTAAAACCATGCTGCACTGCAGGGGGGGGGGCAGATGTACAATGTGTAGAGAGATTAGATTTGGGAGTGGTGGGTCCAAACTGTAATCTAAATTGCAGTGTATGGATAATGCTATACAGCATTTGTGGGCTACAGTACAGTACATAGAGGAACAGCCTGTATTTACCCTGCATGCAGACATAATAAATATTCCATAGACAAAAAAACTTACGGTTTCATATGGCCCATTAAGACTGCTTAAACATGATCTGAAAATTCAAAAAACCTATTGATTTTCTGCCACTCAAACTTCAAAAAGTAATGAAATGACAATAATTAAGGCTGACGCTTTAATGGACGTGTTCCTTGCGCAATACAGATATGGTATGCCATCACACCCTGTGGTTAATGGCAGATTCAGCACTCTCACAGAATTAGATTGTTGTCACTCACAAAATGGTGGAGCTGCTAATTCACAGAATTGTGTGCTCATTGAAATACACACATGCAGACTATGCAACTGAGGTCTGAGCAGTATTGTGACTCCCACATCCCACTCAGTGCCCACAATCTTCCCATTTGATCTCCAAAATAATCTCACTGGCTCCAACATCCTTCTCACTGCATACATTTATCTCATTTAGAAAACACGTTCAGCTCCCTTATTTTTATAACTATCATACTCTGTCTATGCATGTACACTATCTTCCCTTATATACCTCCATGCTGCTATATATTCCCCAATCCCTACTGCTGTGTGGTCTCCAAACTGTGATAGTCTGTGTTCCCTCATCCGCACCAATGTTTTTCCCCAGCCGCACCACCTTGCATCCGTGCCTTCTCCACAGCCATTTCTCTTATCTGTGGCACTCTTTCTTCCTCCATCTGCACTACTCTGGTCCCCCAACCGTGCATCTGTCTCCCTCCCCATCCACACCAGTCTGTCTTCCCCAATCCCTACTGCTGTGTGGTCTCCAAACTATGGTAGTCTGTGTTCTCTCATCTGCACCACTCTGTTTTTCTCCATGTGCACCACCCTGCATTAATTCCATTCTGTTTCCTTCTGCACCACTGCCTTCCCCTAAGCCACGCCGCTGTCTTCCTTTCCTCTGTGGAACTCTTTCTTCCTCCATCTGCAGCACTCTGTCCCATCCAACTGTGCAACTCTGTCTCCTCCCCCCACCCACACTGCTCTGTCTTCCTACCCATCCACACTTTTCTGTCTTCCCCAATCCCTACTGTTGTATGTTCCCTTATCCGCACCAATCTGTAGTTTACCCATCTGCACTGCTCTGTCTTCCCATGTCCATGCCACTCTCTTCCCCATCCATGTCACTGCCCACCCAAATTGTGCTATTCTGTTTCCCTCCATCCGCACCACTGTTTACCACCCATCTGCATTACTTTGGCTACCCCCTCCCTCTGTACTGCTTAACCTTCCCTCCTCTACACGTCTTTATGTCACACTTACCCACGCTGCTGGGTCTCCTTCCCCCATCCACACCACTTTTATCCCATCTGCACAGCTCTATTTTCTGCTCAGACCTCAGTTGCATAGACTGCATGTGTGTATTCCAATGAGCACACAATTTTGTGAATTGGCAGCTCCACCATTTTGTGAGTGACAGCAATCTCTTTCTGTGAGAGTGCTGAATCTGCAGTTAACCACAGGGTGTGATGGTATACCATATCTATATTGCGCAAGGAACACGTCCATTAAGGCATCAGCCTTAATGATTGTAATTTCATTACTTTTTGAAGTTTGAGTGGCAGAAAATCAATAGGTTGTGTGAATTTTCAGATCATGTCTAAGCAGCCTTAATGGGACATATTAAACTGTAAGGATTTTTTTCTATGGCATTTCATAGCTTTTTTAAAATGTATTAACTATCAGGGTTTGGATGAGCAAACCAGACACCTGCAGGGGAGAAGGGCAACAAAATGGTACTCTAATGCACAGGTGTAAGAGGGGACAGCACACACGAGGTTGGTTTGGGAGGTGCAGAGTGTGAGATGGCTGTAGGTCTGTGGGGTAGCAGCAGCAGCAGTGGTGGTGCAGAGCAGTGGCAGTGGTGCAGTGCAAAGTGGGCATCAGTGGGAGACAGAGGGCTCACTGGTAGTGCGTATACACCTGAGAAAATCAAATAAATAAGTCACAGATGGACAAATGCAGCAGTGAGATCTACGTATCTATGTTGAAAGTTGAATGTGTAAAAAAAAAAGAAAAGTGTAGCCTCCCACAGGACAACCAGCCACAGGCTATGGAGCCCCAGTTCTGGTTGTGCTAAATATAGGGGACAAACGATGTAGGAGTCTCCTGTATTAAGCAGAACCAGCAACAGGCTTTTGAGAACCTGTCCTGGTTGCCAAAATACGGGGGACAAATGACCCTGCCTGCTGGTACTTGTGGTTCTCCAAGTACCAGCATGCAGGGGATACCTGCTGGGACCTGTAGTACTATTAAAAAAGACAATATTTATATTTTCTTATGCACCACACTATACATAATCAACCCGGCACCCACCGCCCAGGGGTGCCGGGGATAGCCCCGGGCTATCAGCCTGGGCCTGGGGTGCCCTGAGGGGGGGAACCCTTTATTGGTGGGGTCCCCAACTCCCCAGGGATCCCCAGTCTGGGCTGACTAGTGGTCAGGGGTGATGCTGTGGCTGGGGGACCCGGTGAAAGAGCTCCCCTGGCTGTGGCATCACCCCCCCCCCCTAGACGGAGTCTGGTGATGGTTCTGGGAAATACAGGGGGAGCCCTATGCATTTTTCCCCCTGTATTTCCAGAACCAGGGCCAGCTCAGAGCCCTGTGCTGGTTGCGCTAAATACGGGGGACCCCTATGTTTGGGGACAAATGATGTAGGGGTCCCCCGTATTTAGTGCAACCAGCAAAGGGCTCTGAGCTGGTCCTCGTTCTGGAAATACAGGAGGAAAAAAGGCATAGGGCTCCCCCTGTACTTCTCAAACCAGCATCGGACTATTTCTAACGGGGTGCTGATGCCATAGCCAGGGGAGCACTTTCACCGCCCCCTCAGCCACAGCATCAACCCTGACCACTAGTCAGTCCAGGCCAGGGATAACTGAGGAGCTGGGGACCCCTCCAATAAAGGGTTCCCCCTCCTCAGGGCACCCCAGGCCCAGGCTGACAGCCCGAGGCTATCCCCAGCACCCCTGGGCGGTGGGTGCTGGGTTGATTGTGTTGTGTGGTGCATTTTAAAGAATATTTTCTTTTGCAGGTGAACTATAGGTCCAAGCACATCTCCCTGCATGCTGGTACTTGGAAAACCACAAGTACCAGCATGCTGGGCATTAGGGCCCACTGCCACCTGTAAAAAAATATTGTAATATTTTAGTTTACAGGTCTTCACCTTGGGGACAGCGGCATTTAAGCTCTTCTGCATGGCCACCACCACCCCAGGACTAGGGCATCTACGCACCTGCCAGGGCTTCGGTGCTTTCAAATGGTGGGCGCGAACCCGCCAGGGCTTCCAGCTACTTCACCTGGCAGATACCAACCCACCAGGGCTTCGGTGTATTCGCCTGGCAGGCACTAACCCGCCAGGGCTTCGATGACTTCACCTAGTTGGCGGCAGCCTGTGATAGCTCTTTTTTGTGGCTGCCTCTTACTAGGGCTTCTGGTGTCTTCACCTGGCTGGTGCAAACCCGCCAGGGCTTTGGCGTCTTCATCTGGCAGGCACCAACCCGCCAGGACTTCCACATCTTCACCTAGTGGGTGGCAGCCTGTGTCAGCTCTTTTTCATGGCTGCCACCCACAAGGACTTCCGGCATCTTCGCTTAGCAGGCGCCAACCCACCAGGGCTTCGGTGTTTTTGCATGGTGGGCGCCAACCCATCAGGGCTTTGGCCTCTTCACCTAGTGGGTGGCAGCTTGTGTCAGCTCTTTTACATGGCCGCCACTCACTACGACTTCCGTTGTCTTTTGGTGGGCGCCGCTGCCGTATTCGGCATAATGACTGGTGGAGTCTGAATCCTCTTGGGTCCATTCCTGCTGCGAATGCCCTAACTGCCGCCGGACCCTCCGCTGCCGCCGGACCCTCTGCCGCCAACACCCGCGCCCCCACCGACACCCACGTTCCCCTCCGACAACCACGACCCGCAGCCGCTGAGGTCCCCACCGCCGCATCCGTGTCCCCTCCACTGCTTTGCACACTACCGCCCACAAATGACGGCCATCTTGCTGCACCCAAGTGAAGCCACTATGTCTACACCTGCTGGAAGCTCCTACTGTGGCTGTGCAACAAGTTGAAAAGTCCTATCTTTATAATGGTGCATTCTTGAAGTAATAGTTTAAAAACTGTGACTTTCTAATTTACCTGAACCCCAAAAGCACATACCCTGGCACATTAGCTACCTAATAAAACAAACTCCAAATCTAAATTCGCCCCCTACCCTGAGTTTTGCCTTCCCAAAAATCCCCCATAGACTACTGCAGAAACGGATTCCTAATTGACAATGTCAGAAAAAAGTGACAGTTGGAGTTTTAGATTGCACCCAAATCCTCATTTTTTATGTTTTTGCCCTGAAATTTGGCATGCAGCACCATGCAATAGTTCTATCCGGTCATCCCAACTTTCAGATCCGTACCTCCTATAGCTTTTGAGGTGTAGCCCCTTGAACACCCTTGCCCCCCTTCAGAATTCTCTATGGCGAAATCCGTTTTTTTAGATGCAGCCTTAATATAAGGGCATGACTGTGCCAATGTATATTCACCACTGTGCCCTTATATTATATATACACACCACTGTGCCTATGTATATACACAACTGTGCCTATGTATATACACCACTGTGCCTAGCCTATGTATATACACCACTGTGCCTATATATATACACCACTGTGCCTATATATATACACCACTGTGCCTATATATATACACCACTGTGCCTATGTATATACACCAATGTGCCTATGTATATACACCACTGTGCCTATTTATATACACCACTGTGCCTATGTATATACACCACTGTGCCTATGTATATATACACCACTGTGCCTATGTATATACACCACTGTGCCTATGTCTATACACCACTGTGCCTATGTATATACACCACTGTGCCTATGTATACACACCACTGTGCCTATGTATATACACCACTGTGCCTATTTATATACACCACTGTGCCTATGTATATACACCACTGTGCCTATGTATATATACACCACTGTGCCTATGTATATACACCACTGTGCCTATGTATATACACCACTGTGCCTATGTAAATACACCACTGTGCCTATTTATATACACCACTGTGCCTATGTATATACACCACTGTGCCTATGTATATACACCACTGTGCCTATGTATATACACCACTGTACCTATGTATATACACCACTGTACCTATGTATATACACCACTGTGCCTATGTATATACACCACTGTGCCTATGTATATACACCACTGTGCCTATGTATACACACCACTGTACCTATGTATACACACCACGGTGCCTATGTATATACACCACTGTGCCTATGTATATACACCACTGTGCCTATGTATATACACCACTGTGCCTATGTATATATACCACTGTGCCTATGTATATATACACCACTGTGCCTATGTATATACACCACTGTGCCTATATATATACACCACTGTGCCTATGTATATACACCACTGTGCCCTTATATTATATATACACCACTGTGCCTATGTATATACACCACTGTGCCTATGTATATACACCACTGTGCCTATGTATATACACCAATGTGCCTATGTATATACACCACTGTGCCTATGTATATACACCACTGTGCCTATGTATATACACCACTGTGCCCTTATAATATGTGCACCTCTAGCTTTGCAGCATGGTTTCTACAGGTGCAAAGTAATTTGCTTTCATTGGTTTACTCCCAACTCAGAATCAGCCCCACATATATTGTGTAATCCATTTTCACATCAGCATGTTATCTCCAGCAGGGCCAGCTCCAAGTGGAGTAGTGCCATGTTTGAATATTGTTTATTGCCCCTTGTCTCCAAGCATGTGGCCTAATTTCCATAGACCATGCCCGTATATGACACCATTTAGGGAGCATGCCCATATGCACGCTTCCTGTTTTATGTCATGCTAGGGGTGAGCCCAGCAATTTGTCAACAGCTGGGCTGTCCCCCTTCAATCTCCGCATGTGTCCAAAATATGGGACTGTACCACAGAAATTGGGACAGTTCGGGTGGACTGCACCCTCTATGGTGGTGGTGCCCCTGTTCAACTGCACTAGTCGAATGTCCCAAGAACCGGCCCTTATCTCCAGTGTATGTAATATTCCCCTAATAGACAGCATCATACTATTATTATAATCATACACTTATGGGCAGATTCTGCTGAACATGAGCTGCAGTTGGCAGCATGCACTGTGCATTTTTCCATGTTTTATGGAAATCTTATTCTGCTCAAATTCTCATTCTCATTTTGCTCACACCTGCACTGCACCTGGGAATCCTGGCTTCCACCACGCTGTGGTGCCTCCACCTTCTCCTCACCAAGGTACCGTCTTCCTAGTGCTAAGTGGCTCCACCCCAAGACTCCTTATGGATGTATATCTTTGCCCCACAACCTAAAAACAATCTGATGCCCCCGATTGTCAACATTCAGTATAAATTACCTTTTGATGTCCTGAATTATCTATAAACATAGCTACTGTACATGTAAATGGATACTGCAATTTCATAGATGTAATATACTGTATTTCATTTTCTAAAGTAACATGGCTGTTTTGAAACCTGCTGAATGTGGTTACATTTGTATTGGCTGGGCATACTCAGTAAAACTAGTTACCATATGTGGTAAAAAACTAAATCACAGGTTCTCAAAATTGGTTCTCAAGACCCCAAACAGTGTATGTGTTCCAGGTCTCCTTATAGAATCGCAAGTGAAATAATTATCTCCACCTGTGGAACTCTTAAAATGTGTTATGAGTAATGAATGCACCTGCTGGGTGACATGGAAAACATGACCTTTGTGTGGTCCTGAGGAAAGAGTTTGAGAACCTCTGAACTAAATCACCTATTATTAACCAAAATATTCAATGAACCCCAACTCATGGCCCACATGCACAGTACAATTGCATACTCTGAACCTGGAGGAAAGTGATAAAAATAACTAATAAAATCAGGGGCAGATACAGCAATTAGAAGAATAGGGCAATTCTAGCTGGGCCAGACCCACTCTCTCACCGTGGCAGTGCCAGATTAATAATGAGATAACAGTGGCACATGCCCAATCCCCCTCTCTCACAGTGCTACCTGCCACTGATTGGGTCAGCAGCCGCTGTCATACAGTGATAGTGACAACAATGTGGCATCATTTAGTGCACTGCTATCTGAACTTTGCCTGCTGTAAATTTTTGCAGCAGTGGCGATCAGCCTGCTTTGGCTTACTGCACCACACTCTAGGGGAGGAGGGGTGCTGACAGATAGACATGCAAACCTGCACTCTGATACTGACTGTGCTGTGACTGAGAGGGAAGTAGGGTGATGGAGGAGAGGATGGTACCAGAGTATAGGGAAGGAGTAGGGTAGAGTAGGAGTAGGGTAATGGAGGAGAGGATTTGGCTGGGGTGTGAGAGTACTAGAATTATGGAGGAGATTATGGGGTTGATGTGTGAGGGAAGGATGATGATTTAGGATAGGATGTGGCCAAGGTGTAAGTGAAGGAGTAACATTGAGGAGAGTATGTGTATGGGGTGTGAGGCAAGGACAGAAATGGAGGAGAGAATGTAGCTGGAATGGGAGAGGAAGAAATGGAGAAGAGTATGGGGCCAGAGTATAAGGAAAAGGAGGATGGTGCAGGTGAGTATGTGATGTATGTGAGGGAAGGAAGATGATGGAGGTGAGTATGTGATGTATGTGAGGGAAGGAAGATGATGGAGGTGAGTATGTGACATACAGATGTGTCCACATACACCTTTGTGAAAATTGAGCCATGGCCTGCCATTCATGGAATCAGATAAAAAGCCCTGCCAAGATATACATGTCGGGATATGTGTAAAGGGGCTGAAATATAGTGTAGTACCAGTTTTCAGACAGTAAGTGGCATTTTTAGAAAAGTATACTGTGGCTGCCTAAGTAGAAAGCTGGAGCGGAAGATCTTATTCAGTAAGCTGCCTCTCATTGCAGTGCCAGACAGGCTTACAAAATTCCCTGCATACTTTGGCTATATATACAGTAAAAAGTCCTACAGGATAGAAAATAGCACTTGGAAATATAGCACCATATTTCATATGCTGAAAAAAAACCTGTTGCTATATTTCTAGCTGTATCTAGAACAGAAGCTGTAAGTTTCAGATCAGTTTCACTATGTAAGAGGTAAAAGACTTCAGTATTTCCCTGTAGGTGTTATAGCATAGTGGTAAGGTGACTGCACATTACACCAGGAAATTAGAGTTTGAACCTCAGTGTAAACCTATTTTTTTCTCCAAGAATAATTTTCATGATTTAATATATATACAGTATAATTCAAAAACTGACCATGATTAATTTACTATATGTTTATATCCTTCTCCAGGTAAACTCTTTGCTTTTCTCAACACAGAGGGGATGTGGGAAAAATTAATTTTGTATAGGCTGCACATTTTCCACAGATAGACAACAAATCACATTTTCATTAGCCTTCCCCCTGTTTTTTGTTACTACTCATTAATGTTGCCCCTTGTGTATTGGGACACTTTTGTACATTAACACAGAAGCATGGATGGGATCAGTGAGACCCCTCTGTATTTCAATGACACAGATGCATGCATGGACCAGGATCAGAGAGACCCATCTGTATTGCAGTGGTCAAAAAAAAAACCTGTGAAAACAAATAAATAAAAAATGGCATGCCCCCTCCACAAAAGAGCCCTGGTATTTTAGTGACCCAGTGCTGGTTTTGATTAAATACAGGGGACAAATGACATAGGGGTTCCCTGTACTTAAGCACAACAAGCACTGGTGTAGTCAGAACCAGCCCTGGTTGCAAAAATATGGGGGACAAATGACATAGGGGCAGTGTGCAACTAGCAATGGGCAGTGATCTGGTTCTGGAAATACAGGGGGAAAAATGAGAAGGGTCCCCCTGTATTATTCAGAACCAGCAACAGACTTTTTCTAGCGAGGGGGCTAATGCCACAGCCAGGGAAGCCCTTTCACTGGGCCCCCCTGTCAAAGCATTAACCCTGATCACTAATCAGTCTAGGCCAGGGATCCCTGGGGAGCTACGGAGCCCCTAATCAGGGCCAACTCTTAGGGTGTTCGACCAGTGTGGTTGAACAGGGGCACCGACCCATAGAGGACCCCTGCCAATATCCTGCTTTCAGCAGGACAGCACTTCCTGCTGTTCCACCTATGGGTCGAAGTATCCCCTGGGAGGTTGGGCACCCCCACCACTGCAGCTGTGTGGTGGTGCCAGATCCCAGAGTAGCTAAATGGATGCTGCGTGCATGCAGGCAGCATCAATTCAGTGCCAGGAGAGGGCTGGGGGAAGCCCAGCTAGTGAAGAAGTGCTGGGCTCACCCCCAGCCTGACATTACAAGGGTGCATTTTACCTATTTAGCACAAGGCATGGCTACCCCTTGAGCCGACCCTGCCCCAATAAAGGGGTCTCCCTATCCAGGGGTGGGTTGATAGTGTAGTTTAGCGCATTTCAAATAGTTACAAATATTTTTTTTTGCTATGAAACTGCAGGTCCCAGTAAGCCTCACCCGCATGCTGGAACATTACTGGTTTGCTGGTACCCGTAGTTCTACAGCAAAAGCAATATTAAAAAATCACAGAACACACACACTGTAGACAGTAACATTTTATTAAACATACATGCACTCACACATGTATACTGGTTCTGACTTCTGGTTCTGAATGTGTCAGGAGGGCTGCTTATAGTATGTTGCCTAAGAAGTACCAGGTCTTTACAGATCTAATAAAGGAGTTTTGCAGTCCTCTGAGTGCTGCTGATTTTTTTGAACTGCTGGAAAGTATCTACTGCAAGCCTCTATAAAATAAACATTAAATAATGATTTCAGAATTTATTAGTGTATTATATGTTTAAGTACCTACAGGTACAGTAGTTTACTTTAAAAAATAGAAACATCGGTTAACATTGATATTCCAGAACCAATGTTTAGGTCTAAACAATCTTTGTAGTCAATGTTAAAAACATTGGCACTTCAGTTCCAATGTTTTCTTTTGATATTCTAAGTCTTGTGCACACACTACAAGCAGCTATCCTCCCCATCCCCATAATTGGCTCTGTGTGCTCCCCTTCAACCCCAAAAAGCAATGTGATAGCAGCAGCTCTCCTCCTCCCTCTGATCATAGCTGCGGTTGCTCTGTGTGCCTCCTCCCCTACCCAAAACACAGCAACAGCCTTTCTACACACACTCCACTTCCCCGAACTCCACCACCAACCCTTGGTCTTACCTTGCTCACAAGTATATTTTCCTGCTAGCTGAACATCTAGTTCCAGCTAGAAATATAGCAATAGTTAATTTTCAGCATATGCAATATAGAGCCATATTTCCAAGCACTATTTTCTATGTCATTTATCTAAAATGTGATTTTATGGCTCCAGTATATTGGATCTGAATCTGGTTTTGGAATTTTTTTCTTGGTGTTTTGTTTTTCTGTTTTGGAACAGTATTTTTTCTTAATATATCATAAAAAGAGCTTAAATCACAAAAATGTGCCTGTTTTTCTTCCTACAGTATTATTAACCCCAATAACATTTATTTACAGTAATTTCCAATCAATTTTGACCACCTCACAATATTATTTTTTTTAATCTAGTTAAGGCCAAAAGGTTGTATCCAGCTAGCTGGCTGACTAAGCTAAGTGACACAGTGGGCGGCATTAACATGTGGCAGTTCAGCATCCAAGTTCCAAAATGGATACAGTGTGTTATACAGTGTGGGTTGGATACACCAATAGTGCACTTACTGTGACAGCAGTGTCGGCAGAGCAGGGTTGCTGACAGTGTCCTCAGTACATGGAATGGCAGTGCTATGGTGCTGGCAGTGTCCTCAGTGCAGGGTACAGGTGGTGTCAGCAGAGCAGGGTGCCAGCGGTGTCTTCATTGCAGGTTTGATGTCTGTGTTGGTAGTGCAGGGGTTGCTGATGGTGTCCTCAGTACATGGGATGGCAGTGCTGCAGTGCTGGCAGTGTCCTCAGTGAAGGGCATCTGCGATGTCGGCAGCACCAGTGGTGTCTTCAGTGCAGGTTTGCTGGCTGTGGCAGCAGTGCGGGGGTTGCTGATGGTGTCCTCAGTACATGGAATCGCAGTTCTGTGGTGCTGGCAGTGTCCTCAGTGAAGAGTAGCGGCAGTGTCGGCAGAGCGGGGGTGCCAGTGGTGTATTTAGTGCAGGTTTGCTGGCTGTGTCAGGAGTGCGGGGGTTGCTAATGATGTCCTCATCATTTTATCACCATCATCAGTGTCCCAATCATTTTAAAACACTACACTATGGGCCTCATTTATTAACGAGTTTTATCAACAAAATGAGTGATACATTTCACTGTGTTTGATAAATGGTGCTCCAGCCAATCAGTTCCCAACTGTCAACTGTTAGAAAAGTGACAGTTGGGAGCTGATTGGCTTGAGCAACATTTTTCATACACAGTGACATTTATCACTCGATTTGGTGATAAAACTTTTTAATACATGGGTGCCTTTGATTGCTTCCTTGTGTTCTCATCATTTTGAGGTAAATAAAGGACACAAAGGGCCTGGATGGAATTGCAGAACCGCACATAAGTGCACACAAGCGACTGTGCAATTATGTCCATTTAAAATGCAAATACAGAAGGAGGTGTCGCACACACAGACATACACGCTCACCTACTTGCTGCATTTGCGTGATTTCAGCTCTGTGACTGAGGCCACAGCCTGGTGTCACCATCAGAACAATTGCGACTGATGGTTGCCGATGTTCCTTAGGCCAGGCTACGGGAGCTAAAAATTCCCACAGCCTGGCCGGGTCCAGGCAGCTTGCGAGGCCAGAAAGTCTGCGTGCACCCATACAGACTCTGCCCTCGCCCCTCCTGGAAAATGGGGACAACACGCCCCTGTTTCCAAGAACGCTGCCAGGGAACATCCCTGCTCCACCTCTAAAACACTGCAACCTGTCAATCAGACTGTGGCCGGGAGACACTGCAAGCGGACTCGCAGTCAGAGGCTGCACATGCTCAGTACACCTCCTGCACATGTGCAGTCCTCCAACCATCAGATTAGTGTACATCTCTGAATCAGGCCCAAAGAGCTCCATTCCGAGGGAGTGATATATGTGGGACTATACCTACTCTAAGCCAACATAAAAAAAGTATGATTTCAGAAGTTTATTAGTGTATTATATGTTTAAGTACCTACAGATACAGTAGTTTACTTTAGAAAATAGAAACATTGGTTAACATCAGTTAACATCGATGTTTCAGAACCAATGTTTAGGTCTAAACATTGTTTTGTGATTAATGGTAAAAACATTGGTACAGTATTTTCAATGTCCTATTCTTAGTGCTCACTCTCTAAGCAGTTCTCCCCATTCTCCCATCCTTGATAACAGCATCACTGGCTCTGTATGACCCCCTCCTCCACCCACAGCAGTGTAACAACAGCAGCTCACCTCCTCCTCCTCCTTTCCCCTCCATGAACACAGCAGTGGTAGCTCTGTTTGCCCCCCTCACCCAGGGAAAAATTAAGGTCCGTGGGGGCCCCTGGGCAACAAACGTGTGGGGGCCGCTATCAATAAAATGTATATATATAAATATATTTATATACAAATATTAGGGGTGTGCACCGGCCACTTTTCGTGTTTTGTATTTTGGTTTTGGATCTGGATCTTTCTTCGTGTTTTGGATCTGGATTGGTTTTGCCAAAACCACCCTTCCGTGTTTTGGGTTCATGGTTTTGTGTTTTGGATCTGTATTTTTTTGAAAAAAAGCATAAAAACAGCTAAAATCACAGAATTTGTTGGTTTTTCTGCTCCTATGCTATTTTTAACCTCAATAACATTAATTTCCACTCATTTCCAGTCTATTCTGAACACCTCACACCTCACAATATTGTTTTTAGTCCAAAAGGTTGCACCGAGGTAGCTGGATGACTATGCTAAGTGACACAAGTGTGCGTCACAAACACGTGGCCCATCTAGGAGTGACACTGCAGTGGCAGACAGGATTGCAGTTTGAAAAACTAGGCCCCAAACAGTACATAATGCAAAGAAAAAAAAGAGGTGCAAGATGGAATTGTCAATGGGCCCTCCCAAACAGGACATGAACACTTTAACAAACCAATCATTTCAGCACCAGGGTCTGCCACACGACTGTGGCTGAAATGATTGGTTCGTTTGGGCCCCCACAAAACAAACTGGCAATTAATCTGTCCCTGCACAAACTGGCTCTACGAAGATGTCGTCCTCATCCTCCTCATCCACCGATTCTTCACCCTCTTTAGTGTTGTGTACATCCTCATCCTCACAGAGTATTAATTTGTCCCCGCTGGAATCCACCACCACAGGTCCCTCTGTAAGTTCTGGAGGCTGGTCTCCCTGGAAGAGTTGATCATTAATTTTTATGAACATCATCTTCTCCAAATTTTGTGGAAGCAACCTCCTACGCCTTTCTCTGACAAGGTTCCCGGTTGCACTAAACACTCTTTTGGAGTACACACTGGAGGGGGGGCAACTCAGGTAAAATAGAGCCAGTTTGTACGGGAGCCTCCAAATTGCCTTTTTTTCCTGCCAGTACAGGTATGGACTGTCTGACATCCCTACTTGGATGCCGTCACCAATGTAATCCTCCACCATTCTGTCAGTGGTGACAGTATCATATGCAGTGACAGTAGACATGTCAGAAATTGTTGGCACGTCCTTCAGTCCGTCGACACGGGCGCACGCTTGGCGCTGTTACTTTGTTGATACACGTGTGGCTACAGCGCACACAAGTCACAAACAGAAAAAAAAATGTTTTTTATTTTTTGGAGCACTTATTGGACACAGGCGCATGCTTGGCGCTGCTCCTTTGTGAGATGCACGTGCAGCTACTGCGCATACATTTCGCACACAAACACAGAAAAAAAAGAATTGTTTATTTTTTGTGGAGCACACTTTGGGGGTTACACCACCCTTTAACAGACGAGCCAGCTGGCCCTTGATTTATGAAAGGCACACGCTGATGCACGTGCGGCTACTGCGCACTCAATTCACAAAGACAGAAAATATTTTATTATATTTTTTTGCCATCCACTATGGGGTTTTTTTGCACTTGGGGGGGAGCACCCCTGATGGACAGGTCACCCCCTGGACAACACTACAGCACCCCTTTAGGACTACAGCCTTTATGAGACACTGCACAACACAGCCCAGCCAGCCCCTATAGACTTTGGAGTGGACACAGCCCCTATGGACAACTGACTGCACAACAGAGCCCAGCCAGCCCCTATGGACAACAAGCTGCACAACACAGCCCAGCCAGCCCCTATGGACTTTGGAGCAGTGGACACAGCCCCTATGGACAACAGCAGCACAGCACTACACAGCCAGCCCCTATTTACATTGGAGGAGTGGACACAGCCCCTATGGACAACAGCAGCACAGCGCAGCACAGCACAACACAGCACAACACTACACTACACTACACTATACAGTCCAGCCTGCCCTAACTCCCACCCTCCCTCTTCACTGTCCATAGCCAAGTGAGAAAATAGCGCCGACGCGGGTACCTTTTATAGAATCCAAAACTTGCAAGATCCGACAGCGGGATGATGACGTTTTGCCTCGATTTCAGATCCGAGTCAGGCGGGAAAAATAGAGGCAAACTCGGATCGGACTCAGATCGGGGGGGCTCGGGGGGTTCAGAATACAGAAATCCGAACCCGCTCACCCCTAATAAATATATATAAGGGATGAGTGAGAGGGAGAACCGAACCCACCTGAATATCGGGGATCTGGGGCAATCTGAGCCAAGCTCGGATCTCCCTGCCTGCCCTGGATCCCTAACCCAAGGCAAAACCTCGCGATCCCACTCTCGGGGCGCGAGGTTGTGGTGTCATGAGGTTTCGTATTGAGCGGAGTTAACGCTGATTGGCTGAGAGAGCCATCTGTCATGGCTCTCAGTCAATCAGCATTAAGCCCATTTAATATTCACACAGGAAGCATAAAGAGGATGGCGCCCACCATCACCCACTGCCCTACACCGCATGCACCCCTGTTGCCAACACCATTGGCACCCTACTGGCAGCATCCCCCGCTGCTGACACCACTGCTGCCGACACTCCTGCACATACTGAGGACACCGTCAGTGACTGCCAACACTGCAGGCATTCCCACAATGAGGACACCACCAGCACCCCTGCACTGCCAACACTGTCAGCACACATGCACTGAGGACATCACTGGCTCTCCCGCTCTGCTGACCGCCAGAACCCTGCATTGAGAACACCCCTGCATTGTCAACACAGTCAGCAAACCTGCACTGAGGACACCCAGGGCCAGATTAACAATGGGGCGGATGGAGCTCCAGCTCCAGGCCTCCACATAAAAATAGGCCCAACATGACAGTATGATAACCAGGTGCCTAACTTACCCCCGAAACACTGACCATAGTATTTAAATAGTTTTTCAAGTTATCCCCACAAAAAAAAATGATGCAACTTTTCTATTTCTAGATACTTAGAGAGACATTGTCATGGCTCTCAATCAATCAGCATTAAGCCCATTTAATATGCACACAGGAAGCATAAAGAGGATGGCACCCACCATCACCCACTGCCCTACACTGCCTGCACCAGTGTTGCCAACACCATTGGCACTCCACTGGCAGCATCCCACGCTGCTGACACCACTGCTGCCGACACTCCTGCACATACTGAGGACACCATCAGCGACGGCAACACTGCCGACACTGCAGGCATTCCCACAATGAAGACACCACCAGCACCCCTGCACTGCCGACACTGTCAGCACACATGCACTGAGGACAGCGCTGGCTCTCCTGCTCTGCTGACACCGCCAGAACCCTGCATTGAAAACACTCCTGCACTGTCAACACAGTCAGCAAACCTGCACTGAGGACACCCAGGGTCAGATTAACAATGGGGCGGATGGAGCTCCAGCTCCAGGCCTCCACATAAAAATAGGCCCAACATGACAGTATGATTACCAGGTGCCTAACACCCCCAAAATACTGGCCATAGTATTTAAAAAGTTTTTATAGTTACCCTCCCCCCCCAAAAAATGATGCAACTTTTCTATTTCTAGATACTTAGAGAGACATTGTGTTCATAGTATAGGGGGTGTACACACCAAAGTGACTCTGACCCCACCCACACAGCACTGGTTACAGCTCCTCCCCTTCCCATTATAGGCCCTTGAACATTTTCAGCTCCAGGCCCCTGTGGGCCTTAATCCGGCCCTGAGGACACCGCTGGCACCCCCACTCTGCCAACATTGCCGGCACCCTGCAATGAGAACACCCCTACACTGCCAACACAGTCAACAAACCTTCACTGAGGACAATGCTGGCACCCCCACACTGCTGACATCACCAATACCCTTCACTGAGGACACTGCCAGCACCATAAGCACTGCCATTCCATGTACTGAGGACACTGCCAGCAACCCCCACACTGCCGATGCAGCCAGCAAATCTACACTGAGGACAATACTGGCTCACCCGCTCTGCCAACATCACCAGCACCCTGCATTGAGAACACCCCTGCACTGCCAACACAGTCAGCAAACCTGCACTGAGGACACTGCTGGCACCCCTGCACTGCTGACATCGCTGGCACCCTTCACTGAGGACACTGCCAGCACCACAGCATGGCCAATCCAAATACTGAGGACACCATCAGCAACCCCTGCACTGCCGAAACAGCCAGCAAACCTGCACTAAAGACACCACTCTCACTGCCAATATCGCCAGTACCCTTCACTGAGGACACCGCCAGCACTGCCATTGCATGTACTGAAGACACCATCAGCAACCCCTGCACTGCCGACACTGCTGTCACAGTATGCGCACTATTGGTATATCCAACCCACATTGTATAACACACTGTATCCATGTTGGAAATTGGAAGATGAACTGCCACATGTTAGTGTTGCACACTGTGTCACTTAGCTTAGTCACTATATCAGGTTTGGTATTGCACAGACAAAACGAGAAGAAAAAAATCCTTTTGTGGGGCACTCTTGTATTTTGAATTATTGGCAATATGACATTAAGGCAGATGATGGAGGTGAGTATGTGATGTATGTGAGGGAAGGAAGATGATAGAGGTGAGTATGTGACATATATATGAGGGAAGGAAGATGATGGAGGTGAGTATGTGACATATGTGAGATAAGGAAGATGATGGAGGTGAGTATGTGACATATATGAGGGAAGGAAGAAGATGGAGATGAGTATGTGACATAAGTGAGGGATGGAAGATGATAGAGGTGAGTATGTGACATATATGAGGGAAGGAAGATGATGGAGGTGAGTATGTGACATATGTGAGGGAAGGAAGATGATAGAGATGAGTATGTGACATATGTGAGGGAAGGAAGATGATGGAGGTGAGTATGTGACATATGTGAGGGAAGGAAGATGAAAGAGGTGAGTATGTGACATATGTGAGGGAAGGAAGATGATGGACATGAGTATGTGACATATGTGAGGGAAGGAAAATGATAGAGGTGAGTATGTGACATATGTGACGGAAGGAAGATGATGGAGGTGAGTATGTGACATATGTGAGGGAAGGAAGATGATGGAGGTGAGTATGTAAAGTATGTGAGGGAAGGATGATAATGGAGGTAAGTCACATATGTGAGGGAAGGAAGAAGTTGAAAATGAGTATGTGACATATGTGAGTGAAGGAAGATGATGGACGTGAGTATGTGACATATGTGAGGGAAGGAAAATGATAGAGGTGAGTATGTGACATATGTGAGGGAAGGAAGATAATGGAGGTGACTATGTGATGTATGTGAGGGAAGGATGATAATGGAGGTAAGTATGTGACACATGTGAGGGAAGGAAGATGAAAGATGTGAGTATGTGACATATGTGAGGGAAGGAAGATGAAAGAGGTGAGTATGTGATATATGTGAGGGAAGAAGATGATAGAGGTGAGTATGTGATATATATGTGGGAAGGAAAATGATAAAAATGAGTATGTGACATATGTGAGGGAAGGCAGATGATAGAGGTGAGTATGTGACATATGTGAGGAAAGGAAGATGATAGAGGTGAGTATGTGACATATGTGAGGGAAGGAAGATGATTGAGGTGAGTATGTGACATATGTGAGGGAAGGAAGATGATAGAGGTGAGTATGTGACATATGTGAGAGAAGGAATATGATGGAGGTGAATATGTGAAGTATGTGAGAGAAGGAAGATGATGGAGGTGAGTATGTGATGTAGGAGAGGGAATGAAGATGATGGAGGTGAGTATGTGATGTATGTGAGGGAAGGAAGAACATGGAGGTGAGTATGTGACATATGTGAGGGGAGGAAGATGATGGAAATTAGTATGTGACATATGTGAGGGAAGGAAGATGATGAAGGTGAGAATGTGAAAAAAGTCAGTGAATGAAAATGAAGTAGGTGAGAATGTGACATAAGTGAGGGAATGAAGATGATGGAGGTGAGTATGTGACATATGTGAGGGAAGTAAGATGATGGAAATGAACATGTGACCTATGTGAGGGAATGAAGATGATGGAGGTGAGTATGTGACGTATGTGAGGGAAGGAATATGATTGAGGTAAGTTTGTGACATATGTGAGGGAAGGAAGATGATGGAGGTGTGTATGTGACATATGTGAGGGAAGGAAGATGATGGAGGTGTGTATGTGACTTATGTGAGGGAAGGTAGACAATGCAGGTGAGAATGTGATGTATGTGAGGGAAGGAAGATGATGGAAGTGAGGATGTAACGTATGTGAGGGAATGGAGATGATAGATTTGAGTATGTGATGTATATGAGGGAAGGAAGATGATGAAGTTGAGTATATGACATGTGAGGGAAGTTAGATGATGGAAGTAAGTATGCAACATATGTGAGGGAAGGAAGATGATGGAGTTGAGTATGTGACATATGTGAGGGAAAGAAGATGATGGAAATGAGTATGTGACATATGTGAGGGAAGGAAGATAATGGAGGTGAGTATGTGATGTATGTGAGGGAAGAAAGATGATGGATGTGAGTATGTGATGTATGAGAGGGAAGGAAGATGATGAAGGTAAGTATGTGACATATGTGGGGAAGGAAGATGATGGAATTGAGTATGTGACATATGTGAGGTAAGGAAGATGATGGAGATGAGGTTGTGACATATGTGTGGGAAGGAAGTTGATGGAGGTGTGAATGTGACATATGTGAGGGAAGGAAGATGATGGAGCTATGTATGTGACATTTGTGAGGGAAGGAAAATGATGGAGATGAGTATGTGACATATGTTAGGGAAGGAAGATGATGGAGATGAGTATTTGACGTATGTGAGGGAAGGAATATGATGTTGCTGAGTATGTGACATATGAGATGGAGAGAAGATGATAGAGGTAAGTCTAAGACTGGTATGTGAGGGAAGGAGAATGATGGAGGTGAGTATGTGACTGATATGTGAAATAAGAAGGATAAAAGATGGGACTATTTGACTGTTATGTGATGGAAGTAGATTGATGGAGGTGAGTGTGTGACTGGTATGTGAGGGAAGGAGAATGATGAAAGTGAGTATGTGACAGGTATGTGAGGGAAGAAGTTGATGGAGGTGAGTGTGTGACTGGTATTTGAGGGATGGAAGATGATGGAGGTGAGTATGTGACATATGTGGGGGAAGGAAGATGATGGAGGTGAGTTTGTGACACATGTGAAGGAAGTAAGATGATGGAGTTGAGTATGTGATATATGTGATGGTAGGAAATGACTGAGGTAAGTATGTGACATATGTGACTGAAGGAAGATGATGTAGGTGAGTATGTGACATATTTGAGGGAAGGAAGATGAAGGAGGTGAGTATGTGACATATGTGAGGAAAGGAGATGATGGAGGTGAGTATGTGATGTACGTGAGGGAAGGAAACTGATGGAGATGAGTATGTGACATATGCGAGGAAAGGAAGATGATGGAGGTGAGAATGTGACATATGTATGGGAAGGAAGATGATAGAGGTGAGTATGTGATGTATGTGAGGGAAGGAAGATGATAGAGGTGAGTATGTGATGTAGGTGAGGGAATGAAGATGATGGAAATTAATATGTGATATATGTGAGGGATGGAAGATGATGGAGGTGAGTATGTGACATATGTGAGGGAAGGAAGATGATGAAGGTGAGTATGTGACAAAAGTGTGTGAAGGAAAATGAAGCAGGTGAGAATGTGACATAAGTGAGGGAATGAAGATGATGGAGATGAGTATGTGACATATGTGAGGGAAGGAAGATAATGGAGGTGAGTATGTGAGGGAAGAAATATGATTGAGGTAAGTATGTGACATATGTGAGGGAAGGTAGATGATGGAGGTGTGTATGTGACTTATGTGAGGGAAGGTAGATAATGCAGGTGAGTATGTAATGAATATGAGGGAAGGAAGATGATGAAGTTGATTATATGACATGTGAGGGAAGGTAGATGATGGAAGTAAGCATGCAACATATGTTAGGGAAGGAAGATGATGTAGGTGAGTATGTGACATATGTGAGGGAAGGAAGATGATGGAAATGAGTATGTGACATATGTGAGGGAAGGAAGATGATGGAAATGAGTATGTGACATATTTGAGGGAAGGAAGATAATGGAGGTGAGTATGTGATGTATGTGAGGGAAGGAAGATGATGGATGTGAGTATGTGTTGTATGTGAGGGAAGGATGATGATGAAGGTAAGTATGTGATGTACGTGAGGGAAGGAAATTGATGGAGATGAGTATGTGACATATGTGAGGAAAGGAAGATGATGTAGGTGCTTATGTGACATATGTGAGGGAAGGAAGATGATGGAGGTGAGTATGTGACATATGTGAGGTAGGGAAGATGATGGAGATGAGGTTGTGACATATGTGAGGGAAGGAAGATGATATTGGTGAGTATTTGACATATGTGAGGAAAAGAAGATGATGGAGTTGAGTATGTGATATTTGTGAGGGTAGGAAGATGACTGAGGTAAGTATGTGACATATGTGACTGAAGGAAGATGATGTAGGTGAGTATGTGACATATTTGAGTGAAGGAAGATGAAGGAGGTGAGTATGTGACATATGTGAGGAAAGAAGATGATGGAGGTGAGTATGTGATGTATGTGAGGGAAGGAAGATGATGAATGAAAGTATGTGATGTACGTGAGGGAAGGAAAATGATGGAGATGAGAATGTGACATAAGTGAGGAAAGGAAGATGATGGAGGTGAGTATGTGACATATGTGAGGGAAGGAAGATGATGGAGGTGAGTATGTGACATATGTGAGGTAGGGAAGATAATGGAGATGTGGTTGTGAGATATGTGAGGGAAGAAAGATGATGGAGGTGAGAATGCGACATATGTGAGGCAAGGAAGATGATGGAGGTGAGTATGTGACATATGTGAGGGAAGGAAGATGATGGAGGTAAGTATGTGACATACGTGAGGGAAGGAAGATGATAGAGGTGAGTATGTGACATACGTGAGGGAAGGAAGATGATGGAGTTGAGTATATGACATATTTGAGTTAAGGAAGATGATGGAGATGAGTATGTGATATATGTGAGGGAAGGAAGATGATGGAAATGAGTATGTGACAGATGTGAGGGAAGGAAGATAATGGAGGTGAGTATGTGATGTATGTGAGGGAAGGATGATAATGGATGTGACTATGTGACATATGTGATGGAAGAAGGATGATAAAGTTGAGTATGTGACTTGCATGTAAGGGAAGGATGATTATGGACGTGAGTATGTGACTGGTATGTGAGATAAGGAGGATAATAGAGGTGAGTATGTGACTGTTATGTGAGGGAAGGAGAATGAAGGATGTGAGTGTGTGACTGGCATGTGAGGGCAGGAGCATGATGGAGGTGAGTATGTGACTGGTATGTGAGGGAAGGAGAATGATGGAGGTGAGTTTGTGTCTCGTATGTGAGGGAAGGAAGTTGATGGAGGTGAGTGTGTGACTGGTATTTGAGGGAAGGATGATGATGGAGGTGAGTATGTGACATATGTTGGGGAAGGAAGATGATGTAGGTGAGTATGTGACATATAAGAGGGAAGAAAGATGATGGAGGTGACTATGTGACACACGTGAAGGTAGGAAGATGATGGAGTTGAGTATGTGATATATGTGAGGGAAGGAAGATGACTGAGGTAAGTATGTGACCTATGTGACTGAAGGAAGTCGATGTAGGTGAGTATGTGACATATGTGAGGGAAGGAAGATGATGATTGTAAGTATGTGATGTACGTGAGGAAAGTAAGATGATGGAGGTGAGTATGTGACATATGTGAGGGAAGGAAGATGATGGTGATGAGGTTCTGACGTATGTGAGGGAAGTAAGATGATGGAGGTGAGTATGTGACATATGTGAGGGAAGGAAGGTAATGGAGGTGAGTATGTGACATATGTGAGGTAAGGAAGATGATGGAGATGAGGTTGTGACGTATGTGAGGGAAGTAAGATGATTGAGGTGAGTATGTGACATATGTGAGGGAAGGAAGATGATGGAGGTGAGTATGTGACATATGTGTGGGAAGGAAGATGATGGAGGTATGTATGTGACATATGTGAGGGAAGGATAATGATGAAAATGAGTATGTGACATATGTGAGGGAAGTAAGATGATGGAGGTGAGTATGTGACATATGTAAGGGAAGGAAGATGATAGAGTTGAGTATGTGACATATGTGAGGGAAGGAAGATGATGGAAGAGAGTTTGAGACGTATGTGAGGGAAGGAAGATGATGGAGGTGAGTATGTGACATATGTGAGGGAAGGAAGATGATGGAAATTAGTATGTGACATATGTGATGGAAGGAACATGATACAGTTGAATATTTGACATATATGAGGGAAGGAAGATGAGAGAGGTGAGTATTTGAAATATGTTAGGGAAGAAAGATGATAGAGGTGAGTATGTGACATATGTGAGGGAAGGAAGATTATATAGATTAATATGTGACATATGTGAGGGAAGGAAGATGATGGAGGTGAGTATGTGACATATGTGAGGGAAGGAAGATGATGGAGGAAAGTATGTGACATATCTAAGGGAAGGAAGATGATGGAGGTGACTATGAGATGTATGTGAGGGAAGTACGATGATGGTGGTAAGTATGTGACATATGTGAGGGAATGAAGATGATGAAAATGAGCATGTGACACATGTGCGGGATGGAAGATGAAGGAGGTGAGTATTTGACATATGTGAGGAAAGGAAGATGATAGAGGTGAGTATGTGAATTATGTGAGGGAAGGAAGATGATAGAGGTGAGTATGTGACATATGTGTGAGAAGGAATATGATGGAGGGGAGTAAGTGATGTGTGTAAGGGAAAGAAAATGATCGAGGTGAGTATGTGACATATGTGAGGGAAGGAAAATGATGGAGGTGAGTATGTGACATATGTGAGGAAAGGAAGATGATGGAGGTGAGCATGAGACATATGTGAGGGAAGGAAGATGATGAAGGTGAGTATGTGACAAAAGTGAGGGAAGGATAATAAAGCAGGTGAGAATGTGACTATTTGAGGGAAGGAAGATGATGCAGGTAAGTATGTGACATATGTGAGGGAAGGAAGATTATAGAGGTGAGTATGTGACATATGTGAGTGAAGTAAGATGATGAAGGTGAGTATGTGACATATGTGAGGGAAGGAAGATGATGGAGGTGAGAATGTGACATATGTGAGGGAAGTAAGATGATGGAAGAGAGAATGTGACGTATGTGAGGTAAGGAGGATGATGCAGATTAGTATGTGACATATGTGAGGGAAGGAAATAATTGAGGTTAGTATGTCACATATGTGAGGGAAGGAAGATGATGGAGGTGACTATGAGATGTATGTGAGGGAAGGATGATGATGGAGGTAAGTATGTGACATATGTGAGGGAAGGAAGATGATGAAAATGAGTATGTTACACATGTGAGGGAAGGAAGATGAAGGAGGTGAGTATGTGACATATGTGAGGGAAGGAAGATGATAGAGGTGAGTATGTGACATATGTGAGGGAAGGAAGATGATAGAGGTGAGTAGGTGACATATGTGAGGAAAGGAAGATGATAGAGGTGAGTATGTGACATATGTGATTGAAGGAAGATGATGGATGTGAGTATGTGACGTATGTGAGGTATGGAAGATGATGCAGATTAATATGTGACATATGTGAGGGAAGGAAAATGATCAAGGTGATTATGTGACATATGTGAGGGAAGGAAGATGATGGAGGTGAGTATGTGACATATGTGAGGGAAAGAAGATAATGAAGGTGAGTATGTGACAAAAGTGAGGGAAGGAAAATGAAGCAGGTGAGAATATGACGTATGTGAGGGAATGAAGATGATGGAGGTGAGTATGTGACATATGTGAGGGAAGTAAGATGATGGAAATGAGTATGTGACGTATGTGAGGGAATGAAGATGATGGAGGTGAGTATGTGATGTAGTGAGGGAAGGAATATGATGGAGGTAAGTATGTGACATATGTGAGGGAAGGAAGATAATAGAAGTGAGTATAAGACGTATGTGAGGGAATGGATATGATGGAGGTGAGTATGTGATGTATATGAGGGAAGGAAGATGATGGAGTTGAGTATATGACATGTGAGGGAAGGTAAATGATTAAGGCTAGTATGCAACATATGTGAGGGAAGGAAGATGATGGAGGTGAGTATGTGACATATGTGAGGGAAGGAAGATGATGAAGGTGAGTATGTGACAAAAGTGAGGGAAGGAAAATGAAGCAGGTGAGAATGTGACGTATGTGAGGGAATGTAGATGATGGAGGTGAGTTTGCAACATATGTGAGGGAAGGAAGATGATGGAAGTGAGTATGTGACATATGTGAGGGAAGGAAGATGATGGAGGTGATTATGTGATGTATGTGAGGGAAGGAAGATGATGGATGTGAGTATGTGACATATGTGATGGAAGAAGGATGATAGAGTTGAGTATGTGACTTGCATGTAAGGGAAGGAGGATTATGGAGGTGAGTATGTGACTGGTATGTGAGATAAGCAGTATAATATAGGTGAGAATGTGACTGTTATGTGAGGGAAAGAGAATGAAGGAGGTAAGTGTGTGACTGGTATGTGAGGGCAGGAGCATAATAGAGGTGAGTATGTGACTGGTATATGAGGGAAGGAGAATGATGGAGGTGAGTATGGGACTATTATATGAGGGAAGGAGAATGATGGAGGTGAGTATGTGACTGGTATATGAGGGAAAGAGAATGATGGAGGTGAGTGTGTGACTGGTATGTGAGGGAATGAGATTGATTGAGGTGATTATGTGACTGGTTTGTGAGGGAAGGAAATTGATGGAGGTGAGTGTGTGACTGGTATTTGAGGGAAGGAAGATGATGGAGGTGAGTATGTGACATATGTGGGGGAAGGAAGAAGATGGTTGTGAGTATGTGACATTTATGAGGGAAGGAAGATGATGGAGGAGACTATGTGATGTATGTGAAGAAAGGAAGATGATGGAGGTGAGTATGTGATGTATGTGTGGGAATGAAGATGATGGAGGTGAGTATGTGATGTCTATGAGGGAAGGAAGATGAAGGAGATGAGTATGTGACGTATGTGAGGGAAAAAAGATGATAGATCTAAAGATGTGACATATTTGAGGGAAGGAAGATGATGGAGGTGAGTATGTGATATATGTAAGGGAAGATAGATGATGGAGTTGAGTATGTGATATATGTGAGGGAAGGAAGATGATGGAGGTAAGTATGTGACATATGTGAGGAAAGGAAGATGATGGAAGTGAGTATGTGATGTATGTGAGAGAAGGAAGATGATTGAGGTGAGTATGTGATGATCGTGAGGGAAGGAAGATGAAGGAGGTGAGTATGTGACATATTTGACGAATGGTAGATGATGGAGGTGACTATGTGACGTACGTGAAGGAAGGAAGATGATGCAGGTGAGTATGTGACATATGTAAGGGAAGGTAGATGATGGATTTGAGAAATATGATGTAGGTGAGTGTGTGACAAATGTGAGGGAAGGAAGATGAAGGAGGTGAGTATGTGACATATGTGAGAGAAGGAAGATGATGGAAGTGAGTATGTGATGTACATAAGGGAAGGAAGATGATGGAGGTGTATGTGATATTTGTGAGGAAAGGAAGATGATGGAGGTGAGTATGTGATGTATGTGAGGGAAGGAAGGTGATGGAGGTGAGTATGTGATGTTAGTGAGGACAGGAAGATGATGGAGGTGAGTATGTGATGTATGTCATGGAAGAAAGATGATGGAAGGAAGGTGATGAAGGTGAGTATGTGACATATATGAGGGAAGGAAGATGATGGAGGTGAGTATGTGACATATGTGACTGAATGAAGATGATGTAGGTGAGTATGTGACATATGTGAGGAAAGGAAGATGATGGAGGTGAGTATGTGATGTATGTGAGGGAAGGAAGATGATGAAGGTAAGTATGAGATGTACGTGAGGGATGGGAAAATGATGGAGGTGAGTATGTGACATATGTGAGGAAAGGAGGAAGATGGAGGTGAGTATGTGACATATGCGAGGGAAAGAAGATGATGGAGGTAAGTATGTGACATATGTGAGGTAAGGAAGATGATGGAGATGAGGTTGTGACATATGTGAGGGAAGGAAGATGATGGAGGGGAGTATGTGACATATGTAAGGGAAGGAAGATAATAGAGGTGAGTATGTAACATATGTGAGCGAAGGAAGATGATGAAGGTGAGTATGTGACATGTGAGGGAAGGAAGATGATGGAGGTGAGTATGTTACATATGTGAGGGAAGGAATATGATGAAAATGAGTATGTGACATATGTGAGGGATGGAAGATGATGGAGGTGTGTATGTGACTTATGTGAGGGAAGGAAGATGATGGAAGAGAGTATGTGTCGTATGTGAGTTAAGGAAGATGATGCAGATTAGTATTTGACATATGTGAGGGAAGGAAAATGATGGTGGTGAGTATGTGACATATGTGAGGGAAGGAAGATGATGGAGGTGAGTATGTGATGTATGTGAGGGAAGGAAGACGAAGAAGGTAAGTATGTGATGTACGTGAGGGATGGGAAAATGATGGAGGTGAGTATGTGACATATGGGTGGAAAGGAAGATGATGGAGGTGAGTATGTGACATATGCGAGGGAAGGAAGATGATGGAGGTAAGTATGTGACATATGTGAGGGAAGGAAGATTATAGAGGTGAGTATGTGACATATGTGAGCGAAGTAAGATGATGAAGGTGAGTATGTGACATATGTGAGGGAAGGAAGATGATGGAGGTGAGAATGTGACATATGTGAGGTAAGGAAGATGATGGAGATGAGGTTGTGATATATTTGAGGGAAGGAAGATGATGGAGGTGAGTATGTGACATTTTTGAGGGAAGGAAGATGATGGAGGTGAGTATGTGACGTATGTGAGTTAAGGAAGATGATGGAGATGAGTATGTGACATATGTAAGGGAAGGAAGATAATACAGGTGAGTATGTGACATATGTGAGCGAAGGAAGATGATGGAGGTGAGTATGTGACATATGTGAGGGAAGGAATATAATGAAAATGAGTATGTGACATATGTGATGGAAGGAAGATGATGGAGGTGAGTATGTGACTTATGTGAGGGAAGGAAGATGATAGACGTGAGTATGTGACATATGTGAGGGAAGGAATATGATGGAAGAGAGTAGGTGTCGTATGTGAGTTAAGGAAGATGATGCAGATTAATATGTGACATATGTGAGGGAAGGAATATGATGTAGGTGAGTATGTGACATATGTGAGGGAAGGAAGATGATAGAAATGACTATGTGACATATGTGAGGGAAGGAAGTTGATGGAGGTGAGTATCTGATGTATGTGAGGGAAGGAAGATGATGGATGTGAGTATGTGACATATGTGATGGAAGAAGGATGATAGAGTTGAGTATGTGACTTGCATGTAAGGGAAGGAGGATTATGGAGGTGAGTATGTGACTGGTATGTGAGATAAGCAGGATAATAGAGATGAGAATGTGAAAGTTATGTGAGGGAAGGAAGATGATGGAAATTAGTATGTGACATATGTGAGGAAAGGAAGATGATGGAGGTGAGTATGAGACATATGGGAGGGAAGGAAGATGATGAAGTTGAGTATGTGACAAAAGTGAGGGTAGGAAAATGAAGCAGGTGAGAATGTGACGTATGTGAGGGAATGAAGATGATGGAGTTGAGTATGTGACATATGTGAGGGAAGGAAGATGATGGAAGAGAGTATGTGTCGTATGTCAGTTAAGGAAGATGATGGAAATTAGTATGTGACATATGTGAGGAAAGGAAGATGATGGAAATGAGTATGTGACGTATGTGAGGGAATGAAGATGATGGAGGTGAGAATGTGATGTATGTGAGGGAAGGAGTATGATGGAGGTAAGTATGAGACATATGTGAATGAAGGAAGATGATGGAGGTGTGTATGTGACATATGTGAGGTAAAGTATGTGATGCAGGTGAGAATGTGATGTATGTGAGGGAAGGAAGATGAATGAAGTGAGTATGTGATGTATGTGAGGGAAGGTAGATGATGCAGGTGAGAATGTGATGTATGAGAGGGAAGGAAGATGATTTAGTTGAGTATATGACATGTTAGGGAATGTAGATGATGGAAGTAAGTATGCAACATATGTGAGGGAAGGAAGATGATGGAGGTGAGTATGTGACATATGTGAGGGAAGGAAGATGATGGAAATGAGTATGTGACACATGTGATGGAAGGAAGATGATGGAGGTGAGTATGTGATGTATGTGAGGAAGGAAGATGATGGATGTGAGTATGTGACATATGTGATTGAAGAAGGATGATTGAGTTGAGCATGTGACATGCATGTAATGGAAGGAGGATTATTGAGGTGAGTATGTGACTGGTATTTGAGATAAGGAGGATAATGGAGGTGAGAATGTGACTGTTATGTGAGGGAAGGAGAAAGAAGGAGGTGAGTATATAACTTGTATGTGAGGGCAGGAGCATGATGGAGGTGAATATTTGACTGGTATATGAGGGAAGGAGAATGATGGAGGTGAGTATGTGACTGGTATATGAGGGAAGGAGAATGATGGAGGTGAGTATGTGATTGGTATATGAGGGAAAGAGAATGAAGAAAGTGAGTATGTGACCGGTATGCGAGGGAAGGAAGTTGATGGAGGTGAGTATGTGACTGGTATTTGAGGGAAGGAAGATGATGGAGCTTAAGTATGTGACATATGTGGGGGAAGGAAGATAATGAAAATGAGTATGTGACATATATGAGGGAAGAAAGATGATGGAGGTGACTATGTGACACACGTGAAGGAAGGAAGATGATGGAGGTGAGTATGTGACATATGTGACTGAAGGAAGATGATGTAGGTAAGTATGTGACATATTTGAGGGAAGTAAGATGAAGGAGGTGAGTATGTGACATGCATGTAAGGGAAGGAGGATTATGGAGGTGAGTATGTGACTGGTATGTGAGATAAGGAGGATAATGGAGGTGAGAATGTGACTGTTATGTGAGGGAAGGAGAATGAAGGAGGTGAGTATATAACTTGTATGTGAGGGCAGGAGCATGATGGAGGTGAATATGTGACTGGTATATGAGGGAAGGAGAATGATGGGGGTGAGTGTGTGACTGGTATGTGAGGGAAGGAGATTGATGTAGGTGAGTATGTGACTGGTGTTTGAGGGAAGAAGAATGATGAAAGTGAGTATGTGACCGGTATGTGAGGGGAAGGAAGTTGATGGAGGTGAGTGTGTGACTGGTATTTGAGGGAAGGAAGATGATGGAGCTTAAGTATGTGACATATATGGGGGAAGGAAGATAATGAAAATGAGTATGTGACATATATGAGGGAAGAAAGATGATGGAGGTGACTATGTGACACACGTGAAGGAAGGAAGATGATGGAGGTGAGTATGTGACATATGTGAAGGAAGGAAGATGATGGAGGTAAGTATGTGACATACGTGAGGGAAGGAAGATGATAGAGGTGAGTATGTGACATACGTGAGGGAAGGAAGATGATGGAGTTGAGTATATGACATATTTGAGTTAAGGAAGATGATGGAGATGAGTATGTGATATATGTGAGGGAAGGAAGATGATGGAAATGAGTATGTGACAGATGTGAGGGAAGGAAGATAATGGAGGTGAGTATGTGATGTATGTGAGGGAAGGATGATAATGGATGTGACTATGTGACATATGTGATGGAAGAAGGATGATAAAGTTGAGTATGTGACTTGCATGTAAGGGAAGGATGATTATGGACGTGAGTATGTGACTGGTATGTGAGATAAGGAGGATAATAGAGGTGAGTATGTGACTGTTATGTGAGGGAAGGAGAATGAAGGATGTGAGTGTGTGACTGGCATGTGAGGGCAGGAGCATGATGGAGGTGAGTATGTGACTGGTATGTGAGGGAAGGAGAATGATGGAGGTGAGTTTGTGTCTCGTATGTGAGGGAAGGAAGTTGATGCAGGTGAGTGTGTGACTGGTATTTGAGGGAAGGATGATGATGGAGGTGAGTATGTGACATATGTTGGGGAAGGAAGATGATGGAGGTGAGTATGTGACATATAAGAGGGAAGAAAGATGATGGAGGTGACTATGTGACACACGTGAAGGTAGGAAGATGATGGAGTTGAGTATGTGATATATGTGAGGGAAGGAAGATGACTGAGGTAAGTATGTGACATATGTGACTGAAGGAAGTCGATGTAGGTGAGTATGTGACATATGTGAGGGAAGGAAGATGATGATTGTAAGTATGTGATGTACGTGAGGAAAGTAAGATGATGGAGGTGAGTATGTGACATATGTGAGGGAAGGAAGATGATGGTGATGAGGTTCTGACGTATGTGAGGGAAGTAAGATGATGGAGGTGAGTATGTGACATATGTGAGGGAAGGAAGGTAATGGAGGTGAGTATGTGACATATGTGAGGTAAGGAAGATGATGGAGATGAGGTTGTGACGTATGTGAGGGAAGTAAGATGATTGAGGTGAGTATGTGACATATGTGAGGGAAGGAAGATGATGGAGGTGAGTATGTGACATATGTGTGGGAAGGAAGATGATGGAGGTATGTATGTGACATATGTGAGGGAAGGATAATGATGAAAATGAGTATGTGACATATGTGAGGGAAGTAAGATGATGGAGGTGAGTATGTGACATATGTAAGGGAAGGAAGATGATAGAGTTGAGTATGTGACATATGTGAGGGAAGGAAGATGATGGAAGAGAGTTTGAGACGTATGTGAGGGAAGGAAGATAATGGAGGTGAGTATGTGACATATGTGAGGGAAGGAAGATGATGGAAATTAGTATGTGACATATGTGATGGAAGGAACATGATACAGTTGAATATTTGACATATATGAGGGAAGGAAGATGAGAGAGGTGAGTATTTGAAATATGTTAGGGAAGAAAGATGATAGAGGTGAGTATGTGACATATGTGAGGGAAGGAAGATTATATAGATTAATATGTGACATATGTGAGGGAAGGAAGATGATGGAGGTGAGTATGTGACATATGTGAGGGAAGGAAGATGATGGAGGAAAGTATGTGACATATCTAAGGGAAGGAAGATGATGGAGGTGACTATGAGATGTATGTGAGGGAAGTACGATGATGGTGGTAAGTATGTGACATATGTGAGGGAATGAAGATGATGAAAATGAGCATGTGACACATGTGCGGGAAGGAAGATGAAGGAGGTGAGTATTTGACATATGTGAGGAAAGGAAGATGATAGAGGTGAGTATGTGAATTATGTGAGGGAAGGAAGATGATAGAGGTGAGTATGTGACATATGTGTGAGAAGGAATATGATGGAGGGGAGTAAGTGATGTATGTAAGGGAAAGAAAATGATCGAGGTGAGTATGTGACATATGTGAGGGAAGGAAAATGATGGAGGTGAGTATGTGACATATGTGAGGAAAGGAAGATGATGGAGGTGAGCATGAGACATATGTGAGGGAAGGAAGATGATGAAGGTGAGTATGTGACAAAAGTGAGGGAAGGATAATAAAGCAGGTGAGAATGTGACTATTTGAGGGAAGGAAGATGATGCAGGTAAGTATGTGACATATGTGAGGGAAGGAAGATTATAGAGGTGAGTATGTGACATATGTGAGCGAAGTAAGATGATGAAGGTGAGTATGTGACATATGTGAGGGAAGGAAGATGATGGAGGTGAGAATGTGACATATGTGAGGTAAGGAAGATGATGGAGATGAGGTTGTGATATATTTGAGGGAAGGAAGATGATGGAGGTGAGTATGTGACATTTTTGAGGGAAGGAAGATGATGGAGGTGAGTATGTGACGTATGTGAGTTAAGGAAGATGATGGAGATGAGTATGTGACATATGTAAGGGAAGGAAGATAATACAGGTGAGTATGTGACATATGTGAGCGAAGGAAGATGATGGAGGTGAGTATGTGACATATGTGAGGGAAGGAATATAATGAAAATGAGTATGTGACATATGTGATGGAAGGAAGATGATGGAGGTGAGTATGTGACTTATGTGAGGGAAGGAAGATGATAGACGTGAGTATGTGACATATGTGAGGGAAGGAATATGATGGAAGAGAGTAGGTGTCATATGTGAGTTAAGGAAGATGATGCAGATTAATATGTGACATATGTGAGGGAAGGAATATGATGTAGGTGAGTATGTGACATATGTGAGGGAAGGAAGATGATAGAAATGACTATGTGACATACGTGAGGGAAGGAAGTTGATGGAGGTGAGTATCTGATGTATGTGAGGGAAGGAAGATGATGGATGTGAGTATGTGACATATGTGATGGAAGAAGGATGATAGAGTTGAGTATGTGACTTGCATGTAAGGGAAGGAGGATTATGGAGGTGAGTATGTGACTGGTATGTGAGATAAGCAGGATAATAGAGATGAGAATGTGAAAGTTATGTGAGGGAAGGAAGATGATGGAAATTAGTATGTGACATATGTGAGGAAAGGAAGATGATGGAGGTGAGTATGAGACATATGGGAGGGAAGGAAGATGATGAAGTTGAGTATGTGACAAAAGTGAGGGTAGGAAAATGAAGCAGGTGAGAATGTGACGTATGTGAGGGAATGAAGATGATGGAGTTGATTATGTGACATATGTGAGGGAAGGAAGATGATGGAAGAGAGTATGTGTCGTATGTGAGTTAAGGAAGATGATGGAAATTAGTATGTGACATATGTGAGGAAAGGAAGATGATGGAAATGAGTATGTGACGTATGTGAGGGAATGAAGATGATGGAGGTGAGAATGTGATGTATGTGAGGGAAGGAGTATGATGGAGGTAAGTATGAGACATATGTGAATGAAGGAAGATGATGGAGGTGTGTATGTGACATATGTGAGGTAAAGTATGTGATGCAGGTGAGAATGTGATGTATGTGAGGGAAGGAAGATGAATGAAGTGAGTATGTGATGTATGTGAGGGAAGGTAGATGATGCAGGTGAGAATGTGATGTATGAGAGGGAAGGAAGATGATGTAGTTGAGTATATGACATGTTAGGGAATGTAGATGATGGAAGTAAGTATGCAACATATGTGAGGGAAGGAAGATGATGGAGGTGAGTATGTGACATATGTGAGGGAAGGAAGATGATGGAAATGAGTATGTGACACATGTGATGGAAGGAAGATGATGGAGGTGAGTATGTGATGTATGTGAGGAAGGAAGATGATGGATGTGAGTATGTGACATATGTGATTGAAGAAGGATGATTGAGTTGAGCATGTGACATGCATGTAATGGAAGGAGGATTATTGAGGTGAGTATGTGACTGGTATTTGAGGGAAGGAAGATGATGGAGCTTAAGTATGTGACATATGTGGGGGAAGGAAGATAATGAAAATGAGTATGTGACATATATGAGGGAAGAAAGATGATGGAGGTGACTATGTGACACACGTGAAGGAAGGAAGATGATGGAGGTGAGTATGTGACATATGTGACTGAAGGAAGATGATGTAGGTAAGTATGTGACATATTTGAGGGAAGTAAGATGAAGGAGGTGAGTATGTGACATGCATGTAAGGGAAGGAGGATTATGGAGGTGAGTATGTGACTGGTATGTGAGATAAGGAGGATAATGGAGGTGAGAATGTGACTGTTATGTGAGGGAAGGAGAATGAAGGAGGTGAGTATATAACTTGTATGTGAGGGCAGGAGCATGATGGAGGTGAATATGTGACTGGTATATGAGGGAAGGAGAATGATGGGGGTGAGTGTGTGACTGGTATGTGAGGGAAGGAGATTGATGTAGGTGAGTATGTGACTGGTGTTTGAGGGAAGAAGAATGATGAAAGTGAGTATGTGACCGGTATGTGAGGGGAAGGAAGTTGATGGAGGTGAGTGTGTGACTGGTATTTGAGGGAAGGAAGATGATGGAGCTTAAGTATGTGACATATATGGGGGAAGGAAGATAATGAAAATGAGTATGTGACATATATGAGGGAAGAAAGATGATGGAGGTGACTATGTGACACACGTGAAGGAAGGAAGATGATGGAGGTGAGTATGTGACATATGTGACTGAAGGAAGATGATGTAGGTGAGTATGTGACATATTTGAGGGAAGTAAGATGAAGGAGGTGAGTATGTGACATATGTGAGGAAAGGAAGTTGATGGAGGTGAGTATGTGATGTATGAGAGTTAAGGAAGATGATGAAGGTAAGTATGTGATGTACGAGAGGGATTGGAAAATGATGGAGGTGAGTATTTGACATGTGCGAGGGAAGGAAGATGATGGAGGTGAGGATGTGACTTATGTGAGGTAAGGAAGATGATGGAGGTGAGGTTGTGACATATGTGAGGGAAGGAAGATGATGGAGGTGAGTATGTGACATATTTGAGGGAAGGAAGATGATGGAGGTAAGTATGTGACATATGTGAGGGAAGAAATATTATAGAGGTGAGTATGTGACATATGTGAGTGAAAGAAGATGATGGAGGAGAGTATGTGATGTATGTAAGTTAAGGAAGATGATGGAGATGAGTATGTGACATATGTGAAGGAAGGAAGATTATAGAAGTGAGTATGTGACATATGTGAGCGAAGGAAGATGATGAAAGTGAGTATGTGACATATGTGAGGGAAGGAAGATGATGAAAATGAGTATGTGACGTATGTGAGTTAAGGAAGATGATGGAGATGAGTATGTGACATATGTAAGGGAAGGAAGATGATGAAGGTGAGTATGTGACATGTGAGGGAAGGAAGATGATGGAGGTGAGTATGTGACATATGTGAGGGAAGGAATATGATGAAAATGAGTATGTGACATATGTGATGGAAGGAAGATGATGGAGGTGAGTATGTGACATATGTGAGGAAAGGAAGATGATGGAGGTGAGCATGAGACATATGTGAGGGAAGGAAGATGATGAAGGTGAGTATGTGACAAAAGTGAGGGAAGGATAATAAAGCAGGTGAGAATGTGACTATTTGAGGGAAGGAAGATGATGCAGGTAAGTATGTGACATATGTGAGGGAAGGAAGATTATAGAGGTGAGTATGTGACATATGTGAGCGAAGTAAGATGATGAAGGTGAGTATGTGACATATGTGAGGGAAGGGAGATGATAGACGTGAGTATGTGACATATGTGAGGGAAGGAATATGATGGAAGAGAGTATGTGTCGTATGTGAGTTAAGGAAGATGATGCAGATTAGTATGAGACATATGTGAGGGAAGGAAGATGATGGAGGTGAGTATGTGACATATGTGAGGGAAGGAAGATGATAGAAATGAGTATGTGACATATGTGAGGGAAGGAAGATGATGGAGGAGAGTATCTGATGTATGTGAGGGAAGGAAGATGATGGATGTGAGTATGTGACATGTGATGGAAGAAGGAAGACAGAGTTGAGTATGTGACTTGCATGTAAGGGAAGGAGGATTATGGAGGTGAGTATGTGACTGGTATGTGAGATAAGCAGGATAATAGAGGTGAGAATGTGACTGTTATGTGAGGGAAGGAAGATGATGGAAATTAGTATGTGACATATGTGAGGAAAGGAAGATGATGGAGGTGGGTATGAGACATATGGGAGGGAAGGAAGATGATGAAGGTGAGTATGTGACAAAAGTGAGGGTAGGAAAATGAAGCAGGTGAGAATGTGACGTATGTGAGGGAATGAAGATGATGGAAATGAGTATGTGACGTATGAGAGGGAATGAAGATGATGGAGGTGAGAATGTGATGTATGTGAGGGAAGGAGTAAGATGGAGGTAAGTATGTGACATATGTGAGGGAAGGAAGATGATGGAGGTGTGTATGTGACATATGTGAGGTAAGGTATATGATGCAGGTGAGAATGTGATGTATGTGAGGGAAGGAAGATGAATGAAGTGAGTATGTGAAGTATGTGAGGGAAGGTAGATGATGCAGGTGAGAATGTGATGTGTGAGAGGGAAGGAAGATGATGGAGTTGAGTATATGACATGTTAGGGAATGTAGATGATGGAAGTAAGTATGCAACATATGTGAGGGAAGGAATATGATGGAAATGAGTATGTGACATATGTGATGGAAGGAAGATGATGGAGGTGAGTATGTGATGTATGTGAGGAAGGAAGATGATGGATGTGAGTATGTGACATATGTGATGGAAGAAGTATGATAGAGTTGAGCATGTGACATGCATGTAAGGGAAGGAGGATTATGGAGGTGAGTATGTGACTGGTATGTGAGATAAGGAGGATAATGGAGGTGAGAATGTGACTGTTATGTGAGGGAAGGAGAATGAAGGAGGTGAGTATATAACTTGTATGTGAGGGCAGGAGCATGATGGTGGTGAATATGTGACTGGTATATGAGGGAAGGAGAATGATGTAGGTGAGTATGTGACTGGTATATGAGGGAAGGAGAATGATGGAGGTGAGTATGTGATTGGTATATGAGGGAAAGAGAATGATGGAGGTGAGTGTGTGACTGGTATGTGAGGGAAGGAGATTGATGTAGGTAAGTATGTGACTGGTGTTTGAGGGAAGAAGAATGAAGAAAGTGAGTATGTGACCGGTATGTGAGGGAAGGAGGTTGATGGAGGTGAGTGTGTGACTGGTATTTGAGGGAAGGAAGATGATGGAGCATAAGTAGGTGACATATGTGGGGGAAGGAAGATAATGAAAATGAGTATGTGACATATATGAGGGAAGAAAGATGATGGAGGTGACTATGTGACACACGTGAAGGAAGGAAGATGATGGAGGTGTGTATGACATATGTGACTGAAGGAAGATGATGTAGGTGAGTATGTGACATATTTGAGGGAAGTAAGATGAAGGAGGTGAGTATGTGACATATGTGAGGAAAGGAAGATGATGGAGGTGAGTATGTGACGTATGAGAGTTAAGGAAGATGATGAAGGTAAGTATATGATGTATGTGAGGGATTGGAAAATGATGGAGGTGAGTATTTGACATATGTGAGGAAAGGAAGATGATGGAGGTAAGTATGTGACATATGCGAGGGAAGGAAGATGATGGAGGTGAGGATGTGACATATGTGAGGTAAGGAAGATGATGGAGATGAGGTTGTGACATATGTGAGGGAAGAAGATGATGGAGGTGAGTATGTGACATATTTGAGGGAAGGAAGATGATGGAGGTAAGTATGTGACATATGTGGGGAAGAAATATTATAGAGGTGAGTATGTGACATATGTGAGTGAAAGAAGATGATGGAGGTGAGTATGTGATGTATGTAAGTTAAGGAAGATGATGGAGATGAGTATGTGACATATGTGAGGGAAGGAAGATAATAGAGGTGAGTATGTGACATATTTGAGCGAAGGAAGATGATGAAGGTGAGTATGTGACAAATGTGAGGGAAGGAAGATGATGAAAATGAGTATGTGACATATGTGAGGGAATGAAGATGAAGGAGGTGAGTATGTGACATATGTGAGGGTAGGAAGATGATAGAGGTGAGTTTGTGACATATGTGAGGAAAGGAAGATGATAGAGGTGAGTATGTGACATATGTGAGGGAAGGAAGATGATAGAGGTGAGTATGTGACATATGTGAGGGAAGCAAGATGATGGAAATTTGTATGTGACATATGTGAGGAAAGGAAGATGATGGAGGTGAGTATGTGACATTTGTGAGGGAAGGAAAATGAAGCAGGTGAGAATGTGACGTATGTAAGGGAATGAAAATGATGGAGTTGAGCATGTGACACTTGTGAGGGAAATAAGATGATGGAAATGAGTATGTGATGTATGTGAGGGAATGAAGATGATGGAAGTGAGTATGTGATGTAAGTGAGGGAAGGAAGATGATGGAAGAGAGTTTGAGATGTATGTGAGGGAAGGAAGATGATGGAGGTGAGTATGTGACATATGTGAGGGAAGGAAGATGATGGAAATTAGTATGTGACATATGTGATGGAAGGAACATGATACAGTTGAATATTTGACATATATGAGGGAAGGAAGATGAGAGAGGTGAGTATTTGAAATATGTGAGGGAAGAAAGATGATAGAGGTGAGTATGTGACATATGTGAGGGAAGGAAGATTATATAGATTAATATGTGACATATGTGAGGGAAGGAAGATGATGGAGGTGAGTATGTGACATATGTGAGGGAAGGAAGATGATGGAGGAAAGTATGTGACATATCTAAGGGAAGGAAGATGATGGAGGTGACTATGAGATGTATGTGAGGGAAGTACGATGATGGTGGTAAGTATGTGACATATGTGAGGGAATGAAGATGATGAAAATGAGCATGTGACACATGTGCGGGAAGGAAGATGAAGGAGGTGAGTATTTGACATATGTGAGGAAAGGAAGATGATAGAGGTGAGTATGTGAATTATGTGAGGGAAGGAAGATGATAGAGGTGAGTATGTGACATATGTGTGAGAAGGAATATGATGGAGGGGAGTAAGTGATGTATGTAAGGGAAAGAAAATGATCGAGGTGAGTATGTGACATATGTGAGGGAAGGAAAATGATGGAGGTGAGTATGTGACATATGTGAGGAAAGGAAGATGATGGAGGTGAGCATGAGACATATGTGAGGGAAGGAAGATGATGAAGGTGAGTATGTGACAAAAGTGAGGGAAGGATAATAAAGCAGGTGAGAATGTGACTATTTGAGGGAAGGAAGATGATGCAGGTAAGTATGTGACATATGTGAGGGAAGGAAGATTATAGAGGTGAGTATGTGACATATGTGAGCGAAGTAAGATGATGAAGGTGAGTATGTGACATATGTGAGGGAAGGAAGATGATGGAGGTGAGAATGTGACATATGTGAGGGAAGTAAGATGATGGAAGAGAGAATGTGACGTATGTGAGGTAAGGAGGATGATGCAGATTAGTATGTGACATATGTGAGGGAAGGAAATAATTGAGGTTAGTATGTCACATATGTGAGGGAAGGAAGATGATGGAGGTGACTATGAGATGTATGTGAGGGAAGGATGATGATGGAGGTAAGTATGTGACATATGTGAGGGAAGGAAGATGATGAAAATGAGTATGTTACACATGTGAGGGAAGGAAGATGAAGGAGGTGAGTATGTGACATATGTGAGGGAAGGAAGATGATAGAGGTGAGTATGTGACATATGTGAGGGAAGGAAGATGATAGAGGTGAGTAGGTGACATATGTGAGGAAAGGAAGATGATAGAGGTGAGTATGTGACATATGTGATTGAAGGAAGATGATGGATGTGAGTATGTGACGTATGTGAGGTATGGAAGATGATGCAGATTAATATGTGACATATGTGAGGGAAGGAAAATGATCAAGGTGATTATGTGACATATGTGAGGGAAGGAAGATGATGGAGGTGAGTATTTGACATATGTGAGGGAAGTAAGATGATGGAAATGAGTATGTGACGTATGTGAGGGAATGAAGATGATGGAGGTGAGTATGTGATGTAGTGAGGGAAGGAATATGATGGAGGTAAGTATGTGACATATGTGAGGGAAGGAAGATAATAGAAGTGAGTATAAGACGTATGTGAGGGAATGGATATGATGGAGGTGAGTATGTGATGTATATGAGGGAAGGAAGATGATGGAGTTGAGTATATGACATGTGAGGGAAGGTAAATGATTAAAGCTAGTATGCAACATATGTGAGGGAAGGAAAATGAAGCAAATGAGAATGTGACGTATGTGAGGGAATTTAGATGATGGAGGTGAGTTTGCAACATATGTGAGGGAAGGAAGATGATGGAAGTGAGTATGTGACATATGTGAGGGAAGGAAGATGATGGAGGTGATTATGTGATGTATGTGAGGGAAGGAAGATGATGGATGTGAGTATGTGACATATGTGATGGAAGAAGGATGATAGAGTTGAGTATGTGACTTGCATGTAAGGGAAGGAGGATTATGGAGGTGAGTATGTGACTGGTATGTGAGATAAGCAGGATAATATAGGTGAGAATGTGACTGTTATGTGAGGGAAAGAGAATGAAGGAGGTAAGTGTGTGACTGGTATGTGAGGGCAGGAGCATAATAGAGGTGAGTATGTGACTGGTATATGAGGGAAGGAGAATGATGGAGGTGAGTATGGGACTATTATATGAGGGAAGGAGAATGATGGAGGTGAGTATGTGACTGGTATATGAGGGAAAGAGAATGATGGAGGTGAGTGTGTGACTGGTATGTGAGGGAATGAGATTGATTGAGGTGAGTATGTGACTGGTATGTGAGGGAAGGAAATTGATGGAGGTGAGTGTGTGACTGGTATTTGAGGGAAGGAAGATGATGGGGGTGAGTATGTGACATATGTGGGGGAAGGAAGAAGATGGTTGTGAGTATGTGACATTTATGAGGGATGGAAGATGATGGAGGAGACTATGTGATGTATGTGAAGAAAGGAAGATGATGGAGGTGAGTATGTGATGTATGTGTGGGAATGAAGATGATGGAGGTGAGTATGTGATGTCTATGAGGGAAGGAAGATGAAGGAGATGAGTATGTGACGTATGTGAGGGAAAAATGATGATAGATCTAAAGATGTGACATATTTGAGGGAAGGAAGATGATGGAGGTGAGTATGTGATATATGTAAGGGAAGATAGATGATGGAGTTGAGTATGTGATATATGTGAGGGAAGGAAGATGATGGAGGTAAGTATGTGACATATGTGAGGAAAGGAAGATGATGGAAGTGAGTATGTGATGTATGTGAGAGAAGGAAGATGATTGAGGTGAGTATGTGATGATCGTGAGGGAAGGAAGATGAAGGAGGTGAGTATGTGACATATTTGACGAATGGTAGATGATGGAGGTGACTATGTGACGTACGTGAAGGAAGGAAGATGATGCAGGTGAGTATGTGACATATGTAAGGGAAGGTAGATGATGGATTTGAGAAATATGATGTAGGTGAGTGTGTGACAAATGTGAGGGAAGGAAGATGAAGGAGGTGAGTATGTGACATATGTGAGAGAAGGAAGATGATGGAAGTGAGTATGTGATGTACATAAGGGAAGGAAGATGATGGAGGTGTATGTGATATTTGTGAGGAAAGGAAGATGATGGAGGTGAGTATGTGATGTATGTGAGGGAAGGAAGGTGATGGAGGTGAGTATGTGATGTTAGTGGGGACAGGAAGATGATGGAGGTGAGTATGTGATGTATGTCATGGAAGAAAGATGATGGAAGGAAGGTGATGAAGGTGAGTATGTGACATATATGAGGGAAGGAAGATGATGGAGGTGAGTATGTGACATATGTGACTGAATGAAGATGATGTAGGTGAGTATGTGACATATGTGAGGAAAGGAAGATGATGGAGGTGAGTATGTGATGTATGTGAGGGAAGGAAGATGATGAAGGTAAGTATGAGATGTACGTGAGGGATGGGAAAATGATGGAGGTGAGTATGTGACATATGTGAGGAAAGGAGGAAGATGGAGGTGAGTATGTGACATATGCGAGGGAAAGAAGATGATGGAGGTAAGTATGTGACATATGTGAGGTAAGGAAGATGATGGAGATGAGGTTGTGACATATGTGAGGGAAGGAAGATGATGGAGGGGAGTATGTGACATATGTAAGGGAAGGAAGATAATAGAGGTGAGTATGTAACATATGTGAGCGAAGGAAGATGATGAAGGTGAGTATGTGACATGTGAGGGAAGGAAGATGATGGAGGTGAGTATGTTACATATGTGAGGGAAGGAATATGATGAAAATGAGTATGTGACATATGTGAGGGATGGAAGATGATGGAGGTGTGTATGTGACTTATGTGAGGGAAGGAAGATGATGGAAGAGAGTATGTGTCGTATGTGAGTTAAGGAAGATGATGCAGATTAGTATTTGACATATGTGAGGGAAGGAAAATGATGGTGGTGAGTATGTGACATATGTGAGGGAAGGAAGATGATGGAGGTGAGTATGTGATGTATGTGAGGGAAGGAAGACGATGAAGGTAAGTATGTGATGTACGTGAGGGATGGGAAAATGATGGAGGTGAGTATGTGACATATGGGTCTAAAGGAAGATGATGGAGGTGAGTATGTGACATATGCGAGGGAAGGAAGATGATGGAGGTAAGTATGTGACATATGTGAGGTAAGGAAGATGATGGAGATGAGGTTGTGATATATTTGAGGGAAGGAAGATGATGGAGGTGAGTATGTGACATTTTTGAGGGAAGGAAGATGATGGAGGTGAGTATGTGACGTATGTGAGTTAAGGAAGATGATGGAGATGAGTATGTGACATATGTAAGGGAAGGAAGATAATACAGGTGAGTATGTGACATATGTGAGCGAAGGAAGATGATGGAGGTGAGTATGTGACATATGTGAGGGAAGGAATATAATGAAAATGAGTATGTGACATATGTGATGGAAGGAAGATGATGGAGGTGAGTATGTGACTTATGTGAGGGAAGGAAGATGATAGACGTGAGTATGTGACATATGTGAGGGAAGGAATATGATGGAAGAGAGTAGGTGTCGTATGTGAGTTAAGGAAGATGATGCAGATTAATATGTGACATATGTGAGGGAAGGAATATGATGTAGGTGAGTATGTGACATATGTGAGGGAAGGAAGGTGATAGAAATGACTATGTGACATATGTGAGGGAAGGAAGTTGATGGAGGTGAGTATCTGATGTATGTGAGGGAAGGAAGATGATGGATGTGAGTATGTGACATATGTGATGGAAGAAGGATGATAGAGTTGAGTATGTGACTTGCATGTAAGGGAAGGAGGATTATGGAGGTGAGTATGTGACTGGTATGTGAGATAAGCAGGATAATAGAGATGAGAATGTGAAAGTTATGTGAGGGAAGGAAGATGATGGAAATTAGTATGTGACATATGTGAGGAAAGGAAGATGATGGAGGTGAGTATGAGACATATGGGAGGGAAGGAAGATGATGAAGTTGAGTATGTGACAAAAGTGAGGGTAGGAAAATGAAGCAGGTGAGAATGTGACGTATGTGAGGGAATGAAGATGATGGAGTTGAGTATGTGACATATGTGAGGGAAGGAAGATGATGGAAGAGAGTATGTGTCGTATGTGAGTTAAGGAAGATGATGGAAATTAGTATGTGACATATGTGAGGAAAGGAAGATGATGGCAATGAGTATGTGACGTATGTGAGGGAATGAAGATGATGGAGGTGAGAATGTGATGTATGTGAGGGAAGGAGTATGATGGAGGTAAGTATGAGACATATGTGAATGAAGGAAGATGATGGAGGTGTGTATGTGACATATGTGAGGTAAAGTATGTGATGCAGGTGAGAATGTGATGTATGTGAGGGAAGGAAGATGAATGAAGTGAGTATGTGATGTATGTGAGGGAAGGTAGATGATGCAGGTGAGAATGTGATGTATGAGAGGGAAGGAAGATGATGTAGTTGAATATATGACATGTTAGGGAATGTAGATGATGGAAGTAAGTATGCAACATATGTGAGGGAAGGAAGATGATGGAGGTGAGTATGTGACATATGTGAGGGAAGGAAGATGATGGAAATGAGTATGTGACACATGTGATGGAAGGAAGATGATGGAGGTGAGTATGTGATGTATGTGAGGAAGGAAGATGATGGATGTGAGTATGTGACATATGTGATTGAAGAAGGATGATTGAGTTGAGCATGTGACATGCATGTAATGGAAGGAGGATTATTGAGGTGAGTATGTGACTGGTATTTGAGATAAGGAGGATAATGGAGGTGAGAATGTGACTGTTATGTGAGGGAAGGAGAAAGAAGGAGGTGAGTATATAACTTGTATGTGAGGGCAGGAGCATGATGGAGGTGAATATTTGACTGGTATATGAGGGAAGGAGAATGATGGAGGTGAGTATGTGACTGGTATATGAGGGAAGGAGAATGATGGAGGTGAGTATGTGATTGGTATATGAGGGAAAGAGAATGAAGAAAGTGAGTATGTGACCGGTATGCGAGGGAAGGAAGTTGATGGAGGTGAGTATGTGACTGGTATTTGAGGGAAGGAAGATGATGGAGCTTAAGTATGTGACATATGTGGGGGAAGGAAGATAATGAAAATGAGTATGTGACATATATGAGGGAAGAAAGATGATGGAGGTGACTATGTGACACACGTGAAGGAAGGAAGATGATGGAGGTGAGTATGTGACATATGTGACTGAAGGAAGATGATGTAGGTAAGTATGTGACATATTTGAGGGAAGTAAGATGAAGGAGGTGAGTATGTGACATGCATGTAAGGGAAGGAGGATTATGGAGGTGAGTATGTGACTGGTATGTGAGATAAGGAGGATAATGGAGGTGAGAATGTGACTGTTATGTGAGGGAAGGAGAATGAAGGAGGTGAGTATATAACTTGTATGTGAGGGCAGGAGCATGATGGAGGTGAATATGTGACTGGTATATGAGGGAAGGAGAATGATGGGGGTGAGTGTGTGACTGGTATGTGAGGGAAGGAGATTGATGTAGGTGAGTATGTGACTGGTGTTTGAGGGAAGAAGATTGATGAAAGTGAGTATGTGACCGGTATGTGAGGGGATGGAAGTTGATGGAGGTGAGTGTGTGACTGGTATTTGAGGGAAGGAAGATGATGGAGCTTAAGTATGTGACATATATGGGGGAAGGAAGATAATGAAAATGAGTATGTGACATATATGAGGGAAGAAAGATGATGGAGGTGACTATGTGACACACGTGAAGGAAGGAAGATGATGGAGGTGAGTATGTGACATATGTGACTGAAGGAAGATGATGTAGGTGAGTATGTGACATATTTGAGGGAAGTAAGATGAAGGAGGTGAGTATGTGACATATGTGAGGAAAGGAAGTTGATGGAGGTGAGTATGTGATGTATGAGAGTTAAGGAAGATGATGAAGGTAAGTATGTGATGTACGAGAGGGATTGGAAAATGATGGAGGTGAGTATTTGACATATGTGAGGAAAGGAAGATGATGGAGGTAAGTATATGACATATGCGAGGGAAGGAAGATGATGGAGGTGAGGATGTGACTTATGTGAGGTAAGGAAGATGATGGAGGTGAGGTTGTGACATATGTGAGGGAAGGAAGATGATGGAGGTGAGTATGTGACATATTTGAGGGAAGGAAGATGATGGAGGTAAGTATGTGACATATGTGAGGGAAGAAATATTATAGAGGTGAGTATGTGACATATGTGAGTGAAAGAAGATGATGGAGGAGAGTATGTGATGTATGTAAGTTAAGGAAGATGATGGAGATGAGTATGTGACATATGTGAAGGAAGGAAGATTATAGAAGTGAGTATGTGACATATGTGAGCGAAGGAAGATGATGAAAGTGAGTATGTGACATATGTGAGGGAAGGAAGATGATGAAAATGAGTATGTGACGTATGTGAGTTAAGGAAGATGATGGAGATGAGTATGTGACATATGTAAGGGAAGGAAGATGATGAAGGTGAGTATGTGACATGTGAGGGAAGGAAGATGATGGAGGTGAGTATGTGACATATGTGAGGGAAGGAATATGATGAAAATGAGTATGTGACATATGTGATGGAGGGAAGATGATGGAGGTGAGTATGTGACTTATGTGAGGGAAGGGAGATGATAGACGTGAGTATGTGACATATGTGAGGGAAGGAATATGATGGAAGAGAGTATGTGTCGTATGTGAGTTAAGGAAGATGATGCAGATTAGTATGAGACATATGTGAGGGAAGGAAGATGATGGAGGTGAGTATGTGACATATGTGAGGGAAGGAAGATGATAGAAATGAGTATGTGACATATGTGAGGGAAGGAAGATGATGGAGGAGAGTATCTGATGTATGTGAGGGAAGGAAGATGATGGATGTGAGTATGTGACATATGTGATGGAAGAAGGAAGACAGAGTTGAGTATGTGACTTGCATGTAAGGGAAGGAGGATTATGGAGGTGAGTATGTGACTGGTATGTGAGATAAGCAGGATAATAGAGGTGAGAATGTGACTGTTATGTGAGGGAAGGAAGATGATGGAAATTAGTATGTGACATATGTGAGGAAAGGAAGATGATGGAGGTGGGTATGAGACATATGGGAGGGAAGGAAGATGATGAAGGTGAGTATGTGACAAAAGTGAGGGTAGGAAAATGAAGCAGGTGAGAATGTGACGTATGTGAGGGAATGAAGATGATGGAAATGAGTATGTGACGTATGAGAGGGAATGAAGATGATGGAGGTGAGAATGTGATGTATGTGAGGGAAGGAGTAAGATGGAGGTAAGTATGTGACATATGTGAGGGAAGGAAGATGATGGAGGTGTTTATGTGACATATGTGAGGTAAGGTATATGATGCAGGTGAGAATGTGATGTATGTGAGGGAAGGAAGATGAATGAAGTGAGTATGTGAAGTATGTGAGGGAAGGTAGATGATGCAGGTGAGAATGTGATGTGTGAGAGGGAAGGAAGATGATGGAGTTGAGTATATGACATGTTAGGGAATGTAGATGATGGAAGTAAGTATGCAACATATGTGAGGGAAGGAATATGATGGAAATGAGTATGTGACATATGTGATGGAAGGAAGATGATGGAGGTGAGTATGTGATGTATGTGAGGAAGGAAGATGATGGATGTGAGTATGTGACATATGTGATGGAAGAAGTATGATAGAGTTGAGCATGTGACATGCATGTAAGGGAAGGAGGATTATGGAGGTGAGTATGTGACTGGTATGTGAGATAAGGAGGATAATGGAGGTGAGAATGTGACTGTTATGTGAGGGAAGGAGAATGAAGGAGGTGAGTATATAACTTGTATGTGAGGGCAGGAGCATGATGGTGGTGAATATGTGACTGGTATATGAGGGAAGGAGAATGATGGAGGTGAGTATGTGACTGGTATATGAGGGAAGGAGAATGATGGAGGTGAGTATGTGATTGGTATATGAGGGAAAGAGAATGATGGAGGTGAGTGTGTGACTGGTATGTGAGGGAAGGAGATTGATGTAGGTGAGTATGTGACTGGTGTTTGAGGGAAGAAGAATGAAGAAAGTGAGTATGTGACCGGTATGTGAGGGAAGGAGGTTGATGGAGGTGAGTGTGTGACTGGTATTTGAGGGAAGGAAGATGATGGAGCATAAGTAGGTGACATATGTGGGGGAAGGAAGATAATGAAAATGAGTATGTGACATATATGAGGGAAGAAAGATGATGGAGGTGACTATGTGACACACGTGAAGGAAGGAAGATGATGGAGGTGTGTATGACATATGTGACTGAAGGAAGATGATGTAGGTGAGTATGTGACATATTTGAGGGAAGTAAGATGAAGGAGGTGAGTATGTGACATATGTGAGGAAAGGAAGATGATGGAGGTGAGTATGTGACGTATGAGAGTTAAGGAAGATGATGAAGGTAAGTATATGATGTATGTGAGGGATTGGAAAATGATGGAGGTGAGTATTTGACATATGTGAGGAAAGGAAGATGATGGAGGTAAGTATGTGACATATGCGAGGGAAGGAAGATGATGGAGGTGAGGATGTGACATATGTGAGGTAAGGAAGATGATGGAGATGAGGTTGTGACATATGTGAGGGAAGAAGATGATGGAGGTGAGTATGTGACATATTTGAGGGAAGGAAGATGATGGAGGTAAGTATGTGACATATGTGGGGAAGAAATATTATAGAGGTGAGTATGTGACATATGTGAGTGAAAGAAGATGATGGAGGTGAGTATGTGATGTATGTAAGTTAAGGAAGATGATGGAGATGAGTATGTGACATATGTGAGGGAAGGAAGATAATAGAGGTGAGTATGTGACATATTTGAGCGAAGGAAGATGATGAAGGTGAGTATGTGACAAATGTGAGGGAAGGAAGATGATGAAAATGAGTATGTGACATATGTGAGGGAATGAAGATGAAGGAGGTGAGTATGTGACATATGTGAGGGTAGGAAGATGATAGAGGTGAGTTTGTGACATATGTGAGGAAAGGAAGATGATAGAGGTGAGTATGTGACATATGTGAGGGAAGGAAGATGATAGAGGTGAGTATGTGACATATGTGAGGGAAGCAAGATGATGGAAATTTGTATGTGACATATGTGAGGAAAGGAAGATGATGGAGGTGAGTATGTGACATTTGTGAGGGAAGGAAAATGAAGCAGGTGAGAATGTGACGTATGTAAGGGAATGAAGATGATGGAGGTGAGCATGTGACACTTGTGAGGGAAATAAGATGATGGAAATGAGTATGTGATGTATGTGAGGGAATGAAGATGATGGAAGTGAGTATGTGATGTAAGTGAGGGAAGGAATATGATGGAGGAAAGTGTGTGACATATTTTAGGGAAGGCAGATGATGGAGGTGTGTATGTGACATATGTGAGGTAAGGAATATGATGCAGGTGAGAATGTGATGTATGTGAGAGAAGGAAGATGATGGAAGTGAGTATGTGATGTATGTGAGGGAATGGAGATGATGGAGGTGAGTATGTGATGTATATGAGGGACGGAAGATGATGGAGTTGAGTATATGACATGTGAGGGAAGGTAGATGATGGAAGTAAGTATGCAACATATGTGAGGTAAGGAAGATGATGGAGGTGAGTATGGGACATATGTGAGGGAAGGAAGATGATGGAAATGAGTATGTGACATATGTGAGGGAAGGAAGATGATGGAGTTGAGTATCTGATGTATGTGAGGGAAGGAAGATGATGGATGTGAGTATGTTACATATGTGATGGAAGAAGGAAGACAGAGTTGAGTATGTGACTTGCATGTACGGGAAGGAGGATTATGGAGGTGAGTATGTGACTGGTATGTGAGATAAGCAGGATAATAGAGGTGAGATTGTGACTGTTATGTGAGGGAAGGAAGATGATGGAAATTAGTATGTGACATATGTGAGGAAAGGAAGATGATGGAGGTGAGTATGAGACATATGGGAGGGAAGGAAGATGATGAAGGTGAGTATGTGACAAAAGTGAGGGTAGGAAAATGAAGCAGGTGAGAATGTGACGTATATGAGGGAATGAAGATGATGGAGGTGAGTATGTGACATATGTGAGGGAAGTAAGATGATGGAAATGAGTATGTGACGTATGTGAGGGAATGAAGATGATGGAGGTGAGAATGTGATGTATGTGAGGGAAGGAAGATGATGGAGGTGTGTATGTGACATATGTGAGGTAATGTATATGATGCAGGTGAGAATGTGATGTATGTGAGGGAAGGAAGATGAATTAAGTGAGTATGTGACATATGTGAGGGAAGGTAGATGATGCAGGTGAGAATGTGATGTATGAGAGGGAAGGAAGATGATGGAGGTGTGTATGTGACATATGTGAGGTAAGGAATATGATGCAGTTGAGAATGTGATGTATGTGAGAGAAGGAAGATGATGGAAGTGAGTATGTGATGTATGTGAGGGAATGGAGATGATGGAGGTGAGTATGTGATGTATATGAGGGAAGGAAGATGATGGAGTTGAGTATATGACATGTGAGGGAAGGTAGATGATGGAAGTAAGTATGCAACATATGTGAGGGAAGGAAGATGATGGAGGTGAGTATGTGATGTATGTGAGGAAGGAAGATGATGGATGTGGGTATGTGACATATGTGATGGAAGAAGTATGATAGAGTTGAGCATGTGACATGCATGTAAGGGAAGGAGGATTATGTAGGTGAGTATGTGACTGTTATGTGAGATAAGGAGGATAATGGAGGTGAGAATGTGACTGTTATGTGAGGGAAGGAGAATGAAGGAGGTGAGTATATAACTTGTATGTGAGGGCAGGAGCATGATGGAGGTGAATATGTGACTGGTATATGAGGGAAGGAGAATGATGGAGGTGAGTATGTGACTGGTATATGAGGGAAGGAGAATGATGGAGGTGAGTATGTGATTGGTATATGAGGGAAAGAGAATGATGGATGTGAGTATGTGACTGGTGTTTGAGGGAAGAAGAATGAAGAAAGTGAGTATGTGACCGGTATGTGAGTGAAGGAAGTTGATGGAGGTGAGTGTGTGACAGGTATTTGAGGGAAGGAAGATGATGGAGCTTAAGTATGTGACATATGTGGGGGAAGGAAGATAATGAAAATGAGTATGTGACATATATGAGGGAAGAAAGATGATGGAGGTGACTATGTGACACACGTGAAGGACGGAAGATGATGGAGGTGAGTATGTGACATATGTGACTGAAGGAAGATGATGTAGGTGAGTATGTGACATATTTGAGGGAAGTAAGATGAAGGAGGTGAGTATGTGAAATATGTGAGGAAAGGAAGATGATGAAGGTAAGTATGTGATGTACATGAGGGATTGGAAAATGATGGAGGTGAGTATTTGACATATGTGAGGAAAGGAAGATGATGGAGGTAAGTATGTGACATATGCGAGGGAAGGAAGATGATGGAGGTGAGGATGTGACATATGTGAGGGAAGGAAGATGATGGAGGTGAGTATGTAATATATTTGAGGGAAGGAAGATGATGGAGGTAAGTATGTGACATATGTGAGGGAAGAAATATTATAGAGGTGAGTATGTGACATATGTGAGTGAAAGAAGATGATGGAGGTGAGTATGTGATGTATGTAAGTTAAGGAAGATGATGGAGATGAGTATGTGACATATGTGAGCGAAGGAAGATGATGAAGGTGAGTATGTGACATATGTGAGGGAAGGAATATGATGGAAGAGAGTATGTGTCGTATGTGAGGTAAGGAAGATGATGTACGTGAGTATGTGACATATGTGAGGGAAGTTAGATGATGGAGGTAAGTATGTGACATATGTGAGGGAAAGAAATAATGGAGGTTAGTATGTGACTTATGTGAGGGAAGGAAGATGATGGAGGTGACTATGAGATGCATGTGAGGGAAGGATGATGACGCAGGAAAGAATGTGACATATGTGATGGAAGGAAGATGATGAAAATGAGTATGTGACACATGTGCGGGAAGGAAGATGAAGGAGCTGAGTATGTGACATATGTGAGGGTAGGAAACTAATAGAGGTGAGTATGTGACATGTGAGGGAAGGAAGATGATAGAGGTGAGTATGTGACATAAGTGAGGGAAGGAAGATGATGAAAATGAGTATGTGACATATGTGAGGGAATGAAGATGAAGGAGGTGAGTATGTGACACATGTGAGGGAAGGAAGATGATAGAGGTGAGTATGTGACATATGTGAGGAAAGGAAGATGATGGAGGTGAGTATGTGACATTTGTGAGGGAAGGAAGATGATGAAGTTGAGTATGTGACAAAAGTGAGGGAAGGAAAATGAAGCAGGTGAGAATGTGACGTTTGTAAGGGAATGAAGATGATGGAGGTGAGCATGTGACATTTGTGAGGGAAGTAAGATGATGGAAATGAGTATGTGATGTATGTGAGGGAATGAAGATGATGGAAGTGAGTATGTGATGTATGTGAGGGAAGGAATATGATGGAGGTGTGTATGTGACATATGTGAGGTAATGTATATGATGCAGGTGAGAATGTGATGTATGTGAGAGAAGGAAGATGATGGAAGTGAGTATGTGACGTATGTGAGGGAATGGAGATGATGGAGGTGAGTATGTGATGTATATGAGGGAAGGAAGATGACGGATGTGAGTATGTGACATGTGATGGAAGGTAGATGATGAAAGTAAGTATGCAACATATGTGAGGGAAGGTAGATGATGGAGGTGAGTATGGGACATATGTGAGGGAAGGAAGATTATGGAAATGAGTATGTGACATATGTGAGGGAAGGAAGATGATGGAGGTGAGTATGTGATGTATGTAAGGGAAGGAAGATGATGGATGTGAGTATGTGACATGTGTGATGGAAGAAGGAAGATAGAGTTGAGTATGTGACTTGCATGTAAGGGAAGTAGAATGAAGGAGCTGAGTGTGTGTATTTGAGGGAAGTAGAATGATGGAGGTGAGTATGTGACTGGTATATGAGGGAAAGAGAATGATGGAGGTGAGTGTGAGACTGGTATGTGAGGGCAGGAGCATGATGGAGGTGAATATGTGACTGGTATATGAGGGAAGGAGAATGAAGAAAGTGAGTATGTGACTGGTATGTGAGGGAAGGAAATTGATGGAGGTGAGTGTGTGACTGGTATTTGAGGGAAGGAAGATGATGGAGGTGAGTATGTGACATATGCGGGGGAAGGAAGATGATGGATGTGAGTATGTGACATATATGAGGGAAGGAAGATGATGGAGGTGACTATGTGTCGTATGTGAAGGAAGGAAGATGATGGAGGTGAGTATGTGATGTATGTGTGGGAATGAAGATGATAGAGGTGAGTATTTGACATATGTGAGGGAAGGAATATGATGTAGCTGAGTATGTGACATATGTGATGGAGGGAGGATGATAGCGGTAAGTCTGTGACCGGAATGTGAGGGAAGGAGAATGGTGTCACAGTTGGTGCTCGAGGGTTACCTGTATAAGGTGATGAACTGGAATCACTGGAGGCTGGCCGGACTGGAACCATGGTTGACATGAATAGCTCTTTTATTATATGAAGTGGGTAGCAGTGATAACTGCCTTTGGTGATGAATGACTGGAACTGGGAACTGGAGACGTTGGAATGAGACCAGAAGGAACTTGGAGGGACCAGACTGGGACCGGCAGGTAGGCTGACTGAGCTGGTCGGGGTACCAGAAGATGAGCTTGCAGACGGATGGTAGCGTAGAAGCTACTTGTTGTGGCTTGGGAAGCCGTGGGTAGACATTGGTAGCTGGGTGGCTACGTGGAGCGGCTGGATAGCCGTGGGTAGACGCTGGTAGCTGGGTAGCTACGTGGAGCGGATGGATAGCTGTGGGTAGATGCTGGTAGCTAGGTGGCTACGTGGAGCGGCAGGATAGCCGTGGTTAGACGCTGGTAGCTGGGTAGCTTCGTGGAGCAGCTGGATAGCCGTGGGTAGACGCTGGTAGCTGGGTAACTTCGTGGAGCGGCTGAATAGCCGTGAGTAGACGCTGGTAGCTGGGTGGCTTCTTGGTGCGGCCTGGGAGCCGTGTGGAGAAGCTGGTAGCTGAGTAGCCACTTGGAGAAGCTGGTAGCGGGGAAGCTACTTGGAGCGGCCTGGGAGCCGTAGGCGAGAAGTGGTAGCGTGGATAGTTACTTGGAGCAGCCTGGGAGCCGTAGGCGAGAGGTGGTAGCGTGGAAGCTACTTGGTGCAGCCTGGGAGCCGTGTGGAGATGCTTTTAGCGTGGAAGCTACATGGAGCGGCCTGGGAGCCGTAGGTGAGAGGCTGGTGGCGTGGAAGCTACTTGGTGCGGCCTGGGAGCCGTGTGGAGAAGCTGGTAGCTGAGTAGCCACTTGGAGAAGCTGGTAGAGGGGAAGCTACTTGGAGCGGCCTGGGAGCCGTAGGCGAGAAGTGGTACCGTGGATAGTTACTTGGAGCGGCCTGGGAGCTGTAGGCGAGAGGTGGTAGCGTGGAAGCTACTTGGTGCAGCCTGGGAGCCGTGTGGAGAAGCTGAGCACAGCAGGCTTACGGATAGTACTGGTCTAGGAACCAGCAGGAGCCTGGGACATACTGGCACACAGAGGTACAGCTATAGCACAAGCAGTATACCAAGGAATGTAACGAGATGTTCAAGCACTGAGTGCTATTAGAGGAGGATATATATACCAAGAGTCTGGCAGCGATTGGTGGATGCAGACAGGTGGTCTGGCAGTGGCATTCAGAGTGGAGCAAGACACAGCATGCAAAAGGAGTATTCATCTCTGTAGCTCTGAGAATCAGGACCACACCTGTGATTCCAATTAAGACTACCAATGCTCACAGACAGAGCAGGGTCCAGGTGTTTAATCAGTTTGGCTAGGAAAGAAGTCTGCACACACAGAGATATCACAGTCAGCATGATTCAGCCAGAGCAGATGTCCCAGGAGAATTGCAAACACAGATCCATGGAGCAGCTGACAGAGGTAAGTCTCAAGGCAAAAAGGTGACAACTAGATAGGGTCGTGACAGTACCCCCTCCTTTTAGGGTGGGCACCGAACACCCATAAAGGCTCAACTGGAACTCCTCAGCAAGACACAAAAAATACTTGAAAACACAGCAAAGTCCAAAATCTTTGAAGACATAAGATGCTTTTGAAGATTAGAAGAACAAGGTGCACAACTACCAGATGGTCTCTCAAACTTCAATTGGGACTAAATAATTGGAAAAAATGGTAAACTTGTCATAGAAAGGTTGGTCACCAGGAAGTCATCGACTCTTCTTCTTTTTCCGAGACTTTTTCGAACCACTAGAAGTAGAAGACTTAAGTTGTAAAATGTCTTTCACGGGAACTACCGAAATTATTTTTTCATCGTACTCAGGATCGTAGTCAGAATCTGTGTTATAATTCATCATCCTTATGCCTCCTTGAGTCTTATCCTTCTGGACAGGTTGTTTTTGTACTGGATCTTTTTGAGAAGGACTCAAAGAAATGCATCTGAGCTTAATAGCAGAGGGTGGTACTCTAGAACTTGAGACTTTGTTGAGCTGAGTATCCTCGAGAGAACTGTAAGGATAAGTTGGACCAAATTCTTTAATGACTGCCGCAGAAAAGGCTACTAAATCTGACAGCATCGGATCCTTTGAATCATAAATAGGCTCAACCCAGTCCCAAGCTTTACCTCGGAAAGACAAAATTATAAATTTTACTACATTAGTAGGCTTGATTTCAGTCCATGGAGAGGATTTCATAATAGCGATGAAATGATCCACCAAAGCATAATACTGCGTTATATCTCCATCAAAAAAAATGGGCATAGAAACATCAGATGGATCTTGAGGTATACCTTTAAATGTAGTGGTAGCATCATCTTGTGAACCTCTTAACGGATTGGGCACTAAAACATTTGACTTTGACACAACACTAGAAGATTCTTCCTTGAGTAAAGAACTGGAGATCTTTCCTTGGGATACAGCTTTTGAAATCCCTTTTAGAGATGTAAAACTTGAGACTTTCCCCTGGACTATGAGACTTGATGCCCCCTGCTGGGGTACATAACTAGAAACCTCCTCTGGAGGTATGATGCTTGAACCCCCATCTTGGGGAGTAACACTTGGAAACCCTTGTTCTTGGGGTACCAGACTTGAGACCCCCTCCTGGGGAAAGACACTTGAACACTTCTTCGGAAATGTAATACTTGAAATCCCCTCCTGGGGGATGGCACTAGGAATCTCACCCTGGGGTGAGACACTTGAAGTCCCCTCCAGGGGAATAACACCACGAACCCCATCTTGGGGCATTACACTGGGAACCCCGTCCTGGGGTAAAACACTTGAATTCCCCTCCTGGGGTATAACACTGGGAACCCCATCTTGGGATGAGGCACTTGAAATCCCCTCCTGGGGTATTACACTGGGAATCCCATCTTGAGGTATAACACTCGGAACCCCATCCCGGGGTGAGACACTTTAATTCCCCTCCTGGGGTATGACACTGGAAGCCCCATCCTAGGGTGGAATACTTGAAATCCCTTTCTGGGGAAGAATATTTAAGGCTCCCTCTTGGGGCATAACACTAGGAACCCCCTCTCCGAGTATAGCATTAGAGGCCCCTTCTTGGGGTACGACACTTGAAACCCTCTCCTGGGGTATAGAGTCAGGAAACCCCTGTTGAGATACTTGACTTGAGGCCCCTTCCTGGGAAACAAGATTTGAAACCTTCTTTTGGGGTGAGAGACTCAAGGCCCCCTCCGGGAGTACAGAACTTGACACTCCCTGTTGGAGTATGGGACCTAAAACCCCCTTCTGGGGAAGCTGACCTGGCTTTTCCTTTCGGGGTATGCAATATGAAACCCCCTTTTGGGATGCAAGAACACAGACTTCCTCCTGCGGTGAGTGGCTCAGAACCCCCTCTTGAGGTATGGAACTTGAGACTCTTTCTTGGGGAGTAACACTTGAAATTACAGCCCGCTCCTGGGGCATGAAACTCGAAACGAAGGCCCTCTCCTGGGGCGTGAAACTCGAAACGATGGTCTCCTCTTGAGGTGTGTAACTCGAAACGAAGGCCCCCTCCTGGGGCATGAAACTTGAAACAAAAACCCCTCCCTGGGGTGTGAAACTTGAAATGAGAGCCCCTCCTGGGGTACAACACTTGTAACCCCCTTCTGGGGTGAGAGATTTGAAACCCCCTCCTGGGGCATGAAACTTGAAACGAAGGCCCCCTTCTTGGGCGTGGAACTTGAGACCCCCTCCTGGGGTGCGAGACTTAAGGACCCTCCTGGGGTTGAGACTCTGGAGGCCCCTCCTGGGGTTGCCAACTGGAGTTTCCTACTGGAACAGGCAGAATCCGGGACAGGACCGGAACAGGCAGAATCCGGGACAGGCCCGGAACAGGCAGAATCCGGGACGGGACCGGAACAGGCACTGAGACGTTGACACCTAGAACCACTGCTGGAATTGCAAAGGGAACAGTCCTTGATAAAGTGGTCAGAAGCTCCACAATAGCGACAGAGATGTAAATCTTTACGCAGCTGGCGTTCAGCCACAGAGAGCTTGGAGCGCGGGTAACTTTGATGTCTCACTTTACTTGGCATGGAAGAATCTTTGGTTCTTAGAGATTCCCAGACAGAGTATTTAGTTGAGACAGAGGTAGCTCTAAGAAATTCAGGAATGAGCTGAAAGATTTTGCTGAGTAGAGCCTGTAGCTGTTCCAGCAGTTGATGGAAAGTAGTTAAGGGTTCAGGTAAGATTTGGGTATCATCTAGCCGGTTAGTCAGAATTTGCAGAAGCTGTAGTACTTGATGCTGTACCGCCTCCTGTGAATCCAAATGAGTTATTAGGTTACGGAAAGCACTTGATCCAGAATTAGGTGCTTTATCCGCCACCATCGTTAGGCTTGAACATACTGTCACAGTTGGTGCTCGAGGGTTACCTGTATCAGGTGATGAACTGGAATCACTGGAGGCTGGCCGGACTGGAACCATGGTTGACATGAATAGCTCTTTTATTATATGAAGTGGGTAGCAGTGATAACTGCCTTTGGTGATGAATGACTGGAACTGGGAACTGGAGACGTTGGAATGAGACCAGAAGGAACTTGGAGGGACCAGACTGGGACCGGCAGGTAGGCTGACTGAGCTGGTCGGGGTACCAGAAGATGAGCTTGCAGATGGATGGTAGCGTAGAAGCTACATGTTGTGGCTTGGGAAGCCGTGGGTAGACGTTGGTAGCTGGGTGGCTACGTGGAGCGGCTGGATAGCCGTGGGTAGACGCTGGTAGCTGGGTAGCTACGTGGAGCAGCTAGATAGCCGTGGGTAGATGCTGGTAGCTGGGTGGCTACGTGGAGCGGCAGGATAGCCATGGGTAGATGCTGGTAGCTGGGTAGCTTCGTGGAGCAGCTGGATAGCCGTGGGTAGACGCTGGTAGCTGGGTAGCTACGTGGAGTGGCTGGATAGCCGTGGGTAGACGCTGGTAGCTGGGTAGCTTCGTGGAGTGGCTGAATAGCCGTGAGTAGACGCTGGTAGCTGGGTGGCTTCTTGGTGTGGCCTGGGAGCCATGTGGAGAAGCTGGTAGCTGAGTAGCCACTTGGAGAAGCTGGTAGCGGGGAAGCTACTTGGAGCGGCCTGGGAGCCGTAGGTGAGAAGTGGTACCGTGGATAGTTACTTGGAGCGGCCTGGGAGCTGTAGGCGAGAGGTGGTAGCGTGGAAGCTACTTGGTGCAGCCTGGGAGCCGTGTGGAGAAGCTGGTAGCGTGGAAGCTACTTGGAGCGGCCTGGGAGCCGTAGGTGAGAGGCTGGTAGCGTGGAAGCTACTTGGTGCGGCTTGGGAGCCGTGTGGAGAAGCTGAGCACAGCAGGCTTATGGATAGCACTGGTCTAGGAACCAGCAGGATCCTGGGACATACTGGCACACAGAGGTACAGCTATAGCACAAGCAGTATACCAAGGAATGTAACGAGATGTTCAAGCATTGAGTGCTATTAGAGGAGGATATATATACCAAGAGTCTGGCAGCGATTGGTGGATGCAGACAGATGGTCTGGCAGTGGCATTCAGAGTGGAGCAAGACACAGCATGCAAAAGGAGTATTCATCTCTGTAGCTCTGAGAATCAGGACCACACCTGTGATTCCAATTAAGACTAGCAATGCTCACAGACAGAGCAGGGTCCAGGTGTTTAATCAATTTGGCTAGGAGAGAAGTCTGCACACACAGAGATATCACAGTCAGCATGATTCAGCCAGAGCAGATGTCCCAGGAGAATTGCAAACACAGATCCATGGAGCAGCTGACAGAGGTAAGTCTCAAGGCAAAAAGGTGACAACTAGACAGGGTCGTGACATGATGGAGGTGAGTATGTGACTGATATGTGAGATAAGAAGGATAAAAAAGGGGAGTATTTGACTGTTTTGTGAGGGGAGGAGAATGATGGAGGTGAGTTTGTGACATATATGAGGGAAGAAAGATGATGGAGGTGACTATGTGATGTAAGTGAAGGAAGGAAGATGATGGAGGTGAGTAAGTGACATATGTGAGGAAAAGTTGAAGATGGAGTTGAGTATGTGATATATGTGAGGGAAGGAAGATGACGGAGGTAAGTGTGTGACATATGTGACTGAAGTAAGATGATGTAGTTGATTATGTGACATATTTCAGGGAAGGAAGATGATTGAGGTGAGAATGTGATGTATGTGAGGGAAGGAAGATGATGAAGGTAAGTATGTGATGTACGTGAGGATAGGAAGATGATGGAGGTGAGTATGTGATGTATATGAGGGAAGGAAGATGATGGAGATGAGTATGTGATGTATGTGAGGGAAAAAAGATGATATATATAAAGATGTGACATATTTGAGGGAAGGAAGATGATAAAGGTGAGTTTGTGACATATCTGAGGGAAGGAAGATGATGGAGGCGAGTATGTGAAATATATGAGGGAAGGAAGATGACGGAGGTGACTATTTGACGTATGTGAAGGAAGGAAGATGATGGAGGTGAGTATGTGATTTTTGTGAGGGAAGGAAGTTGAAGGAGGTAAGAATGTGACATATGTGACTGAAGAAATATGATGTAGGTGAGTGTTTGACATATGTGAGGGAAGGAAGATGAAGGAGGTGAGTATGTGACGTATGTGAGTTAAGGAAGATGATGGAGATGAGTATGTGACATAAGTGAGGTAAGGAAGATGATGGAGATGAGGATGTGACATATGGGAGGGAAGGAAGATGATGGATGTGAGTATGTGACAAATGTGAGGGATTGAAGATGATGGAGGTAAGTATGTGACATATGTGAGGGAATGAAGATGATGGAGGTGAGTATGTGACGTACGTGAGTTAAGGAAGATGATGGAGATGAGTATGTGACATATGTGAGGGAAGGAAGATGATGGAGCTGAGAATGTGACATATGTGAGGGAAGGTAGATGATGCAGGTAAGAATGTGATGTATGTGAGGGAAGGAATATGATGGAGGTGAGTATGTGACATATATGAGGGAAGGAAGATGATAGAGGTGACTATGTGACATATGTGAAGCAAGAAGATGATGGAGGTGAGTATGTGATGTATGTGTGGGAATGCAGATAATAGAGGTGAGTATTTGACGTATGTGAGGGAAGGAATATGATTGTAGCTGAGTATGTGACATATGTGATGGAGGGAGAATGATAGAGGTAAGTCTGTGACTGGTATTTGAGGGAAGGAGAATTGTGGAGGTGAGCTTGTGACTGATATGTGAGATAAGAAGGATAAAAGAGGGGATTATTTGACTGTTTTGTGAGGGGAGGAGAATGATGGAGGTGAGTTTGTGACATATATGAGGGAAGAAAGATGATGGAGGTGACTATATGATGTAAGTGAAGGAAGGAAGATGATGGAGGTGAGTAAGTGACATATGTGAGGAAAAGTTGAAGATGGAGTTGGAGTATTTGACTGTTATATGAGGGAAGGAGAATGATGGAGGTGAGTGTGTGACTGGTATTTGAGGGAAGGAGAATGACGAAAGTGAGTATGTGACTGGTATGTGAGGGAAGGAATTTGCTGGAGGTGAGTATGTGACTGGTATGTGACGGAAAGAAGAAGACTGAGGTAAGTATGTGACATATGTGACTGAAGGAAGATGATGTAGGTGAGTATGTGACATATTTGAGGGAAGGAAGAAGAAGGAGGTGAGTATGTGACATATGTGCAGAAAGGAAGATGATGGAGGTGAGTATGTGATGTAAGTGAGGATAGGAAGATGATGGAAGTGAGTATGTGATATATATGAGGGAAGGAAGGTGATGGAGATGAGTATGTGATGTATGTCATGGAAGAAAGATGATGGTGGTGAGTAGATGATAAATGTGAGGGAAGGATGTTGATGGAGTTGAGTATGTGACATATGTGAGGGAAGGAAGTTGATGGAGCTGAGTATGTGATGTACGTGAGGGAAGGAAGATGATGGAGGTGAGAATGTGACGTATGTGCGGGGAAAAATATGATGGACATAAGGATGTGACATATTTGAGGGAAGGAAGATGATAGAGGTGAGATTGTGACATATGTGAGGGAAGGAAGATGATGGAGGTGAGTATGTGACATATGTGAGGAAAGAAAGAAGATGGAGTTGAGTATGTGATGCATGTGAGGGAACGAAGATGATGAAGGTAAGTATGTGATGTACATGAGGGAAGAAAGATGATGTAGGTGAGTATGGGACATATGTGAGGAAAGGAAGATGATGGAGGTGAGTATGTGAAGTATGTGAGGTAAGGAAGGTGACGGAGGTGAGTGTGTGAAGTAAGTGAATATAGGAAAATGATAGAGGTGAGCATGTGATGTATATGAGGGAAGGAATATGATGGAGATGAGTATGTGATGTTCGTCATGGAAGAAAGATGATGGAGGTGAGTAAATGTGAGGGAAGGAAGGAGATGGAGGTGAGTATGTGGTGTATGTGAGCGAAAGATGTTGATAGAGGTGAGTAAGTGACATATGTGAGGGAAGGAAGATGATGGAGGTGAGTATGTGATGTATGTGATGGAAGTAAGATGATGGAGGTAAGTATGTGATGTATGTGTGAGTGAAGATGATAAAGGTGAGTATGTGATATATGTGAGGGTAGGAAGATGACGGAGGTATGTGACATATGTGACTGAAGGAAGATGATGTAGGTGAGTATGTGATATATGTGAGGGAAGAAAGATGAAGGAGGTGAGTATGTGACATATGTGAGGAAAGAAAGATGATGGAGGTGAGTATGTGATGTATGTGAGTGAAGGAAGATGATGTAGGTGAGTATGTGATGTACGTGAGGGAAGGAAGATTAATGAGGTGAGTATGTGACATATGTGAGGAAAGGAAGATGATGGAGCTGAGTATGTGATGTATGTGAGGGAAGGAAGATGATGAAGGTAAGTATGTGATGTACATGAGGGAAGAAAGATGATGTAGGTGAGTATGGGACATAGGTGAGGAAAGGAAGATGATGGAGGTGAGTATGTGAAGTATGTGAGGGAAGGAAGGTGACGGAGGTGAGTGTGTGATGTATATAATGGAAGGAAGATGACGAAGATGAGTATCTGATGAATGTCATAGAAGAAAGATGATGGAGGTGAGTAAATGTGAGGGAAGGAAGGTGATGGAGGTGAGTATGTGACGTATGTGAGGGAAAGAAGTTGATGGAGTTGGGTATGTGACATTTGTGAGGGAAGGAAGATGATGAATGTGAGTATGTGATGTATGTAATGGAAGTAAGATGATGGAGGTGAGTAAATGACATGTTTGAGGGAAGGATGTTGATGGAGGTGAGTATGTGACATATGTGAGGGAATGAAGTTGATGGAGGTGAGTATGTGATGTATGTGAGAGAAGCAAGATGATGAAGATAAGTATGTGATGTACATGAGGGAAGGAAGATGATGCAGGTGAGAATGTGACGTATGTGAGGGAATGTAGATGATGGAGGTAAGTAAGTGTTATATGTGAGGGAAGGAAGACGATGGAAGTGAGTATGTGACATTTGTGAGGGAATGAAGTTATTGGAGGTGAGTATGTGTTGTATGTGAGGGAAGGAATATGATGGAGGTGTGTACGTGAAATGTGAGGGAAGGTAGATGATGCAGGTGAGAATATGATCTATGTGAGGGAAGTAAGATGATGGAAGTGAGTATGTGACGTATGTGAGGGAATGGAGATGATGGAGGTGAGTATGTGATGTATATGATGGAAGGAAGATGATGGATTTGAGTATATGACATGTGAGGGAATTTAGATGATGGAGGTAATTATGCAGCATATGTGAGGGTTGGAAGATGATGGAGATGAGTATGTGACATATGTGAGGGAAGGAAGATGATGGATTTGAGTACGTAATGTATGTGAGGGAAGGAAGATGATGGATGCGAGTATGTGACATATGTGATGGAAGAAGGATGATAGAGTTGAGTATGTGAATTTCATGTAAGGGAAGGAGGATTATGGAGGTGAGTATGTGACTGGTATGTGAGATAAGAAGGAATATGGAGGTGAGTATGTAACTGTTATGTGAGGGAAGGAGAATGAAGCAGGTGAGTATGTGACTGGTATGTGAGGGAAGGAGAATGATGAAAGTGATTATGTGACTGGTATGTGAGGGAAGGAAGTTGATTGAGGTGAGTGTGTGACTGGTATTTGAGGGAAGGAAGATTAAGAAGGTGAGTATATGACATATGTGTGGAAAGGAAGATGATGGAGGTGAGTATGTGATGTATGTGAGGGAAGGAAGATGATGAAGGTAAGTATGTGATGTACGTGAGGGAAAGAAAATGATGGAGGTGAGTATGTGACATATGTGAGGGAATGAAGATGATGGAGGTGAGTATGTGATGTATGTGAGTTAAGGAAGATGATCGAGATGGGGATGTGACATATGTGGGGGAAGGAAGATGATGGAGGTGAGTATGTGACATATGTAAGGGAAGGAAGATGATGGAGGTAAGTATGTGACATATGTGAGGGAAGGAAGACGATAGAGGTGAGTATGTGACATATGTGAGGGAATGAAGATGATGGAGGTGAGTATGTGACGTATGTGATGGAGGGAGAATGATAGAGGTAAGTCTGTGACTGGTGTTTGAGGGAAGGAAAATTGTGGAGGTGAGCTTGTGACTGATATGTGAGATAAGAAGGATAAAAGAGGTGAGTATTTGACTGTTATGTGAGGGAAGGAGAATGATGGAGGTGAGTGTGTGACTGGTATTTGAGGGAAGGAGAATGATGAAAGTGAGTATGTGACTGGTATGTGAGGGAAGGAATTTGATGGAGGTGAGTATGTGACTGGTATGTGAGGGAAAGAAGATAACTGAGGTAAGTATGTGACATATGTGACTGAAGGAAGATGATGAATGTGAGTATGTGATGTATGTAATGGAAGTAAGATGATGGAGGTGAGTAAGTGACATGTTTGAGGGAAGGAAGTTGATGGAGGTGAGTATGTGACGTATGTGAGGGAAGGAAGTTGATGGAGGTGAGTATGTGATGTATGTGAGGGAAGGAAGATGATGAAGGTGAGTATGTGATGTACGTGAGGGAAGGAAGATGATGGAGATGAGTATGTGACATATGTGAGGAAAGGAAGATGATGGAGGTGAGAATGTGACGTATGTAAGGGAAAAAAGATGATGTATATAAGGATGTGACATATTTAAGTGAAGGAAGATGTTAGAGTTGGGAATGTAACATATGTGGGATGGAAGATGATGGAGGTGAGTATGTGACATGTATGAGGGAAGGAAGATGGTGGAGGTGACTATGTGACGTATGTGAAGGAAGGAAGATAATGGAGGTGAGTATGTGACATATGTGAGGGAAGGTAGATAATGGAGTTGAGTATGTGATATATGTGAGGGAAGGAAGATGATGGAGGTGAGTATGTGACATTTGTGAGGAAACGAAGATGATGTAGTTGAGTATGTGATGTACGTGAGGGAAGGAAGATGAAGGAGGTGAGTATGTGATGTACGTGAGGGAAGGAAGATGAAGGAGGTGAGTATGTGACATGTGTGAGGAAAGGAAGATGATGGAGTTGAGTATGTGATATATGTGAGGGAAGGAAGATGATGCAGGTGAGAATGTGACATATGTGAGGGAATGTAGATGATGGAGGTGAGTAAGTGTTATATGTGAGGGAAGGAAGATGATGGAAGTGAGCATTTGACGTATGTGAGGAAATGAAGATGATTGAGGTGAGTATGTGATGTATGTGAGGGAAGGAATATGATGGAGGTGTGTACGTGAAATGTGAGGGAAGGCAGATGATGGAGGTGTGTATGTGACATATGTGAGGTAAGGTATATGATGCAGGTGAGAATATGATGTATGTGAGGGAAGTATGATGATGGAAGTGAGTATGTGACGTATGTGAGGGAATGGAGATGATGGAGGTGAGTATGTTATGTATATGATGGAAGGAAGATGATGGAGTTGAGTATTTGACATGTGAGGGAAGGTAGATGATGGAGGTAATTATGCAGCATATGTGAGGGATGGAAGATGATGGAGATGAGTATGTGACATATGTGATGGAAGGAAGATGATGGAAGTGAGTAAGTGACATATGTGAGGGAAGGAAGATGATGGTTGTGAGTATGTGATGTATGTGAGGAAAGGAAGATGATGGAGGTGAGTATGTGACATATGTGATGGAGGAAGGATGATAGAGTTAAGTCTATGACTGGTATGTGAGGGAAGGAGAATGATGGAGGTGAGTATGTGACTGGTATGTGATTGAAGGAAGTTGATGGAGGTGAGAGTGTGAGTGGTATTTGAGGGAAGGTAGATGGTGGAGGTGAGTATGTGACATATATGAGAGAAGGAAGATGATGGAGATGACTATGTGACGTATGTGAAGGAAGGAAGTTGATGGAGGTGAGTATGTGATGTATGTGTGGGACTGATTATGATAGAGGTGATTATGTGACGTATGTGAGGGAAGGAATTTGATGGAGCAGAGTGTGTGACATATGTGATGGAGGGAGGATGATAGTGGTAAGTCTGTGACTGGTATGCGAGGGAAGGAGAATGATGAAGGTGAGTTTATGACTGGTATATGAGATAAGAATGATAAAAGAGGTGAGTATTTGACTGTTATGTGAGGGAAGAAGAATGATGGAGATGAGTGTGTGACTGGTATGTGAGGGAAAGAGAATGATGAAAGTGAGTATGTAACTGGTAAGTGAGGGAAGGAAGTTGATGGAGGTGAGTATGTGACATATGTGAGGGAAGGAAGATGATGGAGGTGAATATGTGACATATGTGGGGGAATGAAGATATTGGAGGTGAGTATGTGACATATATGAGGGAAGGAATATGATGGAGGTGACTATGTGACGTATGTGAAGGAAGGAGGGTGATGGAGGTGAGTATGTGACATATGTGAGGGAAGGTAGATGATAGAGTTGAGTATGTGATATATGTGAGGGAAGGAAGATGACTGAGGTAAGTATGTGACATATGTGACAGAAGGAAGATGATGTAAGTAAGTATGTGACATATGTGAGGGAAGGAAGATGAAGGAAGTGAGTATTTGACATATGTGAGGAAAGGAAGATGATGGAGGTGAGTATGTGATGTATGCGACTGAAGGAAGATGATGGAGGTGAGTATGTGATGTATGTGTGGGAATGAAAATGATAGAGGTGAGTATGTGACATATGTGAGGGAAGGAATATGATAGAGCTGAGTATGTGACATATGTGATTAAGTAGAATGATTGAGGTGAGTATGTGACTGGTATTTGAGGGAAAGAGAAAGATGAAGGTGATTATGTGACTGGTATGTGAGGGAAGGAAGATAATGGAGGTGAGTGTGTGATTGGTATGTGAGCGAATGAAGATGATAGAGGTGAGTACATGACTGGTATGTGAGGGAAGGAGAATGATGGAGGTGAGTATTTGACTGGTATGTGAGTGAAAGAGAATGATGAAGGTGATTATATGACTGGTATGTGAGGGAAAGAGAATGATGGAGGTGATTATGTGACTGGTATGTGAGCGAAGCAAGATGATGGAGGTGAGTATGTGATTTATGTGAGGGAAAAAAGATCATGGATATAAGGATGTGACATATTTGAGGGAAGGAAGATAATAGAGGTGAGTATGTGACGTATGTGAGGGAAGGAAGATGACGGAGGTAAGTGTGTTACATATGTGACTGAAGGAAGATGATATAGGTGAGTATGTGATATATGTGATGGAAGGAAGATGATGGAGGTGAGTATGTGATGTATGTGTGGGAAGGAATATGATGGAGCTGAGTATGTGACATATGTGATGGAGGTAGGATGATAGCGGTAAGTCTGTGACTGGTATGTGAGGGAAGGAGAATGATGGAGGTGAGTATGTGACTGGTATGTGAGATAGGAAGGATAAAAAAGGTGAGTGTTTGACTGTTATGTGAGGGAAGGAGAATGATGGAGGTGAGTGTGTGACTGGTATGTGAGGAAGGAGAATGATGGAGGTGAGTATATACCTGGTATGTGAGGGAAGGAGAATGATTGAGGTGAGTAAGTGACTGGTATGTGAGGGAAATAGAATGATGAAGGTAATTATGTGACTGGTCTGTGAGTGAAGGAAGATAATGGAGGTGAGTGTGTGATTGGTATGTGAGCGAATGAAGGTGATGGAGGTGAGTATCTGACATATGTGAGGGAAAAAAGATGATGGATATAAGGATGTGACATATTTGAGGGAAGGAGATGATAGAGGAGAGTATGTGACATATGTGAGGGAAGGAAGATGATGGTGGTGAGTATGTGACATATATAAGGGAAGGAAGATGATGGAGGTGACTATGTGATGTATGTGAAGGAAGGAAGATGATGGAGGTGAGTTTGTGACATATGTGAGGAAAGGTAGATAATGGAGTTGAGTATGTGATAGATGTGAGGGAAGGAAGATGACGGAGGTAAGTATGTGACATATGTGACTGAAGGAAGATGATATAGGTGAGTATGTGATATATGTGATGGAAGGAAGATGATGGAGGTGAGTATGTGACGTATGTGTGGGAATGAAGATGATAGATGTGAGTATGTGACATATGTGTGGAAAGGAATATGATGGAGCTGAGTATGTGACATATGTGATGGAGGTATTATGATAGCGGTAAGTCTGTGACTGGTATGTGAGGGAAGGAGAATGATGGAGGTGAGTATGTGACTGGTATGTGAGATAAGAAGGATGAAAGAGGTGAGTAGTTGACTGTTATGTGAGGGAAGGAGAATTATAGAGGTGAGTGTGTGACTGGTATGTGATTAAGGAGAATGATTGAGGTGAGAATGTGACTGGTATTTGAGAGAAAGAGAAAGATGAAGATGATTATGTGACTAGTATGTGAGGGAAGGAAGATAATAGAGGTGAGTTTGTGATTGGTACGTGAGCGAATGAAGATGATGGAGGTGAGTACATGACTGATATGTGAGGGAAGGAGAATGATGGAGGTGAGTATGTGACTGGTATGTGAGTGAAAGAGAATGATGAAGGTGATTATATGACTGGTATGTGAGGGAAAGAGAATGATGGAGGTGATTTTGTGACTGGTATGTGAGCGAAGGAAGATGATGGAGGTGAGTATGTGATTTATGTGTGGGAAAAAAGATCATGGATATAAGAATGTGACATATTTGAGGGAAGGAAGATAATAGAGGTGAGTATGTGATGTATGTGAGGGAATGTAGATGATGGAGGTGAGTATATGACATATGTGAGGGAAGGATGATGACGGAGATGAGTATATGACATATGTGAGGGAAGGAATATGATGGAGTTAATTATGTAAAATATGTGAGAAGGAATGTGATGTAGATGAGTATGTGACATGTGTGAGGGAAGGAAGATGATGAAGGTGAGTATGTGGCTGGTATATGAGGGATGGAGAATGATGGAGGTTAGTATGTTACTGGTATTTGAGGGAAAGAGAATGATGGAGGTGAGTATGTGACATATGTGAGGGAAAAAAGATGATGGATATAAGGATGTGACATATTTGAGGGAAGGAGATGATAGAGGTGAGTATGTGACATTTGTGAGGGAAGGAAGATGATGGAGGTGAGTATGTGACATATATGAGGGAAGGAAGATGATGGATGTGAGGTATGTGATGTAAGGAGGAAGATAGAGGTGAGTATGTGACTGGTATGTGAGGGAATTAAGATGATGGAGGTGAGTATGTGAGGGAAGGAAAATGATGGAGGTGAGTATGTGACTGGTTAGTAAGGGAACGAGGATGATAGAGGTGAGTGTTTGACATATGTGAGGGAATGAAGATGATAGAGGTGAGTATGTGACTGGTATTTAAGGAAAGGAGGATAATAGAGGTGAGTATGTGACTGGTAGGGAAGGAAGATGATGTAGGTGAGTATGTGAGGGATGGAAGATGATAGAGGTGAGTATGTGACTGGTATGTAAGGAAAGTAGGATTATGGAGGTGAGTATGTGACTGGTATGTAAGGGCAGGAGGATGATAGAGGTGAGTATGTACAAGACATTACGTAATTATTTTGTCAACCATGATGGTGCAAACAGAAGCTTTTTATTGCAGAGGTTAGTATGTGACTGCTATGTGGGGGAAGGAGGATGATGATGAGGATGATGTGGCTGAGGTATGATGTATAGAGGGTGGTGTAGGACAGAATGAAGCTGGAAAGAATGTTATGGATGATTATTGAGGAAAGGATGTAAGTGGAGTGTGGTGTAAAGAGTAAGATATGGAAGAGTTTATGGATATTTTCTGAGTAAAGAAGTGTTAGGAGAAAACATTTAAATGGGGTGTGAGAAAAGTAGGTGATGAATGAGACAATGTTGTTGGAATGTAATGGAAAGCAGAATGATGCAAAAGAGGATGTTTTTGTGGTGTGAGGGAAGGAGGACGATGGTGGAGAAGATGTGGCATTTGTGTGATTGAAGAAGGATGTTGGAGGAGAGAATGTGGGCAGGAATGTGAGGAAAGGAAGATGATTCAAGAGTAGGTATGACTGGGGTGTGAAGGAAGGAGTATGATGGATGAAAGTGATAGAGTTAACATTATGTTCTGTGTGTCTGGCTGTAATCTTGTAATATCGGCAGCCATCTTGTACCATTTTGTGCTAAATGTTATTCATAAACCTATTTCATCATCAGCTACATGACTTGTAAGAGAGGAGAACTGTTTAGAATTGTTTGGAAACTCTCACTTACTTGCTAGCTATTTGGGAAGCAATCTCAAGGATAGTACTGCTTGTACATTCCAATGCCAGACTGTGCAGAACAATACTGAATGTCCCGTAGCTCTTTTTACTTATCTTATTGCTAGGCAGAATATCCAGTAGGTTGGGGTTGAGTGACTTTTACCAATTGCTACCAGACTGCTATAAAAATGTATGTGAAACTAATACACTTTAGAGAATATCACAACCACCCTTTGCTATGTGAGTTGATTATTGCTCTACGACGCAGTGGCGTAACTTCATCCAAGGTGCCCGGAGGCAAGAAAAATGTTGGTGCCCCCCCAATTTAAATGTACCACTCCCCAGCCCCAGCTTCCGTCCCCCCTTATGCAGTCCCTTTTATAAAATGCCCCCAGTAGTGGTCCCCTATGCAGTGCCCTCAGTAGAAGTCCCCTAAGCAGTGCCCGCCTATGAAGTACCATCCAGTCATGGTCCCCCTCTGCAGTGCCTCCAGTAGTGTTTCCCCTATGCAGTGCCCCCAATAGTAAGGCCCCTGTAGTGCCCCCAGTAGTAATGCCACTGTAGATTCCCATATGATGCCCCCAGTAGTAAGGCCCCTGTAATGCCCCCTGTAGTGCCCCCATATGATGTCAACAGTAGTAAGGCCCCTGTAGTGCCCCCATTAGTAAGCCCCCTGTAGTGCCCCTAGCAGTAAGCCCTCAGTAGTAAGCCCCCAGTTTTAAGCCCACTGTAGTGCCCCCAGTAGTAAGCCTCCTGTAGTTCCCCCAGTAGTAAGTCCCCAGTAGTAAGCCTGCAGTAGTGCCCCCAGTAAGCCCCCTGTAGTGCCCCCAGTAGTAAGTCACCAGTATAAAGCCTCCTGTAGTGCCCCCAGTAGTAAGTCCCCTGTAATGCCCACAGTAGTAAGCCCCCTATAGTGCCCCTAGTAGTAAGCCCCCTGTAATGACCCCTGTAATGCCCCCAGTATTAAGCCCCCTGTACTGCCCCCAGAATTCTGCCCCCCCCCGCATGCACGCACACATATTAAAAAAAAACTTATCTTAATCCCCGCTCCAATGCGTGCTGCCTTCTGTCCTCGGCGCCCGCTCCTCGGAACTATGGGAGTGTTGTCATGATGTCACTCCCATAGTGCACTGCAGGACCCAGAGCTCAGTAGTGAGCTCTGACTGCCGCTGGCGCCACGCAGGGGGAGAAAAAAGGAGCGAGCGCCCGCTGGTAACTCACTCAGTGGGTGCCCAGCAAATGGAGGGTGTGGGGGGTGTGACTGCACCCTTGCATCCTTAGTAGTTAAGCCACTGGAGCCAGTGGCGCTCCTTCTCAATGCAGCTCCTCCTCAACAGTGGCCGGGCCCGGATGACAATGGAGCCAGGTGCCCCCTTCGGGGCTGGTGCCCGGTGGCAAATGACTCCATTGTCTCTGGGAGTTCCGCCACTGCTCCGACCAGTCATAAGGACAACTGGATTCCTGACACATATACATAACTCTCTTTGGGCCTGATGAAAACACAAATAACCAGATTCATCAGTTGGAAGTTCCCACCGAGACACCCTACATTGGACCAAGGACGGACACCTTCATACTAACCCAACTAACCAGACATCTTCCAAAATCCCTGGTTGACTAGTTTTTGATACTCTGATAGATTTCTTGTGATTTGTTTAAGTCAACTGTCTGTCCGAGGTGTCAGGTACTGGTATCTGTATGTCTTAGGTTTACAATTAGAAATTTTGTTTTATGTTGTCTTGTATTGCATGGATCCACACTGCATAAGTTGTAATGATTTGTGTTGTCCTAAATGTACACGTGATATTGTTATTGTATTGCAACATAGTGGCCAGGAGCAAGTGTATAGTCCCACCTTATGTGGCATAATTGCAGATAGAAACTGAATGCTGAGTATATCAGAGACCAGATCTAAATTGGATAAAGAAAGGTAGGAGTGATTATTTACTTACTGGTCTCATATATCTCTCATTCCCACACATTACTTGTTCCCATGCATGGTTACAGGACTTTTTTTGGGCTGCACTCACCCTGTGAAATGCCCTCCCACGCACAATAAGACTTTCCACTACTTTCCAAACATTCAAACGTTCTTTGAAATCTCACCTCTTCAGACAAGCTTATCAAATTCCAGGACCACCCACCTAACCTTTTATAGCTACAAATTTGCAATATGTAGCACCTATCCTTGTGTATCAACACCTATTTCCCTATAGATTGTAAGCTTACAAGTAGGACCCTCTTAACTTTATGTATGTGTTTATATGTTTTTTAATGTATGTATGTCTGTCTTTTACAACCCTGTTAAATGTTAATATTGATTCAAATTGTAAAGCGCAACAGAATTTGCTGCGCAATATAAGAAACTGTTAATAAATAAATAATAATAATAATAAATATAACAGAGACTTTGCAGAAGAATATGCATAACAAACATTCTCCGCATGTTTGCCCAAACTGTAGAAGGGCTCATTACTCCTTAGTCCCAGATATTTTCAAGAGAGAAGTATTAAAGGGCACTGAATTCACTGTTTATTAAGTGAATACAGACACCTTATATCCTTTTTAATACAAGTATTAAAAGGCACTGAATTTGCTAATGATTCAGTGAATACAGACACGTGATACCATTTTGAATACAAAGAAGGACCTTAGATCCAAAGAGGAGTCAGTATGAGAAATTATGATAGTAAACAAACTTTGACAACAATTTCTCCATTGAGATAATGTGCATGATTTTGATTTTAGGAACAGGGGGAATAGAGGAAATGGAGAAATGTTTAAAATAGCCAGATTGAGCAAGGAGGATATGTTAGATCTCTTCAAATTGCAGCAGATGCATAAGGGATACCGAGAGTATATTAAAAGACACAATCTACAGGGTAAACTGTTAAACTGGATAAGGGTGACAGAATCTATTCTCTGTGAGAAAGAAGAGGCAGAAATAGAAGAGGCATTTAGAGGGATACAGTATCTTTACTTGATTACTCAAGTTATGAGTCCACATATCTGGTAAATTATAAAGACCTTAGATGGAAATGTACCCAGCATGCATAGTTTTTGTAATTCAGCAGAAGACCAGATGTGCACAAAATGTGGCACACACTTGAATGAAACCTGTAATGCCTGTAGATATGCTGGTTATCCCCCTACCCTACCACTAACCTCGGTGACAACTAGACTTAAAGCCTCAGGCCTTGCTAAAACATTTGTAAGTCACAAAAAGCAGACTTGGTGCTGTGACTGTCCCAAGATACTGTATAGTATTGGAGTACAAAAATTTGTGAGAAGTGTAACACTACCGAGTCTGAAAGGATAACACCAACCCCGACAGCTCCACTGCCACCTTCATATGAAGGGACGTCTTCAGAGACGTCAGTCCCAGTTCCCAACACAGAAATATATCCCATGTTTACCCAGACAACCGCTGCAGAAGAACCAGTCGGAGATCAGCATGCCCAACCTGGCCGAGAGGTCAGATGGAATAAGCCATGGCAGGCAACTATTTAGCAAATCAAACAGCAGCCACAGTAGTAATGATGCTTCTGGCATTGAAATTGCAACCACAACTGCTGCAGCAATGAAAAAGCTGCCAAGTGGTTCCCTGTGGACCCAAAAATGCACTGCATATTGTGAGGAGCAGGTTAGAAATATGCCCTCACAAGATACCCCTCAGGGGAGAAATAAGACTGTTACAGAATATTACCCGCAGTGCAGACATAGGCATGATGATTATGGGTTTGGTCATATAGTTCCCAGAGACATTAGCATATTTAAAAATGCATTTCTGGGAGGGTTAGACCAGAACTTGACTAAAATATTTAAAGTCAGTCACCCAGAATATGCCTCTCTAACCCCAGAGGCTCTCCTCACAGTGCTAAGAGCTATTGAGGATGATTTAAAGGAAAAAATAAATAAAAGTGCACAACCAATTTATGTAATGCTGACTAAGCACACAGTACACAAAGACAGCTAACTGAATTACATAATTAGGTGTTTTCTTCTATTCCAGTCCCTTATCTTGATAAAGGTACTCACTGTTTACAACCCGGAAACTGGATGATAATTTTTAATAGATAGCATCGAAATATAAAATACAGTAGTAATATCAGATAAGAATATGTGAATTAAAGTAAAAATAAAATTAATATTCCACCTGTATCTTAATCCTTTATTATAGCCAACAGATAGTTATTTCTGTATTATTCAAAATTGTATATATATATATATATATATACATATATATATATATATATATATATATATATATATATATAGAAGGAGAAAGAACTGGCACTCGGAGACAGCAACAATGGAAAAACAATGTATATTCTCTAACGTTTTCGAGGTTACCACCCCGTCATCATGACACAATACATACAATACATACGTCCTGATGACGGGGTGGTAACCTCGAAAACGTTAGAGAATATACATCGTTTTTCCATTGTTGCTGTCTCCGAGTGCCCGTTCTTTCTCCTTCTGGATATCGCTTTTGTTACTGGATGCACCGGAGCAAGTTGCCCTTTTATTCTTTTGAGTGCCGGCAGATTGTGTCTCTTATATATATATATATATATATATATATATATATATAAATATATAAATTGTTATGATACCAATTTATCTGGGAACCTTATCCCAATCTTTCCCTTTGATAGTTCCCTTTGAATATCTGTCTCATAATTTCCACTTACAACAGTAGTGGGCTTTTCTTTTCACCCAGTTGCTTTTTATATTTACAATGTAGCTTCTCACTCCCAACTTTGTATAGTGTTCCCTTGATTATTGCAATATTGGATACTGTGTATTAGATGTTAACTGCAACTCTAGAGCTAGCTAGATTTTTCAGTTTATTAAGATGTGCAAGGTTGTAGTGTTAGTATTTCTGTTCAACACTATTAGTTTTTTATTGAGGATTTTAGTTTCACAAGAGAGCTATAATATGCTATAAGATAATTACATTTCTTAGTTGCTGTTAGATAAGTTGCTATTTTTGCAGTGCAGCTCAGTATTCATATATTTAGCCATTACCTCTAATGAATCCTATTTAATCAGTGACTACTCAGTAATATATACAGTATATGCAATACAGCATGTCCTTATCCTTTCTTACTTGTATATTGTTATGTAATATACTGAAACATATTCCAGTATTCTATTGCATCCCTTTTCTCTTATATTCTATTGGTTAGTCATTAAATGTGTTGCTAGATAATTTTACAGTGTAACTTAATGTAATAATTATACTTTCAAAGAATTTTTTTTTAACTGGATTGTTATTGAGAATGATTCGATTAATCCTCTTTTTAAACAAGGTTCTTAATATGTAACACAGTTTGTTTTTTGACACAGTACTGCAGAGTTATGGACTTATTAGGTTAATTAGGACAATGCTAAAGTTTTTTTGACCTGACAATTTTATGTATATTTTCCTAATACAAAGCTATTGCGGTATTACAGTATTTCTGAAATTGTCTGCACTTTTATGTGCTATACAGATATGGATCCATCAATTTAAACATCACACATATACAGTACTGTGCAAAGGTTTAAGGCAGGTGTGGAAAAAATGCTGCAAAGTAAAATTATAAGTGTTAATAGTTTATTTTTTTATCAATTAACAAAAGAAACAGTAAATGTGTATGTATATATATATATATATATATATACACATATATACACAGTAATATATATATATATATATATATATATATATATATATATATTGTATATTAAGGGCACATGGGTCATGCCATTCCTTTAAGGCTGAAATGGAATTCTCTCATAGGGAGTTTCAAACAGGGGGGCATGTTCTTTGAGGGGTTGCACCTCAAAAGTTATTGGACGTACGGTGCTGGAATTTAGCATAGAGTGTAGAACTGTCCCAAGGTGTGTATGCCTAATTTCAAAACTGCCACTTTTTTACTTTAGTCAATGAGGGATATTTGGGAAGGCATAACTCAAGGTATAGGACAAATTAAGACTTTGGGTTTGTTTTGTTAGGTAGATCTTGTTCCAGTGGTGGGCCTTTTGGGGATAAGGTTTTTGAGAAAGTTACAGTTTTTTAACTATTAGCCCAAAAATGCCTTATTTTAGAAGTAGAAAAACACAATCTCTGGTGCTAATTAGATTCATATGAGTATCTATAAAAATAGAAAAAATGTTGTGTCCTTCAGATGAAAATATTAATTAATACAGCAGCAAGAGATTGATTATAAGCTTGTGATTGCTCAGACACATAGAGAACAGAAATGAAGATAGAAGTATCTCTGCACTTATCCTAATAATATTGTGAGATGGCAGAAAATATCGGTCAGGACTCTGATACTTATATCAAATACACATTTTATCTACTATATAAAAGTGAAAATTTGTCCTTCTGTCTTTCTATACAAATCCATAGTTTACAAGCCACGACCGTGAAATTTTACATACAAGCATATTAAAACACGGCAAAGGCAACTAAAAAAATTTGAAATCAAAATGAATTACTGTTCATTTTTAATTAATGAAAAAACAAAATTTTTGCATAGCATTCACCCTCTACAGGTCAGGTACGGAATTAGAAAAGGACTTAGCTTATCTACTAATATTTATTTTCTATCTCCTCTACTATATAAAAAGCAAAAATGTGTCCTTCTGTACTTCTGTCTTTCTATACATATCCACAGTTTATAAGCAAAGATCGTGACATTTTATATACGAGCATGTTAAAACACGGTGGAGGCAACTAAAAAAATTTAAAATGGAAATTAAATACTGTTCATTTTTAATTAATTAAAAAACAATTTTTGCTGGATGCTCATTGTGGGGCCTCACGGCATATGGGTAGGGCCTCAGAGCAAGAATTTTTGTTATCATGTTTTGTCATGATCTTAATGTTTATTATCAAAGAGAGCGTTAGCAGGCTTTCCCAGCATTCTCAGCTCTCTGACTATACCAAATTACACAAAAACATTCACTTCTTTCTTCCAACTGTGTCAAAATGATGACTTTGGACGGATCCTGCTGTACTGTGAGCTGCCAAAATATTACACATTGAATGCTTCTCCAAAAGTTTTTCTACGCAGAATACAGGGGGTTGCTGTAGATGGTCATCCTAGTATCAGAGCAACAGAAGCTCTTGGCTGTTTTTACACTGTACATCCGACAAATTTTGAATGTTTCTATCTCCAAAGTTTGCTTTACACCATTACATGTCCTACTTCCTTCAAAGACCTTAGAACTGTTGATGGGGAAGTTTGTCACTTTTCGTGAGGCCTGCCTAAGGAGAGGTTGGTTAGAGGATGATGTGTAAACAAACATTCTTAAAATTCTGGGCAACGCCGGATACTCCAGCTAGTTTAATATATATTCCACATATAAAAATATTTTAGAACATCTGTTACATATAATTGATCTTATATAATAAAATCAGTTAATAAAAAACCTTGAATGAATGTGTGTTTCAAAACTGGATGTTTGCGGACCTACGAATGTCAATAATGCTCTATATGTTGCATATATTTAGCTCTACATATACACTAAATGAGCCTGAAGTAATGAAAAGTTTAATTATAATTGTTCAGGGACATCTTGATAAAAATGATGTTTACTGGATATATTACTGGTGCTTAATTAAGTAAATAGATTTTCCACTTTAGACCATAAATACTAATCAGGTTTGAACAGTCTGTTTATATACACCACTGTTAATCATAGTAATTGTCAGCCGATTTGTTGTGTAAATAGTCAGCACTGGCTTAGATCACTTTATGCTTGCAGGCAACACACAGCGGCTGTCACTCCTGTATCAGCAGAAGAGCATATGGAGTCCAGTGTTTAATCACACTCAGTTTAGAAATCACTGGAGAGGTATGTATAGTCACAATCATGGTGTCCACAGAATGGGGGTTCAGCTTGACAGTGACTATACATACCTTTCAAGTAGAACCATTTGATGGATGTACTCAGAATGGCTTCACTTGAGTGCACAAATATGGCCAACCCCTCCTCACCTCAAATTATTCTGTTAGCTGAAGGGTAATTAGAGGGGTTTAGTTTATACAGTGGGGATGGGCTTAGGCATGGTAATTTTGCAGGACCCGCATTGCCAGGTCTAAGGCAGCAGTGCAAGATCTGGAGGGATCCAAGCACTGGCCACCAGTGTGATAGAATCTGGCAGTGGGACATGGGGGGGAGCATGATGCAGGACATTGCAGGCATGGTGGCAGTAACAGTGGGATCCAGTGCCCATCTGCCATTAATGCAGAGTTCAGCAGCAGGCATGCTATGGCAGTAGTTTCCATTTTAAAAATGATTCCACAGTGCCATTTTTAAAATTCAAGAAATCCATGGAGAGCCAATAGTAGCATGCCGCATCATTGTCCCACCCCCTCATGCCGGCGTATAGAAGCTAGCATGAGGTGAGGGCAGTCAGTTCACTGGCAGAGGAGCAAGCAAGTACTCCTAAAGGAAGATGCCGAGTAACTCCTGGATGGATGGTGGCCATGAAAAAGAGCTAAAAGGCAGCCACCTTCCAGGCTCAAAAGAGCTTATAGGCCACAGCCCCCCCAGCTACAAGTCCAGTTTAATAAATGATTACATTATTTAGTCGTGTATATTTATTTTAATATTTCTTTAATAGGAGGAGCAAAGGTACCAGAAGACCATTAATGCCTCACTTGCTGGTACTTTTTGCAGAATAAATATTAACCCCATCAACTCCCACTGGCCAAGGGTGTAGAGGACAAACCCAGGATTCAGCCCTAGGCCTGGGGTACCAAGGAGAGGGGGGTGCCCTGTACTGGGTGGTTCCCACTTCCCCAGGGATCCCTGGCCTGGGTTGACTAGGGTGGGGCACAAATGCTTTGGCTGGGGAAACCCCTAGCTGTGGCATTACACCCCAGCTAATGGAGCCCTGTGCTGGTTCTACAAATATGGGGAACCCCATATAATATTTTCACCATATTTTTATAACCAGCACCAGTTCCAAAAGCCCAGTACTGGGTCATTGAGTATGGGTGACCCCTACTTTTATTGTCTCCCATATTTTTTGAACCAAATATCTCCTTAAAGATCACAGTGCTTGTTATGCTGGGAGGGGACCATTTTTGTCTATGAATTTAGCATCCACCAACTAGGAATGTGGATGATTAGCCCTTAGATTCATCCCAGGCCTGGCATACCTAGGAGAGGGGGACCCCACCTCCCCAGGCATCCCAAGACTGGAATGCTAGTGTGGTGTCGCAATTCTCTGGTGGTTAGTGGATGCAATATGTATTTAGGGATTGGCGAGACCTATTTCTGAGATGCAGAGTCTAATGTGCTGGCAGTATTCACCAGGGTCCCTTGCAAGAAGGTATGGACTTGGCTGCATCCAACACATAAGTCGCAGCCCTCAGTATAGGTTCCCTTGTACAGGAGCTGGTGTACTCTGGATGAAGAAGAGAAGATATAAGCAAAGTCAACAGGCCGGGTCAGAACTAATCGAGCAAGACGGTACCAAGGAGCCGATGTATGCAGGTCACGGAAGATAGCCAATTTCTGAACCAGATATCAAATGTAGTACCAGGGGAGCAGACAAAATCGGAGTCATGAAAAAAGCCAAGGTCAGGAGTCAGAAGCCAAATAACACAGGAATGCTGGAGTAAGGAAATTGAGCCTATAATCTGGCACCTGTGTGCTGCCAGAGACTCCCTCTTATAGGGAGGTGATGAAATCCTGCACCAAATGTGATTTCACATTTGGCATACCTACCCCTTTAAATTTAACACAGGTCGGTGCACACACTTCTAGGAGAGCCACAGCCACTGGAAGGAGCCTGATGCATCGGAAGCAGGTGCTATGGACTCCACACTCACTGCCTGACAGTCCAGTGTTGCCATGACCAGTAAGTACACTCGGTGTCCAGCGCATTGTGTCATGTGGTTTGTGAATGCTTTGATTGGGGAGCCCAGTGAAGTGGGTTCTCTGACTGTGGCATTACACCACAGCTGGTGGAGCCCAGTGCTTGTACACCTATGTTTTTTTGTTCCCTATATTTTTAGAACCAGTGCCAGCTCAAAAAGCCCAGTGCTGGTTATGCAATGGTGGGAAATCCACTCCACTTTTTTACTATCAACCCGACATCCACTGGCCAGGGAAGTGGGGCATAGCTTGGGGCTTTAGCCCAGGCCTAGGATACCCAGGAGAGGAGGGTGCCCTTTATTGGGGTTTCCCCACCACCCCAGGGTTTCCTGCCTTGGGCTAACTTATGTGGGGTGAAAATGCTTTGGCCAGGGGACCCTGTGAAGTGGGTCCCTTGGCTGTGGCTTTACACCCCCGCTAGGTTTCTAAAGATACCCCACACCATTTGTTCCCCATGTTTTTAGAACCAGCACCGGGCCCAAGAGCTTGTGCTGGTTCATTAAGTATAGGGTCCAATACAGTTTCCTCCCCCATATTTTGGCACTGGCTCAAAAAGCACAGTGCTGGTTTTCTAGGGTGGGGGGACATTTTAAAAAGCTATGAAATTACATAAAATAAAAACCTTACAGTTTCACATGTCCCATTGAGGCACATGATCGGAAATTTCAAAAACATTTTCCACTCAAACTCATAAAAGCAATGAAATTCCAATCATTAAGGCTTATGCCTTAATATATGTGTTCCTTGCACAATACAGATATGGTAGGCTATCACACCCTGTGGGTAACTGCAGATACAGCACTCATGGAGAGAGATTGTCATCACTCACACATGCCATCATAGCTGCAGATTGACCACACTCATGGAGTGAGATTGCTGTCACTCACAAAAAGTTGGAGCTGCTACATAATTCACAGTTTTGTGTGCTCACTGGAATACACACATGCAGTCTATGCAACTGAAGGTCTACACAACTATAAAACACCCCTCATCCGTGGCACTCTGTAGCCCCTATCTGAACCACTCTGTCTCCCCCTTATCCATGTGGGGAGTGAGGGCCTGATTCAGAGCCGCTCGTAAGCGGCCGCTCGTTCGCTCCGAGCGATGTTCGCACATCTGTGCATGCGTATGGGTCGTAATGCGCATGCGCCAACCAGCCAGTGCGGTCGGAAATCGTGTGTTCGCAAAATAGCGAGTGCCTGCTAATTTGAGTGACAGGATGTGGCGTTTGTGGGTGGTAACAGGGGAAGGTGCTTGAAAACGAGGAGGGAAGATCCGAACATAGGCGTGCCAAACGGTCAAAACAGGCGTTTTAAGGGTGTGCATAATTAACAAAGCAGCATCATCGGCCACGTCACTTGGTTGTCTTTTAGCCTGAACTGTTCGCATGATTGCGGTAGGAAAATCCAACCACAAGCACTGCGAGCAGTTCAGACGCCTTTCGATGTTCTCGATTAATCTAATAAATAGCGGAGATGACATAGGATGCGAGCGGCCAGGGGGCGTCTTTACAAAATAGAGAGCGCATGTTTCGTTCACTCGTTCAGAAATAGAGGCGTCAACAGACCGCAAAGAGCGAGCGCTCAATTTAAATAGCCGGCCCCTTTTTCAGAACAAGCGAGCGCAAATAGCGTCTGGCTATGAATCAGGCCCTGAGTGTGTTGTAGGCTGATGGATAATTAGTAACAGATAGTTAGAAAGCAAAATGAAAGTTGGAATGTGGTTATTTGTTCTGATGTCTGGACTGAAGTTGGATTTTGGGTAATGAGATGTATGAATGAAGCATAAGAGTTAGTAAGATGGTTTTATCAATGAAGCAAAATATTTCCTGTTTGGTAATTCAGTGGAAGTGACACAGTGGGATGATTGTAGGTACTGAGTAGGATGTGTGTGCCACATAACTGCTCAGACCTCAGTTGCATAGACTACATGCATTTATTCCAATGACCACACAAATTTGTGAATGAGCAGCTCCACCATTTTGTGAGAGACAGCAATCTCACTCCATGAGAGTGCTGAATCTGCATTTACCACAATCACATGTAAAAAGGCTGAATGGGAGATGTGAAACTGTAAGGTTTTAGGTCAATGAAATATGTTATATATATACATAACACCGAAATGTTATTCAATCCCCCTGTCTTGGTGTACTTTATTTGATTGATTTGTGACACTGAGTGCCATCTATTACTGTCTTATAATATATATATATATATATATATATATGTAAAGAAGCAGGTGTGTGTGGCGCCAATACTACTTAAAGTGAAGTGATAAGTGTATAGTAAATGTGTAGCAACCTAACCAAAATATATTTTTAGCTCTGAATCAACATTAAAAAAATACTTGTGCTAGTATTTCAGAACCAGTAAAAAAGAGAAGGGGACAATACATTGAAAATACATAAAAAACAAAATTTATTATAAACACAGAGTCAATTAAATGTATAACACGAAAATATAAAATCAAGAGGCATTTCATGAAATAATGCTCGGATGGAGATAAAATTAAAGATAAAAAATAAATAAATATAGCAGCTTATCTGATACGAGAGGGGTAGTTTTCAAAGTTCATGAGGCATAGGTCCAACACTCCCAACGCGTTTTGTCTTCAGACTTCATCAAGTATATACAGTACACACACACTACCATTCAAAAGTTTGGGGTCACTTAGAAATGTCCTTATTTTTGTAAGAAAAGCACGTTTTTTTTCAATTATGATAACATTAAGTTAATCAGAAATACACTCTATACATTGATAATATGGTAAATGACTATACTAGCTGCAAAAGTCTTGTTTTTAAAGCAATATGTACATAGGTGTATAGAGGTCCATTTCCAGCAACCATCACTCCTGTATTCTAGTGGGACATTGTGTTTGCTAAGCGCATTAGAAGACTAATGGATGATTATAAAACCCTTGTAAACCCTTGCACAATTATGTTAGCACAGCTGAGTATGGGTTTGCTGGTTAGAGAAGCTATAAAACTGGCCTTCCTTTGAGTTAGTTGAGTATCTGGAACATCACATTTGTGTGTTCAATTATACTCTCCAAATGGCCAGAAAAAGAAAACTTTCATGTGAAACTCGACAGTCTGTTCTTGTTCTTAGAAATGAAGGTTATTCCATGCTTGAAATTGCAAAGGAACTGAACATTTCCTTCAACGGTGTGTACTACTCCCTTTAGAGAACTGCACAAACAGGCTCTAACCAGAGTAGAAATAAAAGTGAGAGGACAACTGTGCAAGAAGACAAGTACATTGGAGTCTCTAGTTTGAGAAATAGACACCTCACAAGTCCTCAACTGGCAGCTTCATTAAATGGTACCTGCAAAACGCCAGCGTCAAAGTCTACAGTAAAGAGGCAACTCCAGGATTCTGTCCTAAGCAGAGTGGCAAAGAAAAAGCCTTAGCTGAGACTGGCCAATAAAAGGAAAAGATTAATATGGGCAAAAGAACACAGACATTGGACAGAGGAAGATTGGAAAAAAGACAAATCAAAGTTTGAGGTGTTTGGATCACACAGAAGAACATTTGTGAGATGCAGAACAAGTGAAACGATGCTGGAAGAGTGCCTGATGCCATCTGTCAAGCATTGTGGAGGTAATGCGATAGTCTGGGGCTGCTTTGGTGCTGGAAAATTGAGAGATTTGCACAAGGTAAAAGGGATTTTGAATAAGGAAGGCTATCACTCCATTTTGCAATGCCATGCCATACCCTGTGGACAGCGCTTGATTGGAGCCAATTTCCACCTTAAACAGGACAATGACCCAAAGCACATCTCCAAATTAAGCAAGAACTATTTAGGGAAGAAGCAGGAAGCTGGTATTCTGTCTGTAATGCAGTGGCCAGCGCAGTCACCAGATCTCAACCCCATTGAGCTGTTGTCTTAGCAGCTTGACCGTATGGTACGCAAGAAGTGCCCATCAATCCAATCCAACTTGTGGGAGGTGCTTCAGGATGCATGGGGTGAAATTTCTTCAGATAACCTCAACAAATTAACAGCTGCAAAACAAGAAATAAATGGTAAACCAGCACTGCACAGATAGAAACCCCTTTAATTCTCCCAGGGCAATCCTGAATAAATGAGGCAATCTTCTCACACTCTCTGTCACAACTGAAATGACTACACTTACATGATCATACTTTCACGTGTACATTTCAAGGTATATTTGCAAAACTGTATAATGCAGGATAAAATAAATGTGAATCTCAGGCTTACATTGGTGTCCTATCCCGCATGCACATAAAGGTATCTTTCAGAGAAAGGTGGCCGTGGTGGTGAAAGGAAGAAGTATTGTTCCAAACAAAGAAGAAATGTAACAAAAAGGTATAAGATGACAAGTAAATGTCCACACTAAAACAAATCCAACACAGGGTGTGGGTGTCCCAACAGTTTCCCCAGTCTGCAGTCCTAGGGAACGAGGGTGAGATTTTTCCATGAACACCGACTGTATCTCTGTGCGGATGAGTGTAAAGAAAGCATGGTCTGTGGTGAGTCCGGCTGACAGCTACAATGCTTTTCGAGGGTCCACCCCTCATTATCAAGAAGTGACGTCATCTATGTGGTAGTCAGTTTATAAGACAGGTATCCTCTGGTCACATGGTCATTATTGGCCATTCATAGGATTTTCTAGAAAACTATTTAACTCACAATTAACCCCATGCGGTGTGGGATCTTTTACATCAAACCTAATATAGCATGAATCTCAAATAGCGATTTCTCCCAGACATACTAACATATACAATTTAATATGGTTAATTTATCATAACAAAATGGGACAAGTAGCTACATATTGAAACCAACGTGAACACAAAAATTACTATAAAATACAGTATCAATATACATGTAAAGTTAAAATATTGGAGTACAATGAGACCAAATACATAAAAATGTCATCATCTACAACGTCTAAAATGATAGAATAAAACCTCAAAAATGAGTAAGAGGAAATATGGGGGAGAGATAAAGAAAAAGACAAAAAAATATATTAATGCATGAAGTATAATCAAATATAAGAACAATTATAGAAACCATTTGGTTTCCAAATCCATAATTAAACACATTAGTGTTAAAGTGTGTCAATCATAGATGGTTCTCATCTCAAGCTTGGCTAATTGTGACTCTTGGTTCTGAGTGCGACAGCTGCCTTTACTGATTTTTATACCACAAAAACTTCTTAACTTATTTATATTGCACTCATGTTTGTCCTTAAAATATAGTGAAAAATTGTGGAGATTATAGCCTTTTTTATGTTACGGACATGTTCCGAAAGAGGCTCCTTCAACATCCTGCCGGTTCTACCGACATACTGTACCCCACCTTCTCACTCCAACAAATAAACCACATTTTTAGTCCCAAAAATGATAAAATCTCAAATAGGATATATTTTTTGTTATGATTAGACATATATTCAGTGATTTTTTGTTGTGTTTGACAATTTTTTCACATCGTGCAGGAACCACACCTATAGAAATCCTTGGAAATTATCCTTGTATTCATTTTTTCTATAGGTAAGGCACTTGTGACCAGTAGATTTTTTTAGATTATCTGCCTTCCTATAGATGAACCTAGGATTCTTATTAATAAATTCCTTAAGTGTAGTGTCTCTCTCTAGGATTTTCCAGTGTTTCTTAATTATATGTTCCAATAGCTTATACTGTGCAGTATACTTAGTAATAAAGCATACCCCCATATTGTCGGAATCATCCATTTTCAGGGTATCATTGCCATCTAATATTGTCTCTCTTGGTATTTCTTTGATTTCTTCTAGGTCTCTGTAACACTGGCAATGTCATATCCTTTATTAATAAATTTATGTTCCATCCATTTGGCCTGTTCATCATAAGTTTCCAAAGTACTGCAATTACTCCTAAGACGTAATAACTAGGTTTTAGGGATGCTGCGTATCCAGTTCCTATGATGATTGCTTTTTTATCTATATAGGAGTTGCAGTCCGTAGATTTGGAATGATTTTTTCTGTATAGTCTATATTCACTGGTATAAATAGTAAGGTCAATAAAATTGACTTCTGTTTTACACTTATGGAAGGAAAGTTCATTATTCTGTTCATTTTGATTTAAATATGTGCAAAATTCTTCAAGGCTTTTATCATCCCCATTCCATATAAACAAAACGTTGTCTATATATCTGATCCATAGCACTAGGCTGGCACTCCACTGGTGGTGAGACCAATTAATAGCTAGAATGCCAAAGGTCTGCAATGCTGTCATTGCTGCAAAAGGAGCATTCTTTTATGAAAGCAAAGTTTGAAGGACAAAATTATTATTTCAAATAAAAAACATTATTTCTAATGTTGCCAATGTCTTGACTATATGTGGTATTCATTTTGCAAGTCATTTGATAAATAAAAGTCAGTTTTCATGTAAAACACAAAATTGTCTGGGTGACCTCAAACTTTTGAACGGTAGTCATGCCCTTATATTAAGGCTGAATGTAAAAAAATGGAATTCTCCTATAGAGAACTTCCAAGGGGGGGTCATGGTGTTTAAGGAGCTACACCTCAAAAGCTGTTGGAGGTACTGAGCTGAAATTTTGCACAGACGGGTAAAACTGTTACTGGGTTCTACATGCCAAATTTCAGGGCAAAAACATAAAAATAAAAGTTTTGGGAGTATCCTAAATTTCCAACTGTCAGTTTTTTCTGACACTCTTAATTAGGACCACTTTTCTGCTGTTCTCTATCGGGGGCATTTGGGAAGGCAGAACTGAGAGTAAGGGGCAAATTTAGACTTGTTGTTTGTTTTATTAGGTAGCTATTGTTCCAGGGTAGGTGCTTTTGGGGTTTAGGTAATTGAGAATATAACAATTTTTAAACTATTACCTCACAAATCCACCATTATACAGATAGGACATTTCAACTTGTTGCCCAGCCTCAGTAGGAGCCTCCAGGAGGTGCATTCACTGTGGCTTCACTTAGGTGCACCAAGATGGCTGTCCTCTGTGCAGTGGCATTACAAGGGGGGTGAGAGTTGTGTGGTCCACACCTGGGTGTCACCCACTGAGGGGTGACACAAAGGCGCTGGCTCCCCATCAGTGACAGGAGCCGGGTGCTGCACTGTAGCATTAAGTGCAGTACTCAGCTCCTGTCATAATGAGGGAGCTGGCACTCTGCACCTCTGGCACCCCCCACCACCCCAGTGATGATAATGGGCTGCAAGGACATGACCCCTGTTAGCGAGGCCATGCTCACAACACACTAGGCCATACCCCAAATTTTGGCAGCATTCAGCAGTGTAGAATGCATGTCAATCCTCACCACACTGTGTTTCACTGCAGGTAGGGATGCCACTGCCTCTGTGGGTGGTAGAGGGGGCCAGGACAGGGGGGAAGGAAGCTGGCGATTGCTGTCACAGGGACCCAGGGGGAGGTAGTGGGAATTAGCGGTGGCTGAGACCTAGGGGAGAAAGCATGTGGTGGCTGTGTGGCTGGTAGTGGCATAGGCGGGATAAGAGGCAGGTAGTAGGACCTGGGGGATGGTAGTCAGCGTCAGTGGCAGATGCAAGGCTCATGAAGCCTGCATCTGTGTGTAAACAATTTTTCAGTGTGTAAAAAATAATAATAAACAGATAAACCAGTTTTGCTACTCACAATAGAGGAAACAGCACCAAGCTTTTGTTGACCCATTGCTGGTTGTGCAAAAAATTTAATACAAAAGATGTAGGGGTCCCCCTTATTAAGCACAATCAGCACCTGGCTAATCAGAACCAGTCCTGGTTAACCAGCATGTGGTGGAGGCTGTGAGGTCTTGGTTTTGTTGTGGACCTGGGGTGGTAATAGGAGAAGACACTGAAGCAGATTTAAAAATAAACATGGAGTTTTTAATGAGTGGCTTAACAGACAAGAATGTGGCAAAACAGAAAGTCCGGGTTTAGCACTAAAGTGCACTTGGGAACTTCAATAATGCAATGGGAAAAAGTCCAGGTAGTGATAACATAAGGCAGTCCAGTGTTCCAGGTTTTGTGAGGCTGAAATGAAGGGAGAGGCAATAGGAGGAAGGGGATTCCAGCAGGGTATGGAGCAGGTCAGGTAAACAGGCTAAGGCGAAGATCCAACAGGCAGGCGGACAAGCTCAGGAACTCTCTCTCAGCTTGCACTGAGAAACACGTTGCACTGGCAATGAAGGGAAGCTCTGCACTCCCTTAAATACACAGTTTCATACTGTGAGAGGCTAGAGAGAGCATGTGACACACCAGGATAGGGCAACTAGGTCACATGCCCGGAGGCAAGATGGCGACTCCCATGCCAGAACAGAACTGAAGCACCACCAGGCCTAAACAGACCAGAGTGACAGTATGCCCACATAGGACTACGTGCAGCCAATGCACCCCGCCAGACAACAGCGCCACCACCAGATGCCCCTCGCCATAGCATCCTCACAGGTATTACCCATCGACCACCATACCAAGAAACCCTGGTCCTGACAGTACCCCCCCTTATGGGTGGCCTCACGACACTCACCAGGCTTCTCCAGATGGGCAGCATGGAACTCCTTGATGAGTACAGGAGCATGGATATCTCAGGCATTGGTCCAACAGTGCTCTCCCGGATGTAACCCTTCCAGTCTAACAGGTATTGCAAATGCCCTCTGTGCATACGAGAATCCAGGACCTCGGAGACCTCAAACTCCACGCCTCTCTCAGTCTGGATAAGAGGGGGAACAGGAAGGGGTTTAAGTAGGGAAATATGAAAAGAATTGGGGACTTTGAGATAAGGGGGCAACTGAAGGTGATAAGCCACTGGGTTGATGAATTCTATGATGGAGAAGGGCCCGATGAAATGTGGAGCAAACTTCATCGATGGTACTCTGAGTCATATGTTCCGGGTGGACAACCAGACTTGGTCTCCAACTTGCATGCGTGGCACCTTCCTATGCCTTTTATCTGCCTTAAGTTTGTAGCGAGAGGATGCCTTCTCCAAGTTAGAACATACTTGAGTCCAAATAGATGCAAATCTCCATATAGTGTCCTCTATGGCTGGTACATCAAAGAATGGCAGGCTTTGAAATTCAGGAGCCTGAGGATGAAGGCCGTAAACAAATTGGAATGGAGTTTGATTTGTAAAAGAGTGGTAGGAGGCATTACGTGCATACTCAGCCCATGGCAGCAATACAGACCAATTGTCTTGAGAAGATGACATAAAAATGCTCAGGAAGTCTCAAGGTCTTGATTTACCCTCTCAGTGGTTCCATTGCTTTCTGGATGATATGCCGTGGAAAAGTTTAGTTTTATTTGTAGAACGGAACATAAGGCTCTCCAAAATCTTCCTACAAATTGAGCACCACGGTCAGAAACTATTTCAGCAGGAAGACCATGGAGACAGAATATGTGTTGAACAAACAGGTGAGCCAAGTCAGGAGCAGTAGGCAGTTTCTTTAGATGTATATAATGGACCATTTTCGAAAATCGGTCTACTACGACCCAGATGGTAGTGTAACCCTGAAGGTTCAATAGATCCATTACGAAGTCCATGGAGAGATGCGTCCATGGACGGGATGGAATAGGTAATGGCAACAACTCACCAGCTGGAGCTTGACATGAAGACTTATGTTGGGCACAAGAGGTCCATGAAGAAATAAACTCCAATACATCTGCCTTCATGGATGGTCACCAATAGCCTCTCTTTAAAAATTCCAGAGTCTTCCGAGTACCTGAGTGGCCTGCAAAGCGAGAGGAATGAGCCCAGGTGAGAAGCTGCTTCCTTAACTCCAGGGCCAAAAAAGTCTTCCCTGTAGGAGGCTGTAACTGTATGGTGGCGAACTCTCTTGACTCTAAGACAGGGGCATTATGTTGGATCTCTGAATTGTTGTCACAGAGGAGGGATCTAGACAGAGAATCCACTTTCTGATTAAAGGCGCCAGACTGGAAGGTCATAGTGAACTGGAACCGAGCAAAAAATATTGCCCATTGGGCCAGACGAGGGTTCACACACTGGATATTCTTGAGGAAGAGGAGGTTCCATTGGTCAGTGAAGACAGTGAAAGGAAACTTAGCCCCTTCCAGCAGGTATCTCCATTCTTTTAATGCCAACTTCCCTACCAAGAGCTCTTGTTCACCTATAGCATAATTTCTTTAAGCAGGAAAGAATTTCTTGGAGAAAAACCCACAGGGATGAACTCGATTATCTTCAAAACACTGGGATAGGACTGCTCCCACAGCTTCTGATGATGCATCCACTTCCAATAAAAAAGGCCTATCCAGATCTGGTTGCCATATGACTAGAGCAGAAATAAAGGCTTGTTTTAAGACCTGGAAGGCTGTTTCTGCCTCAGGTGACCATAGGGTAGGGTTAGCCCCTTTACAGGTCAGGGCTGTAATGGGAGCCAATAATGATAAAAAAAATCCCTTGATAAAGCATCTATAGTAGTTGGCAAACCAGAGCAGTCTCTGGATGGCTTTCAACGTTTGAGGTCGGGACCAATCCAAAATCGCCTGCACCTTCTTGGGGTCTATTTTGAGACTGGAGCCAGAGATGATGTAACCAAGGAAGGGTACACTGGGCACATCAAAGACACATTTCTCCATTTGCAGTAAAGGTGGTTCCTCCTCAGAAGGGATAATACTTCCTTCACATGTTCATGATGTTCCACTACAGAAGACGAAAAAATCAGTATATCATCCAGATAGACAACCACTGAGATGTATAACAAGTCCCAGGAAATTTCATTAACAAAGCCCTGAAAAACAGCAGGGGCAATGCATAAGCCAAAGTGCATCACAAGGTATTCAAAATGTCCATCTCTGGTATTAAAGGCAGTCTTCCATTCATCACCGGCGCGTATACGGATGAGATTATAGGCCTCTCTCAGATCAACTTTGAGAATATGATGGACCCCTTAACCCTGTTGAACAACTCTGTGATCAGTGGAAGCGGATATCGATTCTTGACCGTTATATCATTAAGACCCTGGTAGTCTATAAAAGGTCTTAAGCCACCGTCCTTCTTGCCGACGAAAAACAACCCAGCTCTGGCAGGAGAGGTGAAGGGATGAATAAATCCTTTTGCTACTGTAGGTTGTTCTGGATGTATTCGGACACAGCTTTGGTCTCAGGCATGGATAGATGATAGGTACGACCACAACGTGGCATCTTGTCAGGCAACAGATCGATTGGACAATCCCATTCTCTGTGAGGAGGTAAGACATTCACCTGTTTTTCAGAAAAAACATCAGTGAACATCTGGTACTCCTTAGGAATAGCTGGAGATATTAATGAGGCTGTTTTCCTTACAGGTCGTATCATGGGAAGACAGGATTTCTGACAGTCAACACCCCATGAAAGAATTTGCATTGAACACCAGTCTATCCTAGGATTATGCTGGCATAACCAGGGTAATCCTAAAATGATTTCTTGGGAAGCCTCAGGTATCACAAAGAACTTTAAAGACTCGGAGTGGAGTGCTCCAATACAGACTAGTACTGGTTGAGTTTCTTTGGTGACCACTCCATTAGCTTGAAGCTGTCCATCTATAGAGGTCAGGGAAATTGCATGATTGAGAGATGAACAAGTATCTGTAGTTTGTCAACTAAGCTGGAGGTCATGAAATTTCCGGCTGCTCCAGAATCTAGTAGAGCAGTAGCGAAGACAGGTTTACGTTTGAGATCTATAGCTAAGGTAATTTTGAAATCTTTAGTATTTGGGGACAGGCTCATAACTCCTAACTTGATGTCCCCATGGTCACTTAGGAATGGGTGTTTCCCGATATACGGGAGCAGGAGGCCACCAGGTGACCCGAATCTCTACAGTATAGGCAGAGGTTTTTTAATATTCTTCTCTGATTTTCCTCTTTGGAGAGATGGGTATGATTCACCTGCATTGGCCTTTCATCTGTAGAAGGAGGGGTTGGACAGGTAGTAGAGGGAAGAGTAGATGACCTTTGCCGGTCAGTTCTGTGCTTTTCAGCCTGACGTTCTCTGAAGCGTATGTCAATCTTATTACAGAGGGAAATAATATCGTTTAGGTTAGCAGGAAGGTTATGGGTGACCAGATCATCTTTTAGTCGATCAGAAAGCTGTGGAGAGGTGTTCCTTATTCCACTTGAGTTCTGATGCTAAAATCTGTGTACGGCATATTGGCTGACAGATCGGGATCCTTGTCTCAGGGTCATGATACAGGATGATGCTGACACAGTGCGTCCAGGTTCGTCGAAAATCCTTCTGAATGATGATACAAAGTCCGCATAATTATCCAGCAGCGAATTTAAATGCTCCCAGAGTGAGGAAGCCCAATCCAAAGCCGGACCAGACAACAGAGACACGATGTATGCCATTTTAGTTCTTGCAGTAGGAAAGTTATCAGGCTGCAGGGTAAAGTGTATATCACACTGATTCAGGAAGCCACAACAGAGCTTAGGATTACCATCAAATTTGCTTGGCATAGGAATATTTAAATGGGGAGATACCCTGTTCCCTGTATTACCAGGCACAGGAGTAGGGGTAGTTGCTGATACCCTAGGGGTGGGTAACAAGTTTTGCAGATTATCATGTCATTTAGACATCTCCTGTAGAAACAGAGCCATTTGTTGCTGCATAGCATCCAGGTTTTCCAAATGGCCAGCAATATACTGGAGTAAATCCACTCCAGACTCCTGTTCCGTGGCCAGATCCATGGGGCCAGTGCAAACTGTGAGGTTCTGATACTGTTGTGGACTCGGGGTGGTAATAGGAGCAGACACTGGAGCAGATTTAAAAATAAACGTGGAGTTTCTAATGAGTGGCTTAACAGACATGAATGTGGCAAAACAGAAAGTCCGGGTTTAGCACTAAAGTGCACTTGGGAACTGTAGTGATGCAATGCGATAAAGTCCAGGTAGTGATAACAGAAGGCAGTCCAGTGTTCCAGTTTTTGTGAGGCTAAAATGAATTGCAGGCTGAAGTGAATAGCAGGCTGAAGTGAATGGCAGGCTGAAGTGAATTTGCAGGCTGAAGTTAATGGCAGGCTGAAGTGAATGGCAGACTGTAGTGAATAATAATGTCCAGAGGATTTGAAAGTGGAGGCAGGGTGCAGGGTAACAGCTGACACAGGCAAGGGAGAGGCAATATGATGCAGGGGATTCCAGCAGGGTATGGAGCAGGTCAGGTAAGCAGGCTAAGGCAAAGATCCAACATGCAGGCGGACAAGCTCAGGAACTCTCTCTCTCTCATTGCACTGGCAATGAAAGGAAGCTCTGCAATCCCTTAAATACCCAGTGCCGCACTGTGAGAGGCTAGATGGAGCATGTGACACAGCAGGATAGGGCAACTAGGTCACATGTCTAGAGGCAAGATGGCAGCCCCCATACCAGAATGGAACGGAAGCACCACCAGGCCTAACCAGACCTGAGTGATAGTATGCCCACACAGGACTATGCACAGCCAATGCACCCCACCAGACGCCCCTCACCATAGCATCCTCAAAGGTTTTACCCTTCTACCACCATGCCGAGAAACCTTGGTTGTGACAGAAGCTTGCTAGGACCTGCAGTTCTTTTGCAAAAGACAATATTATACTTCTATTGTTTACACCACATTACACTATCAACCCAGCACCCACCACCCCAGGGGTGCCATGGATAACCTTGGGCTATCAGCCTAGGCCTGGGGTGCCCAGGAGAGGGAGACCCCTTTATTGGGGGGTCCCAAGTTCCCCAGGGATCCCCGGCCTGGGATACCTAGTAGACAGGGCTAATGCTTTGGCTGGGGGGACTGGTGAAAGGGCTCCCCTGGCTGTGGCATTAGCTCCCCGCTAGAAAAATTCCGGTACTGGTTCTGCAAAACACAGGGGAACTCTACTCATTTTTTCCCCTGTATTTCCAGAACCAGGACCAGCTCATAGCCTAGTACTGGTTACACTGAAGACTGGAGACTCCTATGTTGTTTGTCCCCTGTATTTTGGCAACCAGGACTGGTTCTGATTTGCCTGGTGCTGGTTGTGCTTAATACAGGGAACCCCTACTTCATTTGTCCCCTGTGTTTAGCACGTTGTGTGTCCTCCGTATTATCACAACAAGTACTGTTGGTGAAAGCCCAGTGTTGGTTGTGTTTGGGGGGGTGGGAACATGTCCCTTTTTTAATTTTTGTTTTACACAAATTCAAACTTTAACACAGATGCAAAGATGGGGCTCACTGATTCATCCATGCATCTGTGTCTTATTTCTCAGAGGCATGCCCAGCGCCAGTGAGCACCTCTGTCAGTTGTTAATGCCTCTACTTCTGCCATTGGTCCACAGTCCTCCAGCTCAACCCCACAGCCATCTCTACATGTGCATCCCCAAAACACCTCCTGTGTGCCAGCCTTCCTCCACCCTCTTTAATGTACCATTTTGTTGCCCTTCTCACCTGCAGGTGGCCCGGTTTCCTCCTCCAAACCCTGATACTGTAGTTAAAATTTTTTAAAAAGCAATGAAATTCCATAGATTAAAAACCTTATGGTTTCACATGTCTGATTATGGCTTCTTAGACATGATCTGAAATTTCACAAAACCTATTGAATTTCTGCCACTCAAACTTCAAAAAGCAATGAAATTATGATAATTAAGGCTGACGTCTTAATGGATGTGTTCCTTGCATAATACAGATATGGTGTCTCATGAAACCATGTGGCTTACTGCAGATTCAGCACTCTCACAGAGTGAGATTGCTGTCACTCACAAAATGGTGGAGCTGCTAATTCACAGAATTGTGTGCTCATTGGAATACACACATGCAGTCTTTGCAACTGACGTCTGAGCAGTTATGTGGCACACACATATCACTCAGTGCCCAAATCTTCCCAATTATTCAGCACAACAATCCCACTGGGTTCCAACATCCTTCTCAATCAATACATTCATCTCATTCATTATACACAGTCAGCTCTCGAATTGCTAAAACTATCATACTTTGTCTATGCATGTACTGTAAACTATCTTCGTCTCCATAGAATTTGATGGTAGATAAGAACCACTTGGCCCATCTAGACTGCCCCATTTTTAAACATATTGTTACCTCAACCCTTATTGATCCTTACTTCTCCTGAAGGATATCCTTATGTCTATCCCATGCATGTTTAAATTGCTCTACTGTCTTAGCCTCTACCACCTCTGATGGGAGGCTATTCCACTTGTCCACTACCCTTTCTGTGAAGTCATTTTCCTCAACTTTCCCCTGAACCTACCACCCTCCAGTTTCAGAACATGTCCTCTTGTTCTAATACCTCTTTCTTTGAAGAATGTCTCCTTTCTTTACCTTGTTAAAACCCTTTATATATTTGAACATTTATTTTATGTCCCCCCTTTCTCTTCTCTGCTCCAAACTATACATATTAAGATCTTGACCTTTGATAAAGTCACATGCCAAGTGATGAAACGCATTAGACGGGACTATCTCATCACTAATTATTCACTGATACACTGTTGCTTCCTGTGACTGCCTGTGCTTCGATTAGGTCAATGCTCCTGGTGCCTGTGACACAGAAGATATATGACTGCAGCATGCGGATCGGCTTTTTAGTCTAGTTTGGCACTAGACAGTATACTCTGGAACACAGAAGACACAGAAGACGGAGGGGAGGAAAACAAAGGGGGCCCCCACTTTCTACATATCGTGAGTACTCTCAGTTCCTCCACTTTATGGACGGTACGTGTCCAAGTTTTCATTCACAAGTCTTTGGTGGAAACTTGATTTGATTAGCTGCATAAACCGCATTTAATTTCTAATTGCCTACAAAACACTTACCACTTTACCTTGAAGGGCTGTATTCATTGCAAAGAGAACTATTTCTACTTTCTGATTAGTGGTGGAGTGTTAATAGGCGCAGTTGAAAACACATGCTTCTGAATATACTAATAGGAGCCGACATTTTATTATGATCTCATTCACAGAGACTGCTTTATGAAAAGATGAATAAACATATATGATTTTGGACAGATTGCCTGTTTTTCATAATACTTTTCTCATCATCAAGATTTTCTGGATTATTCAGCTAAACTCTATCTGCTGCAGCATCTGCTCACAGGAGCATGAAGTCACTTTGTATCAAAGTTTAACATAAGACTACTTATGACAAACATTTCTCTGGTTCATTTGCAATAAGGAGCACAGTGTTCAGTCATACCAATAATTGGTATATATATATATATATATATATATATATATATATAGATATAGATATAGATATATATATATATATATTTGTTTAATTATTGGTTTATTGTTTGTTTTTGTTTTTTTGTATTTTTTGTCAGTCTAGATAATTGTTTTTATGTGCAACTATTGGCGAATAAATAAGTTTATTTTATATACATCTCATTGCTAAGTATCTATTTTATACATCTTCAATACATATTATATTTTTTACTGAGTTCACTGGAGTGTAGGCGCTGAGTTATTGTTTTTTTCTATACATATTAATATCTTTTAGTTTTTCCTGGTACGTTTGGTGGTGTAGACCTTGCACCATTTTAGTTGCCCTTCTTTGTACAGTTTCCAATGTATTAATATTCTTCTAGAGATATGGACTCCAGAACTAAACACAGTATTCAAGATGAGGGTGTACCAATGACCTATACAGTGGTATTATCACTTCTTTCTTTCTGCTACTGATTCCTCTCCCTATGTAACCAAGCATCTGACTTTTTTTCCTCATTACTTTGCTACAATGTTTTCTTGACTATAAGTCACCTGAAATAGTGACTCCTAGATCCCTTTCCTCTTCAGTAGTTTCCAGTATAGTGCCATTAATACTATGGGGCATATTCAATTGTGTGCGAGAATAGCAAAAAACCTGCACCTGCAAGGTTTTTCCTGCAGGTGCGGGATGTTTTGCTATTCAATTAGGTGCATGGGGCTTTTTTTCATGTGCCGGGAGATTTTTATTCTCACACCTCTAGAGCAAGCATGATTTTTCCTAAAATCGTTAATTTTAGGAAAAATCAGTGGGACTTGCTCTGGGCCCCCGGCGGCACCCCCCTTTAGGACTAATTAAGCAATTGTAAGTTTACAATTAGCTAAATAAGTCCTTAATTACTTACCTTCTGCAGCACTGTCTTCTTCATCCAGTGTCTGGAGCCGCGTCTTCTGTAGCAGGGTGAGTATGTCAGTGTGTGTGGTGTTTGTAAGTGTGTATGAGTGAGTTTGTGTGTATATGTGTGTGTGAGACCCCTGGTGTATTTGTACTCCCCCAGTATAAGTCTAAGAAGCCAAAATGGGGCATAATGTTTAATAACACCTCTTTTCCACCAAAAACCCAGTTCCCAGGTCAGATCTTGTGTACACAGCACCATCGATCCGGGATATTTTCAGGTCAGCCCCATTCATACTGAACCCGGGTCTGCCCTGCTAAACTTGCGAGGTCATAAAATGTGGGAGGTGACTGCTCCAAAACCACCCATCAGCTCATTTTAGGCATGATAACTTGGGTTGCACCATTTACACTGCACTATTACCCTGGTCCATCCTGGGTCCAACCCTGGTACCTGCCTTGGTTGGATTGCTGGGTCACTTGACCTGGGTTATTTTTCAGGGACCCTTTTACACTGAGCTGCGACATGGGTAGACCCAGAAATATCCCAGGTTTTTGCTCTGGTGTAAAAGGGGTATAAAAAGAAATAGTCACATACAGCTATATATGTGTGATAAAGGTACCACACCTGAGTGCTCTATTCAACTAAGCTAATGGATGTGGTATTACTTACAGTATGTTAGTACAGTATCTCTTCTCCTCTGCTTTCACATCTTCTATAATACTGAGATATAGTCATTTTGACTCACAACATGGATAAAAAGATGAAAAATAAAAACCTCTAAAGGTAGAAACGCGTTGGCTGCAAAGGGTGATTACAGGACCTATTAAAAGACAGTGTGGAGGTGAATCCGAAAGGTGGCTGAGGCTTAAACATGGCTTTGAAAACATCTCTTCACCATACTATAGGCATCTTTTTCACCTGATTCTGGTAGGAGGCCAACTTCACCTGCGATGACGAATTGTGTTATGATGGAAGACTGAAACTAGTATACATCTATGGGCCATATTATGTACTTTCACTTGACTTTTTTATGTCAATGTTTTAAATATTATTGCGTTATATTAAATGTATATGCATTACATTGGTCTTATACAAGTTATTTATATTTAAGGGACTGTACTATTGGGTTGTCCTTGTGATCAATTCCTTTTTATTGGTGTACACATATACTAATTATCAGTTAGAGATGAGACAATTTTAAGTGGAATGATCTGCACTAGATTGTAATTATATTGAATCTTTTCCATGTTGAGAGTCAAAATGACCATATCTCAGTATTAAGTGAAATCAGAGGAGAAGAGATACTGTCTTAAGATAAGTATTACTACATCCATTCTCTTAGTTGAATAGAGCACTCAGGTGTGGTATGTTAGGGACTGTGGGCTAGCGACTCAATGGCCAGGCAGTGCGCACGCGCGAGCCACGGAGCGAGCAAGAACTTAATTTGATCGGGGCTCACAGCAAAACTGGGTAGCTGTCGATGTTGATCGACCATCGCCCCATTTTATAGGCAGGGATGGGGGTGGCTGGGCAAACAGAGGCGTTCCCGAAGTAAAGCCTGCCATTTGAGGGCAGCCCTACTGACATCACTCGTGATGTCAGTAGTGAGCTTCCTGCTCTATTAGAGCAGGAAGCTCACTGGGGCTTGCGAGAATGAGACCCTAACACAAGGGTCTTGTCACAAGCCCGATGGTCGCGATAATCATAACCATCGGCTGGCCACCCCCTAAAGCTGAGGGTGGTCACCCACATCTTAGCGAGCAGCCAGGAGGCCGGTTAAAAAAAAAAAGCAGCCGCCATGATTCATGCGACCGCCTCTGAATCAGGCCCTGTGTTTGTTGTGGACAAGGTGTGGAAACAGGAGCAGACACCGGAACAGGTTTAAACTGAAAGGTGGGTTGTTTAACGTGAATGTTGGTAGGCATGAACAATAAGATAAACTAAAGACCAGTAAAAAACAAACTGATATATTTGAACAAAAGATGCATCAAAACCTTAGCACAGGAAAGGAGCAGCAGGAAATCTTATCAGTGTTATCAAAAAACTGGATAAAAATGAACAAATACAAAAAACATACTGTACAATGGTATTGCGCTCCACTGAGAGGATATATAAGTGAATTTGTTCTCTCCACCATAACCATAAAAAAGGCAGAAAAAAGTTTTATAGTGTAGTAGATTCGACAACTACAAATGTTTATAAAGAGGTTAGGTCCAGAAACCAATCTATATGTAGATAGCTGTGTAATATATTTCTCAACTACAAAAAAAACACCCAAACATGTCTTTAAACAGTCAATATTGAGAAATAAACCTGATGCTTACAGCAAAACTTACTTGTATATGAAAGAGCTGAGTACATTGCAGTTTCTTTTACCCTTTAAGACTTAAATCCCAGCAAAGAAAACCCCTTGTGTTCCAATACACAGGTACATAAGATGAGAACTCACATGTATGCTTACATATGTCAAGGGATGTGTAATCCCATCAAGGTTTCTTTAAAAAGTGGTTTTCTCTTCAGAACAATAAGGACCGTTTCTTAGTCCAAAACTTTTTGCTAGGGTCGACTGTACTCGGCTTCTAATGACTGACAAGATCATGTGGTTTCTCCTGGCTTGCATTCCGGGATACTTAAAATATATGACAAGGGAAACTGGGAGGGATAATAATAGAAAACCGATGATGTAATAAAAAATGTGGTCGGGTCGCATTCCATCAAGTGACTCTAGGGGTCATTTCAGATGTATATATTAACCCACCTTTTATGGGAAAGGGGATCGGGGAGAAGAACTTCTGCACCAGTTGATTTATACTTAAATATTGAATAAACAAAACCCCTTATTTGAAAATTCACCAATTATATTCACTAATGTGGTGGTAGGGGGTGCTGCCAAGAACAAGTAACAAACTATTAAACAGGAAAGCAAAAGAAAAGAATGTCCTTTTTGTTGGCGCACTAATAGATAAGAGTAAAAAAATATAACTTTTATTACCAATTGTACATTCACAAAAAACTTATATAAGTGAAATATAAAGACAACATAAAGAATGTGGATTCAAATTAAATAAGATAAGATAACTTGCGTCTCGTGTCTCTGTTCTTATCTATATTAATTATATGTCAATGGGTCATAAAACATCCACCCCGATAAAGGGCAGCAAATAAATCCTATAAGGTAAAGGTATCTTCTAATAGGATAAGAGTGGACAGCATTAAGTCAAGGTAATAACAAGTGAATTTAATGGCATTGACTGCAAGCTACAAAAGTATCTAATAAGTAACAATTCATCCGTGTGTGCACAGTGTAGCAAATTATTCCTTACACTTGTAATATAAATTCCACTAGATAGCACTGTTGTCCTGATAAATGCTGTAATAGACTAGTATTAGTAGAAATACTTAGAGTACAGTAGCAGATTCCTTACGGTAAATGGATTATGCTTATCTTATATACAAGATTATCATGTGTCTATTTATACAACATATGATATTAGACAGCTCACTGAATTGCGGCTGAATGGAGGTACTCTGAATGGTTCGGAACTATATGACAGAACAGTGAGTACTGAATGTGTAGCTTGGGTACTATGTTAACTGAAGTCCTGGGCTAATTGTAAATTGATACCTGCCGTTAGAACACTATGCACTCCAATGATTAAAGATTGTATATAACACTGATGTGATAATTATCTGTCCGTGAGTATCAATAAAAAATAATGAATGATGGTGCATTAATTGAATACTGTATAGTAATATAGTGGAGTGCCACGAGGCTGGCAAAGATAGGTTCATTAAGTATTTTTTATGAAGATCACCTAAATGCAAGTAGTGCTAAATGATCCTGTAATCAGTGCAAAATAGACAGGTTTTGTATAGATAGTTTAAAACGCAACCCTCTATTAAACTTGTTGATAAGAGATGGTCTCTCCATCGGATCCCTTTAAAACATGCCTATAGAATTGCAGATCGACTGGATATTAATATTATTCGTCTGCTCTCTCCTTTGTTGTAGCAGGCATTGGTATATTACTAAAGGGGAATCAATTAAATGTAAAGAAACGGTAGAAAACTATTGTGTTCATTGAGACCAAAAGGATAAATGCTCTTCATCAAAAAAATCATTTTAGTTTCAAATTTCAAGAGTTCATTATTAAGATCTCCACCCCTCATGCCTAAGTTGATCTGTTTCATACCGAAACCCAGTAAACCATTGGAATTACCATTATGGAATTGTAAAAAATGTTTAGCCACAGGAGTAAGGGTTTTGAATTTAGCTCTGTCATTACTGGCATTTTTTATGCTATTAACATGCTCTAATATTCTAACCTTTAAAGGTCTGATCGTTTTGCCAATATATAGCTTATCACATGGACATTTTAGAAGATATACCACATGTGATATTTCAAACACAGGTTTCCAGGTTATTCATTTAAACACCCATCATTGGTGTATTTGAACATGTGACTCTGAGGATGCTTATGATAGGCTGTCCGTTTTGAATATCAAGCAGCTCCACGGCAAGCTCGGGTTGCCTTGAAAAAACTTTAGTGTGAAACGTACGTCGGTACCTGGAGTAGTTTCTACTACTCAGCGCCGTGTTCTCTAACTATGATATTGTAATTGCATATTGGGTCATATACCTTCACCCAAATTAATTATGCTGTTCTCAAGTACTGATAAGAGTGTGGCTGAACAATGTGTGTTTTATAAATGAATATGAATGCATTCCAACTGGGTAATTAAACATTTTGCACTACTGAACCTTCTGGGGTTAATTACCAGATAAATTTAATTGATTCCCCTTTAGTAATATACCAATACCTGCTACAACAAAGGAGAGAGCAGACGAATAATATTAATATCCAGTCGATCTGCAATTCAATAGGCATGTTTTAAAGGGATCCGATGGAGAGACCATCTCTTACCAACAAGTTTAATAGAGGGTTGTGTTTTAAACTATCTATACAAAACCTGTCTATTTTGCACTGATTACAGGATCATTCAGCACTACTTGCATTTAGGTGATCTTCATAAAAAATTCTTAATGAACCTAACTTTGCCAGCCTCGTGGCACTGATTGTATAGTTATCTATGTGAGACGCATTATAAGCAATATACTGCAATACCACCTGACTGTGATATTATTTACCACTCCTTAATCTATCGGAGAATTGTGCCTTAACTACCCAGATGCAACTTATCTCTCTAACTGGCAATAGAACTATATTGTCTCACTGACATTCGGGTGATGATTGTATAAATACCCAATGTATTTAGTTCTGCCAATTTTTGCAGTATTGACCATATTACTGCGAGTGCAAGCTGCACCATATGAAACATACTGTAATATTATTCAATGGTGATATTATCTTTTACTATCCAGCTTACTGGGGTGTTGTGTTCAATTTAATATGGGCATTACTATTCTCCATACTGATTTCACAGCAGTTATTACTATACAGTATTCAATTAATGCACCATCATTCATTATTTTTTATTGATACTCACGGACAGATAATTATCACATCAGTGTTATATACATTCTTTAATCATTGGAGTGCATAGTGTTCTAACGGCAGGTATCAATTTACAATTAGCCCAGGACTTCAGTTAGCATAGTACCCAAGCTACACATTCAGTACTCACTGTTCTGTCATATAGTTCCGAACCATTCAGAGTACCTCCATTCAGCCGCAATTCAGTGAGCTGTCTAATATCATATGTTGTATAAATAGACACATGATAATCTTGTATATAAGATAAGCATAATCCATTTACCGTAAGGAGTCTGCTACAGTACTCTTAATATTTCTACTAATACTAGTCTATTACAGCATTTATCAGGACAACAGTGCTATCTAGTGGAATTTATATTACAAGTGTAAGGAATAATTTGCTACACTGTGCACACACGGATGAATTGTTACTTATTAGATACTTTTGTAGCTTGCAGTCAATGCCATTAAATTCACTTGTTATTCCCTAGACTTAATGCTGTCCACTCTTATCCTATTAGAAGATACCTTTACCTTATAGGATTTATTTGCTGCCCTTTATCGGGGTGGATGTTTTATGACCCATTGACATATAATTAATATAGATAAGAACAGAGACACGAGACGCAAATTATCTTATCTTATTTAATTTTAATCCACATTCTTTATGTTGTCTTTATATTTCACTTATATAAGTTTTTTGTGATTTTACAATTGGTAAAAAAAGTTATATTTTACTCTTATCTATTAGTGCGCCAACAAAAAGGACAGTCTTTTCTTTCGCTTTCCTGTTTAATAGTACATATTAACCCATATTGTCCTGCCCACATATAACTTAGGGCAGGGAATGCAATGCGTACACCACCCCTTTTGTGTGGCATGTTACTGTGTCTTTGATTTTTAGGGTGAATTTGTTATCAGGGGAGGTAATTGATTGTGTAGGTCTAGTGCTTCTTTGACCTGTGGCAGTGGAAGAATCCTCCTGTTTTTATGGTGTCTGTCTTGAATGTAGTTTGTATTGTTGTACTTGGGAGGAAATGGTTGTTCACTAGTCTCCTTTTGATGTCTGGTGCTTTGCGGAAGATCACTTTTGGTTTGGGTGGTAGGATTTCTGCTAGAGAGTCATCCTGGAATAGGACATGCCAATGTTTGTAGATGATTCATTTGATTTAGTTTGCTTGATGATTGTACTGGGTTATAAAACTTATGTTGTTGTCTGTAGTGTTTTTTGGGGTTGTACTGTAGAAGTGGTTTTCTTTCTTCTCTTCTTACTGTTATTTTGGCCTTTTTAACTAGTTCACTGTTGTATTTTTTTGCAATGAATTGTGCTTGTAGATTATCTCCTTGTTAATCAAAATCACTCAAATTAGAGCAATTGCATCTTAGTCTTTTGAATTGTCAGCGTGGGATGCTTAGAAGCCAATTTAGGTGATGTCCACTCATTGCTAGGATAAAGCTGTTGGTATCTACTAATTTGTGGAAAGTGTTGGTGTGGATCTAGCATTCTTCAATAAAAATTTTCAGGTCAAAAAATTCAACTTTGGTTTTTGTGAGGTGAATATGAGATTATTTGGATTAGTGTTGATAAATGACAGGAATTGTACAAGGGATTCTTAACTTCCATTCCAGATGAAGAATATGTTATCTATAAATCTTGCCCAGAGGACGAGGTTTGCTCCAAGCTCACCATGGGACCAGATGTAGTTGTTTTCCCAAGTACTCATGAAGAGATTAGCATAGCTTGGTATAAACCTTGTTGCCATGGCCGTCCCGGTAATCTGTAGGTAGTGACTTTGGGCCTGATTCAGAGCCAGACGCAATTAGCACTCGCTCGTTCAGAAAAAGGGGGTGGCTATTCAAATGAACCGTTCGCTCTTTGCGGTCTGTTGACGCCTCCATGTCTGAATGAGCGAACAAAACTTACGGACGATTATTTGAAAAATACGCCCCCTGGCAGCTCGCATCATACATCATGTCCGCTATTTATTAGATTAATCGAGTACATCGATCAGCATATGAACTGCTCGCTATTCTTGTGGTTGGTTTTTCCTACCACTATATTGTGAGCAGTTTTGACTATAAAACAACCAGGTGTCGTGGTCAATGATGTTGCTATTTTAATTATGCACACCCATAAAATGCCCGTTTTGACCTTTAAGCACACCTGCGTTCTTAATTCCACTCCCCGTTTTCAAGCACCTTCCCCTGTTACCACCCACATACGCCTCATCCTGGCACTCAAAGTAGCAGGCATTCACTATATAGCGAACAAATGTTTTTCGGCCACACTGACTGGTTTGCGCATGCGTATTATAAACTGTACGCATGCACAGAAGTGCTAACATCGCTCGGAACAAGCGTACTGTCACTTACAATCGGCTCTGAATCAGGCCCTTTGTTCAAACCATACGTAGTTATGGGTTAGAATGAAACGGATGCAGTCTATGATAAAGTCACTTTGTTCGTTGGTCATGTGTGGAACTTTGTGTAGACATATATATGTGGCTGAAGGGAACTGTAGTGAGTGGGAATAAATGAATGTCCAGATCAGTAACAGAGATGAATCCAGATAGACTGTGAGAGTGAAGTGAATATCCTGGTTTGCTGAATAGTGGCTGAAGAAGATATCTGGTAATGCTGTGATGATGGTTTTGGAGGAATGGGTTAACTGAGGAGACAGGTTCAGGCAGGAGTGGGTTAACTGAGAGACAGGTTCAGGCAGGAGTGGGTCTAGTGAAAGCTGCAGGGCTGATCTCAGTGGAGATCAAGGCAAGGTAGAGTGGTTCAGGCTATGCAGGGATGTTAGAGGCAGACAAGAAGCTAGGGCAAGCACCAGAGCACATGTCTAGGTTTCAGGAGTGCAGATAACTCTCTCTCACAGCTATGCTTTGAACAAATTGCACTGGCAACTACAGGGAACTCCCAACACTCTTAAGTACTCAGTAGCAGAACGTGATAGGCCAGAGAGAGCAGGTGACTTACAGATGATTGGCCTGCCATGCCACATGGCCAATGACATCATGGTGGCACCCAGACACCTGTGATGCAGAGATGCCACTAGACTTACGCTTGCCAGGATGGGCCAATGTTGGCAGACCTCTGCGTACAGCCAATGCCAGTCTCCACACGCCAGCTCCCCCGACAGAAGGACTGTGCCACAGTACCCTCACCGGTAAGGTCTGTGAACCTCCACATTGCGAAACCCTGGTAGTGATAGTACCCCCTCCTTTTGGGTCACCTCAGGACACTTTCCAGGCTTTTCGGGATGAGCTGAGTGAAAGTTACTGATGAGTTTGGGATTGTGGACATCCTCAGCTCTGGTCCAACAATGCTCTTCTGGACCATAGCCTCTCCAATAAAGCAGAACATGATGGATACAGGAATCCACCTCAAATTCCACCCCTTTTTCAGCTTGGATCCTGGGGGGTACAGGGAGAATGCTGAGAAATGGATTAAGAACTAATGACTTGAGGAGAGATTAAGAAATTAATTAGGAATTTTCAAATAAGATGTGAGCTGAGGATGATAAGAGACTGAATTGATTATCTCTGGGGCAAACTTTACATATCATACCCTGAGGCGAAGATTGCGGGTAGAAAGCCATACTTGATCCCCGACCCACATCTGAGGAACTTTTCTTCATTTCCCATCAGCCTGGTACTTGTACCACAGGGAGTTTTTCACAAGAGCAGCTCGCACCTGAGCCTAAACTGAAGCAAAGTTCTGTACAGTGGCATCAACAGCTGGCGCATCAAAGGCAGCTAAACTTCGGAACTCAGGGACCCTAGGATGAAGACCATACACTATGAAGAAAGGAATTTGGTTAGTAGGAGAATTATATGATGCATTGTTCGAAAATTTGGCCCTGGGAAGGGACTGAGGGCTTCATTCAGAGGCGGCCGTACGGAGGGAGCCGGCTCCTTCATGCGCATGCATGAGACCCGCTACAACCGACAGCGCCGGTCATAGCCGGTCTCTTTCCAAAGGGGGCGAGCTGTCGATGTTGATTGACAGTCCGCCCCGTTTGGAAGGCAGGCCGGGGGGGGTGGCAGCCCAAATGGAGGTGTTCCCATGGGAATGCCTGCTGTTTGGGGGAGGCCCCACTGACATCACTAGTGATGTCAGTGGAGAGCTTCTGGCTCTAACAGAGCCAGAAGCTCTCTGGGGCTTACGACAAGTGAGACCCTACCCTAGGGTCTCGTCGTAAGCCCCGATAGTCGTGATGGTCTATGACCATCGCGACCATCAACCTAGCAGTCGTTAGAGATGTGGGTGTAAACCCGCAGCCTAACAACCGAAACAGAGGTGGGCGGTCAGGATGCAAGCGACCACTCAGTTTCTGAGCGACCGCTTGCATCCTCTGACCTCCACTGAATGAGGGCCTCAGACCAGTTGTCCTGGAATGAGGACATAAAGATTCTCAAGAAGGTCTCGAGGTCCTGGTGCACCTTCTCGGTGGACCCATTACTTTGAGGGTGATAGGCCATGGAAAAAATAAGTTTCACTTGCAGAACAGAGCAGAAGGCTCTCCAGAATTTTGCCATTAATTTGACACCCCGGTCTGAGACGATTTCTGAAGGGAGTCCATGAAGTCGAAATATATAGTTGACAAACAAGTGAGCCAAATCAGGTTCCAAGGGTAACTTCTCGAGCGGAATGTAAAGGACCATCTTGGAGAAACGATCCACTACAACCCAGATGGTGGTATATACATTAGAATTTGGCAGATCTGTCACAAAATCCATGGACAGATTTATCCATGGATGAGGTGGTAATGGAAGAGGCAACAATTCACCAGCTGGAGACTGTCAAGGAGACTTATGATGGGCTCACTGGGAACTATATGAGATAAACTCGGTTTCCTCGGTTTTCATCGATGGCCATCAGTAGGATCTCTTCAGGAACTCCAAGGTCTTATGAATGCCTGAATGACCAGCAAAACGAGATGAGTGGGCCCACATCAGCAACTGTTTCCTCAACTCCGGGGCCACAAAGGTCTTCCCAACAGATGGTTGCAGTTGTATAGTGGCAAACACTTTAGACTCCAGCACAGGTGTATTCTGCAGTGTTTCTAGACCACTATCAGTGGTCAGTGACTGTAACAAGGTGTTGGTCTTCTGATTGAGAGCCCCAGAGCAATACGACAGGGTAAAATGAAAACGGGCAAAAAATATCGCCCATCGGGCCAGACGAGGACTTACACATTGAATATTTTTCAGAAAAAGAAGATTACTATGGTCTGTAAAAATGGTAAAAGGGAACTTAGTAACCTCTAAAAGGTACCGCCATTCCTCTAAGGCCAGTTTGACAGCTAATAGCTCCCTGTTTGCCTATGGCATAATTTATTTTGGCAGGGGAGAATTTCTTTGAGTAAAAACCACATGGGTGAATCCAGTTATCCTCAAAGCACTGGAAAAAGACAGCTCCCACTGCCTCAAATGAAGCATCCACTTCCAGTAAGAAAGGCCTATTGGTATCCGGTTTTCTCAAAACTGGAGTTGCTATAAAGGCTTGTTTGAGAAGGTGAAAAGCTGTCTCCACCTCAGGAGGCCACAGAGCAGGGTTGGCACCTTTATGAGTTAGGGCAGTGATGGGAGCCATCAAAGAGGAGAATCCCTTGAGATAACAGTGATAGTAATTGGAGAAACCAAGAAGTCTCTGTATGGCTTGCAAAGACGTGGGACGGGACCAATCCAGTATTGCTTGGAATTTTTTTAGGTCCTTTTCTAAACCTGCTCCTGAAATTATATATCCAAGAAATAGAATACTTGGTACACTGAACACACATTTTTCCAATTAACAATACAATTGGTTCTTCCTTAGATGGGACAAGACTTCTTTGACATGATTACGAGGATCCTCATGAGAAGATGGAAAAAATAAAAATGTCATGTAAATAGATGAAAACTGAGGCATATAAGAGATCCCTAAAAATCTTGTTGACAAATTCTTGAAAAACAGCAGGTGCGTTACACAGCCCGAATGGCATGACCAAGTATTCAAAATGACTGTCCCTTGTGTTGAATGCTGTTTTCCACTAGTCACATTCTCAGATACGGATGAGGTTGTATGCACCTTGGAGATCTAATTTTAAAAATATAGTGGATCCCTTGACTCTGTCAAATAATTTGATGATCAATGGTAGAGGGTATCTGTTTTTTACTGTAATATCATTCAAGCCTCTACAATCTATACACGGCCTCAGGCCTCAATCTTTTTTAGAAACAAAGAAGAATCCCGCTCCAGCAGGTAATGTATATTGTTGAATAAGTCCCTGTTTTAAATTCTCTTGGATGTATTCCGACATGGCATAGGTTTCTGGTATGGACAACGGATAGGTACGACCATGGGGAGGCATCTTCCCAGGCAAAAAGTCGATAGGAAAATCCCATTCTTTATGAGGTGGTAAGATGTTAGCTTGTTTTTCAGTGAAAACAATGGTAAATTATCGATATTCTTTAGGTATAGATGGGGCCTCTGACATCCGAATTTTTCTCACAGGTGGAATCTTCGAAAGACAAGACCCCTGGCATTCCTCACTCCATGACAGAACCTGCATAGTGTTCCATACAAATTTGGGGTTGGGCTTACGCATCCATGGGTAGCCAAGTATAATCTCATGAGAAGCCTTGGGTATGATTAAGAAGCTGATATGTTCAACACAGCCCGAATGGCATGACCAAGTATTCAAAATGACTGTCCCTTGTGTTGAATGCTGTTTTCCACTAGTCAAATTCTCAGATACGGATGAGGTTGTATGCACCTTGGAGATCTAATTTTAAAAATATAGTGGATCCCTTGACTCTGTCAAATAATTTGATGATCAATGGTAGAGGGTATCTGTTTTTACTGTAATATCATTCATCTCATGAGAAGCCTTGGGTATGATTAAGAAGCTGATATGTTCAACACAGCCCGAATGGCATGACCAGATATTCAAAATGACTGTCCCTTGTGTTGAATGCTGTTTTCCACTAGTCACATTCTCAGATACGGATGAGGTTGTATGCACCTTGGAGATCTAATTTTAAAAATATAGTGGATCCCTTGACTCTGTCAAATAATTTGATGATCAATGGTAGAGGGTATCTGTTTTTTACTGTAATATCATTCAGGCCTCTACAATCTATACACGGCCTCAGGCCTCCATCGTTTTTAGAAACAAAGAAGAATCCTGCTCCAGCAGGTAATGTATATTGTTGAATAAGTCCCTGTTTTAAATTATCTTGGATGTATTCCGACATGGCATAGGTTTCTGGTATGGACAACGGATAGGTACGACCATGGGGAGGCATCTTCCCAGGCATAAAGTCGATAGGAAAATCCCATTCTTTATGAGGTGGTAAGATGTTAGCTTGTTTTTCAGTGAAAACAATGGTAAATTATCGATATTCTTTAGGTATAGATGGGGCCTCTGACATCTGAATTTTTCTCACAGGTGGAATCTTCGAAAGACAAGACCCCTGGCATTCCTCACTCCATGACAGAACCTGCATAGTGTTCCAATCAAATTTGGGGTTGGGCTTACGCATACATGGGTAGCCAAGTATAATCTCATGAGAAGCCTTGGGTATGATTAAGAAGCTGATATGTTCAACATGAAGGGCTCCAATGTGAACTATAATAGATTGTGTTCTTTAAGACACAGTTCCATTATAAATAGGTCTACCATTGATAGACGTCAAGGAGATAGCAGGATCCAAGGTGCTGCAAGGAATTTGTAATTTATCTGCCAAATGAGAGGACATGAAATTTTCTGCTGCCCCAGAATCCAGGATGGCAGATACGAATGCAGGACTAAACTTAATGTCTAAAGCTATGGACAAAACAGAGTCATTTTGCTTTGGGGACGGAAGAATTACTCCTAACTGAGTGTCCCCAGGACTAGTTAGGAAAAGGCATTTCCCAGCTTGCAGGTACAGGAAGCCACCAGGTGACCCGTGTCTTCACAGTATAGATAAAGGTTCTTTTGAATGTGTCTCTGTCATTCATTCTTCTTTATAAAGACGATTATGATTAACCTGCATGGGTTCTTCATCTGTAAGAGAGCGAGGAAAATGGGTAGGAGAAGGTTGAGGATGAGGCCTAAAACAATCAGTTCTGTGCTTCTCAGCATGGCGCTCTCTAAAGCATATATCAACCTTGTTGCAGAGGGAAATTAGATCATTAAGACTAGAGGGTAAATCACGAGTGGCTAGGTTATCCTTTATACGATTCGATAGTCCATGCCAGAATGCCATTATTAGGGCTTCTACATTCCATCTGAGCTCCGATGCCAATGTCTGGATCTGAATGATGTACTGACTGACAGGATGGATACCTTGTTTCATATTCATAATAATGGATGAAGCAGAAGTGGTTCTTCCAGGCTCATCAAAAATCCTCTTGAATGATGTTCAAAATTCTGGATAATTATCCAGTAGTGGATCTGTTCGCTCCCAGAGCAAAGAAACCCAATCTAAGGCTGAGTCAGAAAGCAGCAACACAATATAGGAAACTTTGGTTTTAGGAGTAGGGAAATTAGAGGGTTTCAAAGTAAAATGTACATCACACTGGTTGAGAAATTCACGACACAGTTTAGGATTGCCATCAAACTTGCCAGGTGAAGGTAAATACAAATGAGGAAGAGCTCCAGAGGCAGATACCACAGAAATGGAGACAGAAGTAACTGCAGGCATACATGGATAAGTTAATGTAGCTTGTAAAATATCCTGAGGGAGTGCTATTTCTTGTACAGAATGTGCCATTTGTTTTTGCTTGGTCTCCAATCCTTCCAGATGAGAAGTCATGCCATGAATTAAATCTGTTCTGGACTCCTGTCCAGTAGCCAAATCCATTTGGTCAATGCACACTGTTAGGGACTGTGGACCTGATTCAGACCCGCTCGCAAGCGCTATGCGCTCATGAGTGGGTCGATGTTAGGCCACTGCGCATGCGCATGCTGGAGCCTGCTCCGACGTGCACATGTATGAGACCAGTCTAGCGATGGGCGCTCCGTCGCTCCGGGTCTCGCACCAAAAGGGGACGGCTGTCGATTTTGATCAACATCTCGGACTGTTTTGGTGGAGTGGCGAGGGGATGGCTTCACAAATAGAGGCATTCCCATGCGAACGCCAGCCATTTGTGGGCGGCCTCACTGACATCACCAGTGATGTCAGTGGAAGAGCTTCCAGCTCTATTAGAGCCAGAAGCTCTCTGGGGCTTGCAGCCACAAGACCTTACCACAAGAGTCTCGTCACAAGCCCGATGGTCCATCATCCTGGCTGCTCGTAACACCTGTGGGTGGTAATCCACAGTTATGCAAGTGGCCAGGAGGCTGCTTAAAAAAAAAAAAAATGCCCTGATTCAGAGCGAGCGCTCTTTCAGAGCATCCGGCTCTGAAACAGGCCTGTGTTTGTAGTGGACTCAGGGTGGAAACAGGAGCAGACAACTGAACAGGTTTAAACTGAAAGGTGGGTTGTTTAATGTGAATGTTGGTAGACATGAACAATAAGATAAATTAAAGTCCAGTAATAAACAAACTGATATATGTGGCAGGAGGGAACTGTAGTCAGTGGGAATAAACGATTGTCCAGATCAGTGACAGAGATTAATCCAGATAGACTGTGAGAGTGAAGTGGATATCCTGGTTTGCTGAATAGTGGCTGAAGGGGATATCTGGTAATGCTGTGATGATGGCTGCACAGGAATGGGTTAACTGAGAGACAGGTTCAGGCAGGAGTGGGTCTGGTGTAAGGTGCAGGGCTGATCTCAGCGGAGAACAAGGCAGGGCAGAGCAGTGCAGGTTATGCAGGGAGCAAGAGGCAGACAAAAAGCTAGGGCAAGCAGCAGAGCACAAGTCTAGGTTTCAGGAGCGCAGAGAACTCTCTCTCACTGCTACACTGTGAACACGTTGCACTGGCAACTACAGGGAGCTCCAAATACCCTTAAGTACCCAGAAACGGAACATGATAGGCCAGAGAGAGCAAGTGACCTACAGATGATTGGCCTGCTAAATCACATGGCCAAAGACAACATCGTGGAGCCCAGACACCTATGACGCAGAGATGCCGCTAGGCTTATCCTTGCCAGGATGGCCCAATGCTGGCAGACCTCTGCATACAGCCAATGCCTGTCTTCACATGCCAGCTCTCCCGATAGAAGAACCGTGCCACAGTGCCCTCACCAGTAAGGACTGCAAACCTCCACATCGTGAAACCCTGGTTATGACATGGTACCTTTATCATATATCTTTCAATTTGCATTTGGGGAAGTAAGATACCTTCTCCGTGAGGAATCTGACCATGAGCAGACTTTGGCGCAATTGTTAAAACACCACTATTTATATATTCATAGCTATATATGTGTATCCATCATAGTAAACACCTAACTGCTTCTGTTCATTACAGGGGACTCCACCATTTCAAGTTCAGCCCTTGTCTCTCTGACCTTTAATCAGCTCCCAGCAGTGCACTCAGTGTGCCCCTGGCACCTCTCTCAACTGTTGGAGGGGGTGAGCTGCCCAACAACCCCCCCCCTCATTTTGGTGCCTATGACGTTAAGCTACTCTGTGTTATATTTAGGTCATAGGCTGCATTAAAAAACACTATGGTAAATTTATGTCACTGACCAATTGTCTACAGAAACCCCACTCACCTCTATACATTAGGTAAACAGAGATAGCAAATATAATAATTAAGATTAAAATACTGAAACAAAGGTTTATCCTGATAAAACAAATGTCTGTACTGGGGGTGCAGCTCTGTGCATTATACATTTTATTATGTACCTTGTTTTTGGAACCACAAATTCTATGAAAATACAGTAAAAAAGAGGAATACTAATAAAATAAACACATCACTGCTGGAAGTATTAAGTGACGCTTTAATTATAAAATATGAAATATGGATGGTGAATTGCTACCACTCATAGTACATTTCAGGTATAATACATACTGGGTATTTGTGGCATTATAAATATATTTCAAAATCACTTTCCTTATCAATTGTATTATTGGACTGTTCACCCCTCTCCTCTGCCTTGGTCTGTGCCACATCATTATTATTGCTGGGATTGGTCTCTGGTGTGTGTGTTATTATGGGGCATCGGGTGATGGGCATTCCTCTCCGATAAACCATTCTCCCCTTCTGTAATATATATATATAATGTATATATATATAAATAAATCATTGAGATGTATTTACTGACATTTTATATGAAACAAAAAACAGATGAGAGTGTTTCCAGGTGCACTGAGAACCTGATTTAGCAGCGGACAAATTGCCGATGTTTACGCAGTACGAGCAATTTTTTTCTACATCGCACACAAGTCACACTGCGCATGTGCAACTTTCTCCGTGTTATTATGGATGTGCAGAGGAATATTGTACATCGTGAAGTGAGTGACAGGTTGTCAGCATCACACTGGCGCGTCTGACCATCTAAATGGCATTTCATGGGCGAGTAAAAATTATCCATTGCGAATGCATACACAGCACGAGTGCACTCTGCGAGTCAGGATTGCTGCAGTGTTTGCGGCTGGTCAGAGCTGCTGCAAATGCTGCGTTACTGTCCGTTATACATCGATGGTACTGATGTTTACACAGGAAAGCGACATTGGACAGATATGAGAAGGCAGCAATGGGCGTCATTATGTGACTGAGCTTTAAGAGACATTAGTGTATTTTAGTAACTGCGATCCGTAAGAGATTGCAGTTGCGATTTCATTTGCGTTCTCTACTGAATCAGGCCACAAGAAACCTAAAAATGTTCACTACAATATATAATAAGATGTCTCCATAAGGTATCCCTCTTATGGATGATTTTTAGATTTTATTGGTAGATTAAACACCTAATATTTGTGAATCAAAATAGTTTATTAAAACAATAAATTGAGTAAAGAAAAGAATAAAGTGTTTAAGAAAGAATCATATCTGTCACATGGAAGCTTATTATTATGTGTGCCATGTGTCTAAACCTGTGAATGAGCCATCTTTCTTCACAAACCAGCTTTGATTCAATGGATATAAAAGACATTACTGAGATTACCTGAATGTTGTGTCCACCCTGTGTGACCTGGAACCTGTCTCAACCAAGCTGCATTGTGGTGTTCCACAAGGTTCTATTCTATATCCCATGCCGTCAGTGACTTTAAGGTTGAAGTTGGCCGATGTCTAAAATATTTAATGCTACATATTGACACTTACTAGTATTATTGTATCTGTTAATAAGCACGTGTCCACAGTCCTTCCTACTTTTGCTGCCTTTCCCATAAACCCCTTTACAGGAGTAGCTCCTGCATGTGTGCTCCTTACATTATCTTGAAGTTTTTCTACTCTAAAATGTTTTTGCTATGACACTTAGGACCTGATTCAGACCCGCTCGCTAGGATGCGTTCGCTCGTAGCCGGCCGATTTTCGCATTGTGCTCGTGCGCGAACCAGAGTGTGAGATCGGGAAGCATTTGCTCACTGCGCATAGACAGCCCAGCAGAGTGAGTGACAGGAGAAGCCGCTTGTAGGTGGTAACAAGGGCTGGCCATTAATAATGGGGGGAGTGGAGAGAAACCGCAGGTATGCCTGAGTGTCTCAACACCTTTTCAGAGGTGTTCAGAATTTAGAGACAGCGTCATAGTACACGTCACCTGGCTGATTTTTACACTGAAGTGCTCGCAGTGCTTGCGGTAGGGTATGGTTATCCACAAGCGCTGTGATTGCATCCGATGGTACTCAATGGTACCGATAGATGCATACACTTCCAGGAGATGACGTGTGCAAGTGGGCTTCTTATGACAGGCTGGTGGGCATCTGCATACACAGAGAGATCGCACGCCAAGACATAGTGGGCATGCTAATGCCTTGCCGTGCAATCGTCTGCCTTCCCAAATTTGCAAACACATCGTGCGAACGAACGAATCTAGCGAGCAGGTCTGAATCAGGTCCTTAGTTTTGAACACACTGTTCTCTCTTTACTCTGTGCTGTTAAAGTGGTGTATTTACATGTGGCAAAGATGGCAACTCTGCCCTGCTATGGTGTCTGTAATAATCATTACTGTGTGCCTGGGACACTCTTGTATATACACTTAAATAGTAAGTAAGTCAGCGGCTGATCCTGTCCTCCACCTTAGACTTTGCCCAACTAAGCACCTTAGAATAAAGTTATAATAGATTTATAAAACAGTGTTTATAATATAAAGAATTTGAGGAAAAATGGTGGGACGGACAAGATCACATTAGGAGAACCAACAAAATGCAACTGTCCACCTTTGCTTTCCCAATAAATAACCCCCCCAGGCAATAGTGTCCTATTTTGTTGATACAGAACTGGATGGAGAGAATTATTTTCAATATGGGGGGTCACCTTCTTTGGCTGACCTCTGTACCCTGGTTAGGAAGAAAATTTTTAACACACATCAACAGAAAACACAAGCTTATTACTGGGATATCTGGATGCTATTCTGATTTCCTAAACAAGGAACCTCCTAGCCTAAATCCTGAATATCAATAACATTGGCAAAAACATCCTACCAGGGTTAGCTCTACCATTAGGTAGCTGTCTGGGGTGCCGGAATCTGTGGGTGCCACTGAGTCTGCCTATCACAAACTAAAGGATGTCTCTGGGAGAGCCATCCTTTTTGTACTTAATGTAGGTGGCAGCTGTGAAATATTTAAGACGCCACCTCCACACTTTCACCGGAGGGGCTGGAAAGTGGGTATTAATGTGTTTGTGTTAGGGGTGCCGGGGGAAAGTAGGCTGAAGTTTTACCTTAGTTGCCGAGAAACCTTGCACTGGTCCTGCATCCTACTATCACACACTTCCATCCCGTCCAAGGCTGGACATGTTATATTTTTAGAGGGAAAGGGGAGAAACAGAACTCACAAAGTACATAGATACTAACCACATATATTACTGTATATAAACTCAAACCTATTTGACTTACTGTTTCTTCTCTATAGGAAAAAACAGGCAATTCTTAAATACAACTGTCCTTTTTATGGTGGCTTACTTCTGATATTAAATTATATTATATGGGTTTAATTTACAAAGTAGCAGCTTCCACTATCTACTACTACTACTTCCCAGCGTGTTTAAGTTTAAACTAGAAGAGTGAAAGCTTTTACTAGCATGGGGTATTTTCCTGATAACACCATTGGATTCTATTCTTAATACCAGTAGACAGTAGAGTATCCTTCAGTTTCTCCAGAATATATTTGTCATCTTTCTTCTCTTTTTCAGTGACCAGGAGCAGATCACGGGCGTGTTCCCTGATGCTGGGCTGAGCATCCAGAATCCTTTTCTTCTCACTTATGCTGCTGTCCTCCAGGTCATCTATCACCACTATGACATTATCCCTCCATGTGCAAAGCAGAAAGACATTGGAGATTATCATACTGAAAATCATACAGCTGTACAATTGTCTTATTGCACAGTCCATCTAGCTGAAAGCCCCCATCCTGTATTTTATGGCCTGGTGCTATGGGTGACACTAATGAGGATGTTTGGTCCATATTGGTAAATTTAAAAACATCACCACGCTCCCCTCACTGTGACACTCACATTTGGCCTCTTCTGCTGATTTCCAAACTTTCCTCAAGTCAAAGTGGTATAATTTTGTCGTTGACAATCCTGATCATTTGCACAATCCCGGGATAATGTGGGAGACCTCAAAGGTGGTGTTATGGAGCCACAAATTATTAGTTATTTGGCTAAGCAAAAGAGGCATGAGGCAGCAGCTACTTCTCTCTTATGTGAAACATAACTTAGAAATTTCCATACACAAGTATTGTTGTTGGGCTTCATAGCAGCCATAGCCAAGTCTAGGAATCAGGTGCTCCATCCTACCAGGTGCTAGGTGCTCCATCCTACCACTCGGTCCCCTGTTTCTGAATCGCAGGCCATCTTGTCCCTATTTAATACTTATTATTCTACTTTGTACTCTCCTCAGCCAGTTGACATTGAGCAGCTGAGGCTTTTGTTAGACAAAACCCACCTACCTACACTCACACAAGATCAACTCCACATTCTGGACTCAGAAGTCACTGATCAAGAGCTTTGAGACACTATTAAGATCTTGCGTCCATAAAGCTCCTGGTTCAGATGGTTACTCAGGAGAGTATTACAAAATGTTTTAAGATAATCCCTCTCCACTTCTCCTAGATATATTCCTACACATCCATCATAGCTCCCCTCCCCTTCAGCTTTTTATTGCCTCTAAAATGATCCTTCTACTGAAACTGGAGAGGGATACCCTTCTCCTTGGTTCATATCTCCCCTAGATTGTAAGCTCCTAGGAGCAGGGTCCTCCTCCCCACTGTCTCACAGCCTTCTTCTCTAGCACGGAATACCACAAATGATAATAAATTACCAAGTAGGAGCGCTGCAAAGGGTGAATTTCAGTTAATTAAGAGCAGCTAGGAAATAGGGATCGTTAGTCCCTTAAACAAGGAAAAACATACAAATATTACCAGCGCTCAAATATAATGACATAAAATAGTAAATCAAATGTACACATTAAATACAGATTAAAAAAACAATACACCATAGGAAATTGGTAGAAGAAAAATAAGCATGCTGAGCAATAGATGGACTAGGAGTTGGTCACCGCAAAGGCTGTAAATATTTCGTTAGGTGAGTATAATTAGCAATATAATTTGCCACAATGTCTCACTGCAGCCGTGTTGTTAAAGTCTGATGCCGCAATATTCGGAAAATAGCGTAAAGTCCCAAATGTTGGTATGGTGAGAAAAGATGTATACTCTCCATGGGAGATATATTTACCAGTATCAATGTCCTCAATCAAACGGGGTCTTGATTTTTAGCAATGATCTCAGAGCTCTCGCAGATGAATAGTCCCCCTGGGCATGAATCCTGGTGCAAAATCTGGAATCTCCAATATAGGGTAATCCCACCAAAGTTGAGGGAAACAAGTGAATGTCAAGCGGTATGGGTGGTCGCCTATAAGCCAAATCCTAGTCCCGTCCTGATGCGTTTCACTGTGTGAAACCGCAGCTTTATCAAAGGTCTTTGATAAAGCTCGGGGGCCTTACGCCCGAACGCTCACCCCAAATGTAAAATATACCAATTATAAGGCCTCCTGATAAAGGCACATACAGAAATGCATCCACATTGAGAGCCAGCTTACCTGGGAGTCACCCCTGGGAACTCCAACTAGCACTACTTGAACCAGCATGCCCTACTAATGCTGGCTCCTTCAAGCCACTCATACCATCTCTTGTCTGAAAATGAATGTAGATGAATCAAGGGTGATGATTCTTCATCACACTATTACCACTTCTTCCAGGAGCTCATCCTTTCCATTCTCCAGGGCCTCGTCACATTTAGAATATTTGGGTAATCTTTTACCCTATAATCCTGCTTTATTATATGAAAAGAATATATCTCGGATGATTTGAGGAGCTCAGGAGTTGGAAACACTTAACCCCTCATATCTTGGTAGGGACACCCTTCTCAAGATGATTAGCTTTCCCCATCTTCTTTATATGCTGCAGGCACTACCCATTCTGCTTACAACAAAGGATATTCAACTAAATAATAATCTGTTTCAGCCATTTCTATGGCATGGTGGTAGAGCTCGTCTTAGCACTAAGAAATTAAATCAACCTAAATCTAATGGGGGAATACATTTTCTCAATATTCTTAACCATTCTTCCCTGATGAGGTTCAACTGGTTATACAATCAAGTGGTTTATGTTAATACATCTTGTGATTTACAGTTTCAACCTTCAATGGCCCTAAAATACTTTCTTTATATTCTTGATCAGGAAGTTTCACCATAAGTTATTGACAATTCTTTAGTGATGCAACCAGGTATCTCTGGCACATTCTGCACCCCAAATTTTGCCTTAATGCTCATAAATCAATCCACCTCCTGCTCTTACATAATCTAGACTTCCAAGAGGGAGAGGTAGCCTATCCTTCAACGGTGTGGAAGGTGATGAGGGTTCATAGTTTTAGTCACCTGCTTGACTTTAATGTGAAGTGACCCCTGACATTCCTTGATGCCAACCTGAACATTGAGTCTCTGCTGGCTTATCCCATAGCTTATTGTCAGGCACAACATTACATGCCTCCATGGTCCAGGCATTCTTGGCTGCTGATTGGCAAAATCTGTTAGGCCAATGTCTTTGTGGAACAATACCCTAACATAAAGCCATATCTACCCATTATAAAGTGAGGACTTAGATCATGATTTGGTCAGTCAGGTGATGTGCCTGTGGTTGACACAATTCCCAACTCTTTATATCAATGATTTAGTACGAGGGTTGCTGACATTGTCCATACTGTTGTCTGCTAGTACATATGAGCTTTTCTTAAAAATTTATCATATGACATATTTGTACCTCACAAATGATATAGAATGGGTTAATCTGTTCCTCATACCTGCCCTACATATGCATGAGAGAAGGCTGACCTTTATCATTGTCTTTGGGAGTGTCCACTGGTCCAGGGTTTCTGGAGGTGGGGGGCTGAGACCGACTTTGGCAAATATTTGCCTTTTTCCCTGAGTGGGCCATTTTAGCCATTGTTCTGAGCAGGCAGAGACTTTGCCAGGATAGTAGGAAATTAGTACTTGCTATAAATGCTGTGATGAAAAATACCATCTTACAAGAGTGGATCTACCCAACTCCTATTTACTTCCAACTATAAAGGGAGAAATAGATTCTAGTTTTTAAATGGACTGGGTGGAAATTATGGGGTCGATTGAGACCCGGACACAATGCAGCGCACTTTAGCAGCTGTCAGGGGCCGGGTATGCAAATTCCGCGATCGCACTGACTGGTGTAAGGATGTCCTATATGTCTTAGAGAGTGACAGTAGAGTGAGCGCACGCCGGTATAGAGATGCCCACTTTTCTTTCTTAGCACACCTCATCTCCAGGAAGTGTATGATTAATCAGTAACATAGAGAGCCATCGCAGCTGCCCGCAGCACTTGAGGTAGATTCTACCCCGCTGCAAGCACTACAATCCCTGTAAGCTGAATACAACCAAGTGACATGTATAATGATGCTTCCATGCTAATTATGGATGCCCATTAAACACCATTTTGATATCCAGACACGCCTGTGTTCGCACCACCACTCCTCCGTTCACAAGTACCTTCCCCTGTTACCACCCACAAACAGCACATTCTATCACTCAAAGTAGCATCCAGTCTGTGTACTATGAGCGCACGATTCCCAGGGCACAGTGACTGGTTCGCGCATGTGTATTTTGACTCATACGTACACGCAGATTGGTGACAATCGCCCATAGCGAGCACTAGCAGCTTAGCGTCCGGTTCTTAATCAGGCCCTATGTTTGATAAAGAAAAGAAAGCCTCTTTCTTTTTTGATACATGGGAAAACTTTGTAGAAACCTTGCCAATCTCAACACTATCCCAGATGCATCATAGTATGCATCTGACCCACTGGTATGAAACCCAAATTATTTTGGGGGATCCTCCCATTACACGGCCGATAAATGAAAACACCACCGCTTACTTTAATTTGTCACTGTATCTCCCACTTACTGTATATTTATATTTAAACACTATGGGCGGGATGTAATAGAGATCGAGTCTGCCGGAGGTGCAGGATGCAGACTGAGCTCGATCATTTTTTTAATGTTACAGTCATTTACAAGGTAAAGCCAGTTCAGCTTTTAGCTGCTAATTGAATGACTCCAGGATCAGACAGTGGAACTGTGAGTTATTAATTACCTATACTAACGAGACTGTCTGTTATCATTGGAACCCTGGGCATATACAAAGGAACTGTGAGTCCGCCAGCTACTTGCCATTACCGGCTGCTAACAGAGCAATATTTTTATTTATTTTCACAGTTTTAAATCAATCTTTGAAATATGAGAAGACATCCACAATACTGCCATTGACGGTGTCATGACACCCTGTTAACAATAGATTTATGAGTACTTGAACCTTGGAATAAGGGATATCTTGCTTCTAGCAGACTATTAGAAATTAAAATTTTTAAGTTGTCTACAGATATTATGCTTGTCTATTAATAAATATTTTAGCTTGTGTGGCATTATACACACACACACACACATATATATATATATATATATATATATATAGTCCAAGGGTGGCACTCCCAACAAAAAAATGGTAACGCAGCGGGTGCCCTCCAAAGAGAGACAGCAGGCACTGTCTCACAATATAAAGGTAGGAAGAAGGCACTCCATAGAAATAACAGCAGCACAGGAATGTGATATAATCACCACCGATGTTTCGGGGCCCTTTATTGCCCCATTATCAGAAGTGCCTCCTTCCTTCCTTTATATATATATATATATATATATATATATATATATATATACACATATATATACACACATATACACATGAGATGGAATCGGTATGAATGACACCCGGACGGAGGTAAGTACACTACCTAACCCTCCCCTCTCCCTTTCCTAACTCTTACCCTCCTTTAGTGGTGCCTAACCTCCCCCTTAGTACCTAACCCTAACCTCCCCGCTGGGGTGCCTATACCTAACCCCCCCTCCCTGCACCCTAAACCTAACCCTCCCAGGTAACCTTCCCAGGGGGGTGCCTAACCCTAACCTTCCCCTTGGGGTGCCTAACCCCCCTTCTCCTAGCCTAACCCTGATCCTCCCAGGGGATGCCTAACCCTAAATCCCCCCTTATTTGTTGATGGGTTTTTACAACCACATGACACATTAATGAACAGTTTTTTGCATGACACTACCAACTTCCTTGGCAAAGTTCTTACAATAAATAATCTCACTGATGATATGTCGCTAGCCACTATGGATGTGGCATCATTATATACTGCGATACCCTACCAAGCAGGCGTTGAGGTGGTAAGAACTACCCTCACAACTGGCACATTTGTGGGGGCGCCTATTGATTTTTTTATGTGAGTTGATTGAACTTGTACTTTGTTCAGGTATCTGGCACTGCGATGGGGTCAAATTTGGCTCCATTGTATGCCAACCTGTACATGTAACTCTATGAATAGCAACACATCCTGGGTGCCATTGGTGATAAAATCATTTGCTATAAAATATTTATTGATGACCTATACCTGATATGGAAGGGTACAGAAGTTGAATTTCTCGACATGAGTGCACTCCTCAATGATCTAGATAACCCTATAATATTTACAGCCAGCATTGATAAACAGTCCACTAACTTTTTGGATGTAACAATTTCACAAAATGGTACTGGTCTGAGCTCAACATTATGCCATAAAACGATGGACAGAATCACATTACTGCACTCGACAAGTCATCATGCGAGTAACCAAAATGAGTCATTATCTATATCGCAGTTCATTCAAGTTCTGCATAATAACACTTCACAGGAGAAGTGTGAACTCCAGCTACTAGAAATGCATGACAGATTTTTGACTAGAGGGTACTCGCCAACAGTTGTTGATAGATGTCTCGCTAAGGCATGGCTTAGATATCTACATATCACCACTAAGAATAACACTGTCACACAGTCAAGCATACTCACACATGCAGTCACACAGTCATGCACACTGACACATGCTGTCACACAGTGATGCACACTCACACAGTCATGCACACTCACACATGCAGTCACACAGTCATGCACACTCACACATGCAGTCACACAGTAATGCACACTGACACGTGCAGTCACACAGTCATGCACACTGACACTTGCAGTCACACAGTCATGCACACTCACACATGTAGTTACACAGTCATGCACACTCACACATGCAGTCACACAGTCATGCACACTCACACATGCAGTCATACAATCATGCACACTGACACATGCAGTCACACAGTCACACACAAGTTCTCATTCACCTTTATACACATATTTTACATATGAATGTGCAATCCCAGACCTACACATACGTACATACAAATGCATGCCCACATGTACAGTATGCACACTCACCATGGATGTTCAAATTTTTTGCATAAAGTTTGTGTAAAGTTTGCAGATTCTTTTTTGTAACATGCTGATTACTTCACTGTAAACATCACACATTAAAGGGTCACGGTAAAAATGCATTGATGATTGTTAAAAACCTCTTAAGCTGATTGTGACCCCCCATTACACTATATTAAACAAATTATACATTAATTGTAAACATTAATGAAACATGTAGTACTGTATGCTGAAAATCTGTAATTATTTATTCATAACACATAGAAAACAAATAGTGGTAAAAGGAAGAGGGGCCAGAAGCAAACTCTCATGCCTGGAAACTATAGAATGACCTCACAAGATTGGCATCCCACCCCCAGATGGTTTCCACCTTTCCTTCATACCATGTCTACAGAGACCCATCTAGCAGTGATGTCCTGTAACAGTGGTATCAGCCAAGCCCTTAATGTGTGGAAGAGGTTACTAACTATTATACCACTATAGTCATTCATCTGCCATTCTTTCCAGGCAGAAAACTAAACTATGGAAAAAAACAACACAACCAGCAAAACAGAACCCATCAATCATGGAGGGAAATGGGGAAGAAGCAGAATCAAAGACAGCTCCAACCTTTGAAGACCAGGCTCAAAAAATCTTCTCTTTTTAAACCATCACCCAATTACATTTTTACTGAACCTAAATTCAGCTTGAAACTACCATTCCCTCCAAAACTGACCGTCCAATTCCATCTCAGTCTCAAGGTTTAACCCTCTCCAGGCTTACGTGCAGCATTCCTTTAATCTTATTGTAAAGACAAAGTGTGTTACAGTAAGTAAACCTCTGCTCATCACTCACCAAGCACAGTGAACATAAATTTCAGTTCTTCATCATACAGAGAGTCCATCACATTGGTAATATTTACTCTCCCTCTGTTCTTGGTGTGATAAAGGATTCCGAATGTGCAGTGAGTGACCTCATCATAAAACTTCTCATATCCTTTGTTAGAGATGTAAAAGGGTCTGACATCCTGAATGATATCATGAAGATCCGAGGATCTAAGTATAGTCACCATCCAGGCATAATCAGCTGTAGCAGATCTAGAGAAGATCCCAACAGTCCCCAGTTTCTGCAAGGAAAGAGACATAGATCAATGTCTGCAGGAAATGTTGTGAATAGGATACTCTATAGACCTCCATGTGGTCTGTTATAGGGCATTTGGGGTAAGAGAATGTTGTATAAGCTACTAGGATATGGAAATAGGCTGGTAATGCACTTTACATTGCAGTTTTTTAGGTCAGTAATATCTCCCTGTATATAACATGGGCTTGGTGTGTCATTGTATGTCTGAATAGTCACCTGCTGTTTAGACCCATGGCTTCATCAATGTCCAGATGTTTATTGAAAGAAGCACAAACTATAAGGGGCATAGAGACATATGGATTTCCAACCACAGGAGATCAACTTTGACTCCATGGCAAGCCATACATTTCTGGTACCACAAGATAGGTAATTTCAGTGTTAAAACCAGCTCCACGGTAGCCATTATATAACATAATAACAGGGTACCTGGAAAAAAAACCTGCCACTTACCACTTTGCCATCCCAGCATTGTGCAGATGCATTTTTGTAAGTCATGTTTCATATTCTTTTAAATAGCAATTGTCAATGTTTCATAGGTTTTTTTATTTATAAATTATCAATACAGAGTAATTCCCATTTGACTTCTCTGAAAGATGCAGTGGCTATTAAAAATTCCGAAGTCTATTATTTAATTAATCATTATTTCCCAAATATGCGTGGGTTTTACATATGTCAGGGACTCATTAAGTGTCCCTGATGGTTGGCACCATTACTATGGTCATTTAAATCATCCTGATTGTATCACACTAGCATCAAAACTGAACATGTAGATCCCCATGCAGGGGCTTATCTGGGTGCAGGGTGTACGGTGCACACGGGCACCACATACCTGCACCCATACTTTGTCATACTTACCTCTCCGAATTCCCGCATCGGGTCTCCTAGTACTGTACAAATGCTGGTCAATGACCATTGTAGTAAATTTTACAGCATTTTGTGCATGCACTTTGAGAAGATTGCCGGGAAAATGGCACGGCCACAATAGACACTGGGCACACTCTAGTGCCCAGATTCTGTTGTTTCTGTGGTGTCCGGCCAGCCGTGTCAGTCAGCGGCTGGACACCGGAGAGTGAGGAGGGGACCCGTGAAGGGGGATGCACATGGGCCTCCTTCTCTCTAGAGATGCCCCAGTCCCCATGTCCTGATGCTGTGAGGGCAGAGACTAATATAATACTGACACTGAATATTCCATGTATACTGTATGTCCTTTGTACCATTCACTTCATTACTGCCACTACCTATGTGTAATAACAAATGAGCCACAGGTCACTGTTACAATTGGACAGACAATCACACACTTAGCTGTTCTCCCCCTGATTCTAGCAAATAATAACAATTGTTGCACAATCTTAGTGATTTACTAGCCTACTACAAGACTGGGTTCTAGAGCATATATGGAAAAGACTAAAAAAAACACACTTTATTTACAGAAGTACAATGCTTAGTTCAAGAAATGTTACAAAGAAATGGTTACAGGTTATATAGACAAATATACAGCAATTTCAATTAAAAAAGGAAAAAAAAACACTTATTCAGACTAACACAGTTAATCTGTCCAGGAGGAACAGATGAAAAATGGTGGAACAGGCGCCACACCAATTGATTCTCCACTCTGAAGGGTGCTCATAGCTTTATCAGCTGATCTCTACACCCCATGGATGTCACCCAAGTTTCTGCTGACTGGCTGAATAGTTAATTGAAGCCCCTTACACACTGGAAGATATATTTTAATGATATGAACAATAGCAACATAGTTGATCGATATATAGTTCAAATTGTCCCATGTGTATGCACCAAAAGTGCACTCCCATGGGTCATTAACGATATCCCCAGTCATCTGTACATGCAACTCAATCTGGGGATATTGTTAACGATGCCATGCTACCGAATGTAGAATGGCCCCATTCTTCCCACCATCGTCGTTCATCATTTTATGCACTTACTGATGCTGGCACACTCACTGGGCCTGCCGTGACCAACATCACTCTGTACACACACATAATCCAGTGTGTATGAGGCTTAGGAGAGTATGGAGTGGACCATCATCAGGCTGTGGAGGGTGGGAGGATGCATGAGGGTGGGGGGGTCAATATTGGGTTAGGTGGGGGAGGGAATGAGGGTACTGGATTGGGGTTGGGGAAGAGAAAAAGGAGGTGTGCAGTTTGTGGTCATGTGTGTGTGAGAGGGTAGAGACAGAGGACCTCATTCAGAGGTGGTCGTTAGATGCAAGTGGTCTCTCTGATTGAGGGTAGCCGCTTGCATCTTGTAGTGCTGCCTCTTGGTCGATCGCTAAGCTGTGGGTTACCTCTAGCAACCTTTAGCAACCAACCAGGGTAATGGTCGTGATAGTCAAGACCATCGTGACCATCGTGGCTTGCGACGAGACCCTAAGGTTGGGTCTTGGCACTCGCAAGCCCCAGGGAGCTTCCTGCTCTGATCGATCAGGATGTTCCCCACTGACATCATTGCTGATATCAGTGGGGCCACCCCAAAATGACAAATGTTCCATAGGGAACGAAGCGCCCATTGCTAGCTGGGTCTCGCACATGTGCACGTCAGAGCCGGATTTGACGTGCGCATGCCCAGTGGGGAAACATCAACCTGCTTGCAAGTGCTCATCGCTTGCAACTGGGTCTGAATGACCCCCAGAGTGCTGCACAGTCAGCAGGGGTAGCCAATTCTGTGTAGAGTTAGACTGAACTTGAAGGTCGCGTGCACTCTCTTGTTTGTGTAGTGGAGAAGGTTGAGGTGTGTTGTATAGGTGAGATGCAGTAATAAATAAATGGACACCATTGTTTGAGGACAAACCGTTTATTGAGTAGTCACAATACTGCTCCGGGTTGACCTCAAGGTGGGAGAAAAATCTATTTATACTGGGGTGTCGGTCGGAGTATGGTAGGGTGGATTTGCTAAGGGGGGAATGTTGTTGAACCCTTTCAAGGGGCTTCTTACCATGCAGTTCTTGAATGGCATAAAGCTTAAAGCTATGGTCATCCCAGAAATGATCATGTAACTTTTAATTTAATTACAAATATCTGTGCATAACTTCCTGTGTAATGAATGCTTACAATATGGTATGTTCACTTAAATCTCCATTATGTAAACTATTAGTGTAAATATGACAGTGATTTGATGTAGAGTTGTAAGCTACTCCTCCTTTCTCTAAAACCAAACATTCTTGTGATTTCCAAATCCCACCTAACTTTCTTAAAGACCTATATATGATTTTTGAAGCTTGAGATGGTTATAGAAATATTAATTTTATGTCAAAATAGATGACATATGATTTAGGTTTGATCTGAGATGATTAGACTGCTGAGTGACTCAGTCCCGGAGGGGGAATAAGACCCCACAAAAACACACAATGCTCTCCCTCACTCAGATCTCCTTGTCACTCAGATACCTCCTACACACACACACACACACACAGAATTCACCCTCACAAAGATCTCCCCTCCTCACACAGAAAAACCCCTGCACATACTCATACATACACAGCTCTTCCCCCTCTCTCAGCTCTCCTCCCCTCATACATACACAATGCTCCCCCTCACTCAGATTCCCCAACACACACATAGCACTCCCCCATCACTCAGATTTCCTCCTCAGTGGGAACCCACCCCCAACAGCTCTCCCCCTACCCAAACACAGCTCTCTCCACCCTCACTCAGATAGCCCCCTTCACACACAGGCTGATCTCACCCTCACAAAGATGTCCCCTCCTCAGACAGATCAATCCTGTGATCATAGCTCTTTCCCTTAATATAGCTCCCCTCCCTTAATATACACAAATTTTTCACCTTACCTTTCTCCTCACCCTATTGACTGTTGAAGGGTGCCAAAGAGCAGCCATCCAAACAGGAAGAGGGAGGGGGGTGGATCACCTGCTGTTGAGATTAGCCTGAAGCACATAAACAGATCAGTGCCTCCATACTGGGGGCATGGTGTGGGCAGAGCCACAAGTGCCACTCTGCCCACACCATGCTTCCTGCCTAGAGGCACTGATCTCTTTATGTGCTTTAGGCTCAGCTCAGCAGCAGGAACTTTTAGTCACCATCCTCACTAAAAGCTGCTGTTAATTTACATGTTTCAAGTAGCAAGCAAATATTTAATTGACTTCTAAAAGACATGCAAATTGCCACAAATGATCTTGATTGTATCTAATGCAAGCTGAGAAAATCTCAAAAACTTGTATTTGTAATTATCATTTGGATTTTTTTTTCTTGGTAATTTTCATAAAGGAAGAATTATTAAGAATTGATGAGATAATACTATTAACATAAGACCAAAAATAATTTACATGAATTGCAAGGTAATTTGGTGAATGCTTAATTAACCCCATATTCAAATGGAAAACATATACCTAGGGTCAATCAATTATATGCAATATTTGTGAAACTAAACATATAAAATGGATGTATTCACATAAACTATATAGTTTAATAAACTGTGTCAATCTCTGTGATTTGTTCCAAATCAGGGACCAAAGTATACATAAAGTTGGAAAGGACACCACAATGATAACTCCAACAGGACACCACAATGGCAACTCATACAGGACACCACAATGGTAACTCATACATTATACCACAATAGTAAATCATACAGTACACCACAATGGTAACACATACAGGACACTAGAATGGTAACTCCTACAGGATGCCACAATGGTAACTCATACAGGTCCCCACAATGGTAACTCATACAAGACACCACAATGATCCTTATCGAACATCCAGCGCATGCTCCATTCCCCCAACTAGTGTAACGACACTCGAACAACGATCGAGGGTCCCTATAGTAACCAGGCTAATCTGGTCGATATCGACTAGGTTGGCCGGCATGCACGGGCGATGGTCGATATCAATATCGACCATCTGTGCACGGGCATCGTTTGGTCATTTGAGGGGGCAAAAAAAGAACGATTTAAATGATCAAACGATAACTTTATCTTTTAAATCGTCCTTTAAATCTGACCGTGTATATGCACCTTTAGACACATTCACCGATGTTTAATTGTCAGCTGTAATTTAAACAAATTTTAAATCTTTACATCAACCCCAAACATAGACAGAAATTGAGAAAAGAATACAAATTTTTGCAATTTGACGATTATTGATTAATAAAAAAAATCTCAAATTAATTTGAGAAACAAAATGTTTGATCATGGAGATAATCAATAATTTTATCCCACAAATATTGTTTGTCAGCCTAATCATCACTGTCCCTGGAGAATCTATTTTGCTATAATTTATATGGAGGATGTATTTGTACTGTTTACTGACAGGGGGGATACTAACTAATGATAAAACTCAATATTCTCTTCTTAATCATTTTCTTTCATCATACTGAGAATAAAAGGGAAAAAAAATGTTTGGATTAATTTTTTGCAAGCATTGGAGCAACCATGTGAATGAATTATTAAAGTAAAATGTGGATATTCTTTTCTCTACCCTGAGACCTGCCCATCATATACACCTATGGAGAACTTACCTCTTGACTGGATCATATCATTGAGGTTAGTACATTTGTCCTCTATCTGTTGAATTATTTTAGCATCAAATGTGAGATATGTGAGATATTCTCTCTCTGTCTCCTCTTTTGTGAAAGTGAATAAATACATAGATGGTCTCTTTATAGTATCATAACACTTTCTTATTGTATCCTTAGTAATGTCATCTATCAAGTCATCAACTACCATAATCACTGGCATCTTCTCTGCACAAAAACACAACAAAGTACTGTATATTAGTTGTTATATACATTTTGTTATTTTCAAATTTAAAAAAAAAATATACAAATATAAAGAGAGAGAGTGTGAGAGTAAGTGTGAGAGTGAGTGTGAGTGTGAGAGTGTGTGGATGTTATGGAACTATATTTTGAAAAAAAAAAAATCTGCTGCGCTCTTTAAACATTCTGGTAGTCTGCCCAACATAACTTAAACCACATGGGCAAGTAATTAAATATACTACGAATTTTGATGTACAAGAAAGCACATAGTTAACATTAAATTAGGCAAAAAATTTAATATTAACTGTGTGCTATCTTGTACATCAAAATTCTATGTTTTTATACATAGTTGTACATTCTTTATTCACTATTGTCATACTTGATGTCACCTCCCCAGACGCCACGGTATGTATAGAGAGTCTTTGGATATGTGTGGACAGCATCCAAAGTTGCCTTAGTTACAGGCGCGTGTGCTTACAAGCGCCACACACGACGTCATCCATGCCGCAAGGCCGGGACGGAGGTCGGACATGAGTTCTGACTGGGTGACTTCCTGCTGCCTCTATTCCCCTCCTCACATCATGTCACTGCCTCTGTCACATGCAGCCCTGTTCCCACTGACACATTACTCATCTCCTGATATACTCTGTGCTGCAGGGGACCCTGCTACTCCCACTATATAACTCTCAGTGTGTGGCTTCCTGCTGCCTCCATTCCCCTCCTCACATCAGGTCACTGCCCCTGTCACATGCAGCCCTGTCCTCACTGATACTTTATCTCCTGATATACTCTGTGCTGCTGGGGGGACAATGCTCCTCCCACTATATAACTCTCAGTCTGTGGCTTCCTGCTGCCTCCATTCCCCCATCACATCATGTCAATGCCCCTGTAACATGCAGCCCTGTCCTCGCTAACACATCACTCATCTCCTGATGTACTCTGTGCTGCTGGGGACCCTGCTCCTCCCACTATATAACTCTCAGTCTGTGACTTCCTGCTGCCTCAATTCCCCCCTCACATCATGTCACTGCCCCCGTCACATGCAGTCCTCACTGACACATGACTCATCTCCTGATATACTCTGTGCTGCTGGGGACCCTGCTCCTCCCACTATATAACTCTCAGTCGGTGGTTTCCTGCTGCCTCCATTCCCCTCCAGACATAATGTCATTGCCCCTGTCACATGCAGCCCTGTCCTCACTAACACATAACATCTCCTGATATACTCTGTGCTGCTGGGGACCCTGCTCCTCCCACTATATAACTCTCAGTCGGTGGTTTCCTGCTGCCTCCATTCCCCTCCAGACATAATGTCATTGCCCCTGTCACATGCAGTCCTGTCCTCACTAACACATCACTCATCTCCTGATATACTCTGTGCTGCTGGGGACCCTGCTCCTCCCACTATATAACTCTCAGTCTGTGACTTCCTGCTGCCTCCATTCCCCTCCAGACATCATGTCACTGTCCCTGTCACATGCAGCCCTGTCCCCACTGACCAATCCCTCATCTCCTGAGATACTACAGTATGTGCTGATGGGGTACCAGTGGCCTAATGAGTGTGGGGCAAGCAGGGCACATGTCCTGGGTGCTCTGACAGGCCTGGCAGAGGGGCAGCCAGCACTGGGATCAATTGTGTGATCCCAGCGCTGTAAGTATTGTTGCCTGGTGAGATGTGTCCCCAGTGGCTGGCCCTGGGACAGTGTGTCTGTTCCCAGTACTGGTCAAGGAGCCGCGATGCGTGATTTTAGCACCAGTCAAGAGAATTTAGTACCAGCCATCTGATTGCAATAGACACAGGTGTTTGTTTAATCTTTAATCCATCTGGGTCTCTCTGCAGCATCCGGAATGGAACCGAAAACATTGGAAACTATGGATTATGTGCATGCTAAAAAAGCTTAAAGTATGTTTTTTACTTCAAAAGTCTGGCGAGTGCCTTTATCTCTACGTATAACAGATGTGATATCCTTATATATTGTCACGGCCAGAGTTCCCATTGTCTGCCGCTACCTGGACATTTTCTATTACCCAGTCACTACCTGGACATTTTCCATTGCCATTTTCCAAGTCAGGCGTACTATTTGTGATGTTAAAGGTTTCTTTATCTGTGGGGGGTGTAAAATGTGCAATTATGGAGAGAGAAATGCAAAACAATTCCATGGAACTGATATTAAGAAACACTACAGTATTAACAACTATATTAATTTCAATTAGATGTATATTGTATATATGATTACATGTCCATGTAAACTTGTATACATCGGAAAAATGAAAAGAATACTAAAATTGTGTATAATGGAGCATGTCCGTAATATAAAAAATGGAGTATTAAATCATAGCCTACCCAGACACTTTAAACTATTACTTTCAAAGGCACAGAATTAGTAACTAACCCTCTCAGAAAGGGGGATAGAGAGAAAGAAGTAACCAAGAGGGAGACTTTCTAGATAATTACCCGCAATACATTAGTACTGACAGGTCTAAATGAAGGGTACTACATTACCCCTTTTATACAGAGATGAGAGTGTGAAATAAGTATGGTCACTCTCTTTTTACTTATATGACATGTAGTTATTGGAGAACTAAATAACCATAGAATAATTTATGTGTAGGCATTCTGTGTGATGGGCCAGATAAAAAAAAGAGTCATATTAATATATAAGTATAATAGCTCTTTAAAAAAATAAGAGTCTAACAGGGGTATTCAATATGGGAGCAAATAGTCCGTGCTGGACTATTTGCTCCACATTGGAGCTTTATCCCTGTATTCAATTAGACAGCTAAGATAACGGGAGCTGGCGAAATAGGATTGGCGAAAAAAAACAGGATTTACCTGGAGTAAATTGTAGGACACCCCCTAAAGCTGTCAAAATATGGGGGATCACTATGGGTACCCCTGTTTTAGCCTGCAAATGAAAGTCGGGGTTTTAAATACCAGTAGGTGTTTTTTTCCCAACATTGAAGAAGTGTTGCAGAAGAGTACTTAGGTTATTTTTTTCTTTTTTTAAGTGGTCCCATCAAATTTGGGGTACATGAAAATGGGTACTAGCATATTTTTAAGTCCCTAAAGTGTTTTTTAAAAATTCTGCAAAAATGCACCTGCCGCTAATAGCCTATTCTAGAAAACACGTGCTGCATACTTGCAGAATAGCCCTGAACCTATTCCCTATTTTTAAACACTTTTTTTCCCTTTTGTTTTTTTTCACCCCAAATTTTTAAATTCCCTATTTTTTTTTTTAAATTTAATTAATAGCCCTGAACCTATTCCCTATTTTTAAATACTTTTTTCCTTTTTTTTTTTTTTACCCCAAATTTTTAAATTCCCTATTTTTTTTACATTTTAATTAATAGCCCTGAACCTATTCCCTATTTTTAAACACTTTTTTTCCTTTTTTTTTTTTTTTCACCCCAAATTTTTTAATTCCCTATTTTTTTTTTTTTGACACAGTTATTTTTTAAATGACTTTCCCAGGGGTGCAGGCTATTTTTTTAAAGCCTGCACCCCTAAACCCCAATTCTGCACTTTTTTTGCCACCTATTCAGTGGTGAAAAGTTATCCTCGTTTTTTTTCAAATACTTTTCGAACCTGCAAAAAGTCTTTGAAATTGAATACCGGGATAATTGAAATCGGCGAAAATGACGTAATCGGCGATAATTTATTGCCAATTCCGAAATTTTCGCTACAAATTGAATACCCCTGTAAGCAGTGTTATTTTAGATGAACTTTTAATGTATAAATTGTTATAATGCAGGAAGTAATTGTGTGAAATATAGTGATATTCTGTATGTATGTGAGTTTTGATATATGTATAAGTTGTAATTAGAATGCATATGGATATGTTGTGGGCACGTTTCTCTGACTGCCTGAGCTATAATGACCTGGAGTCCTGTAGAGGATCCTGAGATCTGATGGGCTCAGACATGCAGAAATGGGGCTAATGTTTACATATGTAAATAAGTTGTAAGATCGGGCAGTGATCGGCTGCCGATCAGTTATAGTGAGGTCAGCGCATCAGCCAGGCCCGACCCTCTGATGAAGTAATACATGAAATGCGTTAGGGGCGTGGCCTGTCTGACACTACACGCATACACCCCAGGCATCCTCGGACTGGCGTGGAGCTCCGGTGGTCACTGAGTGCAGCATGTGAGCGGGCTTGCAGTGTGGCGAAGAAACTGAGGAGATTCGTGGCTAGGACAGGGTCTGCCGATGTGGTGCAGTATTATCATGTGCTATCCAGCCCACAGAGCTTTTTAATATGGTACGAGAACTACAAGCTTCTAACCAGGAGCTATATGTGTTTTACTCTTTGTAAATAAAGTGAGTCATGCACTGTAGAGTGCCCCCTTTTCTCACTTTATATTTCTTATATATATATATATATATATATATATATATATATAATGTGAAAAGGATCACATAAACTGGATTAAAAGGTTCAAGCAGTTCCTTTATTCTCAGCATCAGGTAAGCCTCGGGCAGCATATACTGTACTTCCAGGGCTGGTATCCGGGTGCCCTGGGCAACATTTGAACAACTGTTCCTACTCCCTCCAATTCATAATATGTCACGCATCAGTCTCCCCAGTTTATAATATACCATACAACAGTGTCCCACATTCATAATGTACTATATACAATATGCCATGCAGCAGAGCGCAAAAATAATAACGTACCTCATAACACTGCCACAAATTCATAACATGCCACTCAGCTGTGAATTATGCCATTTTTTTTTGTGGACTCAGCAGCGCCCTCCAGTGGCCAGCGCCCTTAGGCATCTGCCTAAAGCTGCTTAATGGTAGCACCGGCCCTGGGTACTTCACAGCATGGCAGTTTACAGTCCACAAGCAAGTTGGTAACATCATTATGGCTGCCAATCGTAACCCCACAACTCCAGCCTATCATCCAGGCGACTGGTTCACCATCAGAAGCATTGTGGATTTGCACTGACACAACTTTCAAGACACATAACAGGTGTTGCTAAATAGCCTTGCTTGTGGATTACAACTGATCCCAGGAAAACCTGGACTGGATTTCATTATTGCTCCATCTCTGCACAAACCTGCTGCTCCACATTAATGAAAGCATGCTGTCTCTGTCACAATATATATAACAATCACTTTGGCACTGTATCGCTTATGCCATCTGTAGACGTGAAGCATTCCAGGTACTGCTGGGTCCCCGCTGGGTAAAGGTGTCTTGCGCTTGTGCAGGACACAGAAAATGGTCTCTGGCAGCGACAGGCAGCCAGCAATAAGAAGACGTCGCTGTGGAGCGAGATCGTCGCTGGACCTCTCCGGACCTCGTTTTAGTATCACTGCGAAACTAAACGAAATATGCCGCTAGGAAGACATTATGCTCTTAAATGGGACCATTACTTACTTTAAATTATTGTTAGTGTCCATCTACAAATAGAATAAAATGAGCAAAATGTTTAGCACTTGATATTTCTTACCAAAGAGAGCGAGAAACTTCTTGAATAAGGAATCACATTTTGAAAACTGCTGGAAATGATCCTTGGTACAGTAGAGAATGTCTTCTCCACAAGAATATTGATATTATCACTGTTAGATATTTCAATGTATTTAATGTTCTGTGTAAACAGTTTTTGTAGCCATTCACTATGCACCTGTGGTGTCCAAGACAAGAACCCGATAAGAGGTTTTGGGGGCTTCTGAGGTTTATGTGTTTTGCGCAGAAGTTTCATAAATGGTTCACACTTGGATTTCTTCTTCTTGTTAGTTGTTTCTTCCAGAGATATTGTACTGTCTGAGTTATTTATTGTTTCCTGTAAAGAAAATAAAGCTGTGTGATACAGTGCTTAGCGTATACCTATTATTATATCCCCCTTGTCCGTTATTTCATTCATTCTGACCATTATGAACTGGGAGTTATGGTTCATGTATGACCATGTGTGATTTACCACCTTACATACATCTCAGTCTGTGTCCTCTCATTAGCGATCATGTGCAGTTTAACACCTATTGCATATACTGTATATAAAATAAATGGATATAATGTTGCCATTGATCTATGCTTCTCTTTCCTGCCCCATTCAACCCTGGATGTGCCAAAAATTATATCAATACTTACTAAGCTTATCCTCAATGATGGACACATTCTAATTGCCTGTCACTGGACCTATAGTAAATGATGGAAAGAGCTGATCTCCTTGAATCACATGTATTGATTGATACTGATGCTATGAGCATATCCTATAATATCATAAGATACTTTATTATGCCAATAACTTACTGTGATGTTAATAACTCTTTAAACTGTATCCTTTTATCACCTTTCACACACACACTACCATCCTTACTGTACTATGCTCTTCTTCCTCCATTTACCTCTCTACCTTTAATATTGTCGATATGAGGTTTATGATGTTAAATAACCTCTTACCCTTCCTTGTTGTTCCTTATCTTCCCCCCACGCAGATGCTTTGTACAAACCTTTACTGGGCTATGATCCATAACAAAAGATCTGACAGTGTCAGAAAATAAATATGCCCCGTTATAGTATAGATTACTATCATTTTTGGACAATTGCCATAATGATTTTCTTCCTTAAAAACTTATCGCACTAATGACAAATGAAAATGTAATCCTAGGTTATAGATCATCTATTTATGTTATAAGATGTAACCGGGGTGATTCTAAAGTGGGAGCAAAGCAAAAAACACAAATAACTGTATCTGGAACTAAACCATACTGCAATGCAAGGAGGCACATTTTTTCTTTGCTCCCAATTCAGAATAAGCCCCAATGTGTGTAGTTAGAATAATGTGTATTTAATAGGGCTATGTAATTAGTAAGTAACTACATTAGGATATTTTTATACAGTAGGTGATGTTGAGCAGCACGTAGCCAGACTTTTGCAGAAACTCTGCATGGGACTCAGGTGGGAAGATACTAGGGGCCTCATTCATAGATGGACAGATTTGCACAGCCACACACGTGTCTGTGCAATTCCGTCCTTAGTGTCCATAATGTTATCTAAGTACACCAGATGATAATAAAAATAAGTTTCATTGTAAGTAGACATTGAAAACAATTATTACAATGAAATAACGCAATTGGGATTAAAAAGAATAAAAAATAGAATAAAAAAATGTAATTTTTTTTTTTTTTTTATATATAGTTGTTTAAAAAACAAAATACATAGTTCAGAAATGAAAAAGTGGAGAGAACCAATGGGTTGTTACCTACATTTTTTTTTTTTATTCTATTTTTTAATATATATTTTCCCTTAATGCCAATTGCATTATTTCATTGTAATAATTGTTTTCAATGTCTACTTACAATGAAAATTATTTTTATTATCATCTGGTGTAATTAGATAACACCATTATAGACTAAAACTATAAATTATTTGATTACTGGACTTTTGCAAGCAAATTTTTTTGGATTTAATATCTGCACAAAGCTCAACAAACTTTATATTAACCACTTAACTGACGTGTTCGTACGGGATGCGAACGCAGCCAGCTGTGCTTCAGCTGATAAGGTGCAACTGTGCCACCCTGCAGTGTTTTTGAAGAGAAAATTTGTTGTACACGTGTGGAGAACAGATCTCTTCTGACTCCCCGGATTCTCCTGCGGACCCGGCAATTTCTGACCGGTTTTGCTAGAAAAATTGTTTGTTAAGTGGTTAAACCAACAGACATCGGTTTTAAAATACAAATGTCCAAGGCTTCCATCACACCCCATTCACGGTGAGTATACTACTTAACCTTGTAGGACCTTGTATTGGGTTTACTGATTTTCACTATGGTAGCTTGTCACATGTGTTTTCCCATATCTATAGAGGGACCAAAAGGTATCCAGATCTACGTTGCATTTTGCAACCACCACAGGACCACAGTGAAAATTGTGTCCAACGCCTATCACCCACTGGTAAATGGTGAGTGTATTTATATTTCTTAAAATATAAAACCTTTTTTTTTATGGTATTATACGATATTGCCATTCTGTTTTTTTACATATCTCTGAATACATCGAGAACACCATCAAACAAATTTATTGGATAGATCATAGAAAGCGCTGGAAGCATCCTGTATTTTAATAACCAGTATTGATGGTGTGACAATAGGTATGTCTAACACACACCAATCGGTTCTTTTGCACCTACAGATGCAGAAACTTGACTGTGTATAGATATATGTAATTAGTGTTTAATTTATTTATTAATTTAGGTACAAAATTTACTAAAAATATATATGTAAATATGATAAATATATTATAAATAGCTGAAGTACCCAACATTGCCTGGATTTAATTCTTCAAATTATTACATTTTATTATGTGATGTTGTCCAAATCCATCCAGTTGAAGGCCCAGAACAGACTCCCTAGGTCAAAGTTCTGTCCGCTGCACTCCTCCATAAGGTCTAACCTGAACCCCAACCACTCCATTAGGCATCCAAGACCAATAGCCACCCAACTGTGAAGTTTTCATCCAAATCCATCAGTGTCCACCAACAGGAGGGCTGACCAGGGCCTCAACCCCTTAGTATGTCTTTTGGGATCCAATGTTGCTACTAAGTGAAGTTTTCATCCAAATACATCAAGTGGAAGGCTCAGACTAGGCTGCCCGGGTCAAAGTTCTTCCCAGTGTATACCAATGGTAGGTCTGGCTGGGACCCTAACCTCTCTAAAACTTGTCCAGGATCTAACTGGACCATCTCGCATTGGTTTCATACCAATCAGTTTCATCCCTCTCTGGGTTAAAGTTCTACCCTGCACCCCCGAGTCGAAATTCTGCCCAGCATCCCCGAGTCAAAGTGCTGCCCAGTATTCACCAACAGGAGATCAGACAGGGAACTCAACCCCCTAATATGTCTTCTGAGATTCCAATGTTACCACTTTGTGAAGTTATCATCTAAATCCATCTGATGGAAGGCTCAGAAAAGACTCCCCAGGTCAAAGTTCTGCCCAGCACACACCAATGGGAAGTCCGAACAGTACCCTATCCCCCCTAAAACCTGGGCAGTATCCAACTGGTTCACCTCACATTGGTTTGATCCTAATCGGTGCAGAGGCATCTGAATGCATAACTGGATGGACATACAAACAAACGGACCAATTAATTATATATACTTGTCTCACTGTTGCATTGTCACTATGTATTCATAGAGTTAATTAGTATAGAAAAAGAAAGCTATATAAAATTTGACAGCTTTACCTTGAGAACTGTGGAAGATATTCACCAAAAAACAAACAAACTTCTTATTTTTGATAGATAGATAGATAGATAGTATAGATTCATGTATTTACACTGTTCATAGCAGAATAACTGATCTCCTATGCCTGCTGGAATTGTTAGTCATATACAGCAGCCTGAGGGAAATGTATTTAGGAAGGAGCCAGCCACATGCATGAAGAAAGTTCTAGAAGCTGAGAGCTATGTGGGTAGTTTGCACCCTCAACGGGAAAAGAGATAATCTCACGGCAAGGGGATATGAATATATAAGTTGGTCACTAGCATAGGTGCCAGACTACAGATCCGCTTCCACACTTCTCTGTCCTACCTGTGCTTAGTAGCATAGGAGCATTGTGGTGATCAGCGGCAGGTGGTATTTGAAGTCGACCTAATGTGGGCTGTTCTTGATATAAGACTGAGGTGTCAGAAGGAATGAGAGAGAGCAGCAGAACCAGATAGTAGAGGGTGGCAGGGCACATCCACACAGCAGGATACTACTGCTGTAGGCAGGAGAAGGAGCACACTGTCAGAGGGCCCGGTCATCCGAGGTTATGGTCATAGAGCTGTGTGAAAAGCTTTAAGCCGCAACAGATAACTGGGGGAGAGGCAAAACCCAAGCAGCTGCATCCTGATATTGGTAATGGTGACAGCAGAGAGATTGGTAGCATTAGCTTAAGGCCCCCATACACCAACAATGTATTTGCCCACTTCCCCAATGCCCAGAAGGTGGGGCCATGGCATTGGTGAAATCCAACATGTTGGAATTCACAATTTTGCTGATCATTGTCAAAATATGATCATGATTACCAAATCGGGGATTTTTACCTTGAGGAATTTCACCAATTCCCCGACCTATTATCGATGGTTGCGAATTGGCATTTCCAATGGGCAGATCGGTGGTTAAAAATGAATAGGGGGATCTGAAATGGTCAGTAGATGTGTGGTGCCCTTTACACCTCCTCAGAGACACTCAATGTAATACCTGCATAGAGATCCAAAGCATTTTCCATTAAATTTGTAAACCCCAGAAACTGTTAATTGAGTAAAGGGTTAACTAACAGTAATTACAAAAGACTAGGCACTCATCTTGCTAAAGCAAGCTGTGCAGCAAGGAATTATTGTGCTTTTCACATTATTAGTGTTTATTAAAACACTGCTTTATACATACACCAGCATTTAGCAGCTGTGGAACTAAGGGCCTGATTCAGACCCACTCGCGAGCGGCTGTCCGCTCGCAAGTGGGTCGATGTTCTGGACTGAGCATGCGCACGACGGAGGGAGCTCCGTCGTGCGCATGCGCCAGACGCGATGAGCGAAGGAAAGTCCTTCGCTCATTGTGTCTGATCAAAGGGGGCGTGCTGTCGATGTTGATTGACAGCACGCCCCCTTTGGTGGGCGTGCCTCCCTGATGGGGGCGTTCCCACGGGAACGCCTCCGGTCAGAAGCCGGCCCACTGACATCACTAGTGATGTCAGTGGGAGTGATTTTGGCTCTGATAGAGCCAAAATCACTCCGGAGCTAGCGGTTGAAAACAATGCACGCTCGTATAGCCTGTGGGGGGTCACCCACAGCTATACAAGCATCCAGGAGGACGCTCCATTTTCATGGAGGCCGGCCCTGATTCATAGCGTGCGCTCTGCTCAGAGCGTACGGCTCTGAATCAGCGCCTAAGCTACTAATAGACTTCTGCAATATCAGTCAATTAAATGAAGACATTAGAAACATTGTTTCCCAGAAAGAACAGCAAACAAGGGTGTAGTCTGAAATAACTAAAGGTTACGATGTTATGGAGCATACACATGGTCAGATTTGTCAGATGTGTCAGATGAACGATTGAACGATTTGAACAACAATTTGAACTAGGAACGATTTTTGACTGCATTAAAATGAATGGAATCGTCCAAATCTGACTGCAAACACATCAGATATACCTTTCCCCAACAAAGTTCAAAGCATTCTTGGGTGAAATGGGTGTACAAGAGGGGTAAGGACCATGACAAGGTGTCATCCTTCCATGGGGTGACACAATTATCCCAGCTCCTCCGCAATGACAGGGAGTTGCACTGTGACATTATCATGCAGCACCCAGCTCCTGTCACTGGCAAGCATTTAGGGCTTCATTCAGAGGCGGCCGTACGGTCTACAACCGCACGGCCGCCTCGATGTTTGTCCAGTGCGCATGCACATGAGGGAGCCAGCTCCTTCATGCGCATGCGTGAGACCAGCTATGACCGACAGCGCCGGTCATAGCGGGTCTATTTCCAAAGGGGGCGAGCTGTCGATGTTGATAGACAACTCGCCCCGTTTGGAAGGCGGGCCAGGGGGGTGGCAGCCAAAACGGAGGCGTTCCCATTTGGGGAGAGCTTCCGGCTCTGACAGAGCCAGAAGCTCTCCGGGGCTTACGACAAGTGAGACCCTACCCTTGGGTCTCGTCGTAAGCCCCGATGGTCGCAATGGTCTATGGTCTATGACCATCGCGACTATCACACTAGTGGTCGTTAGAGCTGTGGGTGTTAACCCACAGCCTAACGACTGAAACAGAAGCAGCCGGTCAGGATGAAAGTGGCCACCCAGTTTCTGAGCGACCGCTTGCATCCTCCGACTGCCTCTGAATGAGGGCCTTAGGGGTTCATTCAGACCCGCTCGTGAGCGGCAGGACCATCGCAAGCGGGTCGATGTTCCCCCACTGCGCATGCGCACGACAGAGGGAGCTCCATCGTGCACATGCACGAGACCCGGCGAGCAACGGGCTCTCCATCGCTCCGGGTCTCACACCAAAGGGGGCGTGCTGTCGATGTTGATTTGCAGCACGCTCCCTTTGGTGGGCGTGCAGGGGGCGTGCCTGCCAGATGGAGGCGTTCCCATGGGAACACCTAACGTCTGAAGCCGGCCCCACTGACATCACTAGTGATGTCAGTGGGAGTGATTTTGGCTCTGATAGAGCCAAAATCACTCCAGGGCTTGCGGCAGCGGGACCCTACCGCAGGGTCTCCGTCGCAAACCCGATGGTCGTGATGGTCAAGACCATCGCGACCATCATCATGGACGCTCGCATATGCTGTGGGTGGTCACCCACAGCTATGCGAGCGGCCAGGAGGCCGCTCCATTTTCATGGAGGAGGGCACTGATTCAGAGCGAGCGCTCTGGTCAGAGTGTTCAGCTCTGAATCAGGCCCTTAGTGTGCAAGGTTTGTGTATAAACTCAGCTGATTCAAAGTTATTTATGGCCATTTTTGTGATTAAATATCCATAGCTGGAGATGTATAATAAAGTTGCTCAGCTTAACTTACGTAAAAAATATTTCTTACCCCATGTAGTGCGGAAGTCACTGGAGTACCTGTAACAGAGATCACACATACATTAGTTAATCATTCTAATTAGATGTTTAATGGTTCTGAACTAATTGGAGGCAATGGACAAAGTGCCTGATTCAGACCCGGACACTAAGCTGCGCTCGCTCACATCAAAGAGGGGGTGGGTATTCTAATAGCATGATCGTGCGGCAAGGCATAAGGAAGCTCTCTATGTCTTTGCAAGAGGCGGCTGTGCGATCGCAAAATAGTGTAATGCTGCCCCCTTGCCGCCCACAGCTAATGTCATCTCCAGGAAGTGTTTAAAACCATCGGGAACAACAAGTAAAATTACACCTACTATCTCGTCATATGATGCACCCATGACGCACCTTTGCTAATTATGGACGCCCTTTAAATGCTGTTTTGACGGTCAGACATGCCTGCATTCGCAGCACCACTCCCCTGTTCACAAGCACCTTCCCGTTACCACCCACAAACGGCGCTATCTGTCACTCAAAGTAGCATCCTGTCTGTGTACTAGGAGCGCACATTTCTAGATCACAGTGACTGACTTGCACATGCGTGTTGTGAACCATACACATGCACAGATGTGTGATTATCACCAATTCCGTGCGAGAGCAGCTTAGCGAGCGGGTCTGAATGAGCTCCAAAGCTCATTCTGGATGGATGTACTGTAGAATTGGGCACATTTATTTCCTGTATGTAAGCAGCAAAATACACATTTACAGTATGTGCCAATCTGATTATGTGTGAGCCATTGAAATATACAATTATCACTACAAGTAAAATAAACAAATTATTAAAATAGTATAAACAATGAAAAATTTGTACTACTCACTATAAATATAAATGCAAATAAAATTGCACATGAACACAATTATATTTGCTAATACAGTATAATTACAGTGTTTTATATGGGTTGGGTACATAATGCTGGCATCCTGACAAGGGTTAGGATACTCTTCCCTTATCCCTACCACTAACCCTCCCTCCCCAGTGCCTAATCCTTACCTCGCCCTCTCAACAACATAAACCTAACCCTCCCCCTCTCTCTGCCCATAACTCTCCCTCCCCAGTACCTAAACCTTACCTTCCCCTCCCCACACCATAAACCTTACCTTCCCCCTCTCCCTACCCCTAACTCTCCAACCCCAGTGCCTAAACCTTACCTCCCCCTCTCCCTACCACAAACCCTCCCTCCCCAGTGCCTAAACCTTACCTCCTCCTCCCCACACCCTAAACCTAACCCTCCCCCTCTCCCTACCAATAACCCTCCCTCCCCAGTGCCTAAACCTTACCTCCTCCTCCCCACACCATAAACCTAACCCTCCCCTCTCTCTGCCTCTAACTCTCCCTCCCCAGTACCTAAACCTTACCTCCCCCTCCCCACACCATAAACCTAACCTTCCCCCTCTCCCTACCCCTAACTCTCCCACCCCAGTGCCTAAACATTACCTCCCCCTCTACCTAACACTAACCCTCCCTCCCCAGTGCCTAAACCTTATCTCCCCCTCCCCACACCATAAAACTAACCCCTCCCCCTCTCCCTACCACTAACCCTCCCTAACCAGTACCTAAACCTTACCTCCCCCTCCCCACACCATAAACCTAACCCCTCCCCCTCTCCCTAACACTAACCCTCCCTCCCCAGTGCCTAAACCTTTCCTCCTCCTCCCCATACCCTAAACCTAACCCTCCCCCTCTCCCTACCACTAACTCTCCCTCCCCAGTACCTAAACCTTTCCTCCTCCTCCCCACACCCTAAACCTAACCCTCCCCCTCTCCCTACCACTAACCTTCCCTCCCCAGTACCTAAACCTTACCTCCCTCTCCCAACACCATAAAACTAACCCTCCCCCTCTCTCTGCCCCTAACTCTCCCTCCCCAGTACCTAAACGTTACCTCCTCCTCCCAGCATCCTAAACATAACCCTGCCCTTCTCCCTACCACTAACCCTCCCTCCCCAGTGCCTAAACCTTACCTCCTCCTCCCAACACCCAAAACCTAACCCTACCCCTCTCTCTGCCTCTAACTCTCCCTCCCCAGTACCTAAACCTTACCTCCCCCTCCCCACACCATAAACCTAACCTTCCCCCTCTCCCTACCCCTAACTCTCCCACCCCAGTGCCTAAACCTTACCTTCCCCTCTCCCTACCACTAACCCTCCCTCCCCTGTGCCTAAACCTTACCTCCCCCTCCCCACACCATAAACATAACCCCTCCCCCTCTCCCTACCACTAACCCTCCCTCCCCAGTGCCTAAACCTTACCTCCTCCTCCCCACACCATAAACCTAACCCTCACCCTCTCCCTACCACTAACTCTCCCACCACCAGTACCTAAACCTTACCTCCTCCTCCCCACACCCTAAACCTAACCCTCCCCCTCTCCCTACCACTAACCCTCCCTCCCCAGTGCCTAAACCTTACCTCCCCCTCTCCCTATCACTAACCCTCCCTCCCCAGTGCCTAAACCATACCTCCCCCTCCCCACATCATAAACCTAACCCCTCCCCCTCTCCCTACAACTAACCCTCCCTCCCCAGTGCCTAAACCTTACCTCCTCCTCCCCACACCCTAAACCTAACCCTCCACCTCTCTCTGCCTCTAACTCTTCCTCCCCAGTACCTAAACCTTACCTCCCCCTCCCCACATCATAAACCTAACCCCTCCCCCTCTCCCTACCTCTAACCCTCCCTCTCTAGTGCATAAACCTTACCACCCCCTCCCAACACCATAAACCTAACCTTCCCCCTCTCCCTCCCCCTAATTCTCCCACCCAAGTGCCTAAACTATACCTCCCCCTCCCCACACCCTAAACCTAACCCTCCCTCTCTCCCTACCACTAACCCTCCCTCCCCAGTGCCTAAGCCTTACCTCCTCCTCCCCACATCATAAACCTAACCCTCCCCCTCTGTCTGCCTCTAACTCTCCCTTCCCAGTACCTAAACCTTACCTCCCCCTCCCTACACCATAAACCAAACCGTCCACCTCTCCCTACCCCTAACTCTCCCATCCCAGTGCCTAAAACTTAGCTCCCCCTCCCCACACCCTAAACCTAGCCCTCCCCCTCTACCTACCACTAACCCTCCCTCCCTAGTGCATAAACCTTACCTCCCCCTCCCAATACCATAAACCTAACCTTCCCCTCTCCCTACCCCTATGTCTCCCACCCCAGTGCCTAAACCTTACCTCCCCGTCCCCACACCCTAAACCTTACCCTCCCCCTCTCCCTACCACTAACCCTCCCTCCCCAGTGCCTAAACCTTACCTCCCCCTCCCCCTCCCCAAACCCTAAACCTAACCCTCCCCCTCTCCCTACCACTAACCCTCCCTCCCCAGTGCCTAATCCTAACCTCCCCCTCCCCACACCATAAACCTAACCCTCCCCCTCTCCCTACCACTAACCCTCCCTCCCCAGTACCTAAACATAACCTCCCCCTCCCCACAGCATAAACCTAACCCTACCCCTCTCCCTACCACTAATCCTCCCACCCCAGTACCTAAACCTTACCTCCCCCTCTCCATACTACTAACCCTCCCTCCATAGTGCCTAAACCTAACCTCCCCCTCCCCGCACCCTAAACCTAACCCTCTCTTCTTTATGCCTAATGCTAACCCTCCTTCTAGTGCCTAGCCCTAACCCTTAACCATAACCTTCCCCCTAACGCCTATACTTATCTTTGGGATTCTGGTGGTCAGTATTATGACTGCATCCCGTGTTATACTATATTAATAAATTGTTTTCTAGTATACTTACACTATTTTACCTGTGGTAATAAATGTATCTTTCTCTGGGTCACATATATTCAGATATTAACATAGCAATTTATATGAGCACTTTTTACATTTTTCAGATGGGTCTTCTGAATTTAAATACTGCACGTGCTCTGAAGCTGATATATTAATGGGATAAGGTATGGAAAATGTGAAACTTATTTAAAATTATTTAAGATATTACTTTTCATTTTAACTTTTATGTTGGTTACTATGCACCATTAACATTTCTCTCTCCCATTAGTAGACAATAAATGGGAATGACATAGCCCTCATATGACACTCTACAAGAGCATTGGGGGACCTGCAGTATGCAGACCATGCCTCATCGCAGACCATGCCTCATCAGACCATGCCTCATCGCAGACCATGCCTCATCACAGACCATGCCTCATTACAGACCATGCCTCATCACAGACTATGCCTCATCGCAGACCATGCCTCATCACAGACCGGTTGATGCCACACTAATCTGAGGGCTACACTTACAATCCTTATACTTGTGTAACTGTGAGCTGTTACCCATTATTGGATATGCGAATTCCTGACCTAGGTTTATGCTGTTATGATATTTACAAAGATTGACCCAAGGTTATTTACAGAGTTTATTGGCAGATAATAAACTGAGCTATGTGATGACATGATTTTATTTTTTACTTTGTATTATGGAGCACAGATTTATACATTGACACTAGTGCACAGGAAAACTTTTTTCTTACAATAAGTGTATATTTATATTATCTGTGTACGATTAATATCAATATTGCAGCATCATCAGCATGAGCCAGATAATTAGAGTCACAGAGAGACGCACATCAAAGTAACCTTACTGCTCATAACTGCATGAGATTAACCAATTATGCACACCATCCTATTTTTTTCAAAATAATAGAAAACAAAGGAAATTAAGATATTTGTTTCTGTGATGTCATCTATCGCTGTGGTTTCCTTTTATTAATAAATAATTTTATATATATATATATATATATAATTATTGTTATTATTATTATTATTATTATTATTATTATTATTATTATTATCATTATTATTCCTAATTTGGATCTTCTCACCAGCACCCACAAACCATTTGACTGTTGAAGTGATGCAGAGTCTCACAAAGGGCTCTATTTACTACAAATCACATTTTGAATGCAGATTGTAGTGTGATATTACCGAGTGAATTGGCATTGAGAATACAGCCAATATCACAGGGATTTACTAAAAATCCTTTGCAGGGACAAAGCTTGCGATAAAGCTCTGTCCCTGCGAATCCCCTCCGCACACTTATCACGGAATATTCGGAAAAAATACATTGACAAGTGCCCACTCATGCACTGACCGGCCGTCGTTAAGCCCCTCCACCTCTGCTAAGCCCCGCCCTAGCGATCATAACCCCCCACGACCATTCCCCTCCCCCCCGTGAGCCCCCCTCCCTTAATTACACTCACATCCGGTGATCACCGGTGATGTTCTCCATCAGCTTAAATCTCATCCTGCACTGGGTCCCGGCCAGCTGTGCAGGATGGGAGACCAGCTGACCAGAGGGAGGACATCACTGGAGCCCCGATCACTTGTCCCTTGACTCTGGTAAGTTTTTCTTTTTTTACTATTTTTTTTCTTTTGTAGACCACACAGCTGATCACTGGGGCAGGCTCCAGGCTCTGCTCTGCCTTTTAGAGCAGAGCAGGAGTCCAGTAACTGGGGAAGACCCTGGATAACTCCACCTACAGTTGACGTTATCATCGCAGGGCTATCCCCGGGATATTTTTACACAACTTATTTTTAGTAACTTTGGCAAGATCACATTTCCCATTTCAACTATGGGAAATGCAATCTACTTACTAAAAATAAGACATAATTAGGGCTTGGAGTAGAATTTTACGAATTCTCCTCCACTTGCCCTTTAGTAACTTTAGGTGAAACTAAAATAAAGTGAAAAGGGTGTGAAAACACCCTTTTTCATTTTATTTTAGTAAAAATAATGTTAATAAATAGAGCCCAAAAAGCATTACCTGTATAACATTTTACAATATCTGAGACTTTCTAAGTGTACAGCAGAAGAATAATGGGCAATATCCCTGATCTACGCATTTCACTCTTGTCCAAGAGCATTTTCAAGATCTTGGACAAGTACGAAATGCGTAGATCAGGGATATTGCCCGTTATTCTTCTGAAGTATAGGGAACAACAGACCAGTGATGGGAGCTCCCAATGGTATTGACTCCTTTGCAATTTATATGGAGACGGACCTGGTGCAGAGGTAATCAGCCAGAGCAAATACCAGAGACCCCAGCCAGCACAGTGTGCTACATACACCCCCTCACTGTCAGTGACCGGAGGTGGGGCGACAGATCAGGTGCACAAACAGTCAGCTGGAGCGAGGGTCGGAGACTTCAGCCAGCACATCGTGTTATACATTCCCCACCTGTGGTGTCCTGAGACTGAAGGGAGATCTGCGCTGTGAGTACTGGAGAATCCAGCTGTTGTAGTGTGCCCCATCCCCCAATATTGGTGATCAGAAGCAGAGAGGTGAGAGGCACTGCAGGCCTCATAACAGCAGCACCCAAGGAGATTAGCACACTTGCCGGCATTTCAGGATTACATTCCACTATTGGAAAACTCTGTTTAATCATAAAGACCCAGTCGGTGAGCATACAAATGTTATGAACTTAACCATCTAATTACAATGGGAGGATTACCTCTACTAAGAGAGACATTGTGCACAAATTATTTATAGCAACCAGCTGGTGAGCACACGAGTATAAAGTTTGTTTCTATTTTTATATATTATATTGGAACACAGTTATATGTTGAGCTATACTATATTATTAGGTAATGCAGCATTTTGGATTATATTGAGCACTGTAGTGATTATTTATTTCAACAATTTTTATGCATTAATTAGAGCACTGTGAATAAATACTATAATACTAAAGGAAGCCTTTGTATCTATCAATCAAACATATTACTATTTGATATAATACTTTTGACACTTGCGCAGTTCACTGACGGAGGGGTCTTTATTCCATGTGGTTATCCTATGACAGGGGAGTAGCTGGCTGTATGAACTAGCAGTAGTGTTGAGTGAATTGATGCATACTCATAAAACTGATCAGCACCAGGATACCAGCTTCTAGTGTTATACTGAGAAGCTGTTTTTTTTTTTTTTTCAAATACTGTCACATAGTTCTATAAAGCAAGACACATACAGTGCAGGGTGCGGGTTAATAGCAAGACACATACAGTGCATGGTGCGGGTTAATAGTCACAGTGGTGAGTCTCTGGATAGTAAACTATGAGCTCCATCAGGACAGCTCCTGATCCCATGTGTGTGATCATTGTGGTTATATAGGTGGGAATACAGCACAATAATAAATACCTGTTTGACTCTTCTCCTTTGAATGACATTTTTCTACATTTCATATAAATGTTCTCTAGAGATTTGGGGCTTGATTCACTACAGTTCACAACTGCGATTACACTTGTTTAAATCTGCGCATGCATCTTAGTTCGTGATCAAGCCACTGCGCTGGTAATTCCCGAGTAAGGTCAGGACTTGTGCAAGTGTGCGTGAGGCTGCAATGGTGCTCGATTGTACCGATGGTTTTGCAGTCTTGCTAGAAAGTACAGATGTGTCGTGTCCTTGTGTAGTGCTGCCACGGCATAGTGATCACAATGGATTAGCATACTACCGCAGTTGAACTGCATGTGTAACTGCTATTAGATACGCAATTGTGATCTGTAGAGAATCAGGCCCTTGATGTGTAATCACATGCTTACCTAGGCCCAGGATTGATTTAATCTGATTTATTTTTTCCAGCATTCCTAGCAGGAGAGGTTTTCTGGTGAGAAAGATCAGTTCTGCCTTTGTGAAGAACAGGTGATCACATTCTGGGTACAAATTTCCTTCCCGCTCATCTCTCCTCTCATCCTCCGACTTCTCCGTACACCCGGTCACCACAATCACCTTCTTTGGTCCTGAACATGGAGAACACAGAGATGACATCAAAGTAACATCCACTGACACCACAGATATGACATCACAGTAACATGCACTGACACCACGGAGATGACATCACAGTAACATGCACTGACACCACAGAGATGACATCACAGTAACATCCACTGACACCACACAGGTGACATCACAGTAACATCCACTGACACCACAGATATGACATCACAGTAACATCCACTGACACCACAGAGATGACATCACAGTAATATCCACTGACACCACGGAGATGACATCACAGTAACATGCACTGACACCACAGAGATGACATCACTGTAGCATCCACTGACACCACAGAGATGACATCACAGTAATATCCACTGACACCACACAGATGACATCACAGTAACATGCACTGACACCACAGAGATGACATCGCAGTAATATCCACTGACACCACGGAGATGACATCACAGTAACATGCACTGACACCACAGAAATGACATCACTGTAGCATCCACTGACACCACAGAGATGACATCACTGTAACATCCACTGATACCACAGAGATGACATCACAGTAACATCCACTGACAACACAGATATGACATCACAGTAACAGCCACTGAAACCATAATCTCCCATATTCTTCAGTATAGGAAAAGGAAACTATTTAGGTTTTATTCAAACATTATGTGTATACCAGGATTTTAGGTGACTTATTTTATAGTAATTACTGTATGTTACAACATTAAAAGAAATGAGTAACAAAGCTGACATATTTTTATTGGTTACTTATTAGTCCATTTGTTTTGTTCAAAGCTACAGCAAGAAATTAGAAATTAATCATTTTAAATTTGGTCTTTAAATCCTATTGTAGAAGACATGAGAGAAGGAATTCTCCATAACTGCAGGACTGTCACAGAGGTAACACCAGGCGCAAATTACCATAACCAGTATCTGAGTCTGTGCAATTAGTGAGTTGCTGTGTTATGCTGGAGTATGTAGTGTATGTTCTGCTTAAATGATGAACATAAAGTAATAAGTATCAATAAACATTTTAATTACAATCTAATGCTGTATTAAGGTGCCCATACACGGGACAATTTTTTACACAACATGGTCAGTTATGACAGGATGGACAGACCAATCGTGTGAAAATAGGTGTATTTTGTGTGTTCTGCAACCCCGATGCGCGTCCCTGCCGTCCTCTAGTTGGATTGCAGATTAGATGGTTTTGCAGAGAGATCTACGATCTTTTGAGTACAATGTGATACACTTCTATGCTTCTTATCCTATGATCGTAATGAATACTCATACACCATTACACCACATCTTATGGAAAATTTCAAGGGAAGAATTTCAAGGGCAATTGTACAACTCATCTTACCAACTTTGAATCGCACAGTGTATGGGGCCTTTAGGCATATATGCTAGTGCAGGGACTTACAAAGACTACTGGGCTGTAAGCTAAACATTTTTGATCAAAGTATGAACAAAATCCTCCTGTTTTTATTTGCTAGACATATTCTCAGGAGTGATGACAAGCACAGACAACAATTGCCTTTATGGAGAGTATTTTCTTCACTTGAAAAAACCTAAGAATGAATGAACTCAAATTTTGCAAAACTGTTGCAATCCCATCAAATTTCAAGCAAGGTTCCATGTTTGTAAAGGCCCCCATACATCAGCAATCGATTGTGGCAATTCTGCAATCTGCAATCGATTGTGTATAAAAATCTGCAATGTATGGGCTTCACAGATCGCATAATGCAACCAAAAAGTGCTTGGAATTGTTAAATCAGATTGTCCAACATGTTGGATTTCACAGGTCAATTGGGGATGTAGATTGCTAGTGTATGGACAGGATTAGCAGATATGCAGACCGCTACTGGTAAAATGATGGAGCCTTTCAAGATTGGCAAATCTGTGTTTGCTGCAATCGATCTGCAAATCACTGAAAAAGATCTGTAATGTAATGTATGGGCACAGATTCCTAGATTGGGAAATCCTAAAATCGGGCAATAAATCTTCAAATTGTTCAATTGTGATTTTCAGATTGCTGATGTATGGGGGCCTTTACAATATGACTAGACACATACTCCCCAGAAAACTGCCTCAATCAAGCTAGCTTGTTCCAAGTCACCTTCCTGATTTTTGTAAGGTGAAAGATAGAAGTCACTTGAAGTAGTAATCAGTCAATTCTAAACTAAAAACATACACAGGGCTCTTGGCAGTGAGATTTATGAAACCTGACATCCAAGGCCCATTAGCACACAAGCAGGGCCGATGAGAGCCATGCCCAGGTGACAGGGGGCATGGCCTAATAACGGGAGGCGTGGCCACATCCCCTTAGAAAACAAAAATGTTTCAGCACCGCCTAGTGGCGCTGTGCGCTGGGGAGGGGGGCGCTGTGTGCCACTCAGCCTGGTGCACAGCCAATGGGGGTCGCGGTCATAGACATAGGAGGCTGCTCCAGCTGCCGATTTAGCAGCCACGAGCAGTCTCCCAGTGCAGCCCAGCACACACAGTGTGTACTGGGCTGCTGTGACTTAAGAGGGAGGGGGCAGTGCCAGACCCGGGCCCCCGCCGGGCCCCTGCAGCAAGCCCGGGCCTGGGTAATTTGTACCCGCTCCCCCCCTCCTCTCAGCGCCCCTGCACACATGTGCCTTATTACATTGATAGACTTTGAAAAACAGCCCAATGTCATTTTCCCTTACGTGTGGCTGCAGTCATTGCTGAACTGGGAAACACATTTGAACGTTGATGAGTACATTACTCTCTGTGAGTGAGGAGCTGTGTAGAAGGCAATATGAAGCTAGGAGTAATGGACAGTACAGTATAATGCCATTGCAGCTAAGCAGATATATATAGTGTGTGCCTGCAGGGGATTTGATGTTTGGCTGCACACTACATAGATCAGCTTAGCTGCATGGGTTTTATACTGACTATTACACCTTGCTTTATATAGTTAGAATTACAAGACTACCAATAAATGAGCAATTATTTCCATGTGTTAGGTGTCTGACTGCAGTGGATGAGGTTGTGAGTACAAGTGCCGGGTATGACATGATAATAATTGTGTATTTTAAATAAAGGAGGATGTAAGTGAATGACACCTGTATCGCACTATAACTAATAGCTTAGTGAAGGGTATAAATATGTTATAGGAGGTTTGGAGATAAAATCTATTGCTTAGAGTGTTCTGTGTTGTGGTTAAAAAAGTAAAACTCAAATATCCACGACTGTATTTTTATTGTTTATTTTATTTTATTTATTAGCAGTTTCTTATATAGCACAGCAAATTCTGTTGGATTTTACAATTTGAAACATTAATAGAACAACACTGGGTTGTAAGAGACAGACATAAAGGTAGGAGGGCCCTGCTCGCAAGTTTATAATCTACAGTACAGTGTTTAGTAGATAAATGAGTTGTACATTATAAATATATATTATAATATGTTTAATATACAGTAGGATACTGAAAGAGGTCATCGCATGCTGCATTTTAATCAATTGATGGCCATTCTTTTTTAAAGCGGTTAATGAAAAGTCAAATTTTTTACCTCCCGAATCTCCAAAAATACATGAGAAAACAGCTGAAAGCATAAAATCCAGACAGAATCAGGTTTTTTCAATTTTTGTCCTATGTGAAGTCAAGTATTCTGTTATGATATCCAATGCCTACTCCATGTTAAAAGTCTAGAACCAGGCTAGCAAGATCTTCTGCCAAAAACAACTGCCAGTTGTCCCCTTAGAACTGGGATACATTCACCAGTACTTAGGCGGCCGCCTGGACTTATAGCTCGAGATAGTAGCAATTCACGTGGAGGAGCAAAAGGATACAATGGTGAGAGCAACAGTTGGAATGGAGACTAAATTGCGGATAGTAGATATGAGAATAGATCCAGAACAGGAAATGATACACTATCGATGCCGCCAGAAGCTGGTTCAAGATGCTGTTGGTAGTAAATGTGGTATGGTTATAAGAATAGAAAAGGCGGCTTGAGGCCCGTACTGAAGAGTCAAATAATTGATTTGGCTTTTAGAGCTGTTGTTGTGGCTTGGAGCCCATGCAGATGAGAGGAAGATATTTGAGTTGGCTTTGAGAGCCGATGGTGCAGCTTGGAGCCGATGAATACGAGTTAATGTACAAGTTAGTGTACAAATTAGCGTCCAAAGTCCTAACAGACAGTACGTAACTTTGAGTACAAGTTTGTGTAAAAGTTAGCATCCACAGTATTGACAGAAAATACATAGGTTTGAGTACAAGTTGGTGTACAGGTTAGTACAAATTAGCATTCAAAGTCCTGAAGGACAAAACATAGGTTTGAGTACAAGTTTGTGTACAGGTTTGTGTACAAATTAGCATCCACTGACCTGCCGAGAATGCTGATTTGGCTTGGAGGGCTAGGAAGCTGCAGGTGGGATTAGGAAGCCAGAGCACAGTACGGGAGTTGATGGTGTGGCTAGGGAGCCGTAGGAGAGGCCACAAGAGTCGGAGACAGCTGGGAGACAAAACCGAGGAGATGGAGATCCTTCCAGCAGATTCGACAGCATACTAACATACCGCTGAGCCTAGAGAACCCACAGGAATGCTATAGTCGGTGAGGTGGCAAAAGTCCAGTGTGTACAGTCCAGTGTGTACAAATAGGAGGACTGACCAATCAAGCTGCACTAAGGATGATATGTCACTTCCTGAGGAGTGACTATTGCCTAGCAACAGAAGAAACTGGAGTAACCCTGTCCTGACTGGGTAATCTGCTTGAAGGAGACAAATCATGACCACGACTTGTAACAATTGCTCACTGTCATATCAAATACGTCTTTTTATCTGAGAATCAAACATTCCATTTCTGTATCGCTTAAATGTAAGATTTTGGCTGAGGTTTCCTTGTTCACCTACTGCATCTATCTTGAGAATTCCCAAAAAGCTTTTGTTAGCCATTTCCAATGAGAATTATAGTAATGTGGTAAAATTTTACCTTGATCCATCAATATTGGGGGAAAAGTTTGACATCCCAATGTAAAGGAAAAGGTTCCTCCAATATTGTTTCCTTTTGTTCATCTGCTGCATCTCTCTAGTCTTCTAGAACACCTAATGGAGCTTCAGGAGAGGGTGATTTATAAGAGAGAGTGTGTCCAAGGCCTTTTGCAATGGCTTCATTAACAAAATCTGCTACTCTATCTGTTTGTGTGAGCTAACAAAAGTCTTGGGGATTGTCACGGCCAGGATTTCTCGGCATGGTGGTCACCGGGTATTACCTGTGAGGTCATTGTGGTGAGGGGTCTCTTGCAGTGGTGCTGGTGTTTGGCAAGGGGAATTGACTGCGTGTGGTTCTGTGCAGGCACATTGTCACTGAGGCCTGGTGGTGTTTCCGTTCCATTTGGCATGGGCACCGCCATCTTGCCTCAGGTCATGTGATTCAAGCTGTCCAATCCTGGTGGCTCATGTGCTCTTTCCAGCCATTCACAGTGCAGCACCTGGTATGCAGGAAGGTCCAGAGCCTTCATTCATTGCCAGTGCAACATGTTTCGCAGCTGCGGCTGAGAGAGAGTACAGGTGCCTTACCTGTCTGCCTGGAAGCACTACTAAGCCTGTTACCTTGCCTGCTTCAAACCTGCTGGACTCACCCTGCACCCTCCATTTACCTTTCCCCTGCCTGAGAACCTGAACCTGCTGTTTCCCTGCACCTTGCCTCACACTCTAACTCCCAGCTGGACTTCATTACCTCTGCCTGCACTTTGTTACAGCTCAACAAACCTGCATACTGGACATTTCCTGCCTATCACTATCTGGACATTCCCCCATTTGCTTCACCACATTCATCAAGTGCACTTTAGTGCTAAACCTTGACATTTTCTTTTGCCATTCCCATGTCTGCTAAATCACTTATTAAAACTCCACCTTTTATTTAAATCTGCTTCTGTGTCTGCTCCTGTCACCACCCCGGGTCCACAACAAACCCAGACCTTCACAGGGATGAAACACAAAGTGGCAAGGCCTACAGTATGCACATTACTCTGTGTTGAGGAGAAAATGACTGCTGGTATAAGTATTACCGAACCAAAGATTTCCATCAATTTTTAATACTCATTATTATCAAACTATCTCTATATTCCTTTAAATTATTTATAAATGTTTTGTAGTTATTTTATGATTTTCTATTTTATTTATATATATATATCAGGTGCATAAATATTGAGACATTGACAGAATTTTCATATTTTGGCCTCTATTCACCACAACAATTGCTTTGAAATGAAACAAACAAGATGTGCTTTACCTGTAGACTTTCAGATTTAATTTGAGGGTAATTACATCCAAATCAGGTGAACGGTGTAAGAATTACAATGGTTTCTATATGTGCCTCCCACTTTTTAAGGGGCTAAGCAATTGTGGTGATGAATAGAGGCCAATTTATGAAAATTCTGTCAATGTCCCAATATTTATGCACCTGACTGTGTGTGTGTGTGTGTGTGTGTGTGTGTGTGTGTGTGTGTGTGTGTATATATTGTGACACAGTCAGAATAGGGGTCCCTCTCCTGGGGTAGATAGACTCCCTCTTTACACACACAGCAGCTGTAGAAATAGGATAGAAGTCAGGGGTTCTAATACAAACTGGTCGGCACCAGTCTTTATTGTACCAAATGAATATAAACATAAACAAAACATAAACATAAGTCCTAGCCCAGCTGGGCACTAGCTACACAGCAGATTCCCTGCATTGGCCAGCTGGCTTCCTGGCCTGTGTTCTACCATAAATTTAAAGGTTTGTAATGCCAAGAACCATCTCGTTATTCTCGCATTACTGTACTTGTTTTCTGACATCCACTTCAGAGGGGCATGGTCAGTGATCAATCTGAACTTTCTTCCCACCAAGTAGTACCTGAGAGTCTCTAATGCCCACTTTATGGCCAATGCTTCTTTCTCGACCGTAGCATAGCTTCTTTCATGTACATTTAATTTCCTGCTCAAGAAGAAAATCGGGTGTTCTTCACCCTCTTTGCTTTGGGACAGGACCGTTCCGATGCCTACATCTGAAGCATCGGTTTCTACAACAAATTCTCTGTCAAAATCAGGGGTCATCAGAACTGGTTGGGTGCATAACGCTATTTTTAACTCCTGGAAAGCCTTCTCTGCTTCAGGACCCCATTCCACCATGACTTTCTGTTTGCCTTTGGTAAGATCAGTCAGTGGGACTGGAATGGTGGCAAAATTGGGTATAAACCTCTTATAATACCCAGTGATCCCTAAGAAGGCTTTCACCTGCTTCTTGTTCAGTGGTCATGGCCAGTTTTGGATTTCCTCAACCTTATAGAGCTGTAGCTTTATCAAAACTCTGCCAATGGTGTACCCAAGATATTTTACTTCTTCCATCCCCAGACAACACTTTTTTTGGGTTGGCTGTCAAACCTGCTTTATAAATGGAGTCCAACACTGCTTGTGTTCTGGGCAAGTGAGATTGCCAATCAGGACTATGAATGACCACATCATCTAGATAAGCAGCAGCATACTATCTGTGGGGCCTTAGAATCCAATCCATCATTCTTTGAAAGGTAGCAGGTGCCCCATGTAGCCCAAAGGGCAACATTTTGTATTGAAACAACCCCTCTGGTGCAGAAAAAGCTGTCTTTTCTTTGGCATTCTCAGTTAATGGCACTTGCCAATACCCTTTGGTTAAGTCAAGAGTAGTTAAATATCTGGCTGTCCCTAGCCTTTCAATTAGTTCGTCCACCCTAGGCATAGGGTAGGCATCGAACTTTGACATACTGTTCATTTTTCTGAAGTCATTGCAGAATCGCACACTCCCTTCAGGTTTTGGAATGAGCACAATGGGACTTGACCACTCACTATGTGATTATTCAATTACACCCAACTCTAACATTTTTTTAATTTCCTTTGACACGGATTCTCTTTGGGCTTCTGGTAACCTATAGGACTTTAGGTTAACCTTAACCCCTGGGTCAGTGATTAGGTCATGTTTGATGACCATGGTTTTCCCTGGTATTTAAGAAAACAGCACCCTATTTCTGATCAGAAATTCCTTAACTTCCTGCTGTTGACTGGCTGACAGGGTTTTTGCCACTGTCACTTCGGGTATCATGGGCCCTGGGTTTACTGGAGGGGCTCGGATGGCTGACAGTGCTGCTCTATCCTTCCAGGGTTTTATAAGATTTACATGGTATATCTGTTCTGGCTTTCTTTTCCCTGGCTGGTAAACTTTATAATTGACCTGCCCCACTTTTTCTAAGATTTCAAGGGGTCCTTGCCATTTAGCCAGAAGTTTACTTTCTACTGTGTTCCTAACACCAGTACTCTGTCCCCAGGATCAAAGTTGCGTAAGCGAGCAGTGTGGTTGTATACCCTCTGATGTGCCTGTTGGGCCTGTTCTAAGTGTTCTCTTACTATCGGCACCACAGCAGCAATTCTTTCTTGCATTTGAGAAACATGCTCAATAACTGTTTTATACGGACTGGACTGCCCCTCCCATGTCTCTTTGGCAATGTCAAGTAACCCCCTTGGATGGCTCCCGTACAACAAATCAAAAGGGGAGAACCCTGTGGAGGATTGGGAAACCTCTCTTATGGCCAACAACAAATAAGGCAATAAGTAATTCCTATCTCTACCATCTTTGTCCATTACTTTCCTTAGCATGTGTTTTAAAGTTATATTAAACCTCTCCACTAACCCATTGGTCTGGGGATGGTACACAGAGGTTCATAATTGGTCAATTTTCAACAGGCGGCGCAACTCCTTCATGATTTTTGACAAAAATGGGGAACATTGGTCAGTCAGGATCTCCTTAGCTATTCCCAACCTGCTAAAGACATGGACTAATTCTCTAGTAATGGTTTTGGTTGATGTATTGCATAATGGTATCGCTTCCGGGTACCTGGTAGCATAATCCATTATCAGAATTTAATTGATGGCCCCGGGCAGATTTCATTAATGGCCCAACCATATCCATAGCTATTCTTTCAAATGGAACCTCAATATTGGGTAACAGAACCAGAGGACTTTTGAAATGTGGCCTTGGAGCATGATACTGACATTCAGTGCAGGATGCACAATAGTCAGATACCTCTTAATGGACCCCGGGCCAAAAAAACCTCAGCACAATTCACTCAGTAGTTTTCTCTACCCCTAGGTGGCCTGCCATTATATGACCTTTTCTTCTGTATGCTTTGGGAACTATTAGTTGTTCCACAATATCTTCCTCCTTCTTAGTCACCTGATACAACAAATCCTGACATACTGCCATGTGAGGATATGACAAAAGACTATCAGGGTCTATGGGTTTACCATTAATCACCTTGACATTCTCCCTGGCTTTTACCAGATTAGGGTCATTCAACTGCTCCATGGCAAAAACCTCTCTCCTGACCTCAAGATCAGGCAGGCGGTCCATAGGCTGAATAACACTCCCCACCTCAGTGGGAGGCACACCACTTGGCAAGCCACCATCACGCTCTGCATTCTCTAGTTCGCCAATCATACTAGAAAAAGGGAACATCTCTCTGACTCTGCTACTATGTCAATAACCTCTCAAACGAGTCAGGGTGATTTACCTCTGTGCAAAATTGGCTTTCCCACAACTTCCAGAAGTGAGCGAAGTCTCTCCCCAATATTGCATCATACATTAAGCCCTGTACAAAACCCACAGAGACTATCGTGGAACCACATGGTGTTTCTATGTTCACTTCTGCAGTAACATAATACCGGGTATCCCCATGTATGCAGGTCACACCAACAGTTTTCCCCTTATGCTTCAAGGGGTTCACCAGTTCAGCTTTCATAAGTGTAACCAGGCTACCAGAATCTAACAGAGCCTCTACTTGGTTGCCTGCTGCAGTGAGTATACACATGTGCTTATCTGTCTCAATCTGCCGGTCAGCAGTACAGGATGGTTGTGCAAAGAAAGACATCCTGCGGTTGACATGGGCAGTATCACATTGCATAATATTAGAGCTCAGCGAACAATTAGCCGAAATATGTCCGAAACTACCACATCAGAAACATTGAATTACATTAATATCTAGTCTTTATGGGGTAGGAACCTTACTGGCCTGTCTCCAGGTTCCACAGCCCCAGTCTTGAGTACATTCCACCACCCAGCACCCTTCTCCCCTGGAACAGTCTTACCAGTTTTAATGGGAGCTTGCCGATGCGCCATCGGGGCTCGGTGGGGCACACTCATCAGCTCCTCAGCAGCCATGTACCTCTCCACCAGTTGGACTAGCTGGTCTGAGGACAGGGTCTGCATGGTTCACCCACTTGCGCAGAGATGCAGGTAGCAATCGCAGATACCAGTCCATCACAATTCTTTCAACAATCTGTGGTCATGTCAGTGTCTTGGGCTGCACAGCAGATTCCCTCTCTATAATAATGGTAGGGCCTATTGCCCTCACCATCAACAAAACACATGTACAGTACTTACAGGGATTATCACCAAGTGTCTCTGAACAGGCTAGTCTGCCTGCTCCCCCAGGTGTAAGACACTCAGCCACAAACAAACCCAGCTTATATTAGCCATTACCAGCTGCAAGCCCTAATGAGCCTGTTACCAGGCTGAAAGGCCCAAAACCTGGAGTGGCCTGTGGATGGGGCCCTCCCACTCCTCACATCCACACCCCCAGAACCCAAAATTTTTCTCTAAAGCCAACATTTTAGTCTGCTTACAAAACAGACTTCTCCTGGGGATTTTTAGAAAACATAGGCCAAAAATCTAGGACAAATGTACCTGCCATTGACCACTTTACCAACGCTTCTATCACAATATATATATATACATATACACACACACATATACTAGCTGATGTACATGGCATTGCCCGGGTCTAAAATCTTCAGGTGAGTAATTTTTATTATATGATGTCATCTAAATCCATCCAGAACAGGCTCCCTGGGACAAAGTTCTTCCTGGTGCACTCCGTCATGAATTCTGACTGGGACCCCAACCACTCTATTAGGAATGCCAGACTAATTGACCTCCCTCTGTGAAGTTTTCATCCAAATTCACCAATTGGAAGGCCCAGAACCGGTCTCTGGGTCAAAGTTCTGCCAGCGTACACCAACAAGAGGTCCGACCAGGACGTCAACTCTATAGTATATCTTCTGGGAGCCAGTGTTTCCATTCTGTATTTTCATACAAATTATGTGTTATGTTCAAATCCATCTGGTAGAAGGCCCAGAACAGGTTCCCTGCGTCAAAGTTCTATGTAACGCACTCTGCCATGAACTCCGACTGGGACCTCAACACTCCTTTATTAATCCCAGACCACTTGCCACCCTCTGTGAAGTGTTCATCCAAATCCATCCAGTGGAGGCCCAGAATATGCTCAAAGTTCTGCCAAGCATCCCCGGGTCAAAGTTTTGCTCAGTGCATACCATCGAGTCTAGTATAAGTATACACTGAATATATATATATATATATATATATATATACTAGTGTGTTTGAATGTTTCAGAGCCTCTACTCTTTTATCAAGATGAGCATTTATATATATATGGGACGCTTTTGATCCAATATTTTCACAATCTATAACCTAGGCCAGCAGTGCTTTGTTGGTTGGCATTTTGAGGGAAGTGGTCTAGTTATTTTGTATTTATTTACATAGCTCCAAACAAATATGATTTTGGCTGCACGTTCCGACTTTTCGGGCACTGGGCCTGATTCAGAGCCGGACGCTCTTTCAGAGCGCTCGCTCTGAATCAGTGCCCGCCTATTGTATTTTTACAGTGGCCTCCTGCCCGCTCGCATAGCTGTGGGTGACCACCCACAGCTAGTGTGAGCGGCCAGGATGATGGTCATCAGACTTGCGATGAGACCCTTGTGGTAGGGTCTCATTGCTGCAAGTCCCAGTGGACTTTTTGCTCTTACAGAGCAAGAAGTTCACCCACAGACATCACAAGTGATGTCAGTGGGGCCGGCCCTAGATGGTAGGCGTTCCCATGGGAATGCCTCCATCTGGGCAGTTAAGCCCCCAGCCCACCCACCAAAGGGGGCGTGTTGTCACTCAACATCGACAGCACGCCCCCTTTGTAGCGAGACCAGGAGCGACGGCTTGCCCGTCCCTATCCGGGTCTCGCACATGCGCACGACGGAGCAGCCTCCATCGTGTGCATGCGCACTGGGCCAACATCAACCCACTTGCAAGCGTTCAGCGCTCGCAAGTGGGTCTGAATCAGGCCCACTGTCCCATCATCCAACCCGACGCATTTTTCTACAGGGGAAAGAGGTCACTCTCTAACCTGCTGCTCTACATTGGGGTTAATGATGAAGGGAAATGGGGGCATGGTGTGTGGACAAGCAAACTTTCCTTGCTCACACAAAAAAAGCCTAATTTCTCCTTCCCAAGATTTTGGAGATACGAATTTATGTAACACTTTTTGCATTTTTTTCAAAGAACATTACTGAAAAGATCTGACCTCTTTAGGCAAAGTCTCCTTTTGAATCACCACATACTGTTGGCTCAAACAGTCGGCATTTTATGCTTTCTTGTCCGCTTACAACCATTTTTTTGGCAGTTTTAATGACGGTTTATAATGAGTTTCCAAATTGAAGCTTGGTGGCTGTATGCTTTGCATGTACGAAAATTGGGGTTGTGAAGTGTGTCATACATACTGTACTCATCTCTTTTTATGTATTACATTTATAACAGTGATCATAATAATAACTATTTTAAAGCATGTTGTAATATTATCTATTATACGTACTGTACATTCATAGCAGTTCTCTTACACCCACTCTTCCTACACCAGTGAACAAAGCATTACCAAACTCTGGAAATTGGTGCAGCCGGGACAAATGCAGCCACTTGTAGGAGTGCCGCTCCTTGCAGTTTCCGAGGATGGACAGACAGCCCATTGCCACACAGCCGCAGCGCCCAACCAGTGGAGTGAGAATGAGTTCCCGGAAGATGCCGTATACATTTAAATGTAATCTTTATTACTGAATCCCAATACCAGCAGTTATACAATAGGCTGGAACTGACTACTTTTATATCGGACCGCATGCTTGCATCTGACGTTTGCTTTATATTTTTGGTCCCTGGGTGAAACAAGTACAGGTTTACTGGAGACTCCTGTTTTTGTGAATCTCCTTTGCAAGTTTGACATCGTTACACACTATATAAGGAGGAACACTTGTTCAAAGGAATACTAACACATTTTTTAAGAATGTTTCTATCAGACTTTTGGATACATTTTCTTTACTTTGTTCATTTACATATGGATTAAAACTATAGTGAATTTACAATTCAGATGGGACCCAGTTGCAATAATACACCGGTGTATTTTAATGTAGAGGACTTTTCTATGGTGGCACCTGTTCTGATTCTTTATGGCTGCTATTTTGCAATAATTATTTTAATCATTCATTTTTATGTGTTTTTTTAAATTGATGATGTTATTATGTTTCATCTCATTGTAATTTATTTTTCATTCTGACATATTTGATGCTTACACTGATTCAATTGCGCAGTTCTTGATTCTCTCTATATATAGCAGCTCTCTTACCTTTCTTAACAACACAGATTTCCAGGTAAGGTTCCATGTCCTGTATAGGCCTCTTTGATGTTGCAGAGTGATAAAAGATGACTAACGATGATGTGTCCACCTTAGATTTCCAATCTTTGTCTTCTGTGGAAGGTGGAAGAGGAACATAGAAAGACGAGCCGATACTGACATTAATATACAAGGAGGTTGTCATCTTGATGGCATCAGAGTCCTCTTGCCAGGAGAAGATCATTACACTAAAGCAGAGGAACAAGGAGACATTGTGGTTTATAAAATAAAACTGAATAGTCAGAAGAGAACATAGATCATTGGAAACATCACTCTCCCAAGTGTGAAATGTGTGACATGTCAGAGTTGAGAAAAAGATGAATAACAGCCAACATTTGGGTCCCTAAATACATATAAGCTCTGGTTGGCAGATCCCATCATTCAGACTAATATGGTGGGAATATATTTATTTCCATTTCTCCCTCTGTGTAGTGGTTAGTCATACCGGGCCATTGTTGTTGATTGTGGAATTCTTTCTTGTTTACACTACTATAGATCTACAGAGCATCGTGGTCTTTAACCTGTATACTGTGAATAACTTCTGATGAAGAATAATCAGAGCTTCAATTCATCATGAATAGAATTAAGGACATTAAGAACTTTGTGGACTAAGATTTGTATTTCTAAATTGTTGGGATTTTTCATCAGAATTTGTTTACAAATGTAGATTGATAAATTGCCTTGATGACCTTAAGTTTTGAACACTTATCCCATCTCCAGTGTCCTGCAATCCTAGAGGATATTTGTGGCCCCTCAGCATTAGGTCTGTGACTGGTTTTCCTCTTCCCTGTCTTTTTCCCAGTATAGATAGGAACACCGACACTGAGCATAAGTTTAGTTTCTGCTCATTGTTAGCAAACACATTGCAGATTAAGAAGAGAGTCACTCTTAATTTAATTCACACAAAATGTCACAACACTTATTTCATCCATGTACACAAGATAGTTAACAAAATAAAATACTCAGCTTTTATGTTTTATTTAATTTCTTGCTCATTCCCACCATCCTTACACTGCTTGATGGTTGGTACAACTAACAACTACTAACAACAGTAATTGTGACTCTTTGCATTTTGCCTGGTTCCTGTTATGACCATTGCTTGTGACCAGGATTTATGTTGTCTACAGCCAGCCCTGACCCTGGCTTGCAGCCTGCATTCCTTGTCTGTTCCCTTGCAAAACTTCATGTAATTTCCGGCTGGTTTATGGAATGGAACTTGGCTGGTTCCATCTTTCTATGAAAAAATCTGCATTTTGGGGAAGGATCTAGGTGGTGATAATGCTATCATACTGATCTATTCTGCTTTGTGGGAGTGTTGAGAGCATGTAGCTTTAGTTTGGTGCTATTGAGGACACACTTGTATGTCACCATCTTTACTTGTGCTGCTCATTCCCACATTTGCAATTGGGGGCAAAAATTGCAGAAGAAGGCTTCTCTACGAGTACAATATCAGAATTGTAGACTCACACATAACACTTATGGACACCCTTAAACTCTCCTCAGAGATTTCTGATGATTCTGAATTCAGTTTGGTCTTCAACCTCAGTGGGGTTTTTTTTGCAGTGAATTGCTCGTTTAACCATTGACACCTCTTCTAGACTTTGAGTGAGGAGGTGTTGCATGATCATGTGAGGTTACAGAAGTAGATACCTGACTGACAGCAGTTCCAGAACCCCCACTCACTAATAAAGGCTCAAGTCTGAGTCATTCCTTGCCACTGCATTTGGTGTGTGGCTTGTTGGCAAAATTTTTGTTTTATGCTGGAAAATTTCCCCTTATTATTATAGGTGATGTTTTTTTCGTTAACATTGTGAAATATTGTTTTGATTTTAGGTGCCCTGTCTTAAACCCTCTATGTCCTTGGGTATTTGCTTTATAGATATTGAAGTACTAGTATCATCATGACTGGCTGCAGCACTAGTACATGGTTGCTGCTCCTGCTCTTCTATCGAGTGATCGCAACTCATATAAATGCACAGCACTTCTAGTAATGGTGGCACTGCCCCTACTGAACATTATTTTTAAGTATAGTGCCTCAAAAATGCACACTTATTTTTTAAAGCATTGTGATTAACATTACTATAATATATTAGTGGCTCTTGATGAGCATTACTTTTTAACTATAGTGTCGGAACAACACACACTTATTTTTTTTCAATTGTGCGATTCACAGCTTCATTGTATAATGGTGGCACCTACTGAATGGTATATTTTATATACAGTGTCTGAACCTTTCTTGAACACACAATTTATTTTATTAATGATTTTTTGCCTAACACTGACACAGTCATAGTGCAGCAGCCCACAGCCCTTCACTGATGATGATGATGATGATGATGATGATGATGATGATGATGATGATAATGACACTGAAAGTAAGAGAGAGGGCTGCAGCACACAGTCCTTCACTGATGATGATAACACTGAGTGTGACACATAGTAGTCCACAGCCTTTAGTCACAATGTCATAGTCGCACTTCAGCCAAATGCCCTTGAGTGACAGACACTGACAGAGCTGCAGCAGCTACAGAAAGCTCTTCACTGATGATAGTGATGTTATTGACACTGAGGGCTTGATTCAAACCCAGTTGCTCTGACAGAGCGCTCGCTCTGAATCAGGGCTGGGCTTTTCTTTTTTAGAATGACCTCCTGGCCGCTCGCATAGCTGTGGGTGACCACCCACAGCTACAGCGAGTGGCCATGATGATGGTCACGATGGTCAATACTAGAGTGTGCCCAGAGTCTATAGCGCATGAGCAGGTCATTGGGAAAATGGCTGTGGCCAGGGAAAGGGAGAGGTGAGAGAGCGCCTGGCAGGTAAGTGCAGAACTCACCCATTTTGTGACACCCAGCTTCTGGCACAAATAACTATAGTGGTACTCTTGGAAAGATGGCAATTTTACCTCTCTATGGGCATGATGTTACTTGTAAGTTAAGCTTCTGCATTTGGAGTGTTTGACCAGGAACTCATTGGGAAACTGTTCTGCTTGCTCTAGGGTGCTTGGATTGCAGTCACAGATTAATTACTTAATTTCTGGAGACATTCTATTTACCAACAACTTATATAAATCTGTTATTGATCTTCACTGCAGTTTCTCTTTAACCCAATTTTCAAATTCAGCATGTAGGGAATTTCCTCCAAGTACTATTATTCAAAACTTGACCTGGTCAGTGTCCGGGATATGGAGTTTTGTGCCAATTGTACATCCCTTGTACTCATTGAACTCCACACTCCTCTGTGCATAGGACATAGTACACTTCCAATTATCTCTCTCTAAGACTGAGCACTAGGTATATATCCCATTCTGACTCCATAATTCCAAGGAGCACCATGTATGGGGGCAATCAAATTAAAGACTAATTACAGCTACACTTTACGTCACATCCAGACTTGCATAATTTGTTTGCAACCCCATTATGGGAATGAGTAGCCCCCTGTCAGACTATATACACTGATTGATATGGGCATAAATCCTCACCTCCCTACATTAGGTGACACGGGACAGATAACCCAACCAATGTGTGAGAACACCAACATGTCTAATGAAGGACCAGTTAGGGCAATGGAACACCGTGAATTAGAACAATTGGTATAGACTAATTATTATTGTTTATGGAGTTCCTAGTTGAAATGTCTGATCATCCCTGATTTCAGTATTGGAGAATTCCCTGATGCCAACTATTTGTAACAAGCATTTATTTTTGACTGGCTTTGTATTGTATGCTTGGATTCTTTTGTCAATTAAATTTTTTTGTACTTTTGTTTATCAATCAATAAAAATTATTAATTAAAAAAAGGAATAATGCTACTGTCATGACCAGAGTTGTTGTACCTGGTGAGTCGCAGTCTCTCCCTGTGCGGTTGCTTTGGCACGGTCCTACCGGTGGGGGTGCTGGTGTCCGGAGGTTGGCACGAGGTGCGCATGGATGTCTGAGGGGTACAAGCCATGTGGTGATAGGTAAGACTGGCAGCACTGCCATGCTGGGGATTGCTGGGAGCCACCATCTTGGTTTTGGGCATGTGACCTGAATGAGCCAATCAGGTTAGAGCTTCTGGTGTTTACTCTCAGCATGGTACTTAAGGGTGTTCAGCACAACCTGTAATTGCCAGTGCAGCATATACACAGCACAAGCTGTGTGAGAGTTCTCTGTGCTACTTAGCTCAGTGTGATTATTGCAGTCCCAGCAGTGCTCTGTTTCCTGCTCTGTCTCCATCACAGGCTATTCCCAGATACCGCATCTACCCTGCTATACCCCGTTACTCACCCCACAGTTTGTGAACCCTCCAGGACTCCGGATTCAGAACCCACTCCAGAATTACAGACCTCTGTTCTTCAGTCACATCCCCATTGGACTTTTGTTTTTTCTGTCTGACATCTGCTCCCAGCATCACTAATTGGACTTTGTTTTCCTGCTAAACATTTGTTTTCAGCTTCACTTCACTTGGACTTGTTTATTTTCTACCAGTTTATATACTTATTACCACTTCATGAATAAAAATACACCTATTAAACCTGCTGCATTCCAATACTACAAAACCATTCCTGTTTGCTACTGGTCATCACATTTCTATGCGACTAAATACATAGACGTTCACCTGAGACATGGCCGTATTAGAAGAACAATGCAAGCAATTGCTATATTACATGTACTATGCGACACATAGTAAATACATTGATGTGCACCTAGTAAAAATGCCCACCAAGCAGTGAAAACCAGCCTCGAGGGAGCCCACAGAGTGAGCAGCAGCATGCTTGTGCCGCTGCTCTTTGTGCGACTTGGTACATGTCAAACTTAGGGACAATGATAATAGCCATTACTTTACATGCTCTATACACTTCAGTACAATATGTAATAGCATAGAAATGAAGGCTGGGGGCAGGGCCGATGCTTCCACTGGGCAAGCTTAGGCAGCTTCCTAGGGTCGTCGGCCACTAGAGGGCGCCCAGCCCTCCGATCACCCCCCTCCCCACTTGCCGGGTGCCCGCTGAGATTGTGTTACCTGCGGGTGCCCGGCTCCTTCACTCCCCCTCCCGCCACTCACCTACCTCCAGCGCTAGCCGGAGGACAGAGCTCATTCCTGAGCTCCATCTTCCAGGTCCTGCAGTGCACTAAGGGAGTGATGTCATGACATCACTCCCATAGTTCCAAGGAGTGGGCACCGGGGATGGACGGCAGCAGGCACAGGAGCAGGATTTAAGGTAAGTATTTATTTTTATTTTGTGGGTGTGTGCGTGGGGGGGATTACTACTGGGGCACTACCGGTGGCATTACAAGGGCCGCACTACTGGGGGCACTACAGGTGCCTTACTATTGGGGCCCTACAGAGGCCTTACAAGGACCATCATATGGGGAAACTACAGGTGGCCTTACTACTGGGGCACTAGAGGGGCCTTACTATTGGGTGCACTACAGGGGCCATACAAGAGCCATCATATGGGGGCATTACAGGGGCCTTACTACTGGGGGCACTACAGGGGCCTTACTACTGGGGGCATCATATGGGGGAACTACAGGGGCCTTACTACTGGGGGCATCATATGGGGGCACTACAGGGGCCTTACTACTGGGGGCACTACAGGGGCCTTACTACTGAGGGCACTATTGGGAGCACTACAACTGGGGGCACTATTGGGAGCACTATAGCTGGGGGCACTGCAGGGAGCATTACTACTGAGGGCACTACAAGGGCATTACAACTGGGGGCTACACTACAGGGGCATTACAACTGGGTACTGCATAAGGGGTTCCATTACAGTGGGCATTGCATAAGGGCCACCAATACAGTGGGCATTCAGTGTTTTAGGGGAACTACTACTGTGGGCATTGTGTAAGACCTAAGTCAGGGGGGCCCTTAAACATGTTGCTATGGGGCCCAAAAAGTTCTAGTCATGCACCTGATACAAGTGTATATTAGGGGTGTGCACCGGCCACTTTTCGTGTTTTGTGTTTTGGTTTTGGATCTGGATCTTTCTTTGTGTTTTGGATCTGGATTGGTTATGCCAAAACCACCCTTCCGTGTTTTGGGTTCTGGGTTTTGCGTTTTGGATCTGGATTTTTTTTTTAAAAAGCATAAAAACAGCTAAAATCACAGAATGTGTTGGTTTTTCTGCTCCTATGCTATTATTAACCTCAATAACCTTAATTTCCACTGATTTCCAGTCTATTCTGAACACCTCACACCTCACATTAGTATTTTTATGTCCAAAAGGTTGCACTGAGGTAGCTGGATGACTATGCTAAGCGACACGAGTGGGCGGCACAAACACGTGACCCATCTAGGAGTGATACTGCAGTGGCAGACAGGATGGCAGTTTGAAAAATTAGGCCCCAAACTGTACATAATGCAAAGAAAAAAAGGATGTGCAAGATGGAATTGTCCTTGGGCCCTCCCACCCACCCTTATGTTGTAAAAACAGGACATGCACACTATAACAAACCAATCATTTCAGAGCCAGGGTCTACCACACAACTGTGGCTGAAATGATTAGTTCGTTTGGGCCCCCACAAAACAAGCTGGCAATTAATCTGTCCCTGCACAAACTGGCTCTACGGAGGCAAGATGTCATCCTCATCCTCCTCATCCACCGATTAGTCACCATCTTCAGTGTTGTGTACATCCTCATCCTCACAGAGTATTAACTTGTCCCCGCTGGAATCCACCACAACAGGTCCCTCTGTACGTTCTGGAGGCTGGTCTCCCTGGAAGAGTTGATAATTCATTTTTATGAACATCATGTTCTCCACATTTTGTAGAAGCAACCTCCTACGCCTTTCGCTGACAAGGTTCCCGGCTGCACTAAACACTCTTTCAGAGTACACACTGGAGGGGGGGCAACTCAGTTAAAATAGAGCCAGTTTGTACAGGGGCCTCCAAATTGCCTCTATTTCCTGCCAGTACAGGTATGGACTGTCTGACATGCCTACTTGGATGCTGTCACCGATGTAATCCTCCACCATTCTGTCAATGATGACAGTATCATATGTAGTGACAGTAGACATGTCAGAAATTGTTGCCAGGTCCTTCAGTCCGGACCAGATGTCCAAACTTAGTCCTGCCTGCCCTGCATCACCGCCAGCGGGTTGCTTAGGATACCTAAGTTTTTTCCTGGCAGCCCCTGTTGCGGAAGAAAATGAAGAAGGAGCTGTTGACATGTCACGTTTCTCTTCAGCTGACAGTGTTTTCACCAGCAGGTCTTTGCACCTCTGCAGGCTTGTGTTGGCTGGAAAGAGAGACACCACATAGGCTTTAAACCTAGGATCGAGCACGGTGGCCAAAATGTAGTGGTCTGATTTCAACAGATTGACCACTCTGGAATCCTGGCAAAGCGAATGAAGGGCTTCATCCACAAGTCCCACAAGCCGAGCGGAATCGCTCCGTCTAGCTCCTCCTTCACTTTCTCCAGCTGCTTCTGCAAAAGCCTGATGAGGGGAATGACCTGACTCAAGCTGGCAGTGTCTGAACTGACTTCACGTGTGGCAAGTTCGAAGGGCTGGAGAACCTTGCAGAACACGGAAATCATTCTCCACTGCGCTTGAGTCAGGTGCATACCCCCTCCTTTGCCTATGTCATAGGTGGATGTATAGGCTTGAATGGCCTTTGCTGCTCTTCCATCCTCTGAAGCATATAGAGGGTTGAGTTCCACCACGTCACAACCTCTTGCTTCAGGTGATGGCGGGGCAGGTTCAAGAGTGTTTGCTGGCGCTCCAGTCTTCGGCAAGCAGTCACTGAATGGCGAAAGTGGCCAGAAATTTTTCGGGCCACCTAAAGCATCTCCTGCATGCCCCTGTCGCTTTTCAGAAAATTCTGCACCACCAAGTTTATTGTGTGAGCAAAACATGGGACATGCTGGAATTTGCCCAGATGAAATGCCCGCACAATATTGGTGGCATTGTCAGATATCACAAATCCCCAGGAGAGTCTTTGTGGCGTAAGCCACTGGGCGATGATTTCCCTCAGTTTCTCTAAGAGGTTGTCGGCGGTGTGCCTCTTACTGAATCCGGTGATACACAGCGTAGCCTGCCTTGGAACGAGCTGGCGTTTCTGAGATGCTGCTACTGGTGACGCTGCTGCTGTTGCTGCGTAAGGTGATACATCTACCCAGTGGGCTGTCACAGTCATATAGTCCTTAGTCTGCCCTGTTCCACTTGTCCACATGTCCGTGGTTAAGTGGACATTGGGTACAACAGCATTTTTCAGGATACTGAGGACACTTTTTCTGACATTTCTGTACAGTCTCGGTATCGCCTGCCTAGTGAAGTGGAACCTAGATGGGATTTGGAATCGGGGACACACTACCTCCATCAATTGTCTAAATACCACTGCACTAATGGCGGATACCAGACACACGTCTAACACCAACATAGCAGTCAAGGCTTCAGTTATACGTTTTGCTTCAGGATGACTGCTGTCGTACTTCATCCTCCTCGCTAAGGACTGTTGGAGGGTCAATTGTTTAGTAAAAGTAGTGGTGTTCCTACTTCCTCTCTTGGATGATGAATGACTTCCAGCAGCAGCAACAGCAGCAGCGGCAGCAGGAGGCATAGCAATGCAGGATCCTCCGGAGGAATCCCGGATAGGAGAGTCAGTCATGCCATTGACATGGTCTGCAGGACTACTTCCGATCCTGACTAAGGAGGAAATTGACTAGGAGGGAGTTGATGGTGTGGTATGCAGGCGCTTGGATACAACAGGACAACGGGATTTAGGTGTCCCTGGACTTCTTATGGTCTTAGCCAAAGTTTCTGAACTTGACAGTAACTTTTTATGAATGCGCTGCAGGTGCCGTATAAGGGAGGATGTTACTAGGTGGTTAACGTCCCTACCCCTACTTATTTCACCTTTACATATGGTACATATGGCAAGACAGTTGTTGTCCGTATTTGGATAGAAATATTGCCAGACCAAAGAGGTGGAATGTTTGGTCTTCTGCCCAGGCATGACCGTGATGGGCTTTTTCATCCCAACAACTGTCTCCCCCGGAGCCTGATTTAAACAAACCACATCACCATCAGAATCCTCCTCGCCAACTTCCTCCTCAGATCCAGCTACACCAGTATCCTCATCCTGTTGTACTTCAACAGTGACATCTTCAATTTGCATATCAGCAAGTGGACTGTGGGTGCTCCTTTCAGCACTTGCAGGGGGCATGCAAATGGTGGAAACAGTGACCTCTTCCCGTCCAGTGCTGGGAAGGTCAGGCATCGCAACCGCCACCACACTTGGACTCTCATTGGGGATTTGTGATATCTTCTTAGAAAGCACAGTTCTTCGCTGTGCTTTTGCCAGCTTAACTTGTTTGATTTTTTTAGCGGGAGGAGGGCTTCCATCGTCATGTGACGCTGAACCACTAGTCATGAACATAGGGAAAGACCTTAGCCGTTCCTTGCCACTCCGTGTCATAAATGGCATATTGGCAAGTTTACGTTTCTCTTAAGATGATTTAAATGTTTTTTTTAAGGTCATTTGTCTGAACTTTGTCATTTGGGATTGTATGTGCCCTCTACTATGACATTGGGCATCGGCCTTGGCAGACGACGTTGATGGCATGTTATCGTCTATGTCATGACTAGTGGCAGCAGCTTCAGAACTAGGAGGAAGTGGTTCTTGATCTTTCCCTATTTTAATTTTATCGGAGAAAGTTTGGTCCTCCATTTATGTTATATTGATTTGATATATACGTGCGGCTAAGGCGCACACAAACACAGAAAATATTTTTTTTATTTTTAATGGAGAGTAGTGCACTTTGTGGGTTACACCACCCTTTAAGAAATGAGCCAGCCAGCTCTTTACTTATGGGAAACAGGCGCACGCTTGGCGCTGCTCCTTTGTTGATGCACGTGCAGCCACAGTGCACACAATTCACAAACACAGAAAATATTTTTTTTTTGTTTGGAGTGTACTTTGGGGGTTACAGCACCCTTTAAAAGTCAAGCCAGCTGGCCCTTTACATATGACACAGGCGCACGCTTGGCAATACTTTGTTGATGCACGTGCGGCTACTGCGCACACAATTCACAAACACAGAAAATATTTTTTTATTTTGTTTGGAGTGTACATTGGGGGTTACAGCACCTTTAACAGACAAGCCAGCTGGCCCTTTACTTATGGGACACAGGCGCACGCTTGGCGCTGCTCCTTTGTTGATGCACGTGCAGCCACAGTGCACACAATTCACAAACACAGAAAATATTTTTTTATTCTGTTTGGAGTGTACTTTGGGGGTTACGGCACCCTTTAACAGACAAGCCAGCCAGCCCTTTTACTTATGGGATACAGGCGCACGCTTGGCGCTGCTCCTTTGTTGATGCACGTGCAGCCACAGTGCACACAATTCACAAACACAGAAAATATTTTTTTATTTTGTTTGGAGTGTACTTTGGGGGTTACAGCACCCTTTAACGGACAAGCCAGCCAGCCCTTTACTTATGACACAGGCGCACGCTTGGCAATACTTTGTTGATGCACGTGTGGCTACTGCGCACACAATTCACAGACACAGAAATTATTTTTTTATTTTGTCTGGAGTGTACATTGGGGGTTACAACACCCTTTAATGGACAAGCCAGCTGGCCCTTTACTTATGGGACACAGGCGCACGCTTGACACTGCTCCTTTGCTGATGCACATGCAGCCACAGTGCACACAATTCACAAACACAGAAAAAATATATTTTTTTTGCACTTGGGCGGAGCATCCCAGATGTACAGAGCACCCCCTGGACAACATTACAGCACCCCTTTAGGACTGGGACACTGAACAGGACTTTGGAGTGGACACAGCCCCTATGGACAACTTACTGCACAACACAGTCCAGCCAGCCCTTATGGACTTTGGAGGAGTGGACACAGCCCCTATGGACAACAGCAGCACAGCGCAGCACAGCACAGCACAACACTACACTGCACTACACTACAACACTACACTACACTACACTACACAGCCAGCCCTAACTCCCACCCTCCCTCTTCACTGTCCACAACCGAGTGAGAAAATGTCGCCGACGCTTGTACCTTATATAGAATCCAAAACCCGCGATACCCGGAAGGCGGGATGATGACATTTTGCCTCGATTTCAGATCTGAGTCAGGCGTGAAAAGTCGAGCGTGACTCGGATCGGACTCGGATCGGGGGGGGGGGGGGGGTTTGGATTTCAGAAATCCGAACCCGCTCACCCCTAGTATATATATATATATATATATATATATATATATAGTGTGTGTGTGTATACATACTACTGCCTGCGCCCCAATCTTCGTGCTCATTTAACCCCTCAGGTGAAAATTACTTTGCACAGGTGGAGTGGCGATATGTTTTGTGTTTTATATATATATATATATATATATATATATATATATATATACAGCGTATAAAGAAAGTGGTGCAGCACTCCAGGCGTCTTAGAAATGAAGAACTCTTATGCAGCTGCATAAGAGTTCTTCATTTCTAAGACGCCTGGAGTGCTGCACCACTTTCTTTATACGCTGTGTATCTTACCTTGTGCGGGCACCCGACGCTGCTGTATGTCATAAGGGAGAGCCGGACCTTCCGCTGTATATATATATATATATATATTATTTTTTTAACACAAAACTTATCCACCACTCCACCTGTGCAAAGTAATTTTCACCTGAGGGGTTAAATGACTATGAAGAGGGGGGGGGGCGCATGTAGGAGTTTTGCCTGGGGTGCCTAGAGGTCTAGCACCATCCCTGGTGGGGGGAAGTGCAGAGCTGCAGTACTGAATGCAGTGAGATCAGTAGCAGTGCCCAACCAATAGAGGACAAGAATAAGTCTCCTTTTATTGAAAGCGGAGAGTGCGTCTTTACACCACTGCCGGTATGTGTACCAATTAGCGTGATGTGTTATAAGCTGCTAGTGGCAATGTTTAGCGGTGTCATTACATATAAATGAAGGCTGGAGCTACAGTACTGTATAGCCTGTAAGATGGGCAGTATTTAATACAGTGATGTATTATTGTGCTGTGACCATGAGCTGACTGCTGTTCAGTTGATTTCATAGGCAGCCTTAACCCCCAATCCCACCCCTTGGTAGACTTGTACTTTAGATAATCGGTGATTTCATAGACTGGTATATTGCTGGTATACTGCTTAAATGACTAACAAAACATATCCTTTATTATGCTAATTCTGTAGTAAATTAAATCCACTCTTGTCTGGTACCTAAATGAACAGAAATCCAAAAGTACTATTTTGTAGCACAAATGTGGTTTGCAATCTGCTCTCTGTTATGGCCAGGGCCGGACTGCACATCTGGCACTTTTGTCAAATGCCAGGAGGGCAGATGGCTAGATGGGCCGGTCCAGTGTCAAACCCCGGCCGAGCAGCTCCACCTCCCGGTGCTCTGCTCAGCCAGGGACACTGAAAGACAGGTGCGTGCCAGTAGGCCACAACCCCGTGACTTGCAGGATGGCACCTTGGCGCAAGACCATGACCCTTTTTAGGCAAGGTCACACCCCTTTTGTGAGTGTGCGCACAGGGGGACTGCCAGGGCTGCCGAGCATCCCCAATCCATCCCTGGTTATGGCGTTTGCTTGATCTGGTTTTAAGTGCAAGTAGGTGAAGCCTGGGATTTGAGAGATCCCATTAAAAAATGGGAGGATTTTAATGTTTATATAAAGTCTGAAAAATTCCAGAAGATGAGGAACTGAAACATTTGAGTTGTGTGCTGTATTTGTACATTGCTCCTGGTATTAACTCCACCGTTCATTGGTATTTGCTTTATTACTTCCCTGTACATAGGCCCTGATTCAGAGCCACTCGCTAGCGGCAGTACGCTCGTTCCGAGCGATGTTCGCACATCTGCGCATGCGTACGGTTTTTAGTACGCATGCGCGAACCAGTCAGTGCGGCTGAAAATCGTTTGTACGCAATATAGCGAGTGCCTGCTACTTTGAGTGACAGAATGAGGCGTATGTGGGTGGTAACAGGGGAAGGTGCTTGAAAACGGGGAGTGGAGATCAGAACGCAGGCGTGCTTAAAGGTCAAAACGGGCGTTTTATGGGTGTGCATAATTAATATAGCAGCGTCATTGACCACGTCACTGGGTTATTTTATAGTCAGAACTGCTCGCAAAATAGTGGTTGAAAAAACCAACCACAAGAATAGCGAGCAGTTCATACGCTGTTCGATGTACTCGATTAATCTAATAAATAGCGGACATGACGTATGATGCGAGCGGCCAGGGGGCGTTTTTATCAAATAAACGAGCGTATGTTTTGCTCGCTCCTTCAGACTTAGAGGTGTGAACAGACTGCAATGTGCGAACGGATCATTTGAATAGCCACCCCTTGTTTTTGAACGAACGAACGCAAATAGCGTACGGCTCTGAATGAGGGCCATAGTTCAGTAGAGATCATTACAGTACATGAAACAAACAAAAATAAAGTAATTTAAAACTGTGCATGAATCCACCACCATAACTTAATAGCCATGGATAATTACAGTGTTCTACAGTATGTACATCAGTCTCCTAGAAACAGTACATTGGTTCATTCAGTAGAATATGGGAATGGAGGGTATGTCAGTTTGATGATTATTGAATCTCATATAGTAATCTAAATATTTAAATGAAATAGTAACCTCAGTGAGGATTATGGACTCCACCTCCCCCTTCTCTACTACAGCTTGGAGTGCAGTTCCTATGAGAGGGGGTCTTGGGGGGTGTCCCTTGTGCCCCTTCCTCCCCAATCTGGGTCTGTGGCTGCAGACTGGGAGGCAGGTATAGAATGCTCCCTCACATATCTGTGTGTAATCACAATAAGAGCAGCTGGGGAGCATCTTTCACTGCCTGCCCCTCAGCCGGCTTCCCCATGTATGGAGCGTGTGGCCAACCACTAAATATAGATGCCCCCAAAACCCAGTGCACCCCTGCTAGAAGGACACTAGCACAGTGGGGCCATAGGCAGCTGCCCAGTGTGTCCATGTCTTAAGATAGCCCTGCACCCACCTGTGACTTCTAAGACCCTGCTGCATGTGTCCAAAGGTGCAGCATTGGATCAGTGTTGTGGCAAGCATGGGACATCTAAGTGAACCTAATCTGTATACGAAGACACAGTCGCTGGCTTCAGCATGTTTCAAAAAATGGGGGCGATACAGCCCCTATTTTATAAGGCACTGCCTCTAAACAGCTGCAGACTCCACTGCATCCAATGATGCAGGACTATGGGGCCTATTAATCATAAATAAAAATTATCTGGAGGTAATTAGGTATAGAACTCGCATGGAATTCTATCTAATTACCGGAGGAATTCATCATTCCTCCTCACAATAACTATCTATTCCGAAAAGCTGTCATTTTTACGATGACAGCTTTTTGGGAAATATATACTTTTCCCTCACTACACTACCCTACCGCAGCTGTAATCTGTGCTGCGCATGCGCTGTTACATCTGTAAAAGCAATGCATGCACAGCACTGCCTACAGCTGCGGTAACTGTGTGATCCCCCAACTCCCCCTCCTCTCACCACCCCCCCTGTCCCCCACTTACCTGGCCACTGCAGTAATTGTGTGACCCCCTCCACTCACCGCCCCCCTGTCCCCCACTTACCTGGCCACTGCAGTAATTATGTGACCCCCCTCTGCTCACCGCACCCCTGAACCCACTCACCTGGCCGCTGCAGCCGCCTGAGGGTCCGTCTGCTGCTCCGACACTGTGCTCTCCCGGCAGAACACAGTAACATTTAAAAAAAAAAAAATGTGGAGAGTGGAAATTAACGCAGGCGGACTTAACCGGGGGGAATATCAGTGATATCTCCTGTGTTAAGTGTCTTCATGAATACTAAAATAATGGTAATTAAGGAAGATTGATGAATAGGCCCCTATATCTGTACAGGACCAAATCAATCTAATGTTCACCTCTGAATATGCCCCATAGTGCAACATAAGTATAATTCTCAAAGGTTATTTACAGATAGAATGTGTACCCTGAATGAAACATGTGAGGATGCCCTGGATAATAGCAGTAGCAGGCTGTCCATTGAGCTTTTATTCACATATAATGACAATGCTATTGGGTAAGAGCAGCCAGTGAAAGAGATGAAGATAAATAGATATATACCTGAAAAAGTATGAAACACACAACTGAGATATACAGGGAAATGTGTTATAAAATGATGCATTAAAAACAGATATACTGAGGCTACATTAAGCACCATTTTTTAGTAATTGAACATTCATTATGTAAAGTAATAAATTCTACTTTACCTTGATTGTTTCTCTATATGTTGTATTGGTAAAGTTTCCTTTATTTTTTTTCTATTTTGAGGTATCGGTTTTTCTGTAGGTGAAGTCTCACCTGTCTGTGTTTCTGATTGAGATGTCAGTGATTCTGCAGGTGTAGTAGCCTTTAGTGGTAGATCTGATTGAGATTTCAATGATCCTGTAGGAGTAGTAGTCTTTATTAGTACATCTGATTTAGATTTCAGTGGTGATTTCAGTGGTCGTGCAGGTTTTTTATCCTTTACTGGTACCTCTGATTGAGATTGCAATGGTCCTGTAGGGGTAGTAGCCTTTATTGGTAGATCTGATTGAGATTTCAATGGTCCTATAGGGGTAGTAGCCTTTATTGGTAGATCTGATTGAGATTTCAATGGTTCTGTAGGCGTAGTAGCCTTTATTGGTAGATCTGATTGAGATTGCAATGGTCCTGTAGGGGTAGTAGCCTTTATTGGTAGATCTGATTGAGATTTCAATGATCCTGTAGGAGTATTAGTCTTTATTAGTACATCTGATTTAGATTTCAGTAGTGATTTCAGTGGTAGTGCAGGTTTTTTATCCTTTACTGGTACCTCTGATTGAGATTGCAATGGTCCTGTAGGGGTAGTAGCCTTTATTGGTAGATCTGACTGAAATTTCAATGGTCCTGTAGGGGTAGTAGCCTTTATTGGTAGATCTGATTGAGATTGCAATGGTCCTGCAGGGGTAGTAGCCTTTAGTGGTAGATCTGATTGAGATTTCAATGATCCTGTAGGAGTAGTAGTCTTTATTAGTACATCTGATTTAGATTTCAGTGGTGATTTCAGTGGTCAAGCAGGTTTTTTATCCTTTACTGGTACCTCTGATTGAGATTGCAATGGTACTGTAGGGGTAGTACCCTTTATTGGTAGATCTGATTGAGATTTCAATGATCCTGTAGGAGTAGTAGTCTTTATTAGTACATCTGATTTAGAATTCAGTGGTGATTTCAGTGGTCGTGCAGGTTTTTTATCCTTTACTGGTACCTCTGATTGAGATTGCAATGGTCCTGTAGCGGTAGTAGCCTTTATTGGTAGATCTGATTGAGATTTCAATGGTCCTATAGGGGTAGTAGCCTTTATTGGTAGATCTGATTGAGATTTCAATGGTTCTGTAGGTGTAGTAGCCTTTATTGGTAGATCTGATTGAGATTGCAATGGTCCTGTAGGGGTAGTAGCCTTTATTAGTAAATCTGATTGAGATTTCAATGGTATTGTAGGTGTAGTAGCCTTTATTGGTAGATCTGATTGAGATTTCAATGGTCCTGTAGGGGTAGTAGCCTTTATTGGTAGATCTGATTGAGATTTCAATGCTCCAGTAGGGGTAGTAGTGTTTATTGGTAGATCTGATTGAGATTGCAATGGTCCTATAGGGGTAGTAGTCTTTATAAGTACATCTGATTTAGATTTCAGTGGTGATTTCAGTGGTCGTGCAGGTTTTTTATCCTTTACTGGTACCTCTGATTGAGATTGCAATGGTCCTGTAGGGGTAGTAGCCTTTATTGGTAGATCTGATTGAGATTTCAATGATCCTGTATGAGTATTAGTCTTTATTAGTACATCTGATTTAGATTTCAGTAGTGATTTCAGAGGTAGTGCAGGTTTTTTATCCTTTACTGGTACCTCTGATTGAGATTGCAATGGTCCTGTAGGGGTAGTAGCCTTTATTGGTAGATCTGATTGAGATTTCAATGATCCTGTAGGAGTATTAGTCTTTATTAGTACATCTGATTTAGATTTCAGTAGTGATTTCAGTGGTAGTGCAGGTTTTTTATCCTTTACTGGTACCTCTGATTGAGATTGCAATGGTCCTGTAGGGGTAGTAGCCTTTATTGGTAGATCTGACTGAAATTTCAATGGTCCTGTAGGGGTAGTAGCCTTATTGGTAGATCTGATTGAGATTGCAATGGTCCTGCAGGGGTAGTAGCCTTTAGTGGTAGATCTGATTGAGATTTCAATGATCCTGTAGGAGTAGTAGTCTTTATTAGTACATCTGATTTAGATTTCAGTGGTGATTTCAGTGGTCAAGCAGGTTTTTTTATCCTTTACTGGTACCTCTGATTGAGATTGCAATGGTACTGTAGGGGTAGTACCCTTTATTGGTAGATCTGATTGAGATTTCAATGATCCTGTAGGAGTAGTAGTCTTTATTAGTACATCTGATTTAGAATTCAGTGGTGATTTCAGTGGTCGTGCAGGTTTTTTATCCTTTACTGGTACCTCTGATTGAGATTGCAATGGTCCTGTAGCGGTAGTAGCCTTTATTGGTAGATCTGATTGAGATTTCAATGGTCCTATAGGGGTAGTAGCCTTTATTGGTAGATCTGATTGAGATTTCAATGGTTCTGTAGGTGTAGTAGCCTTTATTGGTAGATCTGATTGAGATTGCAATGGTCCTGTAGGGGTAGTAGCCTTTATTAGTAAATCTGATTGAGATTTCAATGGTATTGTAGGTGTAGTAGCCTTTATTGGTAGATCTGATTGAGATTTCAATGGTCCTGTAGGGGTAGTAGCCTTTATTGGTAGATCTGATTGAGATTTCAATGCTCCAGTAGGGGTAGTAGTGTTTATTGGTAGATCTGATTGAGATTGCAATGGTCCTATAGGGGTAGTAGTCTTTATAAGTACATCTGATTTAGATTTCAGTGGTGATTTCAGTGGTCGTGCAGGTTTTTTATCCTTTACTGGTACCTCTGATTGAGATTGCAATGGTCCTGTAGGGGTAGTAGCCTTTATTGGTAGATCTGATTGAGATTTCAATGATCCTGTATGAGTATTAGTCTTTATTAGTACATCTGATTTAGATTTCAGTAGTGATTTCAGAGGTAGTGCAGGTTTTTTATCCTTTACTGGTACCTCTGATTGAGATTGCAATGGTCCTGTAGGGGTAGTAGCCTTTATTGGTAGATCTGATTGAGATTTCAATGGTCCTGTAGGGGTAGTAGCCTTTATTGGTAGATCTGATTGAGATTTCAATGGTTCTGTAGGCGTAGTAGCCTTTATTGGTAGATCTGATTGAGATTGCAATGGTCCTGTAGGGGTAGTAGCCTTTATTAGTAAATCTGATTGAGATTTCAATGGTATTGTAGGTGTAGTAGCCTTTATTGGTAGATCTGATTGAGATTTCAATGGTCCTGTAGGGGTAGTAGCCTTTATTGGTAGATCTGATTGAGATTTCAATGCTCCAGTAGGGGTAGTAGTGTTTATTGGTAGATCTGATTGAGATTGCAATGGTCCTATAGGGGTAGTAGTCTTTATAAGTACATCTGATTTAGATTTCAGTGGTGATTTCAGTGGTCGTGCAGGTTTTTTATCCTTTACTGGTACCTCTGATTGAGATTGCAATGGTCCTGTAGGGGTAGTAGCCTTTATTGGTAGATCTGATTGAGATTTGAATGGTCCAGTAGGGGTAGTAGTCTTTATTAGTGCATCTGATTTAGATTTCAGTGGTGGTTTCAGTGGTTGTGCAGGTTTTTTATCCTTTACTGGTACCTCTGATTGAGATTGCAATGGTCCTGTCGGGTTAGTAGCCTTTATTGGTAGATCTGATTGAGATTTCAATGGTCCTGTAGGGGTAGTAGCCTTTATTGGTAAATCTGATTGCGATTTCAATGGTACTGTAGGCGTAGTAGCCTTTATTGTTAGATCTGATTGAGATTGCAATGGTCCTGTAGGGGTAGTAGCCTTTATTGGTACAACTGATTGTGTTTTTAGTGGTCCTGCAGGTGCATTAGCCTTTATTTTTACATCTGATTGTGATTTCAGTGGTTCTGCAGGTGTTGTAACTGTTATTTTTACCTCTAATTGAGATATATGTGGTCCTGTAGGTGTAGTAACCATTATTTGTTCCTCTGATTGAGATGGCAGTGGTCCTGTAGGTGTAGTAGCCATTATTGGTACCTCTAATTGAGATGTCAGCTATTCTGCATGTGTAGGTGTAGTAGCCTTTATTGGAAACTGTAATCTCAGTTGTTCTGAGGGTGTAGTAACTGTTATCGGTACAATCGATTGAGATGTCAGTGGTCCTGCATGTGTAGTTGGTACCTGTAGAGATAAGTTGGATATTAGGACACATTGCAAGTTATGCTTTATTGATGTAAAGTTATGATTATGCTCCACATAAATCATTAGCATGTTAATCACTAAGAAAGCTCTTAGGTGGTCCTCTGTAGTTTCAATTAAGATGTACATCCTTTATGATAGAATGTGAGCAGGGAAAGGCAAATACATGACAGCATATGGGAAACATAGCCTTTTTTCAATGTTTGTATATTGCTTACTAGCAGATATGTACCTGGCAACAATCACAGCAAGGGCAAGTGCTCAGCCTTCTGACTATAATAAGCATTTAGATTATAAACAGAGATCAAAACCTCACCAGATTTGACTAAAATTGATATTTCTAGAATAGCTGGCAGCTTTTAAAATCATATGAATATACTTGAAGTATGTACATGGGTCTGATGTGATTTGGGAGTCAATAAGATGTATAGTTTGGGAAACTTGAGGTATCAAACCAATCACACATTACAGAACCATCTTGTTTACACTCATATTATAGGTTAAGTAACAGATATTATTGTGAACATATTATAATGCATATACCTTTTACACAGTGGAAACCATGTACAGTTATTTGCACATAGGTGAAAAGTTATGTGAGTGGTCCTGGTTTGGATCATGGGTTAATTAACAAGCCAACCAGTCATCAGGGATTTGGTCATGATATCACTGATGGGGGTGAGAAAAGTTGATAAAAGTTATGGAAGCATTTTGCTGTTCCAGATTTGGGGGATCACTTTGAAGCTGATGTCTGAACCTGCTTTTCCTGCTGTTTCCCCAAGCTCAGAATGAAGCACATGTAATTCTGTGTAAGTTTTTATTTTTTATTTTGAATTTGCAACACATGTAATCTGTAACCCTTTTTATTTATAGCATTTCTGTAACTAAGCATTGTACTTTATTTTGTTAGTAAAGTGCTCCTTTATCAGTCTATTTAATATATGATCCAGAACCTAGTATTAAAGGAAGTTTTTAGATCGCTATGGTTATGCTATAAGTATTATTTATTGCTAGAAGCAAGAGGATATCAACTAGCTACATGATCGTTTATGTCACTGAGTCTGCACAATTGTGATAGTGTTAGGGGACCTTGGCTCCTCTATTTACAACAAGTGATTGCAGAAGAGAGATGTATGTGATAATGGACACAGTGATATAATATTCAGGGTAGTATTACTTTTGGTTCTGCCTCTACATCAGGACAAAATCAGGACACTACCAGTCAAGGTGAATCAGTTACAGTATTTAGACCTAGCCAGAGTACAAACTAAAGGATACCTACTAGGTTCCCTGACAGAACCTCTGACTGAAATATCATTTGGGTGTAGTAACCATTATTTGTAGAGATGTGCATTGACCCCCATGTATTGGTTCTGATTCATCATCAGTTTTTGGTTTAGGTTTTACCAAAATCACCCTTGAATGTTTTGGTTTTGGATCAAATTTTTTTTTAAATTATATAAACAGCTAAAATTGTATAATTTGACCTTGTTTCTGTTCCTACAGTATTATTAAACTCATTAACATTCATGTCTACTCTTTCACAGTCAATTCTTACCACCTCACAGGTCACAATAATATTTTCATCCAGTTTAGGCCAAAAGGTTGCACCGATCTTGCTGGCTGATGAAGCTAAGCGACAGCAGTGAGCAGCACAAACATGTGGCAGGGCAAATTCCAATATGGCACAGGTAGGATACATAGTGGCACTGCAGTGACAGACTGGATGGCAGTTTAATAAACTATATGATCCTATATTAGAAACCAATAAAGTTTTCATTAATCAAGAAATAGATCAGAGACCCAAGGGAGATTGAGTATGTATGTAATTAGAGACAGGGAATGGAAGAAAGCATTGATTTGTTTGTAGAGTTAATACTTTTTTTTTATTTATGAAGCAAATTTATGAGGGAGAGGGGAATCTGATGGGATCCCAGCCCGGCTCGGGTTTATAGTATTATACAGTACACTGCCTGTTAAACGCACACAATTTTGGCAATCTTGGCAAAGCCCATAGTGAAAATTGGTGCAAGATGGCATTGTCCTTTGGCCTGCCCACCCAACCTAATGTTATATATTAAGTGGACATGCACAGTTTAACAAACCAATCGACTCAGCGAAAGGGACTGCTACTTGTGGCTGAAGTGACTGTTTTTTTTGGGCTCCCACAAAGCAAGCTACCAATGGACAGCTAACATTGCTGGCAATGATCTCTATGTTCAAACTGGCGTACAGAGGCAAGATGTAATTGTCATTATCATCCTCACCCTCATCAGTGTGTACATCATCCTCACACAATATTAATTCATCCCCATTGGAATCCATCATTGCAGGTGCGTCTGGACATTGAGGTAATTGTTGGTAAAGTCTTCCTCATGGAATTTGTAGTTCACTTTGATAAACATCATCTTTTCCACATTTTGAGGAAGTAGCCTCCTACACCAACTGCTGACAAGGTTCCTGGATGTACTAAAAACTCTATCTGAGAACAACTGGATGGTAAGACGCTTTAGTAAAGCAAAGCCAGTTTGTATATGGTCCTCCAAATTGGCTTTTTGTCCTGGCAGTTGTCTAAGGGACTGTCTGACATATCTATTTGGATGCTGACATTAAAATAATCCACAACCATTTACTGAATGGTGACCATATCAGATGGAGTCGCAGTAAAGGTGTCACTAATTTTAGGCAATTATCTTAGACCTGACCAGATGTAAAAATGTTGTGTTGACTCATCTGCATCACCAGTGGGTCTATGAAAAAAGCTGAGCTTTTTTGGTGGCAGCCGCAGTTGCAAGAGACACTAAAGGAGGATACATTGCCATGTTATATGCTGTTTGAGCTGACAACTTGCTTGCCAAGAGCTCTTTGCATCATTTAAGATCTGTGTCTGTTGAAAAGAAATACATTATGTATAACTTAAACATAGGATCTAAAATTTATTGATCCATTGTTAAGTTGCTGACAACCTTTTTATCCTGGCAAAGCAAATAAAGGACTTTATCTACAAGTCTTTGCGGAATTGTATTGTTTTAGCTCCCTCTTCAGTTTCATTAACTGCTTTTCCAAAAGTTTAATTAGGGGAATTACCTGACTCAAGATGGCAGTCTCTGAACTCACTTCACAGTTGACAACCCGAAAGGTTTCAGCACTTTGTACACTTTGTATTCTCCATTGTGGTGGAGTAAAGTACATTCTCACTGCAGCATGTCATGTCATGGCTCGTTCTGTTGCTTCGGATGGCTTTTTGCGGTTCCTTGATCTGCTGAAGCATATAAAGGGTAGTATTCCACCTTGTTACTACATCTTGATTCAGCTGATGTCAGGGCAAATTAAACTGTTCTTGCAGGTGCTGCAATCTTCTAATGTCCTTTTGGCCCAAGGTCAGCATCTCCAGCACAACCCTGCCATTTTTTTAAATATTTTGCACCACCAAATTGATCGAGTGAGCAAAACATGGTACATCTTCTAAAGCACACAATATTTGTGGCAGTGTCAGAAATCACATATCCCAAGAAGAGTCAAAGCAAGGTAGACCACTTTGCAATGACATCCCTTAGTTTTTTTTGTAGCGGTTGACACCGGTTTTCCTCTTAGTGAAGCTGGTGATACAGAGTAGCCTATCTCTGAATGAGCTGGCATTTGTTAGATAATGCTGCTTTGGTTTGTGCTGCTGAAGGCAATAACTTACCCAGTGGGCTGTCACAGTCACATAATAATTAGTTTGCACTGTACCACTTATCCACATATTTATGGTTAAGTGGCCAGTGGGTACACCAGCATTTTGTAGGCCACTAATTAAGTTTTTTTTAAGGTTTATGTACAGGTTGGGAATTGCTTTCCAATAATGTGGAATCTAGATTATATTTGGTAGCGGAAACACAGGACCTCAATTAACTGTGTAAAAACCACTGCACTTATGGCAGATATTAGACACAGATCTAAGAGTAGCATAGCTATTATGACATTGGTGATGCGCTGTGCAACTGTATGATAGCTGCACTATTTGCTTCTGCCTTCAAATGGTTGTTTAACAGTCAAATGTTTTAAACTAATAATAGTAATAGTCTTCTTTATCCCCTTCTGCGATGAAGATCCACCCCTAGCAGCAGCAGGTGAAGTGCTCAAGGATTCTTCTAAGGAATCCTGGAGAGGATAGGACTAAGGGCCTGATTCAGACCCGCTCGCAAGCGCTATGTGCTCACAAGCGGGTCGATGGCTGGGAAATGCACATGTAGGGTTTGCGCAAGCCCTGGAGCGTGCAAGAAATCACTCGCTCCGGTGCTTGCATCCAAAATGGTTGTCTGTTGATGTTGTTCGACAGCTCGCCCCATTTGGTAGGCAGGTCGGGGGGTGGCTTGCCAAATGGAGGCGTTCCCAAAGGAACGCCTGCCATTTGGGGGCGGCCCCACTGACATCACGAGTTATGTCAGGGGTGAGCTTCCTGGCAGATGAGACCCTACCACAAGGGTCTCGTCACAAGCTGTGATGGTTGCAACCATCACCTGGCCGCTGGCAAAAGCTGTGGGTGGTCACCCACAGCTTAGCGAGCAGCCAAGAGGCTGGCTCCATTAAAAAAAATGCCCTGATTCAGAGCGAGCACTCTGAAAGAGCAACTGGCTCTGTATCAGGGCCTCAGTCATATAAAATTGGATGGAGGACTACATGTGATCATTATGGAGGATATAGATGATGATGATGGTGTTGGTAGTGAATATTGCAGGTGCTTGGATCTAGCAGAGAGAAGGGAGCTAGCTGATGCTGGACTGCTTGTTGTTACTTTTTTAGCAAAAATTTCTGATTTTGCCAAAAACTATTCTTACATGCACTGCAAATGATGTAACAGAGAGGAGGTTCCTAGATGGTTAAAGTCCATACCTCTACTTAATGTGGCTTTGCAAATGCTACAGATGGCAAGACGGTTGTTATCCGGATATGGGTTAAATTAATTTCACACATAAGAGGTTGATTTTTTTATCTTATGCCCAGGCATGATAAATGCCTTCTTATTATCACAGGCAAGAACTGCTTCCACTGGTGTCTTATTTACAAAAGTAACATCCTCATCATCAACATTCTCATTACAGCCTACATCAGCTAGACAAATGTCCCCCTTATCCTGTTGCACTTCCTCCATATCATCCTCATTGTCTAGGTCAGCATCTTCTTGACTTGTACTGCTCATCCCCACAATGGCAGAGGGTACAGAAAAGGTGGAAGGAGGCTTCTCCACGAGCACAGTATCAGAAAGGTCAGGCTCACACATAGCACTTGCAGACACACTTATACTCTCCTCAGAGATTTGACATTTCTGAACAAAACACAGTTTGTTCTACTGCCTTATTGGTATTACTCACAACTGATATTCCGTTTTTCATTTTTCTAACACCTAACAGCAATATGCTCTTGCATTGTCATGTGAGGCAGAAGAAGATACAAGTGCAGAACCACAAATCATAAATAAAGAACAAGGCCTGACCCTTTTCTTGCCACTGCATGTAGTGTATGGCATGTTGGCAATTTTATGTTTCTCTGCCAGAAGTTTTCCATTTATTAAATTTTTTTTTCTTTAGCAATGTAGTAAAATATGTTTTTTTTTCATTTAGATGCACTGACTGAATGCCTCTATGCCCTTAATCATCGACATTTCAGTGATATCATCATGATAACTGTTGGTGGCAGCAGCTGCAACGCTAGTGCTTGGTTATTGCTGCTGCTGTTCTATTGAATGATCATTGTATTCCATATCAATGCCTTAATTTGTTTTCACTATATAAATGTTATTTTTTTACAAAAAAACATGCCCACCAAATACGACACACTGTGCAGATAGTATAAGGCAGTCGCCCTTGATAAACTGACATTTACTGACTGTTATATATCACAGACACAGTATCACATTATGAAGTTTATGACAAAAATATATATTTACGATAAAAAAATGTGCCCTCTGACTGTCACCCTGCACATATAGTATAAGGCGGTGGTCCTTGACCTCACTTTAGCTTTTATGTAAGCACACAATTTAAAAATCTGGAACTAACAAATTAGGGCAGCCTCATCTTTCTATAGTAAGTGTGAGGTTGGGGAGATAGAGGGACCTAAGGGCCTGATTCAGCCCCGCTCTCTAAGATGCAAAGTATTGCTGCTGCCGATGGTATGCAGTGTGTATGCATTGTAGTGCGCATGTGCATACCTTAGGGAAAGGTCACAATGCATTCGCTCGCTGCGCATAGACAGTCCAGCACAGTGAGTGACAGTAGAAGTCATTTGTAGGTGGTAACATGGGCTGGCCATTAAAGATGGGGGAGTGGAGGTGCAAACGCAGGCATGCCTGAGAATCTCAATGGTGTGTTAGAGGTGTATATAATTATAGGACAGTGTCATAGTACACGTCACATGGCTGGTTTTTACACTGAAGTGCTCGCAGTGCTTGTGGCAGGGTATGGTCAACCTCAAGAGCTGTGATAGCATCCGATGTACCGATGGTTACATACACTTCCTGGACATGACGTGCACAAGTGGGCATCTTAAAACAGGCTGGTGGGTGTCTGCATACACTATGTGATCGCTCTCTAAGAAATACTGGGTGTGCTAATGCATTGCTGTGCGGGAGCACTGCCTACGCAATTTGCATACACATCATGCGAGTGATCGCATCTGGCCCTAAGTTCCTTCCTCTTACCATTTTCACCCTCCTAAAAGTGATGCACTGACATCACTTCATGTTTGGACTCATGGGCTGGTAGACAAATAAGTTAGTTTTTGTTTTGCCCCTTGCTGCAGAGAAGAAGTGACAGAAAAAAAACCAGCACTACTGCAAACACTATGTAATAAGATCAGCTATGGCTTAAAACACATATAAATTTACTTTTACAAATATACATTTAATTAAAAAAATTACAGATGTGCTGGTACCAGAAAAAATGCATAATATATCATAATATGGTTAATAATACAATCACAAATCACTATGAAAACCAGATGTTTTGCCAATTGTTACACTGTTGCATAAACCTAAACATATCTGCAAATAGTACAAAAAAGCCACAGTGTCTGCGCTACTAATCATTTACGCCCTAAAATGAACTATATTAGATTCTGTAGAACCTCGTCTTCTTATCAGGATGATCAGACATTTGTAGGTTCACCTTTAGATATGAGATCAAAATTTGCCAATACACCAAACTTTTCAAAAACAATGGATTTCAGACTAGCAGCATATGTGAGATGTCAGGTGTCAGACTTCAATACATATAATATTAGAAAGATAGAAAAAACACACTGCATGTAGTCACAGCCTAATTAACAAAGATAGATAAACATTGCTGTACCCTCCAATATAGCAGCAGTCAATTGACCAGATCCAGAGAGCAATCCCACATCCAAACAACTCAGATGTGATGGTCTATGGGCCTGATTCAGACCCGCTCGCAAGCAGGTTGATGGTAGGCCCGTGTGCGAGCCCTGGAGCGAGTGAGAACTTCACTCGTTCCAGGGAGAGAAGTAAAATGGGGTGGCTGTCGATGTTGATCGACAGCTTGCCCTGCTTTGTAGGCGGGTACGGGGGGTGGCTCAACAAACGGAGGCGTTCCCGAAGGAACGCCTGCCATTTGTGGGCGTCTCCACTGACATCACTCGTGATGTCAGTAGTGGACTTCTGGCTCTATGTAGAGCAGAAAGTCCACTCGGTATTGCCAGTGCTGAGACCCTACCCTAGGGTCTCCTCGCAATGCCGATGGTCGCGATAATCGCGACCATCTCCTGCCCACTCGCTCTAGCTGTGGGTGGGCATCCACAGCTTAGAGAGTGGACAGGAAAAAATAAATGAAAAGACTCCCTGCCCTGATTCACAGCGTGCGCTCGCAAATAGTGAGCGGCTCTGAATCAGGGCCTATGTATGCTGGCAGAGCCTTAATAAGTTCCGGGACATATAAAAACATTGACCAACACATTCCAGAGAGGTGAATTGTGTGTACTCTTAGCTGCAGCCGCGAGAGTCTGGACCGATTCCCACTAGACAGCAGGAAGGTGAGTGGCGTGTGTCCTCAGCCGTGATGACAGGCATCTGGGTCAGCTCACAGCTTTAACCGCAAAGACCATATCGGTTTGGAGCCACCTCTGGTAATATAAAGTAAGTACCTGCGCTGGGATGTCATTTATTTACAGATCTAGGACTGACTGCTACATATAAAATTATAAATATGTATATTTTTATCTACCTCATATACCATATACCTATTGAGTGTTGACAGATTGACAGATAAACATATATACAATATATATATATATATATATATATATATATATATATATACATACATACATACATCCACACACACACAGTATATAAAGATGCTGGGCTGCAAATTAATTCACCGGTTACTATAACTTTGAAAGAGCAACATTGTTTCCTGGTGGAATTTAGCTAATACAGTGGTGTCCTTTATGCTTGGGTAGCTTCCCTACCAATGCCCATGCGGAAAATAGGTCCCTGTCCTGATGTGTGAATATGCCCTGTATATCGGACGTACAGCATAAATAAATATTTTACCACATATAGATATGGCATGAGTATGCCCACATACAGTGCATCCAGAAAGTATTCACAAAGCCACAGTGTCTGCACTACTAATCATTTACACCCTAAAAGGAACTATATTAGATTCCGTAGAACCTCATCTTCTTATCAGGATGATCAGACATTTGTAAGTTCACCTTTAGATATGAGACAAAAATTTTCCAATACAAAAAACTTTTCAAAAACAATGGATTTCAAATTGGAAAAATGCCTAATATTTCCTAGGCCCTCCACACAAGCCTCATTTATTGGAACCACATTGTCACCATAAATTGAGGCACCATTACCATCCAAACCGGTTTCAGCCTCTGTTTCCTTCTTATGTAAAAAGAGGAAGAGGATATTTAGAGGAAGAAGAGGAGGATGGAAGTCATGTAAGTAGAGACAAAATCCAGTAGCTACTAAAGGTGTTTATCATTTGTCTAAGAAAATTTTAACAGATATACTGTACGACTAAAATTATTCTCTAAAGGCCTGAATAAAGCCCTTACTGCTAAAACAAATATAAATGAACTTTTTATAGAGCTTAATATGTTTGTGAGGACAGTGTGTAGAAAATAAGTATTTATTTAAATTAATCCATTAAGGCTAATAACTCAGTAGTCCCAATGCTATAAAATTCAGAAGACCAAGTAGATCTTGTATTTTTAGAATCATTGTAGGAGGAAAGTAATTCTCTGGAATTAGAATATCATGAGGATATTTTATCTCAGTTATACATGCAGGTCCCATTGTAGGAGATTCAAATGTAGTTTGGAGTTTACTCCTATCTACATGAAAGGTCATTTTATTGATTGCTATTATAGTTTTACCCTAGATACATTTTGTAAAGCCTGTGCCCAATATGATCTGACCAAACTGTTCTGCTTAACTGCTCAGGAAATACACGCCTTAAAAATACTTATGGAAGATTATTTCATAATCATAAAGGCAGCAGATAAGACTGTGGTGGGATTGCCATCTAGGACAAAGACATCTATTGCATTGAATCATGTCATCAATACTAAATCCTGGATGGCAGTCCCATTCTTAATTTTCAAAAATTATTCCAATCCTTTTTGAGTAAAGCAGTTAATGTCATTGGGTCATTTTGAGAGTATTCTTTTTTTTTGTGTAAGTCATTTACGGTCACCCCTATTGTAATGGGAGTGCAGGAATGGTTGCTGAAAGCCATATTGTGTGTAGTGATTTTATAAATGTATCAGGAAATAGACAATGGTCAAATATTAGAAGGTGTTTTTGAGAGTAAGAACCTAAGCAAAGGAAAGATTAGCTCATTCAGACTCTCTCGCTAAGATGCGAACGATCGCAGCTGGCCAATATTTGCAATCTGCGCATGCATCGCAATGTGCGTGCGTGAACCACTGCGAAAGATCGGGAAGCATTTACTTGCCCAGCCCATTTGAATGAGTGACAGGAGAGGTAATTTGTGGGTGGTAACAGGGGCAGGCCACTAGAAATGGGGGTGGAGGTGCGAATGTGGGCATGACCGAGTGTTTCACCGCCATTTAAGAGGTGTGATTAAATAAGAGGCAACATCATAGTACATGTCACTTGGTTGTATTTCACAATGAAGTGATTGCAGTGCTTGTGACAGGGTATAGTCAACCTCAAGCGCTGCGATCGCATCCTATGGTGCTCGATGTACAAATGTTTTCATTCACTTCCAGCATATGATGTGCACAAGTGGACATCTTATGAATGGCTGGTGGGCATCTACATACACATTGTGATCCCATGCCAAGACATAGCGGGTGTGCTAATGCCTTGCCGTACAATTGTCTGCCTTGCTGGGCATGTGCTGGATTTGCATATGCAAGGTGCAAGTGAATAAATCTAGCAAGAGGGTCTGAATGAGCTCCAAAGTTCTCTGTGGCCAGACATTCTTAATTCTGAGTCAACATGGTCAACATATTCCAAACATGACCTTAATTACTGTTAAAAATGCTTATGTACGAGTTTTCCTCCTATATAAGATGTTATTTGTCAATATACAATCTGCCTATGCTTAATGTACAAGATCCATCTCCAAGCTGTTGGAGGGGGGCTCCTGGGAATGTAACCATTTATGTTCTGAGTAGATGATCTGACAAGTAAGTTAAGTGTTTATTATACTTTACTTTTTTCTTTCACCTTGTAATAAATGTATTTTTAACTGATATTTGCTGTGTGGCTTGATTAACTACTTTGTATCCAAAGTATCTTATCTCATTCTACCGAGAACACCTATTTTTATCAATTACCAAAAATACATAAGGATTTAATGCCACCTCCAGGGCGTCCTATCAATTCAGGTTTTGGATCTCTCATTTCCTCACTGCCCAAGTATATACATTCTACTCTTCAGCCGAAAGTTCTCAGCTTAAAATGCCATATCAGAGATTCTACTCATTTACTTAATTCACTGGCCCCCATTCAATTGAGAGATAACTACACCTTACTGTTACGATCCTTTAGCAATTGCTAGGACCGAGATGGAGGTGTTGTAGATACGTGGCACATCGAAGAACAAACACAAGAAGTATAGTTAAATCATTTCAGTTTACTAAATAAATTATATGATGGACCAGTGAATACACAACATGTCAATGGTGCAATAAGGAGCTGAAACCATAGGCCAGTCAATAGAATATACTGTAGGTTTATAGTCCAAACTAAAGTTGTTAAATGGCCAGGAGGCCTAGTAGACAGCAATGCTTGAAACGTGGTGAAGAAGCAGGATTGCAGGATGGCCAAGCAGAAAGCGATGCTTTTAACCTGGTATAGAAGCAGGATTGCTGTATGGCCTGGAGGGCCTAGTAGACAGTGGTGCTTGAAACGTGGTGTTGAAGCAGGATTGCTGTATGGCCTGGAGGGCTAAGTAGACAGCGATCCTTGAACCGTGGTATATAAGCAGGATAACTGTATGGCATGGAGGGCTCAGTAGACAGCGATGCTTGAACCGTGGTGTAGAAGCAGGATAGCTGTATGGCCTGGAGGCTCTGAAGACAGCGATGCTTGAACCGAGGTATAGAAGCAGGATAGATGTATGGCCTGGAGGCTCTGTAGACAGCAATGCTTGAACCGTGGTATAGAAGCAGGATAGATGGATGGCCTGGAGGGGCCTGCAGGCAGCATTACTTGAAACGTGGTATAGAAGCAGGATAGCTGTATGGCCTGGAGGGCCCTGGAGACAGCGTTGCTTGGACCCAGGGTACTTGGGTCACTTAAAAGCCGGTGAGCAAAATACACACAGCATGTAGAAAATATAGCTGTAAGTCTGGATGCACAGAAAGCAGGTTGCATAACCAAAAGTTCCACATGAAAACTCTATAGCTGACAGGGCGGCGACAGTCCAGGAAGTTCAAATAGGATCAGCTGCCAATCAGGCAACACTAGGAGGAAACATGTGAAATCCTCTGATGTCTGGGTCTCCTAGCAACTGGCAACCTAGAAGCATGGTCAGGAGCAGGAGGTATACTGGCATGAGACAAGTCCTGGACTGGACTTGTAACAGTACCCCCCTCTCTTGATGCGGGGTTGAAGAACCCCCAGATCCTGTTTTATCAGGAAACTTCTGAAAGAAAAGTCTTTTCAGTCTGGGAGCATGGAGTACATCTTCCGAAACCCAGGAACTTTTCTCTGGGCCGTCACCCCTCCAATGAACCAAAAACTGTAATTTACCTCTGGAGAACTTGGAGTTAGAATTCTTTCAACCTCAAATTCCTGTTGACCATGGACAGTTACTGGACCAGGTTTGGCACTAGGCTTACTTCCATATCTCGTGGAAGAACAAAACGGTTTCAGGAGAGAGCAATGAAAAGTGTTCTTAAGATGTAAAGAATTGGGTAGTTGCAACTTGGAAGCGACGGGATTCACTTGAGCAATGATGCGAAAAGGCCCGATGAATCTAGGTCCCAATTTATGAGTAGGTTGGCACAGCTTGATATTCTTAGTAGAAAGCCAGACCAAATCTCCCATTTTCAAAAAACATGGTCTTCGATGCCTGTCAGCAATACTCTTAGGTGTAGACAATGGAAGAAGAAGACCAGGAGGAGCTGTCCAAGGAGTCTTATTACGGGCACAGACTTCACATGCTAACACAAACTCACGGACATCTTTGGCTAAGGATGGCCACCAGACATAACGGGAGAGAATGTCCATAGTCTTAGAAATGCCTGGATGACAAGAGGCTTTTTTAGAATGAAAATCCAAAAGGACAGTTTTCCTAAGTCTCTCAGGAACAAAAAAAAGATGAGCAGGAACATTCAATGGAGCTTCAGATTGGCATATCTGGAGTGTCTGAGCTAGATTCTGGATTAAGGCAAAATGAATGAAATCTTTAGGAATGATGGGTTCTTCAGAAATGGAGACTTGTTGGTCAGAGAAGAAACTTCTGGAGAGAGAGTCAGCTTTAACATCTTTAGAACCAGGAATAAGATTGATGGCACAATCATATGGTCGATATGGAGGCAATGCATTAGCTTTTTTTTCAGAAAACACATCAGCAAAATCCAAATATTGAGGAGAAATGCTACAAGCGGACGAAACTTCAGGAGATTGTAGCATCCGCACAGGGAGTGAAAGGCATGAGGACTGACATTCAGGACTCCACTTAATAATCTTCCAGAGGAACAGTCAATGGAAGGATTGTGTAATTTAAGCCACAGAAGGCCCAAAAGACTATGCATAAGAAAAAAAGAAATGAGTTCAATATGTGAAACACCTACGGTAAGCCGAATAAGAGGTGTCTTAACTTTAAGAGTTCCTTTAGGGATTAAGCATCCATCCAGGCCACGAATGGAAACTTATTGCTCTAATGGAACTGCAAGAATCTTTAACTTCTGAAAGAACGCATAGTCCATAAAATTAGCTGCTGCTCCACTATCCAAAAAGCCTGTGTCTTGAACTCTTTATTAGCTGAATGAATGGATACAGAAACAAGTACTGAATTCTTGGAGGAAATTGAGGCTAAACCTAAGTGTAATCCCTTCTGTACACTTAGACCCTGCTTTTTTACGAATATCAAAGGACAGTCTTTTATGGAATGAGCCTTGTCTCCACAGTACAAACAGTGGGCCTGATTCAGACCCGCTCGCGAGCGCTATGCGCTCGCAAGTGGGTCGATGTTGGCCAAGTGCACATGCGCACAAGGGAGCCGGCTCCGTCATGCGCATGCGCGAGACCCGCATAGCGACGGGCAAGCCGTCGCTATGGGTCTCGCTACAAAGGGGGCGTACTGTCGATGTTGAGTGACACGTGCCATTGCTGCCCAGACGGGGCCGGCCCCACTGACATCACAAATGATGTCAGTGGGAGTGGTTTTGCTCTGATAGAGCCAAAAGCACTCCAGGGCTTGTGGCAGATGAGACCCTACCACAAGGGTCTCATCGCAAGCCCGATGGTAGCAATGGTCTTGACCATCGCGACCATCTTTTTGGCCACTCGCTATAGCTGTGGATTATTACTCACAGCTATGCGAGCGGCCAGGAGGCCGCCCTAAAAAAAGAGAGGGAGGGCACTGATTGAGAACGAGCGCCATGAAAGAGCGTCTGGTTCTGAATCAGGCCCAGAGACTGTGAACTTCTTCTACACCTTTCTCCCGGAGAAAGACGAGAAGCTCCAATTCGCATAGGTTCCTCGCGATCCAGTGAAGGAGGCAACAAAGAAGATTGGGGGGACATAGTAGGCAACTGATGCTCTCTCCATCTTTCACGTAAACAATGGTTAATACGTATAACTGTCTGCATGAAGTCATCCAGAGTCTTTGCCGGGGAATGTTGCACAAGAATGTCCTTTATTTCTTCAGAAAGACCAATCCGAAACTAGTTACACAAAGCCGAATCATTCCAGCCTGATTCCACTGCCCATCTACAAAATTCAGAACAATAATCCTCTGCAGCTTTTTGTCCCTGTTTAAGAGAGCGAAGCTTGGATTCTGCAAGTGATACCTTATCTGGGTCTTCAAACAACAGGCCCAGCTGGAGGAAAAAGGCATCCACAGTCCGAAGGGCAACATGCGAGGAAGGCAGTCCAAATGCCCATATTTGTGGATCAACCTGAAGCAGGGAAATAATAAGTCCAACACTTTGTGTCTCAGAACCAGAAAAGACTGGACGCATGCGGAAATAAAGTTTACAACTCTCACGGAAATTCACAAACAAGTTTCTGTCCCCAGTGAAATGATCAGGCAAGTTCATTTTGGGCTCCTTAAGAGCAGCTAGTAACGAGGAGGTATGGATATCTTCAATTTTAAGTGAAAGTTCATTAACTTTTTGAGTAAGAATCTGAATTTGAGCTGCCAGAATTTGTGCTGGGTTCTGCGTATGCTCCATCGTAGACCAAAGATTTGGTCAGCTATATTGTTACGATCCTTTAGCAATTGCTAGGACCGAGATGGAGGTGTTGGAGATACGTGGTACATCGAAGAACAAACACAAGAAGTATAGTTAAATCATGTCAGTTTACTAAATAAATGATATGATGGACCAATGAAAACACAACATGTCAATGGTGCAATGAGGAGCTGAAACCATAGGACAGTCAATAGAATATACTGTAGGTTTACAGTCCAAACTAAAGTTGTTAAATGGCCAGGAGGCCTAATAGACAGCAATGCTTGAAATATGGTGAAGAAGCAGGATAGCTGGATGGCCTGGAGGGCCAAGCAGACAGCAATGCTTGAAACCTGGTATAGAAGCATGATTGCAGTATGGCCTGAAGGGCCTAGCAGACAGTGGTGCTTGAAACGTGGTGTTGAAGCAGGATTGCTGTATGGCCTGGAGGGCCTAGTAGACAGCGGTGCTTGAAACGTGATGTGGAAGCAAGATTGCTGTTTGGCCTGAAAGGCCTAGTAGACAGCGGTGTTTGAAACGTGGTGTGAAGCAGGATTGCTGTATGGCCTGAAGGGCCTAGTAGACAGCGTAGCTAGAAACGTGGTTTAGAAGCGGATAGCAGTATGGTCTGGATGGCTCAGCAGAAAGCGATGCTTGAACCGTGGTATAGAAGCAGAATAGCTGTATGGCCTGGAGGCTCTGTAGACAGCAATGCTTGAACCGTGTTATAGAAGCAGGATAGCTGTATAGCCTGCAGGGCTCTGTAGACAGCGATGCTTGCACCATGGTATAGAAGCAGGATAGCTGTATGACCTGGAGGCTCTGTAGGCAGCGATGCTTGAACTGTGGTATAGAAGCAGGATAACTGTTTGGCCTGGACGGCTCTGTAGACAGCGATGCTTGAACTGTGGTATAGAAGCAGGATAGCTGTATGGCCTGGAGGGCCCTTGAGACAGCGTTGCTTGGACCCAGGGTACTTGGATCACTTAAAAGCCTGTGAGCAGAATACACACAGCATGTAGAAATTATAGCTGGAAGTTTGGATGCACAGAGAGCAGCTTTTATAACCAAAAGTTCTACATGAAAACTATAGCCGACAAGGCGGCAACAGTCCAGGAAGTTCAAATAGGATCAGCTGCCAATCAGGCAACACTAGGAGGAAACATGTGAAATCCTCTGACATCTGGGTCTCCTAGCAAATGGCAACCTAGAAGCATGGTCAGGAGCAGGAGGAATACTGGCATGAGACAAGTCCTGGACTGGACTTGTAACACTTACAAAGGATGTTGAAGCATTTTATACAAATATTCCACATTCATTTGTTATTGAGCCAGGATAGCTGTATGTCTCTTGCTGAGAAACATTTGTTATTGATTTAATTCATGTCATACTCATATATAGTTATTTTTGTTCGATTTTAAGTATTAGTTACCAATGTTGGGGGCGGCCATGGGGACCAGGTTTTATCCAAGTTATGTTAACCTTTATGTGGGCAAGTTCAAGGATGCCCACAGTTGGGTGGCAGACTTGGGGCAGATCTGGTCTTCTATGTCTGGTATACAGATGATTTTTTGATTTTGAATAGTGATAAAGATAATACACAGTCCTTTATTCACAGTTTAAATTTGAAAAAATTTAATTTAAAATGTACTCAGTCCTATAACCCATTTTTACACAATGTTAATGAAAGCTTCTTTAGAAGGAACACTCAAGGATAGGAAACTTTATATTAAAACCAAAACAGACTAAAATGATCCTTCTAAAAACAATTCAAATAATTTATTAGTAATTTAAATTAAAGTTACTAATGAATTCACTAAACAGTAGTATTAGTTCCAAGTTTCTTTCAATCTACTGGAACATTGCAGATGTTAAGGGAACCAACATGGCTTCCCCCAAGACCATCAGTGACCTATACAAGCAATAAACTGAACTGCATTACCTACCGCTATTTATTATCAAATATTATTATTATCAGAATTTATAGTATGAGATGTAAGACCAGCAAAATACAGATTTAATGAACATAGGGAAAATATACTAAAGTATCTAGCCAAACAGAGGGTCTCACTCAAACCCAGTTGCAAGCACTGATATGCTCGCAACCGAGTCAATGGGTAGCCCTGCGCACATGCAGCGACCGCACTGCATGTACGCAAGCTACAAAAGGGGCAGCTGTCGATATTGATCGACAGCTCGCCCCTTTTTGTAGGTGGGCCAGGGGGGTGGTTTCCAAAATGGAGGCGTTCCCTAAGGAACACCTACCATTTTGTGGGCGGCCACATTGACATCATCAGTGATGTCAGTGGGGAGCTTCCTGCTCCATCAGAGCAGAAAGCTCCCTGGGGCTTATTAGTGCCCAGACCCAACCTTAGGGTCTGGTCGCAAGCCCCGATGGTTGTGATGGTGATCACCATTGCAACCATCACCCTGGTCACTTGCTAAGCTGTGGGTGGTAACCCACAGCTTAGCTTGCGACCAGGAGGCCACACCAAAAAAAGAAGTGCCTGCCCTCATTCAGAGAGAGCGATCACTTCTTGCGACCGCCTCTGAATGAGGCCCATTATCCTTCTGCCCATGGTTGTAGCCCCAAGTGTGTGAACATTATGGAAGTAGAACATATGAAAATCACCCCAAAGGGAAATTATTGATTTATACATCTTTGTCTTCGAGAGGTTTTGTGGATCTATCATCTTAATAGCTTAAATCCAGTAGGTATTACCAAATCTATAGGACTAATAGTTTAAATGTGGTCAAATCTGTCCCTTCTTTTTCTCCCCCTGGCGGAATTTATCACAACACGTGGTGGAATCTCTACCCAGCTCCCGGCACTAATAAGTCTTTGTAAAATCAGCAGATATCAGACTAGCAGCATATGTGGGTTGTCAGGTGTGAGACTTCAAAACATATAATATTAAACAGATAGAAAAAACACACTGCATGTAGTCACAGCCTAATTAACAAAGATAGCTAATATGTATGCCGGTAGAACCTGAATAAGTGCTGGTACATATACAAACATTGCCCAACACATTCCAGAGTGGTGAGTGGTGTGTACTCTTATGCTGCCCATCCACTAGATGATTAAGTTGAGTGATTGAACAATAACAATCGTTCAATCATTTGCAAAAATGTCTAAAACGACCAGCGATGCGCGTGCCCATGGGTCGTTTAGACATCTATCATCATGCAAACATGCTGGTCAACCTGACGGTAATGTCAGGTTCAGCATGTTGCCAGATGATTGATGAGCCTGTACTGAATGAGTGCTCGTTCAGTGCAGGCTTATCACAGACATAGAAATGACTGCACTATTACAATGTCCTAATTCTGCTGTCGTTTCTATGGTCTGTTAGTGGATGGGAAGCATTAGCACCAGCCGTGAGAGTCTGGACCGATTCACACTAGACAGCGGGAAGGTGAGTGGCGTGTGTCCTCAGCCGTGATGACAGGCATCTTGGTCAGCTCACAGCATTAACCGCAAAGACCATTTTGGTTGGGAGCCGCCTCTGGGTATATAAAGTAAGTGTCTTTTGACAAATATTCATACTGTATATTAACATTATTAATTAAAACCTTTATATTAATGTATATACATTTATAGATTGTTTTAGCAATTAGTGAGCTGCTTGTGTATTCTGAATGAGATGGGTGTATGGAGTGAGAAGGATGTTGGAACCCAGTGGGATTTTTGTGTTTACTGAATGGGAAGATTGTGGGCACTGAGTGGGATGTGGGAGCCAGATAACTGCTCAGACCTCAGTTGCATAGACTGCATGTGTGTATTCCAATGAGCACACAATTCTGTGAATTAGCAGATCCACCATTTTGCTTTTTATAGTTTGAGTGACAGAAATTCCATAGGTTTTGTGAAATTTCAGATCATGTCTAAGTAGCCTTAATGGGACATGTGAAACCGTAAGGTTTTTTGTCTATGGAATTTCACTGCTTTTTTAAAATGTATTAACCATCAGGGTTTGGAGGAGCAAACCAGGCCACCTGCAGGGGAGAAGGGTAAAAAAATGGTACAATAGGGTGGGTGGAATGGACAGCACATAAGAGGTGCCTTGAATATGCAGAGGGAGAGATGGCTGCAGAGGCAGGTGCGTGGGGCAGTGACGGCAGCGGGGGTGCGGAGCAGTGGCAGCAGTGGGGTAGTGCACAGGGGCATCAGTGGCCTACAGAGGGGTTCAATGGTGCTGGGCATGCATCTGAGAAAATAAAATCAATAAGACACAGATACATGGACATATCAGTGAGATCCATCCATGCATCTGTATTAAAAATTGAATATGTATAAACATTTTTAAAAGATTACATGCCTCCCAAAGCACAATTAGCCCCTTGTTTTTCGCAACTGGTCCTGCTTGTAAAAATACAGGGGCCAAATGACAAGTGTCCCCAGTATTGACCACAACCAGCACCGGTGTTTTTAGAGCCAGACCTGGTTGTCAAAATACAGAGGACAAAAAACAAAGGGGTCCCTGTATTTAGCACATTTAGCACTGGGATCAGCTGGGGTGGTCCTGGTTTTGGAAGTACAGGGGACACAAATAATAGGGATCCCATGTATTTGCCATAACCTGAACCAGACACATTCTAGCAGGGGATAATGCCACAGCCAAATAGAACCCTTTCACCAGGTCCCTGGGGAACCTCCCAATAAAGGGGTCCCCCTCTCCAGGGCACCCCAGGCCTAGGCTGATAGCACTGGGCTATCCTCAGCACCCCTGGGTGGTAGGTGCCGGGTTGATTGTGTAAAAATGAAATATAAAAAATATTATCTTCTGCAGGTGAACCACAGATACCAGCAAGTCTCCCCCGCTTGTTGGTACCAGCATGCAGGGCATTACGGGCCTGCTGGCACCTGTAGTACACCTGTTAAAAATATATTGAAATAAACACAATACACTAATACTTTTAACGTTTATTGTACTGCATCTTCACCTGGGGGTGGCAGATAATTAGCTCTTTTGCATGACTGCCAATCCACCAAGGCTTCCGCTGTCTTCGTCTGGTGGGCACTAATCTTGCAGGGCTTCCTTCGTAATTTCCTATTGGGCTTCGATAACCATGGCTTCCTACATCCTCGCCTGGCAGACACCAACCCACCAGGGCTTCCAACATATTCACCTGGCGGGTGGAAGCTCTTTTGCATGACTGCCAATCTGCCAGGGCTTCTGATATCTTTGCTTGGTGGGCGCTAACCCACCAGGGCTTCCTATGTCCTCCAATAAAATTGCCAATGTAACTTTAATAAAACAAAAACACCTTTAAAGTACATTGTTAACTCACAGACAATTGTAAAATAAAGAATAAAAGCACAAAAACTTCTCAATAGCAGACATGCATGTCAAAATATAGGCTCTATGAAATAGTAAAAAACACCCATAGAAGGCACAATGGAATATGCACCAAGCAGAGTTCAAAATAAATTGGAACTGCAGTGTGAGATTTTACCAACTTGTTGTATTCTCCAGTGTTGATTTATAGCAATATTGTTCTGATGGCAGTCAAGGGCCCAAATGACCAGGGTAGTCCTTCTGTAAAACCACTCCTTATTTTTTCCTTTTCTTTTGCACTTCCTATGTCCTCGCCTGGCGGGTGCCAACCCGCCATGGCTTCCGACGTCTTTGCCTGGCAGGCGCCAACCCACCAGTGTATCTGTTGTCTTCACCTGGGGTGGCAGCCAATTAGCTCTTTTGCATGGCTACCACCTCCCCAGGGCTTCTGGTATCATCATCACCTAATGGGCGGCAGCCTATGAGCTCTCTTACATGGCCACTGCCCACTACAACTTCAGCCATCTTTTTTCTCGGAAGCTCTTCATGCTCCCTTCCTGCTATCAGACTGCCATGCTGCTGCCTCGTCACCCTTGATTGGTTTGCATCGGCCATCTTTGAATTTAATAAAATAATTAAATAATTGGGCATCGTTGCCAAACAATGCAGAATTGCTGTCAGGGACTGGGTTTTCCTGGATCCAGGCCTGCCTATAACACAGCACCACAACCGAGTTCTGCCACCAATGCCCGTACTGCTGACGGGTCCTGCCACCCAAACCGCCATTGGGTGCCGCTGCTGATGATAACGTCTGGACTTGCAACAAGGTCCCCACCACCGCTAACACGCGCACCAAAGCCAGGTGCTCACTGCCGAAAACACCTGCTATCTCCGCTGGGTGCCACCTCTGCTAACACCCACAAAGGACAGCCATCTTTTTGCATCCAAGTGAAGCCAGAGTACACCCCTTGCTGGAGGCACCTACTGTGGCTGCGCAACAAGTTGAAGCTCCCTATCTATATAATGGGGCATTTGTGAGGTAATAGTTTAAAAACTGTAACCTTCTCAATTACTTGAACCCCAAAAGCACCTACATTGGGACAAGAGCTACCTAACAAAACAAACCCCAACTCCTAATTCATCCTCTGCCCTGATTTATGCCTTCCCAAATATCGCCCATAGACTTGATCGACGCAGAGTCCCGGGCATGCCAGCATGATTGAACTGAGGCTAGCTAAAGGTCCATCGTAGTCCACTACCTCGACCACTGATGATCCCATCCTCCGTTGCAGTGCTGGTATTGCTGCATTTGCATTTTTGAGGCCTTTTCATCATTACTTATGTTTTTTCCAAAGTTATCATGATCAATTGTAATTTATAAACAACTGACCCATTAATTAAAGTGTATTCCTAGTTACAATTCTCCCCCAATCGTTTTCACAGTCCCCATAGTTTTGTATGGAGACCTGTAAATTATGTCATTCATTAGGTTCCAAAATGCAATTTCTTTAAGAACTTGTAAGTGTAACTGTATGCCATCCTGACATGGTGTACAGGCCTCCTAATGTTATCACAAGCTGCCGATTACATGGTACAGTATCTTGGGTGGGAGAGTGATTTTTTTCAGATCCCTCTCCAATGTGTCCCCACTGATTCACCAGCTCATCCTCCCCACAGCACCCTGCAAGCCGGCACTGAACCCCAAACAACTACAGTGTAACTGTGTAGCAGCTTCTCCTGCTGCAAGGAGACTACTGCTGTTATTTTTACTTTTCATATGAAGTTTAGTTAAATACTGGCTCTACGATGGGAGGAAAATTGTAGTGTACTCACCGAGAAGCCTGTCCAGAAGCGGCATGAGGGTCTGACCCTGGCAGAGGTGGGGAGAGCCAAGTCAGCAAAGTTTACAGTCACGATCAGACATCATACAATCTTCTTGCAGCTGCAGATGTTATACTGAAGCTGTTATACAGAAAGCCTAGATTTCACAGCTTTCACTGCAGCCTAGCAGCATCACACTTGGTGTTGCAGCATTGATCAGTTTTGTCCTAGGAACTCCACCAGTACCTGTATGGAGGGGGTCAGGAATGTACCGCCGGTGACCACTATGTCTGAAATGCAGAGTGTGACTATGCACCCATCTCTACTTCTGTTAAATAAGATGGATTCTGGGAAGCCCGTCTGACCCCTTATTCCTAGTACCACCTGTGCCAGGATCTCAGACAGCACCAACCAGTGACCACAGATTCTTCATTGCAGCAAGTGGTGGTGCACCCACTGTTGCTGCTGTAGTCGGTTAGTCTCGGCCATGAGTCACTCAGAGTATCCAGGGCCTAGCAAGCTCACCCACACTGGTGGAGGGCTCTGGACCCTGGTGACCAGCAGAGAAGCTCTGTGTATGTAGAAGGGTCTCCTGGGCTACTGCAAAGCTATTTGGTTGACTAACAAGTAATGGCGAAGACACCACTTCATCCACAAGGAAAGCCTCTTCAAAATGTATGCACCATTCTGGGGACATCTACACCTAATAGGGGAGACGTTTTTGTCAGTAATCCTGACTGAACCCAAACCCTCCTTCATATTCCTAAACACTAGACATACATGTTATTTCCTCCAATATCATTGTCTGTTACCTGTGTTGGGTGCTGTGGAGAGGAGGATGCAGAGATGTTAATGATGATTAACACACGTCTGTAAAAAGAGCAGCTTTTCAGAAGGGATAAGTAAGTTAGTGAGGCAGAATGAATAGCTTAATTAAAACTACTCATATTTATTGCATGGTGAGGAGGCCCCAGTGTTTCATATCTATCACAGGGCCCAATTAATTACCGATCGTAATGGTGATTACACACACAATCAGCCAATTGTTGTGTTTTGCACATGTATCACAGTGCGCATGTGCGAGCCTGTCACTGTGATTGCAGTGACTACGCAGGTGATCGCAGTGACTATGCAGACCCATTACAGAGTAATTGACAGGAAGTGGGATGGTTGGCATGCCAGTTAGAAAGGAGCGGGTCAGTTTCTCAGAGAATCGGACCCACCCGAATTTCGCCATACGCATGGCTCGGGTTTTCCCGTCTAACTCAGATCCGAAAATGAGGCAAAACTTCATCCTCCCACTGTCGGATTCTTGCGGGTTTTGGATTCTATAAAGGTCCCGGTGATCGTGTAATTCTCATTCTGGCTGCGGAGAGTGTGCAGAACAGACGTGCTCTATGCTGCTCGGTCTGTGCTGCTGTTGTTTAAGAGTGCAGTGTTGTCGGGCTGGGGGTCTGTGCTGCTGTTGTGCAAGGGTGCAGTGTTGTCAGGCTGGGGGTCTGTGCTGCTGTTGTGCAAGGGTGCAGTGTTGTCAGGCTGGGGGTCTGTGCTGCTGTTGTTCAAGGGTGCAGTGTTGTCATGCTGGGGGTCTGTACTGCTGTTGTTCAAAGGTGCAGTGTTGTCATGCTGGGGGTCTGTGCTGCTGTTGTGCAAGGATGCAGTGTTGTCAGGCTGGGGGTCTGTGCTGCTGTTGTTCAAGGGTGCAGTGTTGTCATGCTGGGGGTCTGTGCTGCTGTTGTGCAAGGGTGCAGTGTTGTCATGCTGGGGGTCTGTGCTGCTGTTGTGCAAGGGTGCAGTGTTGTTGGGCTGGAGGTCTGTGCTGCTGTTGTTCAAGGGTGCAGTGTTGTCATGCTGGGGGTCTGTGCTGCTGTTGTTCAAGGGTGCAGTGTTGTCGGGCTGGGGATGCAGTACATACAGGGGTGCTACTGTGTTGTCCAAAAAGGGACTGGGGCTGCAGTACATAAAGGGGGGCAGCAGTATATAAAGAGGTCCTGCTGTGTTGTCCTGTCCATCAAAGAGATAGGGAAGCAGTACGTAAAGGGGTGCTGTGTCATCCAGGGGTGCTCTGTCTATCATGGGGTGCTCTTTTTCAGCGTAAAAAAATCAGTTAAAATTAAAAACGTATTTTTATTTTATTTTTATTGTGCGTGCTGGGTAGTTACTAGTTAGTAACTAGTTGCAATATTACTGTTCAGACTTTAGTTTATCATCCAAGTACACAGTATGTGGCTCTGCAGGTGGCCCGTCCGCACTCCATAGGGGTGCTTTGTTGCCCATAAAGGGGTGCTGCATTGTTCATCAAGGGGATGCTTCCTCATCCAGGGGTGCTCTTCCCCAGTGTAAAAAAAAAATAAAGTGAAATAAAATTCTTATTCCTCAAAAAAATTGAAAAAATATAATTTTTTTGTGTGTGTTAGCAACTGAGCTGCGCAGTGATTGTTCAGTGACTGCCAGCCAGACTGCAGTTTTTCATCCACATAATGTGATACTTTAAGTCGTAGAGTATTGTGTTATTATTATTCATAAAAGAAAACTTGTGACACTAAGTGGCCGTGCGTGTTTTACTCAAAACAATATTGTGACACTGCAAGTGGTAGCATAGTGTAATTTTCAACTTTTCAATTTGTCCATAGTATTGAATAAATTATTAGTCTACATGCCGACTACATGACCACAACATAGTGCTAAATAACATGCATAATATATTAAACATAATGTCTTCACTGTAAGTGGCAGCACAGTGTTTTATTCTCAAAAAATATTGTGACATTAAAAGTTAGTGTAGTGTGTTATTCTTTTCTTTTTCATAAAAAATCTTGTGACACTGTAAGTGGCAGCGCAGTGTTATTTTTTTCTTATTCATAAAAAATCTTGTGACACTGTAGGTGGTAGTACAGTGTGTTATTCTTTTCTGATTCCTTAAAAATATTGTGACACTGTAGGTCATTGATACTGCAATGTAAAATTTAAATTGGTTAAAATTGACGTGTGTGTAACCCACTTTGTTCGTGTTTGTTGATATGGTGAACCATCAGTTGAGAGGAGAGAAGGAACCACATACTAGGGCTGGAGTTGCTGCCAGTGCCTCCAGTCATGACGATACTAGTCAGTCTATGACATCAACTACAGTCAATGCCCAAGGGCATACAAGGCATAAGTCAGGGAATTTAAAATCAAAGAAACAATCTTTTACATTGGTAAAGGAAAAAAAATCAATGGGAAAGTTAGCTGCAGAAAGACATCAAATTGGCAATATGCCTTTCATAACAAGAAGTGGCAAGAAAAGGCTAAGGCCTTGGCCTTTATTAATGACTGGTGGTTGTGCCTCTTATGGTGATGTAAGCCCTTCTCCCTGTAGACGTTTAAAAAAAATGAAAATCGTTAAGTAACAGGAACCAACTGTGCACTCAGAAATTTCACAAACCTTTGAGGAGGGTCTAAATTTTCTAAAGTGAGAGTGTTTAGAAATGGAGATGTTGCCCATAGCAACCAGTTAGATTATAATTAACACTTAACTAGAAGCTTCTAAAAGATAACAACTGGAATCCGATTGGTTGCTATGGGCAATATCTCCACTTCTAAAAAATCTCACTTTTGTAAATTTACTCCTAAGTGCAGTGATTCCCAACCTCGGTCCTCAAGGCACACTAACAGTTCTGGTTGTAGTGATGTCCAGGCTTGAGCACAGGTGGTTGAATCAAAATAACTGAAGTACTAATTAAGTCACATGTGTTCAAGTATGGTTTTCCTTTAAACGTGGACTGTTAGTGTATCTTGAGGACCGTGGTTTGGAACCCCTACCTAAGTGTGTTGGCGGGTACAATGTGTGATCATGGACTTTCCAAAACTGTACTCAAAGAGGAGCATCATTCTACCACTTGTGCATCCTCTGCAAATGTGGGGATGAACAGTACAAGTCAACCTGCTGACATAGAAATTGAGGATGCTACTGTGGAAGTGCACCAAGTTGAGGAGTATATATGTGTAGCTGATTTTTGAAGCTAGCAAATTTGTGAGAGCATTACAGCAAGGTGAATTACAACACATCCCATGTTTTGCTTACACAAGCAACTTGGTGGTGGAAATTTTTTAAATAATGACAGGGCCATGCAGGAGTTGCTCTTTGGCCCACAAAATTTTTGGACATTTTCGCCATTAAGCAGGTACATGTAGAAGATTGCAGAACCTGCAAGAAATGTTGAAATTGCCCTGTCATCAGCTGAAGCAAGAGGTAATTACAAGGTGGAACTCCATATATGCTTCAGCGGATGGAGGAAAAGGAAAAAAACATCCAAAGCTACACAACATGAACTATGACATAGGAAGAGGAGGGAGGATGTACCTTACTCAAGCTCAGTGGAAAATACTTTCTGTGTTGTGCAAAGTGCTGAAATTCTTCGAAGTAGTCACCTGTGAAGTGAATTCAGACTCTGCCAGCTTGAGTCAGGTAATTTCCCTAATTAGACTTTTGGAAAAACAGCTTGAAAAATGGGAGGAGGTGCTAAAATGAAGCGATTCTGCTAAGCATGTCGGACTTGTAGATCAAGTCCTCCTTTCACTTTGTCAGGATCCAAGGGTTGTCAGGATCTTACAATTGGATCAATACATTTTGTCGACCGTACTGGATCCTAGGTTTAAGTCATACATTGTTTTCTTCCCAGCGGACACAGATCTGAAGAGATGCAAAAAGCTGTTGGTAAGGAAATTTTCAGCTCCAGCGGCATGTGATGCAGTGATGGCTCCTCCTTCAGTTTCTCCAGCAAGTGCGGCTGCCAGGAAAAACTAAACTTTTCCAAAAAAAGAACCATGTTTTGACATCGGGTCTGGTCTAAAATATTTGCCTACAATTAATGAGACCTTTACCATGACTCCTTCGGATATGGTCACTATTTAAAAAATGGTTGAGGAATATTGAAATAATAGTATCCAAATAGGCATGTCAGACAGTCTGTTTCACTACTGACAGGAAAAAGAGGCAATTTGGAGGCCCTTACACAAACTGGTTTTGCTTTACTTGAGCTGCCCACTCTCAAGTGTGTACTCAGAATGAGTTTTCAGCACAGCCGGGAACCTAGTCAGTGATTGGCGTAGGAGGCTACTTCCTCAAAATGTGGAAAAGATGATGTTCATCAAAATTAACTACAAATTTCATGAGGAAGAATTTTACCACCAATTACATCCAAAAATTACAGAGGCACTTGAGGCTGTAATGGGTGATTCCACCGTGTATGAATTAATATTGTGTTAAGATGATGTACACACTGAGGAGGCTGAGGAATCAGATGATGATGATGGTGACAACATCTTGCCTCTGTAAAGTCAGTTTGTGCATGGAGAGATCATTGCCAGCAATGTCAGCTGCCAATTGGTAGCTTGTTTTGTGGGGGCCCAAACAAACCAATCACTTCAGCAAAAATTGGCAGTCCCTGTCATTGTTGGTTTGTTAAACTGTGCATGTTCTTTGTACTATATACAACATAAGGGTGGGTGGAAGTGCCCAAGGACAATACCATATTGCACCAATTATATTTGCATTATGTGCTGTTTGGGGCATTTCTGCCTGACAACTTTAATTTTAGAGTTTATTAAACTGCCATCCTGTCTGCCACTGCTGTGTGGCAAATGTTTCACCGATGTCCTATATTTGTTTAAACTGCCGTGCTCTTGTGCCGCTGCTCTGATGCTTACTGTTTTGTTTTTTTAGTTTCATACTGGATTTAATTCTACTAAAATCACAAATAGGCATACTTGCATAAACACCCTTATACCATTTTTTGGTCAGATGCAACTCAAACACCAAATGTAGAGGCTATTTTGTGATGGTATCTGGAGATGTTCTCCCTCCTCCCCTCCCATCCTTACCATACATTGGCCCTGATTCAGAGCCTGATGCTCTGACCAGAGCGCTCGCTCTGAATCAGGGCCCACCTCCATAATTATGGAGCGTCCTCCTGGACGCTCGTATAGCTGTGGGTCACCACCCACAGCCTATTCAAGCGTGCAGGTTGATGGTCGTGATGGTCTTGACCATCGCGACCATCGCCACTGCGAGCCAGAGCCTGCGGTTGAGTTTCACTAGTGATGTCAGTGGGCCGGCTTCTGACAGTAGGCGTTCCCTTGGGAATGCCCCCGTCTCGGAGGCACGCCCCCAGCACGCCCACCAAAGGGGGCGTGCTGTCAATCAACATCGACAGCACGCCCCCTTTGATCAGACACAACGAGCGAAGGAAAGTCCTTCGCTCGTCGCGTCTCGCGCATGCGCACGACGGAGCTCCCTCCGTCGTGCGCATGCGCAGTGCACACCATCGACCCACTTGCGAGCGGACAGCCGCTCGCGAGTGGGTTTGAATCAGGCCCATAATCCCAGAAGCACAATGATAAAATATGTTTAGTGTCAGACTTTAAAATCCCTCTGCCCCCTTCCTGTTCAGAGCTTCCATTTTATGTGCTGCCACAGACATCATCTCTTGCATGCCCCCTTGTTTCTATAAAAAAAAATTGGAACCACTGAGAAGCTCCACTGGGGCAAGGACTGATGTGACTGAGTAAAATATTTTTTGTAAATGCCTATCCTTCTCCATCATAAATTTACTTTGGAATCAAAAAACAAAATTAAATTTAATACTAATCAACCCTTCCTTTCCCTGCCTTCAAGTACAAACAAACTCCAACTCCCTGAGGCCTCTTGAATAATTAAAACAGTTGTTTCTTGATGTGCCATTTTGGAAGTTGAACTGCCACAGCTGCAGCAAGCTTTGACATGCAGTTGATGAATGACAAAATGTTTATGGCCACAGACAGCATTTCCTGCATGCCCCTTTAAGTATAAAAAATATTCTGAACCACTAAGTTGATTTTGTGGGCAAAACATGGACATATTGTTCACCCATGCTCCACTCCTCCCTCATAAATTTGCTTTGGAATAATAACATTTAATTTAATTTACTATGAATCAACCCTTCCTTTTCCTGTCTTTAACTACATACATACTCCATCTCCCGCAGGCCTCTTGATTACTGAAAATATATGTTTCCTTATGTGCTATGTTGGGGGGTTGAACTGCCACATGTTTGTGACGCCCACTGCTGCCACTTAGCTTAGCCAGCCAACTAGCTTGGTGCAACTTTTGGGCCTAAACTGGATGAAAATAATATTGTGAGCTGTTAGGTGGTCACAATTGACTGGAAATGAGTGGAAATTAATTTTATTAAGGTTAAAAATACAGTAGGAACAAAAACAGGCCCAAAATTTATGATTTTAGCTGTTTTTATCATTTTTTAGAAAAAAAATACAGATCCAAAACCAAAACATGCTATGGGCGGTTTTGCAAAACCAAATCCAGATACAAAACATCGAAGGATATACATATCCAAAACCAAAACACAGGGTCGGCGCACATCTCTAGTGCTGGTGTATTTCAATGCCATTGCATGGGCGTGCACAATCCACATGCAAGTCCTACACAGCATGAGGCCTCATAGCATGCGATTAGGTTAGCAATACCTGAGTAAGGTCAGACCTTCTGCAAGTGTGTGTGAGGCTGCAATGGTACTCAATTGTTCCAATGATTTTGCAGTCTTGCTAAACATTGCGGATGCGTGTAAGGTAAAGTGGGTGTAAGAGTTCAGCCTAGGATTGGCCTCGCTCACCTCCTTGCCAGCTTCCCCTGATTTCCTTGCGGTCAGACGTCTGGTGCAGTGATGGATGTGGGGCTGAGTATTCTGCCTTAGGTGCATTTTGCGAGCTTCCTTGGTCGGCTGTGTGTGCTGGGGATCAGAATTCCCATCATGGGCGCCGCCATGACAGTTCCTCTCATGTGACAGTACTCCTAACCTATAGTAGCATGATTTCAGTCAGCTGATGCTGTGCTCCAGTAATCTGCTACCCATGGGTATAAATCCTCCTCCAGAACTCCAGGAAGTTGCTGTTCAACTTCTTCTTTGTTCAAGTGATACCAGCGTTGCTCTGTGCTACTCTTTCAGAGAGTTACTTCAGCCTGTTCACAGTTCTCCAGTTTCCAGTATTAGCTTCCAAGTTAGTCTTAGTCTGAGAGTAGTCCTCTCCCAGTATCCAGACTGTTTTGTTTTCTATGTCTGTGTGTCTTGTATATGTGCTTCTAGTATTGCAGCTTCCTTTTATCACTGAGGTGTCAGATTACCTGCTGGTATTAATTAGCTCACAGCTGGACCTCCCAGCACATATCTATGTCAATCTGCCCTGTGTCTTGTCAGTGCAAATCTGCACTTGCATTTAGCACTCTCCTAGTGTATGCCTGATTTCTCTTTGTGTCTTGTCTCTGCCAATCATTTCCAGCATTCACATATATTCCCTGAGTCCACTCTGCTCTTGTCTGTGCAATCTCCAGTATATGTCCATGTTCTTTGCTCAGTGTCTTGTCTCTGGTAATCAGCTCCAATCATTTCCAGCATTCCCATATATTCCCTGAGTCCACTCTGCTCTTGCCTTTGCAATCCCCAGTATATGTCTGTGTTTTTCTGCATACTTAACTGTTTCCAGTCCATGCCTGTGTTATAGCATTCAGTTCCATTTCCAGAGTTCATTCATTCCATTCACCTCCAGTGCTATTGCATTCAGTATAGTTTCTGGTCTTCTGCCATTCTCAGGTACCTGTCCAGAGGGCCGCAACCTGCTCACTTGGTGCAGCTGAAAACCAAATCCCAATTGGAGGGGTCACTGGAGAAAACCACCAAGTGAGTTAGACTCCATGCCTCTGGGCAGGTCTAGCCAAACCTGGGTTTGGTCGCAACTAGGAGACCTAGTCTAGTCACTCTCCTAGTCACCCGAACCCCTCAGCTCACCGTCCTACACAGAGGAATTCTTGCACTGGATCATGACAGTGGGCGTCCCTGTTTTGTGCTGCAATGGCATAGCGATTGCAATGGATTAGCATATTATCGCAGTTGAACAGCATGCATAATCACTATTGCAATCGCAGTTGCGAGCCATAGTGATTCAGGCCCATAGCCAGTATTTGTCAGATGGCCATGTGAGAAGTGACTGTCATTGTGCTGTACATGAAACAGATTTTCTCAATTGTTATCTAAAGGAACTTAAATCTGTACAAGGTGCACAAGGAAGAAATGTGGAGCTGTGCCTGTCATTTTATTACTATATGGTCAGACTATATAAGATCTTCTAAATCACAGACTCTTAAACTCGGTCCTCAGGACCCTACACAGGACATGTTTTCCAGGTAAGTTTTCACAGAATCACAAGTGAAATAATTAGGTCCACCTATGGATCATTTAGAATGTGTCAGAGAGTAATTACTACAACTGTGCACCTGCTGGGTGACCTGCAAATCGTGACCTGTGTGGGGTCTTAAGGACCAAGTTTGAGAACCACTGTCCTAAATAAATCTAGTTAAATACCACTCAATATTCTATTCCATTTATCCATGGAAATAGTTGTGTGAAATTATATAATAGGTAGATGAAAAATTAGTAAGAACTAATTCGAGACCCGGGGTCTGATTCAGACCCACTCGCAAGTTCTGAGCGCTTGCAAGTGGGTCGATGTTGGCCCACAGTGCATGCGCACGATGGAGGCGGCTCTGTCGTGCGCATGCGCGAGACTCGGATAGCGATGGGTAAGTCGTCACTCTGGGTCTCGCTGCAAAGGGGGAGTGATGTCAATGTTGAGTGACAGCACGCCCCCTTTGGTGGGTAGACCAGGGGCATGGCTGCCCAGATGGAGGCGTTCCCGTGGGAATGCCTACCGTCTAGGGCCGGCCCTACTGACATCACAAGTGATGTCAGTGGGTGGACGTCTTGCTTTGTAAGAGCAAGAAGTCCACTGGGACTTGCAGCAAAGTGACCCTACCACAAGGGTCTCATCGCAAGTCTCATGAACCATCGCGACCATCTTCCAGGCCGCTCACTATAGCTGTGGGTGGTCACCCACAGCTATACGAGCAGCCAGGAGACCGCTCTAAAATTGAGAAAGACGGCCCTGATTCAGAGCGAGCGCTCTGTCAGAGCATCTGGCTCTGAATCAGGGCCCCTGTCAGAGTGTCAGCCATTTGTCACATTTCACAGATCACTCTGTCTCCTAACACATGTCTCCTTGACACCAATGTGTCAAAAGTCATGTGATAGATGCCTAGTATTATGTAGGGCCCCCTCTAGCTGAGCAAAGTGCAGCAACTCAAAGTGGCATGGATTCCATATGTGGATGGAAGACCTCTGGAGAGATGTTGACCCATGCCATCTGAATAGCTTCCCACAGCTCCCAGATATTTGTAGGTGTAGGTTCTTGGGTGTGAATGGAAATCTCTACCACCTCCCATAAATGCTAAATTGGGTTCATGCCGGCAAACATGGAGGCCACACCATTCGTTGGAACTCTCCAGAATGCTCCTCGAAACAATTTTGGACAATTTTGACCAATGATATGGTGCATTATCCAGCTGGAGTATTCCATCATTGTGAGGGTACATAAAGTCCAGGAAGGGCTGTAAATAATCTTTAAGCAGTACAATGTAGCAGTTACATGACATATTCAGGTGAACCAAACCCATGCCACATGAAGACACACCACACCATTTTGGAACCACCACTAGCCTGCACAATGCTGTTTACAAATGGGGTCCATGGCCTCATGGGGTCGGCACCACTACCAAGACCTACAATCAGACCAAAGCAACTGGAACCATGACTCAGACCAGACCACATGTTTTCAGTCCTCCAGGGTCCAATTAGTGATGACATGAGCAGGGGCACCAAAAGGTAGGGGTCCTATTTACTGGACCTGGGCTTCCTGAGGTGCCCAGATTCTCCGCCCACCCCACCTCCCTTCTCCCTCCCTCACAGCTGCCCAGCACAGAGCTTGTGCTGAGTTGCACTGGGAGACTGCTCGTGGCTGCCCTGGCAGCTGAGCAGCAGCCACAGCAGTCTCATATGCCAGGGCCGACACTAGGATATCTGTCACCCAGAGCAAGGCAGCAATTTTGCGCCCCCTCCCTTCCTGTACCTGGATTTTGTCCTTGCTCCTCCATATATATATATAGCGACTTACATTATTCCACACACCATAATGCCCATTACCCATTATGCCACACACTGTAATGCCTTTTACCAAAGTGCCACTTACATATTTGCCCAACACCATTTTATGCCCCACAGTAAGGCTTCTAATTACTTTAAAATTACCTGCTCATTGTCAGGGGTTTTATGCTCGTTGCCCGTTGGTTCCATGCTCATTGCCAGGGGGTTCACACTCGTTGCCAGGGGGTTTCACGCTTGTTGCTATGGGGTTTATGCTCATTGCTATGGGGTTTATGCTCATTGCCAGAGGCTACATGCTCGTTGCCATGGGCTTTATGCTCGTTGCCATGGGGTTTATGCTCATTTCCAAGGGTTACATGATCGTTGCCAGGGGTTACATGCTCGTTGCCATGGGGTTTATGCTCATTGCCATGGGGTTTCACGGGAGAAGATGCAGCTTTCAGCATCTTCTCCCAACACATGCGCTGGCCTAACAGACACTAGAGGTCCAGTAGGACCTCTAGTATCTGTATCATACCCGACGGCGGCCATTTTTGGATGGCCATTTTCAGCATAGTCCATGTGGAGGAGACAGACACTAGAGGACCAGTAAGGACCTCTAGCATCTGTCTCCTCCTTGGCGGTGGCCATTTTTGGATGGCCATTTTCTGAATCTGCAGCACCCAAGGCAACCGTGAGTATGCTTTATTTCACCCCCTTTCCAGCACCCGGTGCACGTGCACTTCTAGCCCCCCTAGTTGCAGCCCTGCATATGCCTATGCGGGGAGTGATCACTCTGATCGCGCTTTGCACCAGGCTGAGGGGCTCACAGCTTATGCGAGCGTCCATGATGATGGTCACGATGGTCAAGACCATTGCGACCATCGGGCTTGCGACTAGACCCTGCGGTAGGGTCTCGCTGCCGCAAGCCCTGGAGTGATTTTGGCTCTATCAGAGCCAAAATCACTCCCACTGACATCACTAGTGATGTCAGTGGGGCCGGACTCAGACGGTAGGCGTTCCAATGGGAACGCCTCCATCTGGCAGCCACGCCACCAGCACGCCCACCAAAGGGGGCGTGCTGTCAGTCACCATCAACAGCAGGCCCCCTTTGGTGCAAGACCAGGAGCAACAGCTTGGCTGTTGCTGTCCGGATCTCGCGCATGCGCACAACGGAGCTCCCTCCATCGTGCGCATGTGCATTGGGGTAACATCGACCTGCTTGCGAGCGTCCTGAAGGAGACCCTCAGTCCTCAGGACCCCACACAGTTCAAATTTTCCAGGTCACTCAGCTGGTGCACAGGTGTACTCATTACTCACTGACACATTTTAAAACATCCACAGGTGGAGCTAATTATTTCACTTGCGATGGAGACCTGGAAAACATGCACTGTTTGGGGTCCTGACTACCGAGTTTGAGAACCTGGGATATACAGTACATTCTGTGGCTCTTTCTGAGTTGCACACAAACTCGCTGTAGTTGAAATGTTAAAATATTAATTAGAAAATAATAGCGATCATGCCAGTAGATGTGTGGTATTATTATTCATCGATGGCTAAGTGCTGCACATGTGCAGACCTAAGCCATCGGACCAGTGACATCAATGTGTTCTTTTATATCGTCCGCATCCATCGATGGTGTGGCATCGGTGCCACACCATTGACTAAAAAAAAACTATTTGCCATCGGCTACTGAGGTTGCAAACCCATCGGTCTTCCCTAGTGTGTGGTAATAATGAATAGTGGCACTGGCATTGTGCCTATCAAGTCACATTTTTAGCGGCAAAAATAAATAATTGTATCTCTATGGTCAACAAGGGGTTAATGCTGCTGCAGCATATGCATTATTAGCAGTGAGAGCAGGTGAGTGCTTACTCCTGTCTCACAGAGGTAGGAAGGGAGAGGAGTAGGGTTGCTGTGGTTTGAGCTGTGGTCGTGCCAATACAGGGGTTTTAAATGCATGACGGAAGGCATACCTATTATAGCAGGGAAACTACACATCCCAGCATGCCTGCTACAGTTTTGCTATGGGGCTATTAGGGCATACTACATTGTGGCAGGGCATGCTGGGATGTCTAGTTCTTCAGCAGCTGGAAAGTCATAATTCAAATACTCCTGCATAAGTGCCCCCAAAAAGAAGCAGAATACCTGTGTAAGGGCTAATTCCTCATTTGGTGACGGTGCTGCCAGTGGAGCCTTTTCGATGAGCTGAGGGGGCTCCTCCATGGAGTCAAGACGTGTTGTTCCACCTGCAGCTTCCTCAGCCAGGTGCCTGCAGTGACTGAGTGAAGAGCGGAGCTTCTGATCTGAATCTGTTGAATTCCCGGGTACGTCCTGGCTTTTCCTGGTCAAAATCGCTTAATTCCTGATTTTTTTTTCCCTTTCCCTTTTAATTAAAACACTGAAATAGATGCTTAAAAGTCTAAGTTAATGTCAAATCTTACAAAATGAAAGTCCCTGTATGATTCCCTATGTTTGTGCAGTGATCAATGTGCAAAACTGTTAGTGACAAGTTTACTGCTAGTACTGTTCAACTACCCCTCCCCTCTCCATTCCCTAACCCTTTCATCTCCAGTCTCCACTCCCTCCTCCATAGATTAGAGAAGAGACGTACCCTCTTATAATCCCCCAAATTAAGTGATTTTTATAAAACCAATGCAGAGTTTGGTACAACTGATTTTTTCTTTTCTGACAGTCTGCAGTTGCAAATACAATTAATGCATGTACAGTATATCTCTTGGAGGATACGACATCACACAAGTCACTACACATAAATAGGACTGGATTTGGCAGTAAAGTGTCACTATGTGAATACAGTTCTGTTACCGGTGTGGTTACCGTACATGTCAGTGCTTGGTCATTGCATAAACAGTTTAGTACTTTCAAGAACTTGAAAATATAGTTCAACCAGTATATTCTACCTACTATCTATAATGGGTGCAGGGTGTACAGTGCACGCAGGGTCCTGAGTGCAAGGGGGCCCAAACTGTACACCCTGCACCCCATTCAAAACTACTTACTTCTCCACTGGCACAGCAGGTATCATTGGGAACGTGGTGCAAGTACTATGTTTTCCAGGGGTACTGCGCCACAGATATCACCCCGAAATATGGTATAGGCGGGCATGTTTCTGGAAATCTATGCACCCAGGCCATTTCCCACATGACTAGGAGGAGGTTGCCCCCCTCTCCTGACCCCTCACTAGATCCATCACCGTACTGTACCTTGCTCAGTGGCAAAACACCAGATTTGTAATGGGGGGGGGGTTATTGATACCATAAGACATCCAGCAAAACTGCAAATAACTTGCAACGTGTCGGTTTTTAATTCTAAACCGTCATCAGACCTACATAATATTTATTGATTACGTAGGGAGCACAGGTTGCTGTGGTTATGTAGAGATTATTACAGTTCTATTAGTGTGGCAGTTGGATACTTGACTCTAACCATGACATGTAATATTCATTTAGTCTATTTCTGTTTTTCTTTAGCTTGCTCCTTGGAGCTATAAATTTTGCTGCACATACAGATGCGCCCAGTTAGTTTGTTGCCGATCGCGGCACAAATGTGCCCCGTGAATTGCTTTATGCACCAAGCTACGCTATGGCATGTCCCCGAACCCTGCAGTGCATCTCCATTCAACTCTATGGAGACGCACTGGCAGGTCCCTGATCGCGGGAAGGCATCTCGCGCCACGCATGGTGTGACTCGCTGCGCTATGAGCAACAATGCAGCTGTAGCTCCCTGGGAAGGATTTACCACAACATTACCATTATTGCCGGGATGTACTAAGGTTGCGGTGACCATTATGCCAGTCACCGCACCTCACTAATTGCACATGTACTAACATTTGCGATTAGAATCACAAAGGAAAGCTCTTGCAATAAGAGCTGCCCTTTGCGAAGCAGCCGATGCTGGGTGACGGGGTCTCCGTGGGACCCCCAACCCCCTCCGAGCCCCGGGAGCTTCCTGCTGGTTACATTTGCAGGAAGCCCCGACTCCTCCTCCTCCCTGCACGCGGAAGAAGATTAGGAGGAGGAGAAGACAGAGGACCCAGGAGGAGCCCCCCGCTACCATGGAAGCAGGTGAGTGGGGGCCAGAGCTGGGTGACGAGGTGTCGGCGAAGCGTTGGGAGCAGGGTGCAGTAGGCTTCTATAGGGTAATGGCAGGTTTTTCTGGAGTTACCCTCTGTACCGATAAAAGTTTTTTCTAGGGCTTAGTACATATGGATATGTGGTAAAAATCACGAAAACAGGGTTTTTACCACATTTTTCCTTTAGTACATCCCGGCCTCCATCTTTAAAGGTATGTGCTTCACTTCCATTCAGTGCTATGGATTTTGTGTTTATTTTTCACGTGTTACATTTCCTTTTATCTTTGCATGTTTTATGTTTGATTTATATAATTTTGTTTCACTTCACTAGGTTATGTTTATGAAAGCTTTTTCTGTACACTGCACCTCGATGTCCTTGCCTGTTAACACCAGCACTAGTACGCGTAGGCGCTAGCGTGGCTTTTGTTTATAGGGTTGTGATCATAGAAATGGGGACAAAGCTGTCTCCGTCTCAAAAAACAAACAAAACTTGGCCCGTCAGGGGGGCTTCTCCGTACTCAGAACCCCCCCCCCCCCCCTGTGTGTGCCACTGTAGGGCTATATATAGACTATTTAGCTGTTTTTAATACAAACTGTTAATCTTTTTTAATGCTAAAAAAATCCACAGTAAGACATATTATATGTCAATATAGTATCTCAGTGCATTGCTTTTCATACTGTGGGGGGGTGTATCATAGTGGCACTTATCATGCCGCTATAATGCTTTCAGCTTCTCCTCTTTACCAAGGCAAGCAGGAAGCAGTACCGATGAGATGTATTAACAAATCATCAGCCGGAGCTGGGGAGTGATTACTATCCCCTCCGGCGATCCCCGCTAGAGACCACAGTGCATCAGCCTAGTGCTGAGGCGCAGTGTCTCAGTCCTGGCCGGCTCACCTGAGCATGTGCAGGATCTCGCAATCATCGCGAGATCCCACTTGCAGCCCAGGAACCGGCAGCCCCCGCAGCAGGGACAGCGTGGGCATCACCAGGCTGCATCTGATGATAGCTGTTCATACATATCCCAGGCTATCTTGTAGACAGCAGTGCCGATAATGACAAGGGCGCATAGCGCCTCTGTCTTTTACCGCCCAGAGCCCCAGTCATACATTGGGGAGAAGCGGTAGCAGCGCACATAATGTGTGATGATGGCGCTTATTACATCTCCCATTCTGTTCTTAAGGAACCCCTATATAACCGTCCATGCAGGAAATCTATACTTGTGCACAGATGGTTTATAATACTGAAAGGAAAACTGTTGAAAACGACCTCTAACTAGGGTCTGACACTATGAAATAGTTTTTATACACATGATAAAATACTTTCTTAAACCTTTTTTCCGGTCCTTATAAAATGTCTGCTGACCGACTCTGTCCTCCTGCCTACTGGTGCAGGAGTCTGTCTTTCTGAGCAACTTTAAAACGTTAAAGTTATTCTATCGCCTGATAGGTCTGGCCTGATTGTGTAGGCCCAATAATGTAATCAATTAGACACAGTCATGTGTAGAAATGATAAAAGGTGAGGCAAAAATTATATGTTTAATAATTTATGGGTAATAAGCCCCAAGTACTGTAGTTTGCTACGGCACCAAAGCACCATGTACAAATATATCATAAAGCAGGTCAAAGATTTTTGAAAGATTTTAAAATAAAACCGACGAAATCAAATATCCAATGTAACAATTGTACATACAGGATATGAGAAACTCTACAACATCATGTCAAAGATATCAAACAATATGCAGGTGGATGACTTATAGAGATGCAAGTATTGTGATGTAAGGTACCCTCCAATCGGTATGGAGGAGATGACAACTGCACCAACAGTGCACCACATACAATGTATCATAAAGCATGTCAAATATCTGCCACAATATTTAAATAAAACAGGGTATTGACCTCATCAATGGGCATGGAGAGGGTGGCTACTGCACACCATGTACCAGAGATAGTGAACAGTGGGCCTGATTCAAACCCGGTCGCAAGTGCTGTGCGCTCACAACCGGGTCGATGGTGGGCCAGTGCGCATGCACATGGCGGAGCCAGCTCCGTCTTGCGCATGCATGAGACCCGGATAGCGACGGGCACTCAGTCGCTCCAGGTCTCGCAACAAAGCGGGCGATCTGTCGATGTTGAGTGACAGCTCGCCCCCTTTGGTGGGTGGGCCAGGGGAGTGGCTGCCAAAATGGAGGTATTCCCATGTGAATGCCTCCGTTTGGGGGCGGCCCCACTGACATCATGAGTGATGTCAGTGGTAGAGATTTCGGCTCTGTTAGAGCTGAAAGCACTCTTGGGCTTGCGGCAATGAGACCTTACCACAAGGGTCTCGTCACAATCCCGATGGTCGCGATCGTCTTGACCATCACGACCATCTTCCTTGCTGTTCGCTATAGCTGTGGATGGTCATCCACAGCTATGAGAGCGGCCAGGAGGCCGTTCTAAAAAAAAAAAAAAGACTGGCCCTGATTCAGAGCAAGCACTCTGTCAGAGCGTCCGGCTCTGAATCAGGGCCAGTGTGTGAGGGGACCCCCTACCTATACCTGAAGATGAGAAGGAAGAATAGTGACATCTGCTGTTGGATCATTCCTTGAAGTGGATCTGATACTTGTAGCGCAGATGCATACAAACAGGGAATCAATCCAATGAGAGTGCCTAATGTGAAGTATACAGTGAGAGATGATATGGGAGGGGTGACAATAATGGTGCTGCTTCTAGCTGTGTGTGTAAATATTATACAGTGAACAGCTGGTGAGTGACTGCAGTGTTGTTCCCATATCAGAGGGAGAAAGGAAAAAGGAGAACTTGTGTTTATATGAATATCCTGTATCCCCTGATGATAGTACACAGTGCAGAGTGGTACTGGGGAAATAACACTGCAGTGGTCCCTTATAAATTAAAATACCTGTTGGATCCAATGAGCAGGGCCATAGCTAGGGTGGTGCACCCTGTGCCAGGGCACCGCAGGGCAGGGGGTGCTGCTTGGGCCTGTCACTTTTCCGGTTTATTATCATTCTTACTCGTAACTTCCTCTTCTTTTATCCCCAGTATCTCCTGGTCTCCCCTATCTCTCCACTGGCCCTTCCGCGTGAGGCCATGGCCCTTTTTCAGGTGCACTATCTAAAAAATGGGGAGGGGGCACCAATGCTCTCTGGAACAGGGCACCAAAAAATCTAGTTATGGCTTTGTCAAAGAGCCCCATGGTGGTGATGCAGCCGGTGGAGTTAACTATGAGCACAATGATATCTTCATGATCATGTGGTAAGATGCATGTTTTTGCTGGCAGAGGGACTTCATCAATTGGTTGTCTGCTGACTGTAGCAGCTATCTCAGGTATATCCCAGAGACAGCCAATAAGAAATCAGCTTAAAGCCTGGGGATTTGTCTGAACCCAGCCTGAGTTGTGTGTCTGGAGCTAGACTGGAGACAATGTGCAGGAAGCTTGGCAGCTTTATTAAGTTCCTTCACATGTAGTAAGAAGGACGAATACAGGTCTGTGCAAACTGAGAATTTAGTAGATCTCCTAGGAATGAGTGGCACTGGAAGTTACTGTAGCTTGAGAGCAAGGAAAGCGTGATGAGGAACAGGCTTAGTGGAGATGATTGGGTTGAACCTGAATCCAGGAACTGGATTACCATGCTGGACTTGAACCAGATTACGGAACCAGACTGAAAGGATGAGAATACTAAACAGAGGCCCTGATTCAGAGCCGGACGCTCTGACAGAGCGCTCGCTCTGAATCAGGGCTGTCCTTCCTGATTTTATAGCAGCCTCCTGGCCGCTTGCATAGCTGTGGGTGACCACCCACAGCTAGAGCGAGCTGCCAAAAAGATGGTCGAGATCGTCAAGACCATCGTGACCATCGGGCTTGCGACGAGACTCTTGTGGTAGGGTCTAGTCTGCCGCAAGCCCTGGAGTGCTTTTGGCTCTATCAGAGCCGAGAGCACTCCGACTGACATCACTTGTGATGTCAGTGGGGCCGGCCCCAGGTGGTAAGTGTTCCCATGGGAACACCTCCGTCTGGGCATCAATGCCCCCGGTATGCCCACCAAAGGGGGCATGCTGTCTCTCACCATCGACAGCACGCCCCCTTTGTTGCGATACCCATAGCGACGGCTTGGCCGATGCTATCCGGGTCTCGCGCATGCGCATGACGGAGCCGGCTCCCTCGTGCACATGCGCACTGGGCCAACATCGACCTGCTTGCAAGCGCTCAGCGTTCACGAGCGGGTCTGAATTAGGCCCAGAGCTGGAACCTGAATCGTAGACTGGGCTGGAACTTGAATTCTGAACCAGACTGGGACTGGATTGCTGAACTGGCATTGGACTGGAAAACTGGACCAGATTGCTGGACTGGAAACAGAATAGAACTGGACTAGAACCAGAATACTGGACCGGGTGAAACCAGATTAATGAACCAGTCTGGGACTGGAATACAGAACCAGACCAGAACCGGAATGCAGGCTGCGCTGACTTAGCAATAACAACAGAGTAGGCTGCAGACTGCTGTGAACCAGGTTTGCGTTTGAAGAATCAATGTTACACTAGCAACTAGCTAGTACTCAGGAATCCAACATTTCAACATTCATGCACCAGTTCTGGACTGAATTCCAGCTTGTAGTAGTGGAGGCCTATCGAATCACCAAAGCAGCAATTGACTAAAATACAAGGGGTAGCAACCAATCAGATTCTAGCTATTATCTTCTAGGAGGTGCTAGATAAATGTTAAATAGAATCTGATTGGTTGCTATGGGCAACATCTCCACTTCTAAAAACTCTCACATTTTAGTAAATATACACCCAAGTGTCTTAAAAAATATAGAATTTTATTAAACACTGCATGTGCAAACTTATTCATCTACGATGGGTGCAGCTTACTAGCAGTTGATTGTGTAACTTTTTTGCAGGAACAAGCAAATGAAATCTTTATTTATTGCTGCAATGATGATATAAATCTTTGTGTGACTTTAAAGCGACATTGTGCACAAGTAGTGGATCCTACTTCAAGTCTCTCTCTGCCGCAGCAACATTTGCATATTGTATGTTTTGCACAGCCGCTGCAGACTAAATTGCAGCTCTGATGGCAGACCTCTCTCAGCAAAGCAGCGGGCACTGTCTATGGTAGAAGTTCTTGTGCTGCAAGCTTCATATCAATACATTGGAAATTTCATGCATGCACAATGACGTTTATCAATAGCAACATCTGGTGGACGTAAACCAGTATTACACTCTCCAGCGTCTCAGTAAACTATGTTGCGACTGAATACACCACATTGTAACTGAATATGTTACTATGAATCTGTGCATGGGTGACTACCTGGGTGTGCTACATGTCATATGGATGCTAGATGAGCAAGGACTCATCAATAGCTGCACAAGAGAGCAAGAGATAATGCAATGTGTCAACATATACACACGACTAATATAGGGGGATTGATGTGTAGAACACCGAGTGGAAAGGGCCAATCAGAGAGAATGGAGGCTGATGGACATGTCAGTCAGCAAATAGGCAGATGAAAAGATTGTCCATTCGTCTTACAAGAAAGCACACATCCTACAATGTAGCATGCATTCTACAACAAAGAACGCGTCCTACAACACAGCACTCGTCCTATAACACAGCACTCATCCTACAACAAAGCATTCTTCCTACGTCAAAGCACGTGTCCTACCACAAAGCACGTGTCCTACCACAAAGCATGTGTCCTACCACAAAGCATGTGTCCTACCACAAAGCATGTGTCCTACAACAAAGCATGTGTCCTATAACATAGCATGCTCCCTACAACATAGCATGCTCCCTACAACATACCATGCGTCCTACAACATATCCTGCTTCCTACAACATAGCATGCCTCCTAAAACATAGAATGCATCCTACAAAATAGAATGCATCCTACAATAAAGCATGCATCCTACAACACAGCATGCATCCTAATACATAGCATGCGTCCTACAACACAGCATGCATCCTACAACACAGCATGCATCCTACAACAAAGCACTTGTCCTACAACACAGCACACATCATACAGCAAAGCATTTGTCCTACATCAAAGCATGTGTCCTACAACAAAGCATGTGTCCTACAACAAAGCATGCATCCTACAACAAAGCACGTGTCCTACAACAAAGAATGCATCCTACATCAAAGCACGTGTCCTACAACAAAGCATGCATCCTACAACAAAGCACATGTCCTACAACAAAGCATGCGTCCTACAACAAAGCATGTGTCCTACAACAAAGCATGCGTCCTACAACATACCATGCATCCTCCAACATAGCATGAGTCCTACAACATAGAATGCAACCTACAACATAGTATGCATCCTACAGCACAGCATGCATCCTACAACACAGCAAGCGTCCTACAACATAGAATACATTCTACAACATAGCATGCGTCCTAAAACATAGCATGCGTCCTACAACATAGCATGCGTCCTACAACATAGCATGCATCCTACAGCATAGCATGTGTCCTACTACATAGCATGTGTCCTACTACATAGCATGCGTCCTACAACATAGCATGCATCCTACAACATAGCATGCGTCCTACAACATAGCATGCGTCCTACAACATAGCATGCGTCCTACAACATAGCATGCGTCCTACAACATAGCATGTATCCTACAACATTGAATGCATCCTACAACATAGCATGCATCCTACAACATAGCATGCATCCTACAACACAACATGCATCCTACAACATAGAATGCATCCTACAGCACAGCATGCATCCTACAGCACATAATGCATCCTACAGCACAGCATGCATCCTACAGCACAGCATGCATCCTACAACACAGCATGCGTCCTACAACACAGCATGCATCCTACAACTAAGCACTCGTCCTACAACACAGCACTCATCCTGCTACACAGCACACATCCTACAGCAAAGCATTCGTCCAACATCAAATCACGTGTTCTACAACAAAGTAAGCATCCTACAACAAAGCTCGTGTCCTACAACAATGCATGTGTCCTTCAGCAAAGCACATGTCCTACATCAAAGCACGTGTCCTACAACAAAGCATGTGTCCTAGAACAAAGAACGTGTCCTACAACACAGCATGCATACTACAACACAGCACTCGTCCTGCAACACAGCACGCACCCTGCAACACACCACGTGTCCTACAACACAGAACGTGTCCTACAACACAGCATGTGTCCTGCAACATATCATGCATCCTACAACAAAGCACACATCCTACAACATAGCATGCATCCTACAACAAAGCATGCATCCTACAACATAGCATGCATCCTACAACATCAGGGGCAGAACTATGAGAGACAAAGGAGGCGCCTGCAGCTGGGCTTCAGCTCTGAAGGGGCACCTCCTCCATTGTCCACAACATATTCACCCCACTTAAGGCTGTAACTTTGTACCCGGAGTGAACCATCATGGCTGCCCAATATTTGGCACCCCTTCCCTGAGAAGCCACCATACACTAGTGGAGAGCTACATGTCAGACCATCAGCTGCTGCCTTTGTCTATCTGCATGTGAATTGCTACATTACAGTGTGAGCGGCTGTGGTGGGGGAGCACCAAATTATAATTTACCTTCAGGCGTCTGGGATGAACTTATGCCACTGTACAACATAGCATGCATCCTACAGCATAGCATGCATCCTACAACACAGCATGCATCCTACAGCACAGCACGCATCCTACAACAGAGCACGCATCCTACAACACAGCATGCATCCTACAGCAAAGCATGCATCCTACAACAAAGCTCGCATCCTACAACAAAGCATGTGTCCGACAACATAGCATGCGTCCTACAACACATGATGCATCCTACAACATATCATGTGTCCTACAATGTAGCATGTGTCAGAAACAAGCAGGATTTGAGGTGTGATAATGGCAATTGGCTATATGGCTCTTAGCAGAAATATTGCTGTAATAGAAAACTCATCATTTGAAGTGAGTTATATTATCCACTTTACATGAGTTACCTGTTGTCCCTTTTTATCGTTATTAAACATTAAATAGGGGGTACATAAGCCACTTTTCTCTTTTGCAATTTCAAGCTACCATTTTATCTATGCACAAGGTTCAAACTTGTCCCTTGTATTTTTGTTTTCAACCGACACATTGACCACTAAAACAAAGGGATCTCAAGGAACAATGGTAACAGAAGCATATATTAAGCCAGAAAAGGGTATGAAGCCAGAATGTCTCCGTTCATGATGTCGGCATTCAATATACATCGACAGCAGAAGGTTGTGTCCACCTGCAAAATGTCATAATTGTCTTAATGTCAACATATCCATTAGGCTTCACGTTAGTGTTAAGGTTACCATTGGGGTTAGCTTTGGAATTAGCGTTAGAGTTACTGTTAGGGTTAGCATTAGGATTACAAGTAGGGTTAGCATTAGAATTAGGGTTAGAGTTACAATTAGGGTTAGCATTAGGATTACAATAGGGTTAGCATTAGAATTAGGGTTAGAGTTACCATTGGAATTAGGGTTAGAGTTACCATTAGGGTGAGCATTAGGATTACAATTAGGGTTAGCATTAGGATTAGAATTAGGTTTAGAGTTACCATTAGGGTTAGCATTAGGATTACAATTAGGGAAGGCATTAGAATTAGGGTTGGAGATACCATTAGGCTTGGCATTAGGATTACAATTAGGGTTAGAGTTACCGTTAGGATAAGCATTAGAATTAGGGTTAGATTTATCGTTAGGGTTAGCATTAGAATTAGGGTTAGAGTTACCATTAGGGTTAGCAGAAGAATTAGGGTTAGAGTTACCATTGGAATTAGGGTTAGAGTTACCATTAGGGTTACCATTAGGATTACAATTAGGTTAGCATTAGGATTACAATTAGGGTTAGAGGTACCGTCAGGACTAGCATTAGAATTAGGGTTAGAGTTACAGTTAGGATTAGAATTAGGCTTAGAGTTACCATTAGGGTTAGCATTAGAATTGGGGATATAGTTACCTTTAGGGTTAGCATTAGAATTAGGGTTAGAGTTAGCATTAGGATTGCAATTAGAGTTACCGTTAGGGTTAGCAGTAGATCTAGGGTTAGAGTTACCGTTAGGGTTAGCATTTGGATTAGAATTAGGGTTAGCTTTAGGATTAGAATTAGGGTTAGCCTTAGAATTAGGGTTAGAGTTACAATTAGGGTTAGCATAAGAATTAGGGTTAGTGTTACCATTAGGGTTAGCATTAGGATTACAATTAGGGTTAGAGTTACCATTAGAGTCAGGATTAAAATTAGGGTTAGAGTTACCGTTAGGGTTAGCATTAGGATTAGAATTAGGGTTAGAGTTACCGTTAGGTTTAGTATTAGGATTACAATTAGGTTTAGGTATTAGGATTAGAATTAGAGTTATCATTAGGATTAGAATTAGGTTTAGAGTTACCATTAGGGTTAGCATTAGAATTATGGTTAGAGTTACCGTTAGGGCTAGCATTAGGATTACAATTAGGGTTAGAGTCACCATTGGGGTTAGCATTCGAATTAGGGTTAGAATTACCATTAGGGTTAGCATTAGAATTGGGGTTATGGTTACCTTTAGGGTTAGCATTAGAATTAGGGTTAGAGTTAGCATTAGGATTGCAATTAGAGTTACCGTTAGGGTTAGCAGTAGAATTAGGGTTAGAGTTACCGTTAGGGTTAGCATTAGGATTAGAATTAGGGTTAGGATTAGAATTAAGGTTAGCCTTAGAATTAGGGTTAGAGTTACCATTAGGGTTAGCATTAGGATTACAATTAGGGTTAGAGTTACCATTAGAGTCAGGATTAGAATTAGGGTTAGAGTTAACATTAGGGTTAGCATTAGAATTATGGTTAGAGTTACTGTTAGGGTTAGCATTAGATTTTGGGTCAGAGTTACCGATAGGGCTAGCATTATGATTACAATTAGGGTTAGAATTAGGATTACAATTAGGGTTAGAGTTACCATTGGGGTTAACATTGGAATTAGGGTTATAGTTACCATTAGGGTTAGCATTAGGATTAGAATTGGGATTAGAGTTACCATTAGGGTTAGCATTAGGATTACAATTAGGGTTAGCTTTAGGATTAGAATTAGGGTTAGATTTACTGTTAGGGTTAGCATTAGGATTACAATTAGGGTAGGCATTAGAATTAGGGTTAGAGTTACCGTTCGGCTTGGCACTAGGATTACAATTGGGGTTAGAGTCACCGTTAGGATAAGCATTAGAATTAGGGTTAGAAATATCGTTAGGGTTAGCATTAGAATTAGGGTTAGAGTTACCATTAGGGTTAGCAGAAGAATTAGGGTAAGAGTTACCATTAGGGTTAGCATTAGGATTACAATCAGGGTTAGCATTATGATTACAATAAAGGTTAGAGTTACTGTTAGGATTAGCATTAGAATTAGGGTTAGAGTTACCATTAGTGTTAGCAGAAGAATTAGGGTAAGAGTTACCATTAGGGTTAGCATTAGGATTACAGTTAGGGTTAGCATTAGGATTACAATTAGGATTAGAGGTACCGTCAGGATTAGCATTAGAATTATGGTTAGAGTTACCGTTATGATTAGCATTAGAAAGGTTTAGAGTTACCATTAGGGTTAGCATTAGAATTAGGGTTAGATTTACCGTTAGGGTTAGCATTAGGATTACAATTAGGGTTAGCACTAGGATTAGAAAAAGGGTTAGCTTTAGGATTAGAATTAGGGTTAGAGTTACCATTAAGGTTATCATAAGAATTAGGGTTAGATTTACCATTAGGGTTAGCAATAGAATTAGGGTTAGAGTTACCATTATGGTTAGCATAAGAATTAGGGTTAGAGTTACCATTAGGGTTAGCATAAGAATTAGGGTTAGAGTTACCATTAGGGTTGGCATTAGGATTACAATTAGGGTTAGCCTTAGAATTAGGGTTAGAGTTACCATTAGGGGCAGCATAAGAATTAGGGTTAGAGTTACCATTAGGGAAAGCATTAGGATTACAATTAGGGTTAGCATTAGGATTACAATTAGGGTTAGCATTAGGATTAAAATTAGGGTTAGATTTACCATTAGGGTTAGCAATAGAATTAGGGTTAGAGTTACCATTAGGGTTAGCATAAGAATTAGGGTTAGAGTTACCATTAGGGTTAGCATTAGAATTAGGGTTAGAGTTACCATTAGGGTTCGCATTAGGATTACAATTAGGGTTAGCATTAGGATTACAATTAGGGTTAGAGTTACCATTAGGATTAGAATTAGGATTAGAGTTACCGTTAGGGTTAGCATTAGAATTAGGGTTAGAGTTACCATTAGGGTTCGCATTAGGATTTCAAATAGGGTTAGCATTAGGATTTGAATTAGGGAAAGGTTTATTATCAGAATTAGGGTTAGAGTTAACATTAGGGTTAGAATTTGGATTACAATTAGGGTTAGCATAAGAATTAGGGTTAGAGTTACCATTAGGGTTTTAGCATTAGGATTACAATTAGGGGTAACATTAGGATTAAAAATAGGGTTAGAGTTACCGTTAGGGTTAGCATTAGGATTACAATTAGGGTTAGCATTAGGATTAAAATTAGGGTTAGATTTACCGTTAGAGTTTACAGTAGAATTAGGGTTAGAGTTACCATTAGGGTTAGGATTAGAATTAGGGTTAGAGTTACCGTTAGGGTTAGCAGTAGAATTAGGGTTAGAGTTACCATTAGGGTTAGGATTAGAATTAGGGTTAGAGTTACCGTTAGGGTTAGCATTTGTATTAGAATTAGGGTTAGAGTTAGGGTTACAATTAGGGTTAGATTTACCATAGGAGTTAGCATTGGAATTAGGGTTAGAGTTACAATTAGGGTTATCATAAATATTAGGTTTAGAGTTACCATTAGGGTTAGCATTAGGATTACAATAAGGGTTAGCATTAGGATTACAATTAGGGTTAGAGTTGCCGTTAGGATTAGCATTATAATTTGGGTTAGAGTTACTGTTAGGGTTAGCATTAGGATTACAATTAGGGTTACCCTTAGAATTAGGGTTACAGTGACCATTAGGGTTAGCATAAGAATTAGGGTTAGAGTTACCATTAGGGTTAGCATTTATAGTACAATTAGGGCTAGCATTAGGATTACAATTAGGGTTAGAGTTACCATAGGAGTTAGCATTGGAATTAGGGTTAAAGTTACCATTAGGTTTAGCATTAGTATTAGAATTAGGGTTAGATTTACTGCTAGGGTTAGCATTAGAATTAGCGTTATAGTTACCATTAGGGTTAGCATTAGAATTAGGGTTATAGTTACCATTAGGGTTAGCATTAGAATTATGGTTAGACTTACCTTTAGGGTTAGCATAAGAAATAGGTTTAGAGTTAACATTTAGGGTTAGCATTAGGATTACAATTAGGGTTTGAGTTACCGTTAGGATTAGCATTATAATTAGGGTTAGAGTTACCGTTAGGGTTAGCATTAGGATTACAATTAGGGTTAGCCTTAGAATTAGGGTTAGAGTTACCATTAGGGTTAGCATAAGAATTAGGGTTAGAGTTACCATTATGGATAGCATTAGCATTACAATTAGGGTTAGCATTAGGATTAGAATTAGGGAAAGCTTTAGTATCAGAATTAGGGTTAGAGTTAACATTAGGGTTAGAAGTAGGATCACAATTAGGGCTAGCATAAGAAATAGGGTTAGAGTTACCATTAGGGTTAGCATTAGGATTATAATTATGGTTTCCATTATGATTAGAATTAGGGTTAGCATTAGGATTAGACTTAAGGTTAGAGTTACCATGAGGATTAGCATACAATGGTCACTACTATCTGGTGCTCTGTGTATATCTAGGTCATAGGGGTCAATCCAAATAGGTGTGAAGTGATATTTTCTCTTTGAATTCACACAGCGAATTCATTTTGCAATCCAATTAGTAACTCGCACTGAACCAGTCAAATTGAATTCACATATTTCCATTTGCACCTCCCTGAGGGTGAGAAATGGAAAGGAAAATCTTTATTTTAAGGTTAAAATGCCGATACACTGTGCTGAACCCCTTTGACACCCCCCTCCATGACAAATTAGGCAATTGGAAGTTTCCTATTAGCTTAATTTACTTTTTCATTAGTTTAAGCACCACAAATTGAATTAAAATATTTTTTAATTGAAACATTTGTGTTCTTTATCATTTATTTTTTATTTTTCAACGTGCCCTCAAACTACCCCTACAGTTTTTTTGCATTTTTTGGGACATTTGTTTGAGATTAAACTAAAAAAGTTTTTTTTTAAATAATTGTCTTGCATTTTTTTTAAAAAAAGCACAAATCAGCCTTTTGATACCATTTGAAAACCTACAGTACCTTCCTAATGCACACAAAGCTTCTATGTGGTCCTGCTAATGAAATTATCCATTTTGGGGGGTCAAGGATGGTCTCCCCACTTTTTCATGCATTTCTCGCAAATCTCATTTGGCAGTCAATTCACAAACTTCCGATGCGAGCAGTGTGAATAGACATTTTTAATTGGATTGGAGAACTCTCGGGAGCGGTCATCGATGTGAAGTCTGCAAGTTTAAAGAAACAAACTTGCTACTCGCAATTCACACCTAATTGGATTGACCCCATAGACTGCATGAAACACTTTGGTGAATTTATGTTACTGAATACATAACTTGTCTACAGAACCCCCGCTCAACTCAGTAAAAGGGCAAATAAAGAGCATAAATAGAATAAATATGGTTAATTAATCATTTTTACTGATCTTTTCTGAGATAAAATACTGAAGCAAAGGTTTATCTTGGTAAAATAAATGACTGTACTGGGGGTGCAGCTCTGTGATTTATGTTTATTTTATTATGGAACTTGTACTTGGAGCCACAAAATATATATATAAAAAAGAAAAACAGTAAAAGAGGATATTTAATAAGAAACGCAAAATGGTTAGAATTATTAAGTGAAGCTTTATTGATGAAATAATAAATGCAGTTGATGCTGCTACTTGAGGTTCTTCCCAAGGAGCAATGGGCACCATATGAAGCATAAACGAGTTCTGTGCAATTCACAAATAAAACATGAATGAGTTTATCCCCTATTGCCTTAATGTTAGCAATATGTCTTTAGGTAATATAAGATGAAGCCATGGTTATCTTTTCACATTATAGCTGATTACTTCATAAAAGGTAGAACTACTGTATAATACACAAACCATTCAGCACTAATTTGCTGAACAGGAAAATACAATGGGGGTGATGGAAAGCCATGGAAAAATGGGCACAAATTACTAAAGGAAATATTGCACACAATGACACATTGCTGCACATATACAGAGTCGTTACTATCTTGGGATGTACCAGGATCTGCAAGGACTTCATATCCACTAAGGTTTCAATTATTCATCATCATTATCATGTATTTGCACTGTATAGCACCTAACTGGCATATACATGAATATTCTGCAGTCTGAATAAGATGCATTTGTGTGACCATGATCACATTGAAGTTGGCCTTTATGAGAATGCTATCCACACCCTTGTTCTGCCTCCCAATGACTGAAAGGTTCAATGCATTAATAATTAATCCTACACTGTAATGTAGCATTTGCATGAATTTTCTTTTTGGGGGCGGCACAGTTTGAAAAAAATAAAACACAAAATGTAGCGCACCACCTGGTGTAGTGCTCACTTTGCGGCTAATCCTAAATTGGGTGCAAAATATATGTGTTTACTTGATGTAGCAGAAGTGTGATTTACTACCTGATGCTAATGCCAGCTTCCATACTGGTAATGCGGAGGTCTGTGCGGCTTGAAGCGTGAAGCTGATCCACCCACTTTTTTTTATATACAGCCGCAACCATCATCATTGCAACTTGCAACAGCCCCATGCTGGCTGCAGGAGATCCCTGGGAAACATATTTACCTTTGCCTGTACACACGACTCATGGAAATCTAACTACACATCAATGGCACTCCCAGAACACTCCCATAAGATAGAAAGGTTCTAGCAATCACATTGTCGTTGCCCAGATCCCACCCTGGAACACCCATTTCATGCAGAGAGATCTGTTTAACTCAGAAAAGTCTGGAGATAGGCTAAAGTCTGTAAATTCGCTTCTGCACATGCACCGTATGCAAAATCTCATTATATGTGTCCATTAATAGAGATGTATCTGATTACACCCCTCTGTGTCAGTCAATAGATACATAAAGGTTGCAGGACGGCTGATGGGGCACCGGGTGACGGACGTCCTTCTCCAAGCTTCCACTCTCTATATCATTCTCCTCTTCTGTAAAATATATAGAAAAAAACACTCAGGGGTATTTACAGACATTGTTTTATATAACAAGTAAGAAAGAGATGAGGGTGTTTCAGGGTGCACCGAGAGACCAAAAGTCTACACTGTAAAACAGAATAAAAGGTATCTTGCAGACATAAGAGGTAATCTTCCTATAGTTACTATTTGGCTTTTATTGTTATTCAATAACGTTTTCAATTAAACACTTTAGATTTGTGTAGCAAAATATTGTTAAAAAATAAATTGAGTAAAGAAATAAATGAATAAAGTGTTTAAGAAAGAATCAAAGCTGTCACATGGCACCTTCTTGTAATTTATGCCAAGGTTAGAAGCCTGTGAATATAAGTCACCTGTCTTCCTGGACGAGCTGTCACTTAATCAGGGGAATTCAATTTCGGAATGGGCGATAAATTATCGTAGATGACGTCATTTTCGCCGATTTCAATTCTCCCCGTATTCAATTTCAAAGACTTTTCGCAGGTTCAAAAAGTCTTAGAAAAAAAATGGGGATAACTTTTCACCACTGAATAGGTGGTGAAAAAAAGTGCAGAATTGGGGTTTAGGGGTGCAGGCTTAAAAAAAAGCCTGCACCCCTGGGAATGAAATTTAAAAAATAACTGTGTCAAAAAATGTTTAAAAAAAATAGGGACACCCCAAAAAATAAATTAAAAAAATTGGTGTGAAATAAAAAAAGGAAAAAAAGTGTTTAAAAATAGGGAAATAGGTTCAGGGCTATTCTGCAAATATGCGGCACATGTTTTCTAGAATAGATTATTAGCGGCAGGTGCATGTTTGCTGAATTTTTAAAAAACACTTTAGGGACTTAAAAATATGCTAGTACCCATTTTCATGTACCCCAAATTTGATGAGACCACTTAAAAAAATAACCTAACTGCTCTTCTGCATCACTTCTTCAATGTCGGAAAAAAAACACCTGCCGCAGCTATTTAAAACCCCGACTTTCATTTGCAGGCTAAAATGGGGGTACCCATAGTGATCCCCCATGTTTTAACAGCTTTGGGGGGGGTCCTACAATTTTTTCCAGGTAAATCCCGTAGTTTTTCGCCGATCCTATTTCGCCGGCTCCTGTTTTCGTAGCTTTTCAATTGAATACAGGGATAAAGTGGGCGTGCGCCCAATACTTTATCCCAGGAAAAGCTCCGATGTGGAGAGAAAAGTCCAGCATGGACTTTTCTCTCCTATATTGAATACCCCCCAATGTATGTAAAAGTCTTTGGTGAAATTAACCAAATGTGTGTCACACCACCTGTGCCCTGGATCCTGCTTCAACCTATCTTCTTATTGGGGGGTTTGGACATAATGGACCTGTATTTGTAAAAATAGTACAATGCTCTTTTCAGACAGGGATATTTCCTGTACCACTAAAGGAATCAATTGTTAGACTAAAAAACTGATTTAGATTTCAACTGCTTGAAGTAAAGCCTGGTATCAAACGTGCTATTGCTAGGAAAGGTTATTGAGAAAGTGGCTACAACTCAACTGGAAACCCATCTGTCAGCCCATGATATTTATGATCCATTGCAGTCACTATTCAGGAGAAGAAAAAGCATGGAAACAGCTCTGGTACATGTGCTTAGTGATCTTCTGATGGCAAGAGACAGAGGTGACTGTTCAATCTTAATCCTTCTGGATCTCTCTGCAGCAATTGATACCATGAACTATGGTATCCTAACTTAGTGCCTGAAAAATATCTATAGACTGGTTGCAACAGTCCTTAGCTGGTTCATTGACATAGTTTCTTACCTGCTGGTTACAATTTTTCTTTCTTCAGTATACTCATCGTCACCAGTACCACTGCCATGTGGTGTTCCACAAGGTTCTATCCTATCTCACAAGCTTTTTGCAGCATACTTGCTATCACTGGGTGACATAATCAGCTGTCATGGCCTAATCTACCACTGCTACTGTATGAATATAACAATCCATGCTTTGCCAACCAACTGGACATATACTTGGGGGCTTGGAGTTACAAAACTCTGATATTGTTCAAAATATTGGTGTTCTTTCATCTGAGGAACATAGCCAATTTTAAGCACTTAATTGCCTCAGAAGATCTCTCTGAAGTCAAACATGCCTTTGTATAATCATACATAGACTAATGTAATGCTCCTTACCAGGGTCATCCAGCAAAATAGTTGCACAATTTGTAGCTGGTACAAAATGCAGTAACCAGGCTGTTAACTAACCAGTCCTACTCCAGCCACATAATACCCATTCTGTTCTCCCTTCACTGGCTGTCTGTAACATGGGCAATCTATTTAATGATTGACTAACTGATTTCTAAAGCCCTAACTAACCAGGGCCCAATGTACAGAGCATCTTCTGATTCCTGTCCTGCTCACTAACTTCCGTATGCAGATCAGTGGCAAACGCAGGATTTCTAGAGGGGGGTTTCCAAATGTTTGACTTTAGAGTGAGAGTGGCCAGTCCTTGAAGAGGGTAGAATTAGCACTTAACCAGCTTTAATATGTTACATACAAAGTATATTGTGTGTCATAATGCCAGCATATACAGGACCAGTGATCACAGTAAGCCATTAGATGCGGTAGTAGGGACATCCTGCCTGAGCTGAATGTTTTTATTTTAGATGTGGGCAACATTCCAGAGCATGGGAGCAAGTCTGGGAGCAGCAGAAGAACCAAGCACTGCCCTGGACATATATGTACATATTGGGCTCCATAGCAGCATATCCCTAACGGTGCATGTTTCCCAGATCTCCTAGTTGGTGCAAAGGTTATTTATTACTGACTGTTTAAAGATCTACAGGTGGTGCTAATAATTTCATTTGTGATACTGAGAAGAACAGCAGTACTAGTAAATTTCTATTACATTACTATTTCTATTGTGGACATAGGGGGTCATTCAGACCCGCTCGTGAGCGTCAGCACGCTCGCAAGCAGGTCGATGTTCCCCACTGCGCATGCACACGACAGAGGGAGCTCCGCGTGTGCATGCGCGAGACCCGGCGTGCGACGGCCTTTCCATCACTCGGGGTCTCGCACCAAAGAGGGCGTGGTGTTGATGTCGATTGACAGCACGCCCCATTTGGTGGGTGTGCCGGGGGCGTGCCTGCCAGACGGAGGCGTTCCCATAGGAACGCCTACCGTCTGAAGCCGGCCCCACTGACATCACTAGTGATGCCAGTGGGAGTGATTTTGGCTCTGATAGAGCCAAAATCACTCCAGGACTTGTGGCAGGGAGACCCTACCGCAGGGTCTCTGTCGCAAGTCCTATGGTTGTGATGGTCAAGACCATCGCGACCATTATCATGGCCGCTCGCATATGCTGTGGGTGGTCATCCACAGCTATGCAAGCGGCCAGGAGGCCGCTCCATTTACAGGTAGGAGGGCCCTGATTCAGAGCGAGCGCTCTGGTCAGAGCATTCAGCTCTGAATCAGGCCCATGGTGTGGGCTGGGGAGGGGGGTTTCCAGGCAGACGGAAACCCCCCCTGCCTTTGCCTATGCAGATGAAGGACCATTAGCAGTACATATAATCTTCCTTAATTAATTTGGGGGTTGATATTTTAGTTTTGTGGCTCTGACTCTATGGAAAGTGCTTCCTCACCCAGTTCAAAAGGCATTCACTGTGGAAACCATCAAAAACAGACTGAAACTGACCTGGTTACTCAAAATTTCATTAGTGTCCATATAGTTCATAAAAAAATACAACCCAAATGCTTACAGATGCATTCTTTCTCATCTAGCCTCATATAGGTAATGTTGGATTGTGCACTGAGAACCAATTAATTGCATGGGGCACGCTGCTCCTACTCACAGGTTTCCCACCTTCTATGAATTGCAATAATACAATAGAAAATGTACTGCACTCTACCCTGGTGTTGAATGGGACTAAGGTTGTGTCAGTACATGAAAATAAAGCATGTTAAGCAATATATAGAGACACAATCAGGTTTACTGTAGTACATTAGTTAAAATACAGTATGACAAATAATCACACATACTGTACATAACATATATGCAACATAGGTAATAGCATGTGATGGAGGCGCAGATTGGCTGTAGGGATACAGATCTAGGCACCTGCTATATAATAGTTCATATGTCATAGAGACTAATTACAGATACGACACAGTCACATACTTGTTCATTAAGGAGACTGCATAGTATAAAAAAATAACTGTGCAAATTGGTTGGGATTGCTCCGTTAGATGATTGATAAAGTCAAGATATTAAGTGGACAGCAGCATCCCGCTGGCTATGGAAGGTTAAATTCATGCACCTTGGTAAATAAGTAGGTAAGGGGTCTATTTACTAAGCACTGTTAGGAGACAGAGTGAAAGTGATAAGAAAGTGATAATGTACTAGCCAATCAGCTCTCAACTGTCATGGCACAGGCTGTGTTTGAAAAATAACAGTTGGGAGCTGATTGGCTGGAACCTTATCACTTTTCACTCTGTCTCCTAACTCTGCTTAGTAAATAGACCCCTAAGTCTTGTTTGTTCAAAGAAACCCAATATAAGTACAAATAAAGCACTTAGGGAGCACTAATGAAAATCATTCCATATTCATTTAATAAGGTATAGTTATACATACATATAGATTCATAACACTATAATGAGAAAGCCACGTAATTAGGCTAAATCATTAAAAAAGAGAAAGAAAGATCTGTATATGGTACACTGTGATTTAAAACATAACTTTTATTAAATTATATTTAATATAAATTAAATTCAAAATAGTGAAATATAAGTGACAAAATAAAATAAGTGAAAAAAGTGCAATTAAATGTGTCAGTGTATATTAAATTACACTGTGTGCCTGTATTAAGTCTTCTTATTCTAGATATAAATATAAGTCCATAAACCTTAATTTATGGAACAGAACATTTACCAATGTAGAGTACACGTAGGTATATAAGAAATATATTAATTTGTGTGTATATATATATATATATATATATATATATACACACACACATATTCTCTTATTGTATGTGTCTATAAGAACTAGCGTCCAATTTCTGGATACAAAATGATCTTATACAAAATACTCTGCAACAAATGTAGCTATCATACTTCTCTTATCATTTTGCAGTCAATCCTCTCCCTCTCCATGAGGATGTAATCTCTCTTCTGCCTTATTATATTTCCATATATTGTGTGTCGGAATATAAGTGCATTCTTAGTAATTATACACATCTATCCAGCTAAATTGATACACTATAATTGCTTTTAAAGCTGGGTACACACTGACAGATACATTGGCCGAACAATTGATCGGCCAATGTATCTGCTGCCCGTCAGGTAGTGTGTACCCACGATATGTCGGTGAACGTCGGCATTCACCAACATATCTCATTGGCTGCGCTGCACAGCCGATGGACAAATATGTCTGCAGACCACCCATACACACACACCGGCAGCCTTGAGGAGGGGGGCGAGACATACCTCTGCCCACTGGGACACCCCCTCCCACCGGGACATGCCCCCTGGTCGCCGGGACATGCAGCAAGACACATATGATGGCCGTTCAGTGTGTATGAACGACCATCATCTGCAGATATATCTGTCAGGTGTATACCCACCTTATTTGGCTTAAGGACAGATTGTGTTTGCAAATATATTTTCACCCTTTAGTATTAAATGACTGGTGATTCCGACATTGCTTTTATTTTGCACTTAGACTCTGATAGCTTATCTCATTTACCTTAGGATATTACAATGTGTTGCCAGACATATCTGTACATTGGCAGGTGTGTACATTTCTGATATGGATTAAACAGCTAACTTCAGGAGATAAGGACTTATCTTCCCTTATGCAAACATTAAACCATGCCGGCTATACAGTGTCATAGCTGTAAATAGTAGGAGCCGTGCACTGTCCAATTCAGAGGCTCAGATTGCTGGGCATGCAGTGATTATTAAGTAGCTCTGTCACACTGCACGCTGACACACTACAATATATAGTATCTCTAATCAGTGTTCTAGGCATCGGCAGTGTGTAGATACTAGCAGCCGCATGCTATTCTGTCTAAAAGCTGTAATTACTGGGCAGTTAATATTAATTGGCTTAGTCACATAACGCTGAGACGATGCATTATTTTTAGTTCACAGCAGGCGCACAGCATAAACGCTGACGCGCGTTTCGCTACTGCTTTAACGTGGCAATTTCTGATTGAGTTATACATGTTTAAAATGTATCTGTTCCTCTGGCTCTGGTTAGCCTCTTTAAAGCAGCAGTGAAATGCGCATCAGTGTTTACGCTGTGTGCCTGCTGTCAACTAAAAATAATGCCTGTTTGATTTATGGAGAGCTCGAGCTGCCAAACACACTGCTGATATATTAAAATGAATGCTGACTTGAGATACTGTACCGTAGCATCTCAGCGTGTTATGTGACTGAGCTGATTAATATTCACCGCCCAGTAATAGCAGCTTTTCGACTGTATAGCATGCAGCTACTAGTATCTACACACTGGCGATGCCTTTAAATGAACACTGATTAGAGATTCTATATTGTAGTGTCTCAGGGGTCTATTTACTAAGCAGTGTTAGGAGACAGAGTGAAAAGTGATAAGGTACCAGCCAATCAGTTCCTGTCATCTCACAGGCTGTGTTTGAAAAATGACAGTTGGGAGCTGATTGGCTGGTACCTTATCACTTTTCACACTGTCTCCTAACACTGCTTAGTAACTAGACTCCTCCATCTGTAGTGTGACTGAGCTAATTAATAACACTGCACAACAATGAAAATGTTTCCGATGTGAAAATAGTTACTTCTAATTGATGTCAGCATGCAAAGAATCAATATGACATGTAAAACTCTCAGTTAGCTCTGAGTTCCAAGATATAGCCCATTTATGATGATGTTGGGGTATTCCTAGTGACGTGGGCAGAATGGGGAGAATCTTACCAGCAATCTGCGTTCCGTGCAGGCCTAATAACCAATTAAATGAATCAATTATTTGTCCACCTCCCATATTCAATTATATGCGATTCACGGGATTACCCACACAAGATACCTGTGGTGCACTGAGTGACAAGAATAGGGAGCGATTCCACCAAGACATTTCAACAATGGCACAAAGATATCAGGGTAAGTGACAGTGACAAGAGACGCCCCAGAAGAGGAGGACAAGCGACAAGCACAGAGAAAGCACCCCCATGAATAGGCCACTATATTACATAGTACTTTCCTATGCTGTACGTTTGTTTCCTATGCTGTATGTTGGTTTCCTATGCTGTATATTTGTTTTGTAGGCTGTATGTTTGTTTCCTATGCTGTATGTTTGTTTCGTATGCTGTATGTTTGTTTCGTATGCTGTATGTTGGTTTCCTATGCTGTATATTTGTTTTGTAGGCTGTATGTTTGTTTCCTATGCTGTATGTTTGTTTCGTATGCTGTATGTTTGTTTCGTATGCTGTATGTTTGTTTCCTTTTGTGTTCTTATTTGTGATTGACTGAATTAAAACAACTGTTATTTATTTTCTATCAATAAAATATCAGATTATTTAAAAATAACTTTTCACTATGACTATATTACTAATGTACATACAGTTTAGTGCAAGTAGTGTAGCTCAAAAAATACAGCTAGTAAAAACATTCTGAAATCATTTTAGTTTTTCTTGACCTCAGATTATTAATGTATGACTTTTTTTTAGAAAGGAAACAAATTAAAAGTATTAATTTGTTGTACAGTGTAATCACTGCATGCCCAGCAATCTGAGCCTCTGAGTTGGACAGTGCACGGCTCCTACTACTTACAGCTATTAAACTGAATAGCGCATAGTTTAATGTTTACATAAGGGAAGATAAGTCCTTATCTCCTGAAGTTAGCTGTTTAATCTATGTCAGACACCTGGCAACACTATATATTACACTAAGGTAATGCTGGGTACACAGTGGCCGATATATTGGCTGATCAATTGCGCCAAAATATCGTGCCCCCATCGGCCAGTGTGTACAGATGATATGTCTGTGAACAATGTCGTTCACAGACATATCGCACAGCCAATGAACAAATATGTCTGCAGACATATCTGTCCATTGGCAAGTGTGTATGGGTGATCAGCTGATCGCCCATACACAGGGGTGCAGAGAGTGGGGGGGAGCCGCGAGTTGGTACTACTTACCCGGCTCTGGCACAGCTCCCCATCCACAACAGCCCAGCACATGCTTTTCTGTGCTGGGCTGCACTGGGAGACTGTCTGAGGCTGCAAAAGCAGCAGCCGGACAGTCTCCTATGCCAAAGGGTGGGAGAAATCACATTGATCATGACCCCATTGGCTGTGTGCCGGGCTGAGGGGCACACAGCACCCCCCTCCCCAGTGCCGCAAATGTGTTGGGTTTTTTTTCGAAGGTGGCGTGGCCATGCCTTCCACGATTAGGACATGACCCCTACCTGCCCGCAGACTGGCCGAGCTGCTGCAGCATGCAGATGCTGACTGTACAGTGTGTATGAATGACCATCATCTGCAGATATATCTGTCAGGTGTGTACCCACCTTAAATGAAATAAGCTATCAGAGGCTCAGTGCAAAATACAAGCAATGTCATAATCACCCGTCATTTAATACTGAAGGGTGAAAATACATTTGCAAACACAATCTATCCTTAAGCTAAATATTAAAAGCAATTATAGTATATCAATTTAGCTGGATAGATGTGTATAATTACTAAGAATATACCTATATTCCGACACACAATATATGGAAATAGAATAATGCAGAAAAGAGACATTTGATCCTCATGTAAAGGGAGTGGATTGACGGCAAAATGATAAGAAAAGTATATAGCTACATTTGTTGCAAAGTATCTTGTATAAGATTATTTTGTATCCAGAATTTGGATGCTAGTTCTTATAGACACATACAATAAGAGAATCAGGGCCTGATTCAGACCCGCTCGTGAGCGCTGAGCGCTCGCAAGCGGGTCGATGTTGGCCAAGTGCACATGCGCACGATGGAGGCAGCTCCATCATGCGCATGCACGAGAACCTAATAACGACGGCCAAGCCGTCATTATGGGTCTCGCACCAAAGGGGGTGTGCTGTCGATGGTGAGTGACAGCAGGCCCCCTTTGGTGGGCGTGCTGGGGGTGTGGCTGCCCAGACGGAGGCATTCCCATGGGAACGCCTACCATCTGGGGCTGGCCCCACTGACATCACAAGTGATGTCAGTGGGAGTGCTTTTGGCTCTGATAGAGCCAAAAGCACTCCAGGGCTTGCGGCAATGAGACCTTAATGCAAGGGTCTCGTCGCAAGCCCGATGGTCACGATGGTCTTGACCATCACGACCATCATATTGGCCGCTCACTATAGCTGTGGGTGGTGACCCACAGCTATGCGAGCGGCCAGGAGGCCGCTCTTAAAAAAGATAAGGAAGGCCCTGATTCAGAGCGAGCGCTCTGTCAGAGCGTCCGGCTCTGAATCAGGGCCTCTGTGTGTGCATACAGAGGAGTAGCATGGAACCTTGACACCCAGAGAAAGAGCATGTCATAACCCCCCCTTCCCCATACTGAACTGTGCCTGTGGGGTTTATACAGCCTGCTGGGGGATACTCAATTGTAGAGAGAAACAGCAAACAGTGGCATGGCATTGAGGTACCATTGGGGGTATTAAATATGCTTTATGCACTATCTGACATTAAGGGGTAGCTCCATTGGCACCGCTTTATTTATGTATAGCACCTCGTATCTGACTTTTATCTCCTTTAAATCACAGTTATTAGCCAATAGAGGAGATTGTATTATATATTCTGATCATTTAACTTAAATTGATAGAATACATGTGCTAGAGTGCGATACTGTATCACAGGGTGCACAGCTTATTACTGCAATTACTGCTCCAAGCAGCTATCACAGGAGTGGGAACACCTATGCTCCTTCTTAGCAAATATACATTGCACCTACAGTATATTAATGTGTCATGTTCTGTGTACCACCATTATTATTATTATTTCAGGTCTCCTAATATTTATTAAAAGACATTTCAAATAACACTTGGTGGTCATGTCTGGGAACATCTCATAGCAAAGCAGTTACTATTTTAATCTCATACCTTACAATTGAAGTTTAGGACTTTGCCTCAGATGTGTCACTATTTATTCCATTGAAGCACAGTGAATGAATGAGGGGAGAAGGAGGGACGGGAGCAAAGAGGAGAGGGGAGAGGAAAGTGATGATCAGAGCGGGAAGGTGACAGAGGCCAATAAGAAAGGATTGGAGAAGGCCAAAGAGCTGATCAGGGGGGAGTGAATTAAAGAGGTGAGAAGTGAATGTAATCAATCTGACAGGTAAGGGGAGGTGACAGAAGATGATCACAGAGGAGGGAGGGCCGGAGGGGAGGTGACAGAAGATGATCACAGAGGAGGGAGGGCCGGAAGGGGCTTACGATATATACGTGAAATAATTATATGATCATTTCCTGTGCAGTAGATATATCTCTTTACATTAAATAATTAAAACAAATACATAAAATATATAAAGTGTCCACTTTAGCTACTGTACTCCATTACAATAGAAATAATCCTCTTTGCATTGAAGTGTAATTGAATCCCAGTATTTGAGCACTAACACCAATAAATGCATCCAAGTACTAGTGTTATGCTCTTGGTACTTTATTGCAGAGAAAGAGTCTCTTTAGATCAACTGATAGAAAAAGTTCCAAAAATAAAACAATATATCACAAATGCGTCTAAGTAAAGATGTTATACTTAGCCTCCCCACTATCAATTTAGCTCATCGTCAGTGTAGAAATTCAATCATACATTCCGATCCTGGTGCAGCAGCGATATTATAGTTGTTCCTCAGTGAATTACACTCCCCGTGGATATAAAACACACCCAACTGGTGTGATAATGGGGCAATATCCTTGAGAGCAACACAGTATCTAGTCCCAGTTTAGTGGCGGTGAAATGGCTGTTCCACAGTGAATTACTCTCCCCATGGATATAATAAGCACCCACCTGATGTAATGGTAGAGTGGCATCCGTGGGACCAACACTGTATTAGACCTGAATAATACTCTTTAGCGCTTTGGACCGCTATTCAACTGTCTCAGTATTTCATTAATGGTATAATCAAAATAGCGACATCTTGTGGTTTTAGAAGGTACAGGCAGGTTTTGTCTTAGAGGTTCTAGGCAGGTGAATCTTAGAGGTTTATAGGCAGGAATGTATTAAAAGGTTTATTTACAAATTCAACAATCCTTTATCTATAAATCTCTGTTCCATGATTGTAATTTCCGCCTGTACAATTTCCTCTTCTGTACAATTCCTTTTTAGGCGTTTTTTAGGCGTCTTTCATTTGTAAATATGGTTCCCATTTTAAACAATTGGAAAAAAGTATTGTACCAGCCAACAAGGGTACAATATAGGAACAAACCAGAATTGTTTATTATATTATATCTTTACAGTATATTGTTATATGCTACTTTCTGAACACATCTGTACAGATTTTTATCTGCAATTAAATATGTTATACTTAGTCCATATTTCATGTGTTATCCCAATTATTTGGGTAATTTTTGATTAATTTGGGTATTAGATTATCCATTTGTGGTACTGGATAACATATTTATAGTAATTAGGAAAGAATTAGGTTTTCACTGCAAATATTTGCACCACCATGGTACAGTAACTATTATTGTTAGTAGAAATATTAAGAATTTTGTTTTAGAAAGAAAAGGTTTGAGGTGACGATATGCCCTCCAAGATGAAATGGCATAAAGACATTCAGTGGTGTGGATTAATACAGAAGGTGACAAATCAGGGAAGAATATGTAGACTTGAGTATAAAATGCATATACAGTAGATGATACTGAAATTCGAAAAAGCTGACACATTGCCAAGAAATTTGGTGTAGGTTGAGAGAAGCAGGGGACCTAAGACTGAGCCTTGCAGTACTCCAACTGATAGCAGCAGCGAAGATCAGGTGGATTCAGTGAAACAAACACTGAAAAAGTGATTAGACAAGTAGGATGAGAACCTTGGGCTGTGTCCTTAAGACCTAGGGATTGTAGTGTTTGTATAAGAAGAGAGCTGTAAGAAGTGAGTAATTGCCTTAAATCATTCACTACCAAATCATTCACTACTTTGGTAAGTGCTGTCTCAGTGGAGTGTTGGAAACAAAAACCTGACTGAGATGGATCTAATAAGTTGTATGTATGAAGAAAGCATGTGATGTGGCTGTAGGCAAGTCTCTCAAGTAGCATGGAAGGTCATGGGAGCTGAGAGATGGGATAGTAAATTGAGAGGCAGTTAGGGTCAGATTTTTTTTTCCAGAATGGGAGTAACCACTGCATGCTGGAATAGTAACCAGTAGAGAAAGAGAAATTACAGATCTTAGTTACGGTTGAGATGAGGATAGGAGACAGAGCTCTACTGATTTGTGAGGGTATAGGATCAAGAGGATAGATTAGGAAGATGAAGAGTGTAGATACTTGAACTTCATTTGTGGGATCAAAAGAAGAGAAGGTGCTAGAGTATTAAGTGAAGGAATTGAGCAGGTCAGTGGCTGAAGAAGGGTACCAGTTAATTTTGAATCTTGTCAATCTTGTACATGAAAAAGGAAGCAAGATCTTGTGCACAGATGGGTCGGTTGAGGGAGGGGTAATATTAATAAGTGATTTAAATGTATTAAAAATTCACTTAGAAGCTTGAGCAGGGAAAAGAGTTTGGAAATATATTTGTTTGACAGTGTCCAGAGCCTAACAATAAGAGTGGTAGATAGTCTTGTATGTGAGTAAGTACCTGGAGTACAATATTTGTGGTCTTGACCAACGCAACCATCATTTTGGCTGCTCGCTATAGCTGTGGGTGGTCACCCACAGCTATGCAAGCGGCCAGGAGGCCGCTCTTAAATTCAGAGGGACAGCCCTGATTCAGAGCGAGCACTCTGTCAGAGCGTCCGGCTCTGAATCAGGGCCTCTGTTCTATGGAGAAAGATAGGCACATCTGTCCTCTGCTACTATTGAATTCTCTGGGGTTTATTTACAAAGCAATGGCTTCTGCAATTCGTCACTTCCCAGTGTGTATAAGCCAAAATATAAAAGGGCAAAGCTTTTAATAGCATTGGGTGTTTTCCTGTTGAAAGCATTGCCTTCTATATTTTTGGACTTAAACAAGATGGAAACTGGAGGCTTTTACAAGTAATTGCTTAGTAAATAAACCGCACTGTCTCTCTTTTGGATTCTATTCATCATACCATTGGTCAGTAGAGTTTTCCTCAGTTTCTCTAGAACATATTTCTCCTTCTTTTTCTCTTTTTCAGTGACCAGGAGCAGATCTCGGGCATGTCTCCCGATGCTGGGCTGAGCATCCAGAGTCCTTTCCTTCTCTTCTATGCTGCTGTCCTCCAGGTCATCTATCACCACTATGACATTATCCCTCCCTGTGCAAGGTAGAAAGACATTGGAGATTATTATCATAGTGAAAATCATACAGCTGTACAATTGTCTTACTGCACAGTCCATCTAGCTGAAAGCCCCCATCCCGTATATATTCATGGCCTGGTGCTTAGGGTGACATATATGAGGATGTCTGGTTCTGGTCCATGTTGTAATTTCCCATGTTGGTAAATATAAAAATATCTGGAAGCTGTATAATCATACTGTCACCAATTGCTTAATTAATTTGAGATTTTCAATTTTTCTTCTAATAATACACATTTAATGCTTACAGTAATTATAACTCATTATAGTAAGGGGAATTGTGGCACCTTTATTTCATGTGTAATTTTAAATGTTGTATTATAAGTTGTTTACTAAGGTCAGGGCCCCTTTTATGTTCTTCATTTACTGCTAATCTTGAAGTCCCCTCTTTTGACATGAGCAGGAATAGAACAGTCTGTAGCCAATCATATCATCAGTACAGAGTATTTCAGGGAATGGGTTTGCTGTCCTGGAAGCGGTATGTAATACCGGAGGCCCCATGGCCGGCAGTTCGAATCCCGGCCGCGTGAGGCATACAGATGAAGAGATCTCGGCAGCGGCAGCCCATAAGCGCTAGAAATCCCAATTGTCACTAGGTAAGTACTTACTGACCTAACCCCCCTTACCCTAACCCTCCTTAAGGGTACCTAACCCTAAACTCCCCCCATGCCTAACCCTGATCCTCCCTCTAAGTGCTTAAAACTAACCCCCCCTTTCCCCATTGCCTAACCCTAACCTCCCCCCGGGGGGTGCCTAACCCTAACCTCCTCCTGGGGGGGTGCCTAACCCTATCCTGCCCCTGGGGCTGCGTAACCTCATCCCTCCCGGGGGGGTGCCTACCCCTAAGTCCTCCCCCGGGAGCCCTAAACTTAACCCTCCCCTCCCGCGGCTGTCCGCTCGCAGCACCCGGTGTCAGAAAAATGACAGGCATCTAGATTTAGATGCCTGTCATTTAACCCAAGCAGTTTGGAAGCCGGTTATCGAGATTTCGCCAGCTGGCTTCCCGATTGCATCCGCTGTCCTTGGGCCTCATTCAGAGATTTACTGTACAATTATCCGATGATGAACATGTATCTCTGAAGGTTAGGGGCCTGTGCAGAATGGGTCCTATGATCAGGCTTGCAGACCCCCCCCAAGCCACAGCATGACTGACATGTTGCCGCATTTTGAGGGACAGAGCTGGTCACATTCAAGACCCAGGAATTATGCTGCATAGTTCCTGTGTCTTAGCTTTGCATTGCTCTGAGGTCTGGCAATGCACCGTGCCACCTTGTGAGGAGTGGACTGGAGATAAGTAGTATATCTATCCATCTACCTAATATCTATCAATCTAAATCTATTATCTCATTTCTATGTGATAATCTATTGATGTGTCCTATCCATCTATCCTCAATATGCCACACAACGCAACAACGCCTGGTGTTAAATTGGTGGTTAAATTCATTATCTGTGTACTCCTAATATAAAGTATATTGTAGAATTCATTCTCTATGGCCAGGGGGCCTGAATGAAAACAAGAGGTTTTCAGTTTCCTCATCCAATGTCCTGAAATAAGTTTCTGCATTTTGAATCTATCTTGGGACAGCGTCCAGGTGATGCTTAGTAACATTCCTTACAACTGAGCAGTGTGTTATAATAGAAATTAAGTCATTGGAATGATATACTTGACACAATATCGGTGGTAAATAAGTATAGAGACCTCCACCACCTTGTATAGATACAACTTTATCTGATATCAGTATAGGTCTTGTAGTTTGCAGGAATCTATGAGCTGCAAACTGTATTTGTTCTAGCAAACAAGACTTCCACCTAGCTACAGTTAGTGGCCTTAGTTATTTTACAGCCCCTTTCCTGCTGATTTCAATGGATCTGCTGCATTTTCACATGGTGACTCTCATGCACTTAGGTCATGCGCCCACCTGCCAGCTGCTGCGTGCCTTTATGCATTTTCACCAGTGATGGCCTTGGTAGCGCCATCCTTCAGCGCTGTACACATTTTCTTAAATTATCTATTTATCTATATCAAATATATGTATCTAATATCTGTCCTAATCTTATCTATTCATATATCTATTTATCTCACATCTATCTATCTATCTATATATCTATCTATCTATCTATCTATCTATCCCATATCTATTTATCTATCTCATATCTAGCTATCTCATGTCTGTCTGTCTCACATCTATCCATCTATCTCATGTCTGTCTCATATCTATCTATCTATCTATCTATCTATCTATCTATCTATCTATCTCATGTCTGTCTCATATCTATCTATCTATCTATCTATCTATCTATCTATCTATCTATCTATCTATCTATCTATCTATCTATCTATCTATCTATCTATCTATCTATCTATCTATCTATCTATCATCTATCTTACTGTCTCTGTCTGTCTGTCTATCTATCTCATATCTATCTATCTGTCTCTGTCTGTCTGTCTATCTATCTCATATCTATGTATCTATTATTATTATTATTATTATCCTTTATTTATATGACACCACAAAGATTCCGCAGTGCCTTACACAGTACATAAATGAGCACATAAGAAAAACAGTTAATATTAATACAAAACAATGTAGGACAAGGACATGGATTATAGACATAGCTGCATAACACAAGCAGCAGGACATGAGCAACCAGGTGTTAGGTGCTGTTGTGGGGAGTTAGGAGTAAATTATACTATAACTAGGGGGAGGAGAAACACGCGAGGGAAGAGGGCCCTGCTCGTGAGAGCTAACATTCTAAAGGGGTGGGGCAGACAGACAGGGGCAAACCAGATGGGGTAGATAGTGAGGAAGGAGCATGGAGCAGTGGGTTAGGATATATGCTGCAGAATGTATGTGCATAGAATGACCTGATGTTATGTAAAAATTAAGTCCTTCATTCATCTGTCTCTAGGATGTTGTTGTACAAGGGCCCATAATTTCTCTTGGCAGCCCTGTAGGAGACAGGCAGAACCAGGAGGGCTTAGTGGTGGGGTAAAAAGGCCATGGAGGGAGGGAGGTGGCTGAAAGTGGAGGAACAGGAAAGGTGAGGGAAAGAAGCAAAGAGTTGGAAAGCAGACTGATGGGAGAAAAAGAAGGAAAGGCAAGCGGATGAGACAAGAGGGGGAGGATGGGGATGGATAAAGTAGAGGATTATGTGGGCACTGAATTAGGGGGGTGTTTGAACTAAGAGTGTTCATGCTGTGGATGATGTAATAAGTGAGATGAAAACTTAAGTGGAGACAGTGTGATGTAGAGACAGTGTGTTGTGAAGGCTGTGTGATGTGAAGGCTGGGTGACGTGAAGGCTGTGTGATGTAGAGGCTGTGTGATGTAGAGGCTGTGTGATGTAGAGGCTGTGTGATGTAGAGGCTGTGTGATGTAGAGGCTGTGTGATGTAGAGGCTGTGTGATACAGAGACAGTGTGATACAGAGACAGTGTAATGTGGATGCTGTGTGATACAGGGATAGCGTGTTGTGGCTGCTGTGTGATATAGAGACAGTGTGATATAGAGACAGTGTAATGTGAAGGCTGTGTGATACAGAGAAAGTGTGATGTGAAGGCTGTGTGATACAGAGAAAGTGTGATGTGAAGGCTGTGTGATATAGAAACAGTGTGATATAGAGACAGTGTAATGTGAAGGCTGTGTGATAAAGAGACAGTGTGATATAGAGAAAGTGTGATGTAGAGACAGTGTGATATAGAGACAGTGTGATGTGAAGGCTGTGCAATATAGAGATAGTGTGACATAGAGACAGTGTGATGTGAAGGCTGTGTTATATAGAGACAGTGTGATGTGAAGGCTGTGTGAAATAGAGTCAGTGTGATGTCGAGACAGTGTGATGTGAAGGCTGTGTGATACAGAGACAGTGTGATGTGGAGGATGTGTGATATTGAGACAGTGTGATGTAGGAGGCTGTGTGATATAGAGAAAGTGTGATGTGAAGGCTGTGTGATACAGAGACAGCTTGATGTGGAGGCTGTGTGATACAGAGACATTGTGATGTGAAGGCTGTGTGATACAGAGACAGTGTGAAGTGAAGGATGTGTGATATAGAGACAGTGTAATACAGAGACCGTGTGATACAGAGACAGTGTAATGTGGATGCTGTGTGATACAGAGACAGTGTAATGTGGATGCTGTGTGATACAGGGATAGCGTGATGTGGATGCTGTGTGATATAGAGACAGTGTGATATAGAGACAGTGTAATGTGAAGGCTGTGAGATACAGAGACAGTGTGATGTGAAGGCTGTGTGATATAGAGACAGTGTGATATAGAGACAGTGTAATATGAAGGCTGTGTGATATAGAGACAGTGTGATATAGAGACAGTGTAAAGTGAAGGCTGTGTGATATAGAGACAGTGTGATACAGAGACCGTGTGATACAGAGACCGTGTGATACAGAGACCGTGTGATACAGAGACCGTGTGATACAGAGACCGTGTGATACAGAGACCGTGTGATGTGAAGGATGTGAGATATAGAGACAGTGTGATGTGGAAGCTGTGTGATACGGAGGCTGTGTGATACGGAGGCTGTGTGATACAGAGACAGTGTGATACAGAGACAGTGTGATACAGAGACAGTGTGATATAGAGACAGTGTGATGTGAAGGCTGTGTAATATAGAGATAGTGTGACATAGAGACAGTGTGATGTGAAGGCTGTGTGAAATAGAGACAGTGTGATGTGAAGGCTGTGTGATGTCGAGACAGTGTGATGTCGAGACAGTGTGATGTGAAGCCTTTGTGATACATAGACAGTGTGATGTGGAGGCTGTGTGATATAGAGATAGTGTGATGTGGAGGCTGTGTGATACAGAGACAGTGTGAAGTGAAGGCTTTGTGATACAGAGACAGCGTGATGTGGAGGCTGTGTGGTACAGAGACAGTGTGATGTGAAGGCTGTGTGATACAGAGACAGTGTGATGTGAAGGCTGTGTGATATAGAGACAGTGTGATACAGAGACCGTGTGATACAGAGACAGTGTGATGTGAAGGCTGTGTGATATAGAGACAGTGTGATGTGGAGGCTGTGTGATACAGAGACATTGTGATGTGGATGCTGTGTGAAACAGGGACAGCATGATGTGGATGCTGTGTGATACAGAGACAGTGTGATACAGAGACAGTGTGATACAGAGACAGTGTGATACAGAGACAGTGTGATGTGAAGGCTGTGTGATACAGAGACAGTGTGATACAGAGACAGTGTGATACAGAGACAGTGTGATACAGAGAAAGTGTGATACAGAGACAGTGTGATGTTGAGACAGTGTGATACAGAGACAGTGTGATGTGAAGGCTGTGTAACATAGAGATATTGTGACATAGAGACAGTGTGATGTGAAGGCTGTGTTATATAGAGACAGTGTGATGTGAATGCTGTGTGATAGAGACAGTGTGATGTGAAGGCTGTGTGATACAGAGACAGTGTGGTGTGGAGGCTGTGTGATACAGAGACAGTGTGATACAGAGACAGTGTGATACAGAGACAGTGTGATACAGAGACAGTGTGATACAGAGACAGTGTGATACAGAGACAGTGTGATACAGAGACCGCGTGATGAGGAGGCTGTGTGATACAGAGAAAATGTGATGTGAAGACTGTGTGACATAGAGACAGTGTGATACAGAGACCCTGTGATACAGAGACATTGTGATGTGAAGGCTGTGTGATATAGGGACAGTGTGATGTGGAGGCTGTGTGATACAGAGACAGTGTAATGTGGATGCTGTGTGATACAGGGACAGCGTGATGTGGATGCTGTGTGATACAGAGACCGTGTGATACAGAGACAGTGTGATGTGAAGGCTGTGTGATATAGAGACAGTGTGATGTGTAGGCTGTGTGATACAGAGACAGTGTGATGTGGATGCTGTGTGATACAGGGACAGCGTGATGTGGATGCTGTGTGATACAGAGAAATTGTGACACAGAGACAGTGTGATACAGAGACAGTGTGATGTGAAGGCTGTGTGATACAGAGACAGTGTGATACAGAGAAAGTGTGATACAGAGACAGTGTGATACAGAGACAGTGTGATACAGAAACAGTGTGATGTGAAGGCTGTGTGATACAGAGACAGTGTGATTCAGAGACAGTGTGATGTGAATGCTGTGTGATACAGAGACAGTGTGATACAGATACAGTGTGATACAGAGACAGTGTAATGTGAAGGCTGTGTTATATAGAGACAGTGTGATTTGAAGGCTGTGTGATATAGAGACAGTGCGATGTGAAGGCTGTCTGACATTGAGACAGTGTGATATCAGGACAGTGTGATGTGAAGGCTGTGTGATACAGAGTCAGTGTGATATAGAGACAGTGTGATGTGGAGGCTGTGTGATATAGAGACAGTGTGATGTGTAGGCTGTGTGATATAGAGACAGTGTGATGTGGAGGTTGTGTGATACAGAGACAGTGTGATACAGAGACAGTATGATATAGAGAAAGTGTGATACAGAGACAGTGTGATACAGAGACAGTGTGATACAGAGACAGTGTGATGTGAAGGCTGTGTGATATAGAGACAGTGTGATGTGGAGGCTGTGTGATACAGAGACAGTGTGATGTGTATGCTGTGTGATACATGGACAGAGTGATGTGGATGCTGTGTGATACAGAGACCGTGTGATACAGAGACAGTGTGATGTGAAGGCTGTGTGATACAGAGGCAGTGTGATACAGAGACAGTGTGATACAGAGACAGTGTGTTATAGAGACAGTGTGATGTGAAGGCTGTGTAATATAGAGATATTGTGACATAGAGACAGTGTAATATGAAGGCTGTGTTATATAGAGACAGTGTGATGTGAAGGCTGTCTGATATAGAGACAGTGTGATGTGAAGGCTGTCTGATATAGAGACAGTGTGATGTGAAGGCTGTCTGATGTTGAGACAGTGTGATGTGGAGGCTGTGTGATACAGAGACAGAGTGATGTGAAGGCTGTGTGATACAGAGTCAGAGTGATGTGGAGGCTGTGTGATACAGAGACAGTGTGATGTGAAGGCTGTTTGATACAGAGTCAGTGTAATGTGAAGGCTGTGTGATATAGAGACAGTGTAATGTAGAGGCTGTGTGATACAGAGACAGTGTGATGTGGATGCTGTGTGATACAGGGACAGCGTGATGTGGATGCTGTGTGATACAGAGTCAGTGTGATACAGAGACAGTGTGATACAGAGACAGTGTGATGTGAAGGCTGTGTGATACAGAGACAGTGTGATACAGAGACAGTGTGATACAGAGACAGTGTGATACAGAGACAGTGTGATACAGAGACAGTGTGATACAGAGACAGTGTGATGTGAAGGCTGTGTGATATAGAGACAGTGTGATATAGAGAAAGTGTGATACAGAGACAGTGTGTTGTGAAGGCTGTGTAATACAGAGACAGTGCGATGTGGAGGCTGTGTGATATAGAGACAGTGTGATATTAAGGCTGTGTGATATAGAGACAGTGTGATACAGAGACAGTGTGATGTGAAGGCTGTGTGATATAGAGACAGTGTGATGTGGAGTCTGTGTGATGTGGAGGCTGTGTGATGTGGAGGCTGTGTGATACAGAGGCTGTGTGATACAGAGACAGTGTGATGTGTAGGCTGTGTAATATAGAGATAGTGTGTCATAGAGTGTTATGTGAAGGCTGTGTGATATAGAGACAGTGTGATACAGAGACAGTGTGATGTGAAGGCTGTGTGATACAGAGACAGTGTGATGTGAAGGCTGTGTGATATAGAAACAGTCTGATACTGAGACCGTGTGATACAGAGACAGTGTGATGTGAAGGCTGTGTGATATAGAGACAGTGTGATGTGTAGGCTGTGTGATAAAGAGACAGTGTAATGTGGATGCTGTGTGATACATGGACAGCCTGATGTGGATGCTGTGTGATACAGAGAAAGTGTGATACAGAGACAGTGTGATACAGAGACAGTGTGATGTGAAGGCTGTGTGATACAGAGACAGCGTGATGTGGAGGCTGTGTGGTACAGAGACAGTGTGATGTGAAGGCTGTGTGATACAGAGACAGTGTGATGTGAAGGCTGTGTGATATAGAGACAGTGTGATACAGAGACCGTCTGATACAGAGACAGTGTGATGTGAAGGCTGTGTGATATAGAGACAGTGTGATGTGGAGGATGTGTGATACAGAGACAGTGTGATGTGGATGCTGTGTGATACAGGGACAGCGTGATGTGGATGCTGTGTGATACAGAGAAAGTGTGATACAGAGACAGTGTTATACAGAGACAGTGTGATGTGAAGGCTGTGTGATACAGAGACAGTGTGATACAGAGAAAGTGTGATACAGAGAAAGTGTGATACAGAGACAGTGTGATACAGAGACAGTGTGATGTGAAGGCTGTGTGATACAGAGACAGTGTGATACAGAGACAGTGTGATGTGAATGCTGTGTGATACAGAGACAGTGTGATACAGAGACAGTGTGATGTGAAGGCTGTGTGATACAGAGACAGTGTGATGTGGAGGCTGTGTGATACAGAGACAGTGTGATGTGGAGGCTGTGTGATATAGAGACAGTGTGATGTGGAGGCTGTGTGATACAGAGACAGCGTGATGTGGAGGCTGTGTGATACAGAGACAGTGTAATGTGAAGATTGTGTGATACAGAGACAGTGTGATGTGAAGGCTGTGTTATATAGAGACAGTGTGATACAGAGACCGTGTTATACAGAGACAGTGTGATGTGGAGGCTGTGTGATACAGAGACAGTGTGGTGTGGAGGCTGTGTGATACAGAGATAGTGTGATACAGAGACAGTGTGATGTTGATACAGTGTGTTATAGAGACAGTGTGATGTGAAGGCTGTGTAATATAGAGATATTGTGACATAGAGACAGTGTGATGTGAAGGCTGTGTTATATAGAGACATTGTGATGTGAAGGCTGTGTGATATAGAGACAGTGTGATGTGAAACCTGTGTGATACAGAGACAGTGTGGTGTGGAGGCTGTGTGATACAGAGACAGTGTGATACAGAGACAGCGTGATACAGAGACAGCATGATGAGGAGGCTGTGTGATACAGAGAAAGTGTGATGTGAAGGCTGTTTGACATAGAGACAGTGTGATACAGAGACCCTGTTATACAGAGTCATTGTGATGTGAAGGCTGTGTGATATAGGGACAGTGTGATGTGGAGGTTGTGTGATACAGAGACAGTGTAATGTGGATGCTGTGTGATACAGGGACAGCGTGATGTGGATGCTGTGTAATATAGAGACAGTGTGATACTGAGACAGTGTGATGTGAAGGAGGTGTGATATAGAGACAGTGTGATGTGTAGGCTGTGTGATACAGAGACAGTGTGATGTGGATGCTGTGTGATACAGGGACAGCGTGATGTGGATGCTGTGTGATACAGAGAAAGTGTGATACAGAGACAGTGTGATGTGAAGGCTGTGTGATACAGAGACAGTGTGATACAGAGAAAGTGTGATACAGAGACAGTGTGATACAGAGACAGTGTGTTGTGAAGGCTGTGTGATATAGAGAAAGTGTGATACAGAGACAGTGTGATACAGAGACAGTGTGAAACAGAGACAGTGTGATATAGAGACAGTATGATATAGAGAAAGTGTGATATAGAGACAGTGTGATGCAGAGACAGTGTGATATGAAGGCTGTGTGATATAGAGACAGTGTGATGTGGAGGCTGTGTGATACAGAGACAGTGTGATGCGGAGGCTGTGTGATACATGGACAGCGTGATGTGGATGCTGTGTGATACAGAGACAGTGTGATACAGAGACAGTGTGATGTGAAGGCAGTGTGATACAGAGACAGTGTGATACAGAGACAGTGTGATACAGAGACAGTGTGATACAGAGATAGTGTGATACAGAGACAGTGTGTTATAGAGACAGTGTGATGTGAAGGCTGTGTAATATAGAGATATTGTGACATAGAGACAGTGACAAACCGTGTACTGCATCTTGACAGCTCCCACTTTCCTCCAACGATCAGGAACATTCCCAAAGGAGAGTTTATGCGTCTAAGACAAAATTGTTCCAAAGATCATATATACAAAGAAAAAGGTGAAGAACTCACTAAAGACTCCTTAAAAAAGGATATAGTAGAAAATCCATTAAAAATGCCAGATTTAAGGTCTCTAAAATGAAAAGAGAAAATTTAATCTTTCCGGTCAACCAAAGAAATCCTGATTCCAACAAAATTCGCTTTGTGCGGGGATTTTTGTAAGCAGTGGAAAACATTGCAAAATATTATACAAAGACACTGGCACATTCTCTTTATGGATGAAGATCTCAAAAGAGCACTTGAGACTAAACCTGCTTTCAGCTGGCGCAGATCCAGCAATTTGAGTTAAATAGTTCTTAACCATTCTTTGAATGGTGACCATATCAGATGGAGTCATGGTAGAGGTCTCATTAATTGTAAGCAATTATTTTAGACCCAAGCAGATTTCAAATCTTGGTCATATTGACTAATCTGCATCACCAGTGGGTCTTTTTTTGGGAAAGTTTGTTTTTTCCTGGAAGCCACACTTGCTGAAGAAACTTAAGCACTGTAGCACATGCCACTTGAGCTAACAATTTGTTACCAGCAACTCTTTGCATCTCTTCAGATCTGTGTCTGCTGGGAAGAAAGAAACAATGTATGACTTAAACCTAGGATCCAGCATGGTCGCCAAAATGTATTGATCCGATTGTAAGATCCTGACAAACCTTGGATCCTGGCTAAGCGAATAAAGGACTTGAACTTGTCCAACATGCTTAGAAGAATTGCTTAATTCCAGCTCCTCCTTCAGTTTATCAAGCTGCTTTTCCATCGGTCTACAAAGGGGAATTACCAGACTCAAGCTGGCAGTGTCTGAACTCACTTCACAGGTGATTACTTTGAAGAGATTCAGCACTTTGCACAACATGTAAAGTATTTTGTACTGAGCTTGAGTAAGGTATATCCCCCCTCCACTTCCTATGTCACAGTTCATTGTGTAGCTTTGGATGGCTTTTTGCTGTTCCTCCATCCTCTGAAGCATGTAAAGGGTGGAGTTCCACCTTGTAACTACCTCTTGCTTCAGTTGGTGACAGGGCAAATTCAACATTTCTTGTAGGTTTTTCAATCTTCTATGTGCACCTGCTGAATGGTAAAAATGTCCAGATATTTTGTGGGCCACAGAGAGCATCTCCTGCATGGCCCTGTCATTTAAAAAAAAATCACACCACCAAGTTGATTGTGTGAACAAAACATGGGATGTGTTGGAATTCACCCTGCTGAAATGCTGTCACAATATTGGTGGTTTTGTCATAATTCACAAATCCCAAGGAGTTTCCAAGTGGGGTAAGACATTTTGCAATGACTTCCCTGAGTTTTTCTAAGAGGTTGTCAGTGGTATACCTCTTAGTAAAATTGGTGATACACAGAGTAGCTTGCCGTTGAATGAACTGCTGTTTCTTAGATGCTGCTGTTGTTGGTGGTGCTGAAGGCAATACACCCACCCATTGGGCTGTTACAGTCATGTAATCTTGCATTTGTCCTGTTCCACTTGTCCAGATATCTGTGGTTAAGTGGACAGTGGGTACAACGCCATTTTGGAGGACAATAAAATTATTTTTAACGTCCCTGTACAGGCTGGGAATTGCTTTCTAGTAAAGTGGAACCTAGACCGTATTTGGTAGCGGGGATACAGGACCTCAATTAACTGTCTAAAAGCCACTGCACTAATGGTGGATATCGGATGCACATCTAATACCAGCATAGATGTTATGGTGTCAGTGATCCGCTGTGCAACTGGTGTCATACTTGCTCCCCCTTGCAAAGGATTGTTTAACAGTCAACTGTTTTCTAGAACTACTACTAGTAGTCTTTCTGGTCCCCTTCTGGGAAGAAGATCCACTTCCAGCAGCAGCAGCAGCAGGTGTGGTGCTCAATGATTCTTCAGATGAATTCAGGAGAGGGGAGCACTAAATAAGCCTTATTAAATAGGATGCAGGATTTCTTCCAATCATGATTGAGGATTTTGTTGATGAAGGTGTTTGTGGTGAAGATGCCAGGTCCTTGGATGTAGCAGAGAGAAGGGAGCTAGCTGACACTGGACTGCTTGTTTTTACCTTTTTAGCCAACCAATTTTGCAAACACTTTTGATGGATGCACTGTAGATGATGTAACAGGAAGGAGTTTCCTAGATGGTTTGGTTTCCTACCTCTAAATACTTTGGCATGACAAAGGGGACAGATGACTTTAAAATTGTTGTCTGGATTTGAGTAGAAACGATTCCACACATATGAAGTAGATTTTTTTGTTTTATGCCCAGTCATGACAGTGGACTTTTTCTTATCATGGGCAACAACTGTTTCCACTGGGGCATGATCTACACAAACAACATCCTCATCAACAACATTCTCATCATCAGCATCCTCATCCTCATCATCAACATCCTTATTAGCGTCAACTACACAAATCTCCTCATCCTGGTGCACTTCCACAGAAGCATCCTCAGTTTCTATGTCAGCATGTTGACTTGTGCTGCTCATCCCCACATGTGCAGAGGATGCACAAGTTGTGGAAGGAGGCTCCTCTTCGAGTACAGTTTTGGAAAGGTCAGGCTCACATATGGCACCCACTGATACACTTAGAGTCTACTCAGGGATTTTTAAAATTTCTGAGCCCACAGTTAGTTTCTATGCCTTAATGATTTTAATTTTTCTGAAACATCTACAGAGAGAAACGCTTACATAATCATAAGAGGCAGAACCACCAGTCATATATAAAGGTCAAGGTCTTAGCCTTTCTTTGCCACTTCGTGTGGTGAAAGGCATGTTGCCAATTTTATGTCTCTTCTGCAGCTAACTTTCCCTTTGATGTTTTTTTCTTTACCAATGTAAATGATTGGATCTTTGATTTTAGATGCCCTGACTAAAGCCCTGTATGCCCTTGGGCATCGGTTTTAGTAGATGATGAAGACAGACTAGTATCCTCATTACTGGTGGCACTGGCAGCAGCTCCAGCCCTAGTATGTGGTTCCTGCTCTCCTCTTAACTGATCATTTTTCATTTATTTGAGATTAAGGAAAAGTTGAATATTACACTGTGTTACCACGTACAGTGGTACAAAAAAATGTATGAGAAAAACACTGCGCTACCACTTACAGTGTCACAAGATTATTTATGAGTAAAATACTGCACTACCACTTACAGTGTCACATGGAGGGGGTGTGACCTGCACTGGGCCTGCAAATAATGTTATATATATCAAAAATGGCCCTCGGCAGAAAAAAGGTTCCCCACCCCTGATTTACAGTGTCACAAGACTTTTTATGAGTAAAACACTGTGCTACCACTTACGGTGTCACAATATTTTTATGAATAAGAAAATAAAAAAAACACTGCACTGCCACTTACAGTGATGTCATTATGCATGTTATTTAGCACTTTGTTGTGGTGTTGTAGTCTGCATGTAAACTAGTCATGTATTCACAATTGAGGAAAGAAGTGAAGAGTTGAATATTACACTGTGCTACCACTTACAGTGTCACTAGATTTTTATTAGCAAAACACTGCACTACCATTTACAGTGTCACAATATTTTTTATGAATAAGAAAAGAATAACACACTGCGCTACCACTTACAGTGTCATAAGATTTTTTATGAGTAAAACACTGCACTACCACTTACCTAGTCACAAGATTTTTTATGAGTAAAACACTGCACTACCACTTACAGTGTCATAAGATTTTTATGAATAAGAAAATAATAACACAATGCACTACCACTTACAGTGTCAAGATTTTTATGATTAAAACACTGGGCTACCACTTACAGTGTTACAAGATTTCTTATGAGTAAAACACTCGCTACCACTTACAGTGGCTGGCAGTGTCACAAAACAATAATAGTGTAGCTAGCACACACAAACAAAATTTAAAATGTATTTTTTAATTTTTTTGTGGAATGATATTTATCATTAATATTAACTTTTTTTTACACTGAGGAAGAGCACCCCTGGATTGACAGAGCACCCCCCTGGACAACACAGCACCCTTTTATGAACTGCAACCATAGCCCCTTGAAGGAGGGGGAAACACAGCAGCACCCCTTTATGGACAACACAGCAGCAGCCCTTTATGTACTGCAGCTCCAGCCCCTTGATTGAAACGACAGCAGTGACAAAGCAACATGCCTTTATGTACTGATTACAGAAGCCCACCTTTATGTACTGCAGCCCCAGCCCCTTTATGGACAACACAGCAGCAGCTCTTTATGTACTGCAGACCCAGCCCCTTGATTGACAGGACAACAGTGACAAAGCAGCATGCCTTTATGTACCGATTACAGAAGCCCACCTTTATGTACTGCAGCTTCAGCCCCTTTATGGACAACACAGCAGCAGCTCTTTATGTACTGCAACCCCAGCCCCTTGATTGACAGGACAATAGTGACAAAGCAGCACGCCTTTATGTACTGATTACTGAAGCCCCCCTTTATGTTTGGAAGTCCAGCCCCTTTAGGTATAACACAGCAGCAGCCTGCTGCCCCAGCCCCAAACAGGACAACACAGTGACACAGCAGAATGTACACAGACAGAGCACATCTGTTCTGTACATTCTCCACAGCCAGAATGAAAATGGTGCCAATCACCGGGACCTTTATTGAATCCAAAACCCTCGAGAATCCGACAGCGTGAGGATGACGTTTTGTCTCTTTTACAGATCCCAGTTATTAGGGAAATCTCGAGTGGGACTCAGATTTCATTTTGTACCACGAAGTTCGGGGGGGATCGGTTCTTGGAGACCCGGACCCGCTCATCTCTAATTTCAATGTTAGTCTAGGCTCTTTATATTGGTGTTTGGTTCAATTTACTGAATGTTTGACTTGGTATTGAATTTTAGATATGTTGTTGTGTTATGCCTATCAAGCATAACTAGGTTTCATTCTATGTTGATTTAAAATTAAATGTTTTAAAATGGTAAATCAATAAAATATTACTCAATAAAAAAAAGATGTACATTTCATCAATTAAGCTTTAATTTCTTAAAAAAAACCCACAACAAATGCTTAGGTCTGTTGTCAGTTAAAGCCATTGGCATCACTAGGGGCAGTCGAGCAGGGCACGTGTCCTGGGCACCATGGCAAGCCCAGCAGAGGGTAACCCCGGTGGTCAGGACATCATATTGCACCGCCCACGCTACTGCCACCATTGTGCCCGCACCAAAGGCTTTGATGTCATTCTAATGAGCAGGCACGTGTGCGTGCTGGTGCTTCCTGGGCTGACTGTAGGGGGAGCTGAAGCAGAAGCGTACAGACCCTCCCAGGCCATCTTTCCATTCTGTTTCCTGACAAATGCCGCCGGTTGAAAGAGTGATTCTTTCTTCCCCAGCACTCTCTCCACTCTGCAGCAGGTGTATATTAGTTTACTTTTGCCCGGGTGGAGGTGGTCGTACTGTCATGGGGGTAGTGAAGCGGAAGCGGACTGCTGCGGGGGGTGAGTGGGGACGGACTTCTATGGGGGAGGGGGGACAGCATTGTATTTATTTGGCTGGCTGCATATTTGTAAAAGAGGTGTATGTGTGTGTCTGAGCCAGTGTGTGTCTGTGTAGGCTTTGTCAGTGTGTGTTAATCTGTGTCAGTGTTAGGGATGAGCGGGTTTGGATTTACGAAATCTGAACCCCCCGATCTGAGCTGGGAACCGAGTCAGGCTCGGGTTTTCCCGCCTGGCTTGGATCTGAAATCGAGGCAAAACGTCATCATCCCGCTGAAGGATTCTTGCGGGTTTTTGATTCTATAAAGGTCCCGTGATTGCTGCCATTTTTCACTCTGGCTGTGGAGTGTGCAGAGTTAGGGAGCTGGGAGCTCAGTGTTGTGTGTTAGACTGTTAGTTATAAAATAAAAAATAGTAAAGTACTGCTGGCTGGTTGCTGTGAAGAGGGAGGAAGCTGGGAGCTGTTGCTGATGATGACCATAGAAGCTGGCTGGCTATTGTTGTCCATATACATTACCTAGGGGCTGGCTGGCTACTGCTGTCCTTGTCCATATAGGGGCTGGCTGTTGTCCTGTCCATAGGGGCTGGCTGGTTACTGTTGTCCTTGTTCATATAGGGGCTGGATGTTATCCTGTCCATAGGGGCTAGCTGGCTGGCTGTAGTGATGTGTTGTTCAGGGGCTGCCCTGTCTGCTGTAGGGGTAGGCTCATACAAATAATTTTTACAGGGGCTGCTCTGTCTGCTTTTGGGGTACGTTTTTACAAATAATTTTTACTGGGGCTGCCCTGTCTGCTGTAGGGGTACACTCATAAAAATAATTTTTGAGGTCAACATTTCACCGACTATTTTGTAAGCACTAAGGTGGATCAGATACCTATGCACAATACAGGTAGTGAATGTAAGGGTGGAACCTACATTCAGCACATCCATTCACTACGAACTGATGAGGCCCTTTCAGCTCACATATAGCATGCCTTTAATGTATGTAGTTGTAGATTTAATTTAATATAACTTTTCATCATTTGCTGGAGAATAGGACATGTGCTGTTTTTATAAAACAGGGTATATTGTTCTCTTTACATTAAGTTAACTGTTATAAAAAAAATTCTTGCATTGACTAATTGAAAAAAAAAACCTTATTTAAAACTTCCACAATGTGAGCCATAAAAAAATAAATGTGATAATATAACCATCTGGCCATAATACTAGAATAATATTTTGCAGCTTTATTCTCTGGTCCTTTAGAGGACACAAAACAGCTCAAGGAAAGGATTTTTTTTGCATAGAAGTAAAAGAGGAGGGTCTTCTGGCCAAATAGAGATCCAGTAAAAAGTAGACGTGACCGTAACAGATTAGTGGCGAGCTGAATGCCACCTAGGCTCTATTCTCTGGTATGGACTCCAGCCATCAGTTCCATGATAGTGCTCCTCCTGACCTCCTCTGTAGTATATGTCTCTGCTACTGTGGTAACTCTCCTTTTGATAAGGATGAGAGCTATGGCTTCTACTGGATCGGTGGCTGGAAGAGGAATCATATCTGTGTGGGGGAGAATGATCGGATCCGTGACTGTACTGACTTTGGTGAGGCAGATAATGTGATGGTGAGTAACTGGGTTGTGCCATCATTGCTGTGCTGGATTCATGAGGTGTTTCCGACCTATAGAAGTTATTCATCATTGCTTGTCTTTGAAGATTAGCTGGAGAAGAGTAAGATCTCTGATAGTTTGGAACAGAAGGTGAAAGTTCTGAGTATTTCTTGAACTCCCCATTGCCATCATGCCTGTAGTCATGTGTTGATGGACTGTTTCCAGTAAAATTGCCATTTCCTTGTTTTGAGTAGGCTGCGCTATTTGCTACTGCAGAGCCATGGCTGCTTCCTGATCTGAATTTTCAGTGGCCTCCCAAAGAGTTTGAATCCATTTAACAAACTCATTCCATAGGGAACAGACTCCTCCTGTTTGAAATTGACAAAAGCAAATTGTTTCGACTTTCCATCCTTGTCCTATGGAATTTTAACGTTAATTGCAGAAACAGCTCAAACAGGATCTCCTCAGTGGCCATGGGATCTAAGTTCCCCACAATCAGCGTCCTATCAGCCTTCGGCGGTGCCCATCTCTCTCCCGAGTCCCATCCTGTGTGCCTAGCAGCAGCAGTCGATGGGTGATGCGATAAGTCATGACGCAGCACCTTTTGGGGCCTAGTTTTTCAAATTGCCATCCTGTCTGCCACTGCAATGCCACGTCTAGATGGGCCACATGTTTGTGGTGAGCTGAATGCCACCTAGGCTGCCCACTTGTGTTGCTTAGCATAGTCATCCAGCTACCTCAGTGCAACTTTTGTCCTACAAACAATATTGTGAGGTGTTCAGTGTTCAGAATAGACTGGAAATGAGTAGAAATGAATGGTATTGAGGTTAATATTAACGTAGGAACAGAAAAAAAACAAATTCTGTGATTTTAGCTGTTTTTATGCTTTTTTCCAAAAAAATACAGATCCAAAACACAAAACCCGGAAGGGTGGTATTAGCAAAACTGATCCAGATCCAAAATACAAAGAAATATCCAGATCCAATACCAAAACACGAAAAGTGTCCGGTGCACACCCCATGTCAGTGTGTGTGGGTATGTGTCAGTGTGTGTGTGTCAGTGTGTGTGTTTGTGTCATTGTGTGTGTGTGTGTCAGTGTATCTGTGTCAGTGTGTGGGAGGTGATGTGATGGTGAGCAGAGAGGCAATGCAGGGAGGAGTCGATGGTGTGCATGAGAGATGATGCAAGGGGTGAGGAGATAAATGCTGAGAGACTAGGTGGTGGAGAGGTGATGGTGTGCTGAGAGATGATGCAGGGGGTAGGGATTGCATGCTGAGAGATGATGCAGTGGGGAGGTGAAGGTGTGCTGAAAAACAATGCAGGGAGGAAGGTCATGGTGTGGCTAAGAGATGACGCAGGTGGGGAAGATGATGGTGTGCTGAGAGGCAATGTGATGGGGTGGTGATGGTGTACTGATAGATAACATGGTAGGGAGGTGATGGTGTGACTATGAGACAATGCAGGGGGGAGGGGATGGTGTAGCTGAGACATGACACAGGGGGAAAGGCGATGGTGTACTGAAAGAATACGTGGTGGTGAGGTTATGGTGTGCTGAAAGACTATGCCATTTGGTGGTGATGGTGTTGCTGAGAGAAAAAGCAGGGGGGAAGCGATGGAGTGCTAAGAGATGACACAGGGGGAAGGGATGGTGTGGCTGAGAGACTACATGGTGGGGAGGAGATGGTGTGCTGAAAGACTAGATGGCGGGGAGGTGATGGTGTGCTGAGAGACAACACAGGGGGGAGGTGATGGTGTGCTGAGAGACGATGTGGTGGGGAGGTGATGGTGTGCTGAGAGACGATGCAGGTTGGGAGGTGATGGTGTGGCTGAGAGATGATGCAGGGGGTGAGGCGATGGTGTGCTGAGAGGCAATGTGGTGGGAAGATGATGGTGTGCTGATAGATGCTGGAGGGAAGGTGATGGTGTGGCTATGATACAATGCAGGGGGGGAGGTGATAGTGAGTCTGAGAGATGATGCAGGGGGAAAGGCAATGGTGTACAGAAAGATGATGTGGTTGTAAGGTGGTGTTGTGCTGAGACACTATGTGTAGAGGAGGTGATAGTGTTGCTGAGAGATGAGGCAGGGGGAAGCGATAGTGTGCTGAGAGACACCGCCGTGGGGCAGTGATGGTGATGGTGTGCTGAGAGACGCTGTGGGGGGTGGTGATAGTTTGGGCTGAGAGACAATGCAAGGGGGGACGCGATAGTGTGAGGGATGACATAGGGGGAGGTGTTGGTGTAGCTGAGAGACGACATGGGAGAAGCAATGGTTTGGCTGAGAGATGATGCAGGGAGCAGGTGATGGTGTGCTGAGACATGATGCAGGGGGGAGGTGATGCTGTGGCTGAGGGACAACACAGGGGGAAGGTGATGGTGTGGCTGAGAGATGACATGGGGGAGGCAATGGTTTGGCTGAGAGACAATGCAGTGGGGAGGTGATGGTATGCTGAGAGATGATGCAGGGGGAAGGTGATGGTGTTGCTGAGAGACAACACAGGGGGAGGAAATGGTTTGCCTGAGAGACGATGCAGGGGGGAGGTGGTGGTGTGCATAGAGACGACAAGGTGGGGATGTGATGGTGTTCTGAGATACAACACAGGGGCAGATTGTGTGGCTGAGAGATGCAGGGGGAAGGAAGTTACACAGGTCAAACCAGTCTGGGGAAGGAGGTTATACAGGGGAACCAGTCTGGGGAAGGAGGTTATACAGGGGAACCTGTCTGGGGAAGGAGGTTATACAGGGGAACCTGTCTAGGGAAGGAGGTTATACAGGGGAAACCAGTCTGGTTTTGAGAAACCACCGTATAGGTAAGGTGCATATGTTCCCAAAGTGACAAGAAATGGGTGTCGTATCATGTTGGTACCCCACATTTTCAGTGGTCATGCCCCTTCAGTATGTGACCACACCCTTTTTTTAGCGAGCACATATATTTTGCTATGTGTGTGTGTGGGGGGGGGGGGAGGGGGGCATTCATCAACTTGCCCTAGGCTCCAAAAACTCTAGTAATGCCTCTGTTTAATACTTACAATAAGCTTATTTTACATTATGTTTTGCTTTTGTTTTTTTAATTTGCAAATGTGAAGACCGTGCACTTTTTGTCCAATGGGGAGATAAACGCTATAGAAATCTACAATCTATTACTTTTTTCATTTGACAGTTAATTGTTCATTATACAGGATAAATATTTACTTACCAGTACTAAGTTACTTAGAAATTATTGTTAGTATCTATATATAAGTAGAATAACATGAGCAAAATGTTTAATACTTCATATGTATTACCGATATCAGTGAGAAACTTCTTGCCTTCATTGTCTGAAAACTGCTTGAAATAATCCTTGGTACACTAGAGAATGCAGTGGGTGCATTTAGTTGACTTCTCCACAAGAATATTGATATTACTGTTAGATATTTCAATGTATTTAATGTTCGGTGTTAACAGTTTTTGTAGCCATTCACTATGCACCTGTGTTGGCAAAGACCAGAGCATTATAAAAGGTTTTGGGGGCTTCTGAGGTTTCTGCATTTTGCGTCCAAGTTTCTTCAATGGTTCAAACTTGGATTTCCTCTCCTTGTTAGTTGTTTCTTCCGCAGATATTGTACTGTCTGAGTTATTTATTGTTCCCTGTAAATAAAAGAAAGCTGTGTGATACAGTGCTTTCTCGTATACCTTTTATTATATCCCCCTTCTCTGATTTTTCCATTCTGACCATTATGAACTGGGAGTTATGGTTCATGTATGACAATGTGTGATTTGTTACCCAACATACATCTAAGTCTGTGGGGCCTATTCATCATCACTAAAATAAAGTTTTTAAGGACATTTTTCTTAATTACCGTTATTTTAGTATTCATGAAGCCACTTCGCACAGGAGATATCACTGATATTTCCTTGCTAAGTCCCCCTGCGTTACTTTCCACACTCCCCATACATTAGTACATTAGTACGGGGATATGGAAATTATGCTATTCATCAAATTTCGAAAATTATGTATTTTCGGAATTTGATGGTGTTACTATCCGCCACTGTCAGGTGGTGTATAGCAGGTTACACTTACCCGCTGTCAGCTGGGCAGGTCCTCTGCCGGCTACCCCCCGGTCACTCTGGTTGTTTCTCAGACTCTGTATGCTGCTCTGACACTGTGTTCACCCGGCAGAACACAGTAAAGTTTAGAAAAAGAAAAAGGTTACTTTTTTTCTAAACTTTTCAGTGCTCTGCTGGGAGAACACAGTGTCAGCACAGCAGACAGAGCCTGAGCTGGCTGCAGCGGACAGGAAAGTGGGGGAAAGGAGGGAGGTGAGCAGAGGGGGGTAGGGGGGTTTGGGGGACACACAGAATTACCACAGCTGTAGGCAGTGCTGCGCATGCACTGGTTTTACGGATGTAACGGCGCATGCGCAGCACTGATTACAGCTGCGGTAAGGTAGGTATAAGCAGGGAAATGTATCTATTTCCCGGAAAGCTGTTATCGCAAAAATGAGAGTTTTTTGGAATAGATAGTTAACGAGAGGAGGAATGATGAATTCCTCCGGTAATTAGGTAGAACTCCATGCAAGTTCAAAAACTATATAACTCCCATCAAATTTTATGTGTTAATGAATAGGCCCCAGTATCCTCTAATTAGTGATCATGTGCAGTTTAACACCTAAAACACACATATATATTAGGGGTGTGCACCGGCCACTTTTCGTGTTTTGTGTTTTGGTTTTGGATCTGGATCTTTCTTCGTGTTTTGGATCTGGATTGGTTTTGCCAAAACCACCCTTCCGTGTTTTGGGTTCTGGGTTTTGTGTTTTGGATCTGTATTTTTTTTTAAAAAAGCATAAAAACAGCTAAAATCACAGAATTTGTTGGTTTCTCTGCTCCTATGCTATTATTAACCTCAATAACCTTAATTTCCACTCATTTCCAGTCTATTCTGAACACCTCACACCTCACAATAGTGTTTTCATGTCCAAAAGGTTGCACCGAGGTAGCTGGATGACTATGCTAAGCGACACGAGTGGGCGGCACAAACACGTGACCCATCTAGGAGTGACACTGCAGTGGCAGACAGGATGGCAGTTAGAAAAACTAGGCCCCAAACTGTACATAATGCAAAGAAAAAAAAGAAGTGCAAGATGGAATTGTCCTTGGGCCCTCCCACCCACCCTTATGTTGTATAAACAGGACATGCACACTTTAACAAATCAATCATTTCAGCGCCAGGGTCTGCCACACAACTGTGGCTGAAATGATTGGTTCGTTTGGGCCCCCACAAAACAAGCTGGCAATTAATGTGTCCCTGCACAAACTGGCTCTACGGAGGCAAGATGTCATCCTCATCCTCCTCATCCACCGATTCCTCACCCTCTTCAGTGTGTACATCCTCATCCTCACAGAGTATTAATTCGTCCCTGCTGGAACCACAGGTCCCTCTGTACGTTCTGGAGGCTGGTCTCCCTGGAAGAGTTGATAATTCATTTTATGAACATCATCTTCTCCACATTTTGTGGAAGCAACCTCCTACGCCTTTTGCTGACAAGGTTCCCGGCTGCACTAAACACTCTTTCGGAGTACACACTGGAGGGGGGGCAACTCAGGTAAAATAGAGCCAGTTTGTACAGGGACCTCCAAATTGCTTCTTTTTCCTGCCAGTACAGGTACGGACTGTCTGACATGCCTACTTGGATGCTGTCACCGATGTAATCCTTTAACAGACAGACGCACGCTTGTCGCTGCTGCTTTGAGGATTCAAGTGCGGCTACAGCCCACACAATTCACAAAGACAGAAAAAAAAAAAGAATATTTTTATTGTTTGTGGAGCACACTTTGAGGGTTACACCACCCTTTAACAGACAGACGCACGCTTGTCGCTGCTGCTTTGAGGATGCAAGTGCGGCTACAGCCCACACAATTCACAAAGACAGAAAAAAGAAGAAGAATATTTTAATTGTTTGTGTAGAACACTTTGAGGTGTCACCACCCTTTAACAGACAGACGCACGCTTGTCGCTGCTGCTTTAAGGATGCAGGTGCGGCTACAGCCCACACATTTCACAAAGACCGAAAAAAAAAAGAACAATATTTTAATTGTTTGTGTAGAACACTTTGAGGTGTCATCACCCTTTAACAGACAGACGCACGCTTGTCGCTGCTACTTTAAGGATGCAGGTGCGGCTACAGCCCACACAATTCACATAGACAGAAAAAAAAAGAACAATATTTTAATTGTTTCTGTAGCACACTTTGAGGGTGTCACCACCCTTTAACAGACAGACGCACGCTTGTCGCTGCTGCTTTGAGGATGCAAGTGTGGCTACATCGCACACAAGTCACAAACACATTAAAAAAATAGTTTTTTATTTTTTGGAACACTTTGAGAGTTACACCACCCTTTAACAGACAGACGCACGCTTGTCGCTGCTGCTTTAAGGATGCAGGTGCGGCTACAGCCCACACATTTCACAAAGACCGAAAAAAAAGAACAATATTTTAATTGTTTGTGTAGAACACTTTGAGGGTGTCACCACCCTTTAACAGACAGACGCACGCTTGTCGCTGCTGCTTTAAGGATGCAGGTGCGGCTACAGCCCACACATTTCACAAAGACCAAAAAAAAAGAAAAATATTTTAATTGTTTGTGTAGCACACTTTGAGGGTGTCACCACCCTTTAACAGACAGACGCACGCTTGTCGCTGCTGCTTTAAGGATGCAGGTGCGGCTACAGCCCACACAATTCACAAAGACAGAAAAAAGAACAATATTTTAATTGTTTGTGTAGCACACTTTGAGGGTGTCACCACCCTTTAACAGACAGACGCACGCTTGTCGCTGCTGCTTTAAGGATGCAGGTGCGGCTACAGCCCACACAATTCACAAAGACAGAAAAAAGAACAATATTTTAATTGTTTGTGTAGCACACTTTGAGGGTGTCACCACCCTTTAACAGACAGACGCACGCTTGTCGCTGCTGCTTTGAGGATGCAAGTGTGGCTACATCGCACACAAGTCACAAACACATTAAAAAAATAGTTTTTTATTTTTTGGAACACTTTGAGAGTTACACCACCCTTTAACAGACAGACGCACGCTTGTCGCTGCTGCTTTAAGGATGCAGGTGAGGCTACAGCCCACACATTTCACAAAGACCGAAAAAAAAAGAACAATATTTTAATTGTTTGTGTAGAACACTTTGAGGGTGTCACCACCCTTTAACAGACAGACGCACGCTTGTCGCTGCTGCTTTAAGGATGCAGGTGCGGCTACAGCCCACACATTTCACAAAGACCAAAAAAAAAAGAACAATATTTTAATTGTTTGTGTAGCACACTTTGAGGGTGTCACCACCCTTTAACAGACAGACGCACGCTTGTCGCTGCTGCTTTAAGGATGCAGGTGCGGCTACAGCCCACACAATTCACAAAGACAGAAAAAAGAACAATATTTTAATTGTTTGTGTAGCACACTTTGAGGGTGTCACCACCCTTTAACAGACAGACGCACGCTTGTCGCTGCTGCTTTAAGGATGCAGGTGCGGCTACAGCCCACACAATTCACAAAGACAGAAAAAAGAACAATATTTTAATTGTTTGTGTAGCACACTTTGAGGGTGTCACCACCCTTTAACAGACAGACGCACGCTTGTCGCTGCTGCTTTAAGGATGCAGGTGTGGCTACAGCCCACACATTTCACAAAGACCCAAAAAAAAAGAACAATATTTTAATTGTTTGTGTAGCACACTTTGAGGGTGTCACCACCCTTTAACAGACAGACGCACGCTTGTCGCTGCTGCTTTGAGGATGCAAGTGTGGCTACATCGCACACAAGTCACAAACACATAAAAAAAATAGTTTTTTATTTTTTGGAACACTTTGAGAGTTACACCACCCTTTAACAGACAGACGCACGCTTGTCGCTGCTGCTTTGAGGATGCAGGTGGAATCTAGACGGGATTTGGAACCGAGGACACACTACCTCCATCAATTGTCTAAATCCCACTGCACTAATGTCGGATACCGGACGCACGTCTAACACCAACATAGCAGTCAAGGCCTCAGTTATACGTTTTGCTTCAGGATGACTGCTGTCGTACTTCATCCTCATCGCTAGGGACTGTTGGAGGGTCAATTGTTTAGTAAAAGTAGTGATGTTCCTACTTCCTCTCTGGGATGATGAACAACTCCCAGCAGCAGCAACAGCACTAGGAGGAAGAGGTTCTTGATCTTTCCCTATTTTATTTTTATCGGAGAAAGTTTGGTCCTCCATTTATGTTATATTGATATATATACGTGCGGCTAAAGCGCACACAAACACAGAAAATATTATTTTATTTTTGCTGGAGAGTAGTGCACTTTGTGGGTTACACCACCCTTTAAGAAATGAGCCAGCCGGCTCTTTACTTATGGGACACAGGCGCACGCTTGGCGCTGCTCCTTTGTTGATGCACGTGCAGCCACAGTGCACACAATTCACAAACACAGAAAATATTTTTTTTTTTGGTTTGGACTGGAGTGTACTTTCGGGGGTTACAGCACCCTTAACGGTCAAGCCAGCCGGCCCTTTACTTATGACACAGGCGCACGCTTGGCACTACTTTGTTGATGCACGTGCGGCTACTGCGCACACAATTCACAAACACAGAAAATAATTTTTTTTTTGGTTTGGACTGGAGTGTACTTTCGGGGGTTACAGCACCCTTAACGGTCAAGCCAGCCGGCCCTTTACTTATGACACAGGCGCACGCTTGGCACTACTTTGTTGATGCACGTGCGGCTACTGCGCACACAATTCACAAACACAGAAAATAATTTTTTTTTTGGTTTGGACTGGAGTGTACTTTGGGGGTTACAGCACCCTTTAATGGTCAAGCCAGCCGGCCCTTTACTTATGACACAGGCGCACGCTTGGCACTACTTTGTTGATGCACGTGCGGCTACTGCGCACACAATTCACAAACACAGAAAATAATTTTTTTTTTGGTTTGGACTGGAGTGTACTTTCGGGGGTTACAGCACCCTTAACGGTCAAGCCAGCCGGCCCTTTACTTATGACACAGGCGCACGCTTGGCACTACTTTGTTGATGCACGTGCGGCTACTGCGCACACAATTCACAAACACAGAAAATAATTTTTTTTTTGGTTTGGACTGGAGTGTACTTTCGTGGGTTACAGCACCCTTAACGGTCAAGCCAGCCGGCCCTTTACTTATGACACAGGCGCACGCTTGGCACTACTTTGTTGATGCACGTGCGGCTACTGCGCACACAATTCACAAACACAGAAAATAATTTTTTTTTTGGTTTGGACTGGAGTGTACTTTCGGGGGTTACAGCACCCTTAACGGTCAAGCCAGCCGGCCCTTTACTTATGACACAGGCGCACGCTTGGCACTACTTTGTTGATGCACGTGCGGCTACTGCGCACACAATTCACAAACACAGAAAATAATTTTTTTTTTGGTTTGGACTGGAGTGTACTTTCGGGGGTTACAGCACCCTTAACAGTCAAGCCAGCCGGCCCTTTACTTATGACACAGGCGCACGCTTGGCACTACTTTGTTGATGCACGTGCGGCTACTGCGCACACAATTCACAAACACAGAAAATAATTTTTTTTTGGTTTGGACTGGAGTGTACTTTCGGGGGTTACAGCACCCTTTAACGGTCAAGCCAGCCGGCCCTTTACTTATGACACAGGCGCACGCTTGGCACTACTTTGTTGATGCACGTGCGGCTACTGCGCACACAATTCACAAACACAGAAAATATATTATTTTTTTAGCACTTGGGGGGAGCACCCCTGATGGACAGAGCACCCCCTGGACAACACTACAGCACTCCTTTAGGACTGGGACACTGCACAGGACTTTGGAGTGGACACAGCCCCTATGGAGAACTGACTGCACAACACAGTCCAGCCAGCCCCTATGGACTTTGAAGTAGTGGACACAGCCCCTATTAACAACAGCAGCACAACACAGCCAGCCCCTATGGACTTTGAAGTAGTGGACAACAGCAGCACTACACTACACTACACTACACAGCCCTAACTCCCACCCTCCCTCTTCACTGTCCACAGCCGAGTGAGAAAATGGCGCCGACGCGGGTACCTTATATAGGATCCAAAACCCGCGAGACTCGGAAGGCGGGATGATGACGTTTTGCCTCGATTTCAGATCCGAGTCAGGCGGGAAAAGTCGAGCCTGACTCGGATCGGACTCGGATCGGGGGGGCTCGGGGGGGTTCGGATTTCAGAAATCCGAACCCGCTCACCCCTAATATATATATATATATATATATATAGTAAATAAATGACTAGAGTAATGGTTATTTGGTGCTGGTTATGCTCTGCTGGTCACCCTCTCTTGGGGAGCTGTCTGATTGGGGTGTGCCTCTTAAACATGGCAGAGGGATCTCTGACTGGAGGGAGCGGGGACACAGTGAGTGGTTACTAATTACCATGGCCCGGGCTTGCTGGAGGGGTCTAGCACCACCCCACCCCCCCTCGTAACTTACAGCAGCCCTGCACATACTGCTGTGTGCTGGGCTACATTGGGAGACTGCACGTGGCTGTTTAGCAGCAACTATAGCAGTCTCCTATGGGGGGAGCAATCACACTGATTGCATCCCCCATGGATTTGCACTGGGCTGAGTGGCTCACAGCGCCCCCTCCCTATCATGCTGCGCAATGTAGCGGTGCTGCAAAAATGTTTTTTTTTTGTATCCTAAAGGGGCGTGAACATGGTTAGGCCACGCCCCCTTCTCCCAGGCCTGTGCGGCTCTCAACGCCCCTGGGAGGGAGATCTGTGCCTCAGATCAGTGCAGTGCTTCGCTGCTATTACTGTGACCAGCTTAGTCACAGATCTCTCATCAGCGATCCATATTTCTCTTATCACGTAGTACTGTGTCTCAGAATGCATTGCTTGTCATAGTTATATCCAGGGGTTAAAGTGGGCAGGAACGGGGTGGAACTGAGGGCCTGATTCAGAGCTGAATGCTCTGACCAGAGCACTCGCTCTGAATCAGGGCCCTCCTACCTGTTTTTGGAGCGGCCTCCTGGCCGCTCGCATAGCTGTGGGTGACCACCCACAGCATATGCGAGCGTCCATGATGATGGTCGCGATGGTCTTGACCATCGTGACCATCGGGCTTGCGACGGAGACCCTGCGGTAGGGTCTCCCTGCCGCAAGCCCTGGAGTGATTTTGGCTCTATCAGAGCCAAAATCACACCCACTGACATCACTAGTGATGTCAGTGGGGCCGGCTGCAGATGGTAGGTGTTCCCATGGAAATGCCTCCATCTGGCAGGCACACCCACAGCACGCCCACCAAAGGGGGTGTGCTGTCAATCAATATCGACAGCACGCCCCCTTTGCTGCGAGACCCGGAGCGATGGTGAGCCCGTCGCTCGCTGGGTCTCGCGCATGCACACGACGGAGCTCCCTCCGTCGTGCACATGTGCAGTGGGAAACATCGACCCGCTTTTGAGCGTACTGACCCTGAGTTCCGTCACCTCTAATGGTAGGTGGAACCAAGTCCCTGCACAGAAGTCCCACAGACAGAGAGCCACTCACTGTCTGCCTAGGGAGGCTCAATTTCATTAGAGGTTTCTTATTTCAGAGAAACTAGCATATACAGTAGGTAAGGAAAGAATCAAGTGAAGGTAATACATAGGGGTTGCAAAAAAACATTAGGCATCCAAGTGACAAAGACTAGTTTGTGGGTACCTCATAAAAAAACTCAGAGGCACGGCAGAAAAATAACGCTGATGATATAGAACATTTTTATTTTCTTTTTAAGTCTAACATTGATCTAACATTGTAGTCTCTGCTGATGGAATGTATTTCACACTGTCATAGCCCCAAAAGCTTCTAGGGGCCTAGACAGCCCCCAGCCATTCACTTTACGGTTTCCTATACACAACAATGTGTGTGTGTGTGTGTGTGTGTGTGTGTGTGTGTGTGTGTGTGTGTAAAGAGCAATTCTCACCCTTGTTCTGGCCTGTCAGACTAGGTGGGGGGGTAGTAGGCGGCCTGAGAGATGACTTCCACCACCTTTCCAGGACCAATTAAAGCCCTGGTTATATCTGTGTTTAGCCAGCATGTGGCCAATCACCTGCTGTCTTTAAAAATGTATCTGTATTCTGTATCCATCCAGCAAGTGGACAAGCAATTCTCACCCTTGTTCTGGCCTGTCAGACTAGGTGGGGGGGTAGTAGGCGGCCTGAGAGATGACTTCCACCACCTTTCCAGGACCAATTAAAGCCCTGGTTATATCTGTGTTTAGCCAGCATGTGGCCAATCACCTGCTGTCTTTAAAAATGTATCTGTATTCTGTATCCATCCAGCAAGTGGACAATAACCATCTGTCTTAAAATACTATTGAAGTACTCAGCCAGCAAGTGGGCAATATCTGCAAGAGTCTAAATATGATTTCAGCAGTTTACATTATTGGGTGGTATTACACTGCCCCACCCAGCTACTTCTTATACCCCTTTCAGACATACAACCCGGGAATTTCTCCTGTGCAAATTCCCGGGTATTTGGTCGAGACCCCCTTTTCACACTACAGTGTCTACCTGGGAAATTCCCTGGTAGACCCCTTTCAGACAAGAGAAGGGTTTTCTGCTTACCTGTCTCTTCTCTGCCGTCTGCTCCTCCTTGCCTATCCCCTCTCTGGCTGATGATGATGATGTCATCATTCAGCAGCCAAAAGTCGGCCAATCGTAATGCAGTGGTTTTTTTTATTATTATTATTATAATTTTTTTAACATTTATTTTAATTTCCTGGTGGTCCAGCGGGAGTCCCGGCGGCCCGTTGCGGCACAGCCGGCTGGTGCTGGGGGTGGTGAGCTGCAGCGCTGAGTGGCCCATAGAACGCTCTGCACTGTCAGCTCAAACAAAGCAGCAGCGCTGAGCGTCCTATAGGATGCTCTGTGCTGTCAGCTCAAAGCAGCAGCGCCGAGCGTCCTATAGGATGCTCTGCGCTGTCAACTACATGCAAAAGCTGCTTGGTGCTACCCGGGAGTAGTAAATTCCCGGGTAGCACCATTCAGACAGAAGCAGCGTAAGTCCCAGGAAAAACCCCGGTCGATTGCAGGGGCGCCTCAATGCTGGGAAAATTTTTCCAGTTAGAATACTGTATATTTAACAGGACTATGTAATGGGCAAAGTTATTAGTGAAGTCAATAAAATAGGAAATTACTAAACAGTAGGTGATGCTAAGCAGCATGAAGAGATACATTTCCAGAAGCCCTGTGTGCTGCTGCACTTTGGTGGGAGAGACTAGGTATGTATGGCTGAGGCTAATATAACGGAGTCCAGGAAAGAGAGGAAAGTTGTTGAAGTGCCTGGTACAGAGTGGTGCCTCTGAGAAGAGGTGAGGGACCTGTGGCTTGTGAGGGAGTTCCTGCACCATTCAAGGGGTCAGGGGGTAATCAAGCTGGGGGTATTGTATAGAGATGATCTGACTAAAGTAACAACACGATAGTGCCTGATTGTCTGGAGAGAGTTATAGTGTCTAGGCACCTTCCCTGTCTCACAAAACCCTCTAGAGTTTACTGTAAGATGGTTGCTTGAGGAGTAAGCTTGGACCAGACTGTCCCCTATAAAAAATAATCTGTCCCTGTGATGCATTAAGTCAAAAGGTCCTACATAAAGACAAGGATTGGCTAGACCTACTCAGTCTGAGGATCTAAGTACCAGACCAGAGCACCGTTAACAGTCATTGAAGTCTAACAGAAGATGTAATACAGTATGGACAGCAGATGACAGCAGGGAGAAGGGTGAAGTGGAATATAGGTTGCAATAAGCCAGAGTCAGGTGAAGTGTGCTTACACTCAAAAGCAAGAGCTGAGATCAGGTTACAAACTGACATGGAGATGACACAGGTATTAGCTGGACGGTATGCAAGCTGAACAGTGATCTGGAATGGTGGGTACACACCTGACAGATACATCTGCAGATGATGGTCATTCATATTGTCAAAGCTGGATTATTGGCTGAGACAAGATCAGTTTAAAATTGAATAGCAGCGACGCCATCTTGCGACTGGCCGCAAGACGCCATCTTGGAAATGAGATCGCAAGACGCCATTTTGCGAATTGCCGCCCAAGCGCCATTTTAGATAAACTCACAATTAAGTACATATGGCGATATTACTATTAGCACCATGCGATTGCATCTTCCATCATTTCTCATATACACATTAATACGCACAATTGCGCTGTTAACTAGTTGCATATTAGCGAATGCATAAGATCTTATATGAAAACGCTGTTTATTAGCTTTATGCGCACGCTTCTGCTCCAAGTTTACTAGCGTCGTTATATCAAACCCCGCATACTCACACATTACATATCCACCTACAAGGTTCCATAAGCTTTAAGGTATAAGATTTAAGTTTGTTCATTTAGTATAAATGCTGTGAAATAAAGATTATTTGGTAACTAAGTTTTTATACATGATAAGTAAGCCGTGTTTGGTTTTGTACTGATGCGTACTCTTTCCACAGTATTCCGGTATCATCGGTGTGGAGATCGCATCATGCATTCTCAACTTATGGACAGCAGAGACTTCAAGCAACAAAATCTATATTATATGAACAACTGTTAGGATGTTGCATGAGGCAGGAAGCCAGAGACCCCCAGTTGTTGGAGGCTGGGTTGGGTCTATTTGAATCGGCCATTAAATGCTCTGTAACAGATGCATTCCCCCTTGGGAACCAATGGCATCAGCAACAAACTTCTCTATTGTGTTGTCTATTTCTGGGGGGGTATAAATATGTGTGCTCCAACACTGGGTCTTAGTCTTCGTGCTGAATGTTGATTGACGAGGGGTTTCTTGCTGATGCCTAACATCTGGTCCGGAAGCGCTGCGTATGTATACTGTACTTGGGTCTGTATAATTCCTTTGAGCCTAATTGTGTATGGATCAATAGCGTGTAACTGACTGTACCTTTACTTGAATAATACTTTGTGCTTTGGAACCACAGATTCTAGGTCTGAAGTCTTTATTTACTGTATGACTGTGTACGCAAATTAGCGTCATCCTTAGAAGGTATAGGCAGGATATTACAAGGTATAGGCAGGATATTAGAAGGTATAGGCAGGATATTAGAAGGTATAGGCAGGATATTAGAAGGTATAGGCAGGATATTAGAAGGTATAGGAAGGAGTGTATAGAGGTTTTAATTCAGTATCTTTAATATACACTGAACGGCCATCATTTGCTTGTGCCCCTGGGTCCCGGCTGCTGTGGGGGCGGGATCCGGTGGGCTGGTTGGGGGCATGTCCCTCCCCCCTCCTTGCGGCTACCACTGTGTGTGTATGGGTGGTCTGCAGATATATCTGCAGCACAGCCAATGTGATATGTCTGTGAATGATGCAGTTCACAGACATATTGTGTGTGGCAGTCGGACTGCAGATAAACTGGCCGATCAATTGATCGGCCAATATACTTTATCTGTCAGTGTGTACCCTGCTTTAGTCAAGGTGCAGGGGGAACAGCAGGACAGGAGCAAGCTGAAAGCTTTACTTGAAGCAGGATCTAAAGCAAATAAACCAGGAATCCAATAGTAAGCAGGAAGGTACAGGGAGCTGGCTAACATCAATGACTGGCGTGGACACTATAACCTAACCGGAAGGCAAGCAAAGCCCTTCCTGCCTTTTATTCTCCCAGGAACCAGTCAGGCTTCTTGCTGAAATCAGCCCTCTGGTTAGTGAGACATGTGGCAGATGCTGGGGTGGGAGCACTAGTGAAAGGTATCCTTGATGCCATGGAACCACTGCCACCATGACCCGCTGTGACTGATGTCACCATATTATCTGGTATTCCTGGTTGTTAGGTTGCTTCCAGAACCTGGAGGGGTACGTAAGCCACTGCAGATATTGCGATTGCTCATAACAGTAACCCCCCTTGAGGAGGAGTTAAGGAACCCCTAAATCCAGGTGCATCTTGGAATATTCGAGAGAGGCTTTTTTTTAGGCTGTTTGCATATAAATGCCTCTCAGGAACCCAAGACCTCTCTTATGGTACATAACCTTTCCAGTGGACTAGGAAATTAACTTGGCTCTGAACTTCCTTAGAATGCAAGATTTTGTCCACTGTGTATTCTTGGTGACCATTGAAGACAACTGGAGGTGGCTTCATGGTAGATCTTAAGTTTTTGGAAACAAAAATGGTTTGAAGAATGAACACTAGAAGGTATTTGTAATTCTTAAAGACCTTGGAAGTTTTCAATGGAAAACAACAGGGTTTAATTGCAAAATGATCTGAAACAGCCTGATTTTATTTTTGGAAGGTTGACAAAGACTTATATTTAGCAAGGACAGCCAGACCCTATCTCCCACCTTTAAAGTATAGGCCTTATGGTGATGTTCTGCAAAAAGTTTAGAACAATCTGAAGCCTGTACTAACAGCTGAATGTACTTTCTTCCAAACAGACCTGAGTTGAAAGGCAGTGTTGGGTATTTCAAGCAAGTTACTGGGTCCCAGGGAGAAAATTGAGTTTGCTCTGGGGTGATGCCCAAAATGACAAAAGAATGTAGACATATTGGTGAAAAAATTAGAAAGCATGATTGTATGCAAATTCAGCCAAAGGCAGGTGTTCAGTACAATTGCTATGGAATTTGGGTATTTAATAATGAAGATATTGTTCCGAAGACTGATTCACTCTCTCACTCTACCCATTGCACTGGGGGTGGTAAGCAGACAACATACTGAAATGAATGCACAGTAATAGACAGAAGGAACTCCAAAACTGTGTAATGTATTGAGAACCTTGATAAGAGACAATTAGCCTGATTCAGAGAGGGACGCTAATGCGATCGCAGCTGCGTTTTCGGACACAACGCAACTACAAAATTATGCTAATGTCTGAAAATATCACCCGAGCATAAAGACGCCCACTGCTGCCTTCTTACCTGCGTGCAACAATGCATACCTGCGTAAATATCGGTACCATCAATGCACATCAGAGGCCAACTGGCCCTTGCGGCAGCCGCAGACTCGGCAATTTAGTCACTGAGGTTGCATATGCAGAGAGCTCTCATTGGCTCATTTATGCACACCCATGAAACGGCGTTCAAACACACTGACAAAAAATAGCGAGCGCATATTTCGTTCGCTCGTTCAGACATAGAGGCGTCAACAGACCGCAAAGAGCGAGCGCTCAATTTAAATAGCCGGACCCTTTTTCTTAACAAGCAAGCGCAAATAGCGTCTGGCTCTGAATCAGGCCCACAGTGCACGTGCGCGAACCAGTCACTGCGATCGGGAAGCGTTTGCAGCTAGTACACAGACGCTCTGCAAGCATGACTGACAGGGCGTGCCGTTTATGGGTGGTAACAGGGGAAGGTCGATGGTAAAGGGGGTGTGGTGTGAACGCAGGCGTGTCAGAGTATTTAAATGCCATTTCAGGGGCGTACTTAATTAAGACGCAGCATCAGCATACACGTCACATGGCTGAATTACACACAGCAGCACTCGCAGTGCTTTCGGTAGGATATGGTCAGCTACAAGTGCTACGTATGGGTCCGATGTCAGCTGATGATACCGATTGTTTAATAGACTTCCTGGAGATGATGTGTGTTACTAAGGGAAAGTGGGCGTCTTGTGTCAGGCTGGTGGGTGTCTAATTTCATACCGTAATCGCACGGCAAGTCATAGTGGGCGTGCTAATGTGTTGCAAGCGATCGCGGTATTTTCATACTATGGCTGCGTGCGAACGGTCTGATATGGGCCCTAAGTCTAAAGTATAATTTACAGCTCTCCCTGAAATTCCGGAATAACTTCCAGTCTCCAGAGAAACATCCCAGGAATTGTAATTTAGACTCTTTAACAGAAGCTGAGGCGGATGGAATCTATCTTGATACCTCCTCTTGAGAAGCTAAATGAAGTAAAAAATCTTGGACTATCGCAAAGACAGTGGCCCTCATTCATACCCGCTCGCAAGCGCTGAACGCTCACAAGCGGGTTAATGTTTAGAGTCTGCGCATGCACAGCGGCCACACTACTCTCTCGCTCTGGAGCTCACTACAAAAGGGGCGGCTGTCGATGTTGATCGACAGCTTGGCCCATTTTGTAGGCGGGGGGGTGGTTTCACAAACAGAGGCATTCACGACGGAACGCTTACCGTTTTGTGGGCGGCCGCACTGACATCAGCAATGATGTCAGTGTGGAGCTTCCTGCTCGATCAGAGCAGGAAGCTCCCTGGGGCTTGCGGCTGCCGAGACCCAACCTTAGGGTCTCATCGCGAGCCCCGATGGTCGCGATGGTCTTGACCATCGCGACCATCACCCTGGTCGGTCGCTAAGCTTTGGGTGGTAACCCACTGCTTAGCTAGCGACCAGGAGGCCGCACAAAAATAAAGAAGCGGCCGCCCTCATTCAGAGCGAGCGTTCGCTTCTTGTGAGCGCCTCTGAATGAGGGCCAGTGTTTGGTGATTTTTAACCACTGCACTATTTAAAATATAAACAATTCTTAACAACTCACATAAATACTATGTATATGTCCAAATTAAATATATCTCAAAAATAATGTAATTGGTTCATAAATGAAACAAATGAATTGGAGTCCCGAACAACAAGTTCTAGAGTCAGTTACTTATTATAAAAATGTTTCTGACCTGCAGGTAGGTCAAGTGCATGTGAATTACTGTGTCCACTTTAAATAGTCCAAAGTTGCCGAAAGGACAATACCCGGGGTGGCAGATTCATACCTGCAGCTAAGTGTAGTCCCTCGTGGGTGATTCCTTAATTCCTGTATCCTGAAGGATCAGGACTATAATATAATAGACCAGAGATAGAAACATTTGTATCTTCACTGTATGAGGTTCTTTATCCAATATAAATTGTAGCAGTATGAAAGTGAATATGAGTGAAATGTTTGGTCTGGGCTCTGTGCTGAGGGTCCGGCTAACGTGTTTCTCTGCATGGTACAGCTTCATCAGATACAATTACATTATGTATTTTCTATGTAAAAATGAAATAGTTCTTACCTCATATAGAGTTGAGGTACCTGTAAATAATAGCACACATAGATTAGATAATCATTGTGCAGCCAGCACAGTCAGATATTGGGTTAGTGCACATCTCTGGATTAGCCCATATTTATATATATATTCCATAGACAAAAAACATTACGGTTTCACATGTCCCATTAAGGCTACTTAGACATGACCTGAAAATTCACAAAACCTATTAGTTTTCTGCCACTCAAACTTCAAAAAACAATGAAATTACGATCATTAAGGCTGACGCCTTAATGGACGTGTTCCTTGCGCACAACATTTTGTAGGCGTGGCGGGGGGGTGGTTTCACAAACGGAGGTCTTACCAACTTTTTGTGAAAGTCGTCTGAGTGCCGCCTCAACTTGCCATTTTACACTGGTGTGCCCAATGCAGTTGGGCCCATGAGAGGAGGGCAACGGATGCGGCTATTTGTTCACAGCGAAAGAGTGCTTGGCATTGCACAAATATATATATATATATATATATATATATATATATATAGTGCTTTGTTTAGACCGGCACTCCGTAAAACATAACTTTAAATACTTGGGTACCCTCCCCGGGAAGTAAATCACCTCCAAATCCAAACTCCAAAACAGCGGGCGGCACTCCTCGGCTTTCTCATTCAAACATCACCACATTTGGTATTTATTGCCAACATTTCAAATGTTTAATCCAAAAGGATTAAACATTTGAAACGTTGGCAATAAATACCAAATGTGGTGATGTTTGAATGAGAAAGCCGAGGAGTGCCGCCCGCTGTTTTGGAGTTTATATATATATATATATATATATATATATATATATATATAAACAGAGTATCAAGAACCTTAACAGATATTTCTGTGTGTTGTTGGAATTGCAGTGATATAGCTATATCTGTTCTGGGCATATTTATGTAGACTATTCTTGTACAGCGTTTTGCCAATTTGCCATATTCAATTTGAGGCGAAAATCCATTATCGGCGATAATTTATCACCGATGACATAATTTTCGCCTATTGTCATTATCCCCGTATTGCATTACATTGACTTTTCGCCAGAGCGAAAGTCAATGTAAAAAAACGGGGATAAGTTTTCTCCAGCCTTTTGCTTGCATTAAAAAGTACAGAATTGAGGAATGTCCCCTAAAAAAGATCTGTGTCAGAAAAAAAAAAATCGGGACACCCCCAAAAATTATGTTTAATTTTGCAGTGAAAAAAAAAATGGGGGACAAACTTCTAAAGTATCTAAATTAATTTCAGAGGGGTTCCCAAGTATGCGGCAAGTGTTTTGCAGAATGCTGGTAGTATCGGCAGTTGCATTTTTGCAGAATTTTGAAAAATAACTTTAGGAACTTAAAAATATGCTGGCACCCATTTTCATGTACCCCAAATATGATGGAAATAGTTTTTTTTTGGCAAAACAAAAATCTAAGTGCTATTCTTCACCCCTTCTTCATAGCCACAATTATGCACCTGCCGAGGCTATTACAAACTTCCTTCAGCAGGCAAAAATGGGGTTACCCATAGTGATCCCCCATGTCTAGACATCTTTATGGGAGTCCCAGGAACAATTCTCAAAAATTCCAATTTTTGGGCGATACATACCTTTCTGCTGGCTCCCATTTTCACTGATTCCTAATTGAATACGTGGATAAAGCGGGCACGCGCCCTATACTTTATCCCGTAAAAACCTCCGATGTGGAGTGAAAAGTCCAGCACAAACTTTTTGCTCCAAAGTGAATAACCCCCACAAGTGTCACATAGTTCTACAGAGCAAGACACATACAGCGTAGGGTGGGTTAATATTCACAGCTGGTAATACTGTCTGAGTCTCTGTACAGAACAATGCTAGCTCCTGGTCCAATGTGTGTAATTGTCTGGCTCTTCTCCTTTGGATTACATTTTTATACATTTCATACAAAGGATCTTTATAGTATTGATGTGTAATGACATGCTTACCTAGGCCCAGAATGTCTTTAATCTGATTTATTTTTTCCAGCATTCCTAGTAGGAGAGGTTTTCTGGTGAGAAAGATCAGTTCAGCCTTTGTGAAGAACAGGTGATCACATTCTAGGTACAAATTTCCTTCCCGCTCCTCCTCCGACTTCTCTGTGCACCCGGTCACCACAATCACCTTCTTTGGTCCTAAACAACATGGAGAACACAGAGATGACATCACAGTAACATCCACTGACACCACAGAAATGACATCACAGTAACATCCACTGACACCACAGAGATGACATCACAGTAACATCCACTGACACCACAGAGATGACATCACAGTAACATGCACTGACATCATAAACTCCCATATTCTTCAGTATAGGAAAAGGAAACTCTATTTTGGTTTTCTTCAAACTTTATATGTGTGTAACAAGTTTTAGGTGACTTATTTTATAGTAGTTCTCTTATACTAATAATAAAAATGATTAGCTGAGATACTAAGATTGGTTAGTCAGAATGATAGTGATACTGAGCTGTAGGCTTGATCATAATAAGAACAAAATCCTCATGCGATGCAGATTCTCAGTAGTGGTGACAAGCAGAGTATTTTCATCACTGGAAAAGTCCTAAAGGAGTGTATTCCAATGAGCACACAATTCTGTGAATTAGCAGCTCCACCATTTTGTGAGTGACAGCAATCCCACTCTGTGAGAGTGCTAAATCTGCAGTTAACCGCATGGTGTCATGGCATACCATATCTGTATTATGCAAGGAACACATCCATTAAGGCGTCTGCCTTAATGATCGTAATTTCATTGCTTTTTGAAGTTTGAGTGGCAGAAATTCAATAGGTTTTGTGAAATCTCACATCTTGTGTACGAAACCTTAATGGGACATGTGAAACCGTAAAGTTTTTTGTCAATGGAATTTCATAGCTTTTTTAATATATATATATATATTTACTTGGTTCTCATCGCCACTTTGCCGCAAGTTCGGATTAGTTCGGATTTATTTTATTGGCTATCCAAAACAAGTGATAAACCGATAGCCAATAAAATGCCATGCTGAGATCCGAGTAAATCCGAGTAAATCCGGACCCGCTCATCCCTATATATATATTTATATATTATAATGGCACAGTTGTGCCCTTATATTAAGGCTGCATCGAAAAAACTGCAATTCTCCCATATAGAATTCCAGAGGGGGGGCATGGTGTTTAAGGGGATACACCTCAAAAGCTATTAGAGGTACCAAGCTGAAATTTGTCATGGAGAGGTAGAACTGTTACTCGGTGCTGCATGCCAAATTTCATTTCAGGGCATAACCATTAACAATGAGGATTTGGAAGGAATCTAAAGTTCCAACTATCACTTTTTTTCTGACATTCTCAATTAGGACCACTTTTCTGCTGTTCTCTATAAGTTTTATTTGGGAAGGCATAACTCAGGGTAGGGGGCAAATTTAGACTTGAGGTTTGTTTTATTAGGTAGCTATACTGCAAGGGTACATGCTTTTGGGGTTCAGGTAAATTAGGAAGTTACAGTTTTTAAACTATTACCTCAAGAATGTGCCATTGATTAGATAGGAAATTTCAACTTGTTGCACAGCCTCAGTAGGAGCCTCCGGCAGGTGTACTCACTGTGGCTTCACTTGGGTGTACAAAGATGGCTGCAGTTTATGGGCTTTAGCGGTGGTGGGCTCGGGGGAAGGAAGCTGTCATTAGATGCAGCGGGACCTGGGGGAAAGGCCCGGGGGGGTAGCGGGCATTAGCTGTGGCCAGGCCCGGGGACAGTAGCAGGCCTTAGTGGCGGTGGTGTGGGCGGCAGAGCGGTTGGTGGTGGGGCAGGCGTTAGGACCTGGGGGAGGTAGCAGCACACAGGTGCAGGCTTGGATCTGGAAGATCCATGATATCTGCTTCTATGTTTAAAAAATGGTGTGGCCAGCCCCCCAAAAACAACCAGCACCGGGCTTTGGAGACCCAGTACTGGTTGTGCTAAATACAGGGGACAAATGATATAGGGGTCCCCCGTATTAAGCACAACAAGCACCAGGCTTTTCAGAACCAGTCCTGGGTTGATTGTGTTGTGTGGTGCACATGAAAATATAAATATTGTCTTTTGCAGTAGTACTATAGGTCCCAGCAGGCATCCCTGCATACTGGCACTTGGAGAACCACAAGTACCAGCAGGCAGGGCACTAAGGGCCTGCTGGTACCTATAGTACCCCTGCAAAAGAAATATTAAAATAAAAAATACACCATTTTTTAAAGTATTTTATTTTGCTGCACCTTCACCTGGGGAGTCAGCAGCCTTTAAGCTCTTTTACATGGCTGCCACTTCCCCCAGGACTTACACAGCGTTTTCACCTGGAGGATGGCGGCCTCCTACGTAGAGAAGATGATGTTCATCAAAATGAATTATCAGCTCTTCCAGGGAGACCAGCCTCCAGAATGTACAGAGGGACCTGTGGTGGTGGATTCCAGTGGGGATGAATTAATACTCTGTGAGGATGAGGATGTACACAACACTGAAGAGGGTGAGGAATCGGTGGATGAGGAGGATGAGGACGACATCTTGCCTCCGTAGAGCCAGTTTGTGCAGGGACAGATTAATTGGCAGCTTGTTTTGTGGGGGCCCAAACGAACCAATCATTTCAGCCACAGTCGTGTGGCAGACCCTGGCGCTGAAATGATTGGTTTGTTAAAGTGTGCATGTCCTGTTTATACAACATAAGGGTGGGTGGGAGGGCCCAAGGACAATTCCATCTTGCACCTCTTTTTTTTCTTTGCATTATGTACTGTTTGGGGCCTAGTTTTCCAAACTGCCATCCTGTCTGCCACTGCAGTGTCACTCCTAGATGGGCCACGTGTTTGTGCCGCCCACTCATGTCGCTTAGCATAGTCATCCAGCTACCTCGGTGCAACCTTTTGGACTAAAAACAATATTGTGAGGTGTGAGGTGTTCAGAATAGACTGGAAATGAGTGGAAATGAATGTTATTGAGGTTAATAATAGCGTAGGAACAAAAACAAAACAAATTCTGTGAATTTAGCTGTTTTTATGCTTTGTTCCAAAAAATACAGATGCAAAACACAAAACCCAGAAGGGTGGTTTTGGCAAAACCAATCCAGAAACAAAACACGAACAAAGATCCAGATCCAAAACCAAAACACAAAAATTTCCCGATGCACACCCCTAATATAAATATATATATATATATGTGTGTGTGTGTGTGTGTGTATTCCTTTAGTGTGGTATGGCATCCACACATATAATGGTTGTATGCTTTACATTTAAGAAAATTGGGTGGCTATGAATGTCATGGCACACTCACCTCTATTTATTTATTAAATTTATGACTGTGATCATAATAATAAGAACGATTATAAAGCATCTTAAATATTGATCTGCTATAATCTATTATTAATTCATAAAAGCTCTCTTACCTTTCTTAGCAACACAGATTTTCAGGTAAGGTTCCATGTTCTTTATAGGTCTCTCCAATTTTGCAGAGTGATAAAAGATGGCTAACGATGATTCGTCCACCTTAGATTTCCAATCTTTGTCTTCGGAAGGTGGAAGAGAAACATAGGAAGATGAGCCAATACTGACATTATTAGACAAGGAGGTTGTCAGCTTCATGGCATCAGAGTCCTCTTTCCAGGAGAAGATCATTACCCTTAAGCAGAGGAAGAAGGAGACATTGTGGTTTATAAAGTAAAACTGTAAAACAGTAGACGCCAAAATAGAGCATTGGAAGCATCACTCTCCCAAGTGTGAAATGTCTGACATGTTTGGGTTAAGGGATTAAACAGATGAACAACAGACATTATTTGGGTCCCTAAACACATATAAGCTCTGGTTGGCAGATCCCATCATTCAGACTAATATGGTGGGAACATTTTTATTTTAATTTCTCCCTCTAGCAAATTAGAGCACAGAGAAGAATTTAGATAAGGGGTATCCTCTGTGAAGCTCTCAGTCACACCAGGCCAGTGTTGTAGATGGCGGGATTCTTTGTTTGTACCAAGATAAAATCAAGGTCCTTAACCAACAAGCTGTAAATAACTTCCAATCAGGAGTAATGGGAGGTTTAATTCATCATGAATACAATTAAGAGCATTATGTACTTTGTGTACTGTTGCCAAATGCAGTCATTGATTTATTGTATAAGTAAAATAAAATAAACTTTATAGTAAGAAATAGATTAAAATAGGTTTCAATGTATAAGTTAAATGTTTAGATAGCATGTATATAGAAATATATTTGTGTTTTACTATAAAACTATGGGTCATTGTGTCATAGATAGGGTTTTAATGTGTAAGCCATAAACCCAGAATACATAATACATTGGACATCACACAATTCGATTCTTTACCTTGAGTAAATGTAAACCTAGTGGTTCCCAAACTTTTTCAAATGTAGTAAATAGAGCCCTATGTTTTATATGTCTTTTTTATTATGTATCCAATGTTTTTATGTTATTGAAAGCTTTAATTGAATTTAGTAAAGATTTTAAAGATTATTTCACTCCTTGCTATTTGTATTTAGGCAAATCTATCTGTATATTTTGAGAGTGATACAGATTCACTCAGTAGGAGCAGCAAACTGACATTTGATACTATATATATATATATATATATATATATATATATATATATATATATATATATATGTGAAAACTGGTTTTTAGATATATCCAATTTTACTTATTTTAAGCACCTGAAAATTGTTGTGGTTTTGTTGCTTTTTTAAACTCTTCTGGTTCATACAAAAGGATGGCTTATTCATGGATCCTTCTTAACAAAATATTTTTTTCTCTTGCTTAAACCTCGTACTGGCACACCAATTGTACCACTTCTGCTATATTGATTACTAGCATGCGTCACTGGTAACTCATTCTCTTTCAAGGAGCCACTATTATCCTGAGAACCACCAGCATCATGATTTTAAGACCTTGGCTTTATATCATCAGAGGGCGTACTGGCACTGACACTCATTTTCTGGACTCTTTTGTCCACGTAACATACTTGAATGTTTCCATTGACCCATCAACTTCATCTCATAGGTTTGATGGCTATCAGCCACTTCAATAATGTACATTTCTCTTGGATTTTCTTGGGCATCTGCTTGTTGGGCACTGTAAATATGGTGAACAACTTCATTACACCTTGGCTAGTGGAGCCCAGTGCTGGTTTTAAAAATACGAGGAACCCACTCCATTTTTCCCCATATTTTTAAAACCAGGACCAACTTACAGAGCCCAGTGCTGGTTCATTAATTACGGGGGACCTCTACACATTTTGTCCCTGTATTTTTGAACCAGGACTGGCTCACCGAGACCCCGGGGCTGGTAATGCTTTTAGGGGAAAACCCCACACCATTTTTTAAATATATTTAACCTTTTTTTTTATTAATTAGAGGCAGAAACATACATGGATAACACTGATCTGTGAATGAATAGGAAGTAGGCATATATGTGTTGCCACATATATTTCTGGAGGACCGCGCCTCAAAATAAATGATTGGTGGTAATTATGGTAATGCAGTCTTGTAATATAAGTAGTAATAATAGACAGTGGTATGCTAAAAATAGTGTTATATCTTTATTGATGATACACTAAATGAGTAGTAACTGACCACAGTAAGGAGTAAGTGGACGTGACCACACAGGGTCTGCTGTGTCAATGGAAAGGGGGGTAGAGAGAGGTATGGGGGGGAAGCTGATGGGGAGGAACAAAACTCCCTTTCATGCACTGTGTGCACTAGTGTCTGGGTAACCGGCCAGGGGGTGGGCGTCCCACACCAATCATTTATTTTGAGGTGCAGTCCGACAGACATATGTGGCAACAAATATATGCCTACTTCTTATTTATTAAAGTGTATCTAGTTTTGGGGGAATCTAGTAATTAGGATGCGCAGCCTCTTACATATTACTTATCCCTACTATAGGGAATTGAGCGCCAGATACCTCTATATATTGGCACTGATCTGTGAATGTTTCAGCTAAACACGCTGCTCAGGGGGTAGTCTATTCAAAACTTCTATTTGGGAGTGAGTTTGCTTAAATTACACCCAAAATTATATTCACGACTCTTGATAAATTCCTGTGTTGTCTATAGAAAGTTCCCGGGAGTTTGACCGATGGTGTATTTATTACTATTTGTGTTTTCACCTATGTTTTGCAGAGAGTTTCATGATTTCTAACATGAGTTTTCCTTTAGTAAATTTGTGAATTTAAAAATTGGCCAAACACACCCAAGAATGCATTCTTGCCCAAACATAATTCTTAGTAAATGTACCCCTGATTCTTGATCCACTAAGAGGGAGTTTATGAATAAAACTTTGCATTTTTCTGATCCAATGTTCTATGTAGCAGTTTGAAGTGGATTGAGACTTATTGAGAAACCTTCTGCATTTATTAGTATCCCTATCATACTTTGCTGTTCAGGGGTAGACACACCAGGAACCATCAGTGCACTTCTGCTCCCACCATGGGCTGTATCATATACAAGCAAATGGTCAACCCCTACAAATACGACATGACCCGTTGCTGGTTTTCCCTTTACTTTTCTATCATGGTAACCAGATGCTGAAACAGATCCTTAGGAGAGGGAGTCTGAGTAACATCCATTCTGTCCAGAATATACTGTCATGATTCAGTCAGATAGGATGTCGTGAGTTAAGAATTTGCACTGGCATCATCAGAGCACAGAACAAGGTAAGTGACTATGGGCTGGAGCTGGATAGATGTAGTAGGATGGAACTGGAGAAACACTGCAGGGCTGGAGGACAGAAGGGAGATGGAGAGACACAAATAAACTGGAGTTGTTAGGCTGAAGAGACAGAATGGTGCTGGAGCTGGAGAGATACTGGGGGGCTGGAGATAAATAAGGGGGCAGGATCTGCTAAGACACTGCGAGCTATACCTGGAGAGACAGAAGGGGACTGGAGAAACACTGTGGAGCTGGAGAGACAGAAGGCAAAAGGAACTGGTGAGACACAAAGGGCATGAATCCAAAGGAGCACTAAAGAGCTGGAGAAACAGAAGAAAACTGGAGCTGGAGAGATACTGGGGGCTGGAGAGACACAATGGTACTGGAGCTGGTGGGCTCGAGACAAAATGGGGGCTGGAGATGGAGAGAAACTGCATAACTGTAGACTGTATAGACAACAGAAGCAGGATCTTATGTGACAATGGGGGGGCTGGACTTTGAGAGACAGAAGGGGACTGGAGAGACAAAAGAGGACTGGAGAGGCAGTGTGGAGTTGGAGAGACAAAATGGAGCTGGAGAGACAGAAGGGAGCAGAGAGATGCAAGGGGGCAAGAGCTGGTGGGATGGAGAGACAGAAAGGGGCAGGATCATCTGCAAGTGGATGTGCACAATTCCACCAACTGGGCTTGATCGTTATAGCACTCATGTCTTCTGGTGCACTTGCTCATATAGATGGCTCTGGCCATACTCAGAAATTGCTGACTTCAGCGCACTCTGAGTCCTCAGGCTGCGAAGGGCATCATGGCTGCAGCTGTGTGTTTATTTTAGCAGCCGATGAGAGTCAGACTCTCATTGGCTACTCCTGCGCCCACTGCCAGAGCTGGACTGGAGCTCATTCATGAGCTACATCCATCTTCTGGCTCTACAGTGGGTGATGGGAGAGATGTTATGAAGTCATGAGGTCTCTCCCATAATGCAGAGCGGGGCGGCCCGGGAGGATGGAGGAGTGGATGCAGGAGCGGGGATTCAGGTAAGTGTTTTTTTTGTGTGTATCTTTTGTCTGGCACTGCTGGGGGGGACAACTACTTGGGGCACTGCATAGGGGGGGTGTACTACTGGGGGCAATGTATGAGGGGCACTGTATAGGGGGGACTACTACTGGGGCCAACACATTGGGGGGGACCATTACTGGGGGCACTATATAAGGGTCACTACAGAGGGCACTGCATGGGGGGACTACTACTGGGGGCATTATATAAGGGGCACTGCATAGGGGGACCACTAATGGGGGCACTACATAGGGTGGATTACTACTGGGGGCACTGCATATGGGGACCACTACTGGGGGCACTACATAGGGGGGTTACTACTGGGGGCACTACATAGGGGGACCACTACTGGGGGCACTGCATAGGGGGGACCACTATTGGGGGCACTGTATAAGGGATACTAATGGGGGCACTGCATAGAGGGGACCACTACTGGGGGCACTGCATAAGGGCTTGTGTAGCTATCTGATTTGGGGCAGAAGGCTGAAAATATGCCAAAGGTGCCAAGAAACCTTGCACCGGCTCTGATGATGCCCCATGCCTCTTCATACAGTAGCAATCTGACCCAGTAAGTAAGCTCTGTAGGAAGCCTATTTGGTGTTTCCCTGAGTGGAGGCTGATGAGAAAATGGACACCACTGTAGATCAGGGAAACACTGTGGACAATTAAGTATTGGTGGCATGTAACACCACAAGTTACTGTACATACTCTGAGTCCCCACAACTTGTACTCCCATCCTGCCGGGTACCTAAGTGAAATGAATTCCAAATATTCTATGTTGTAGCACAAATGTGGTTCCCAATCTGCTCTCTGTTATGGGCCTTTGCATGAATCCGGGTTTAGGTGTAAATAGGCGTGGCCCAGCATTCCCTTGGCTTTGAGAGGCCCCATTCAAAACTAGAGATCGAAGATAGAGAAGTCAAACAGAGGGCCTCATTCAGACCCGGTTGCTAGATGCGTTCGCACACAGCCACCCTGCTACTAATATATGCAAAGGCAGCAATCGCATGGCAAGACATGAGGATGCCCACTATGGCTTAGCAAGCGGTGGAAGAGTGATCGCAAGCTAGTCTAATGATGCCCTGCTTGTGGTTGACCCTACCCTACCGCAAGCACTGCAAGTGCTTCAGTGTTTAAACAAACCAGGTGACATGTACAATGATGCAGCCTTGTAATTATGGACGCCCATAAAACGCCGTTTTGACACTCAGACATGCCTGCGTTCACACATCCACTCCCCTGTTTTCCTGCACCTTCCCCCGTTACCACACACAAACGGCACATTCTGTCACTCAAAGTAGCGGGCCCTCTGTGTACTCTGAGCGATCGTTTCCTCATCGCAGTGACTGGTTCGCGCATGCGCGCTCCGACTTATATGCATGCGCAGAATGTGAAAATCAGCCAGCAGTGAGCAAACGCAGCCTAGCAAACGGGTCTGAATCGGGCCCAGAATCCCAACTTGGATCAATTTTGGTATTCTGAATAGAACAGAGCACCCGCTCTGAATCAGGGCGTTTTTTTTTTTTGTAAGGAGCTGGCCTTCTGGCTGCTCGCTAAGCTGTGGGTGACCACCCACAGATTTAGCAATCGGCAAGGTGATGGTCGTGATGGTCATGACCATCGGGGCTTACGACGAGACCCTTGTGGTAGGGTCTCGTCTTCCGCAAGCCCCAGTGAGCTTTCGGCTCTAATAGAGCTGGAAGCTCACCACTGACATCACTCGTGATGTAAGTGGGGCCGCTCACAAATGGCCGGCGTTCCTTTGGGAATGCCTCCATTTGGCCAGCCATCCCCCTGCCCGCCTCCAAAATGGGGCAAGCTGTCAATCACCATCAACAGCCGGCCCGCTTAGGTGCGAGACCCGTAGCGATGGAGTGCCCATAGCTGGCAAGGTCTCATGCATGCGCACGCCAGAGCCGGCTGTGGCATGTGCATTGAGGGACCATCGACCCACTTGTGACTGGTGTGCGCTCGCGAGCAGGTTTGAATCAGGCCCAGAGATCCAACAAGTTTGGATCTAAAATAATAAACTTGCGTATTTTGGATTGCATTTAAGTCCCTCACTCTTCATTTCAGATGCTGTGAGGTGGTCAAAATTGACTGGTAATGACTAGAAATGACTCTTATTGAAGTTATTAATACTATAGGAACACAAACAGGTCCAAGTTACTGTACATGATTTTAGCTGTTGTGAAGAGTTTTTAAAGAAATCCAAAACTGAAGCGAAACACTTGAGTGTGGTATTGTCAAAATCAAAACATGATGATGATTTAGAACCAAAAGCAAAACACAGGGGTCGGCGCACAGCTCTGTTAAAAAACAAGATGATATGAAGTCCTTAAGGTTTATAAAAATTCTTAAAAATGTCATTAGAGACTAAAAGCCTGATTCAGCTTGGATCGCTATTGAGATCGCAGCTGCTAATAAGCACTCAGTTCCACTGCAATGATATGCTAATCCCCTCGCAGCACTGCACAGGGACGCCCACTTTACTTTATACACATCTGTAATGGCCGGCGGTTCAAATCCCGACAGCGGAAACCCGGCAGGGTTGAAGATCCCGAACGTCAAAAGGCAAGTATTAAATAACACTATTTTACCCCCTAACCCTCCTTTAGGGGTGCCTAACCCTAACCTATCCCCAAATGCCTAACCCTAACCTCCCGGGGGCGGTGCCTAACCCTAAGTCCCCTCCGGGAGTCCCTAACCCTCCTCCCCGCAGCTGTCCGCACCCGGTGCCCGGCTTACCTTTGATTGGTAAGCCGGGTGTCGGGCTCCCGGTGTAGATCTAATAACAGGCATCAGGATTTCGACGCCTGTCATTAGTACCTTGCTGGGATTAGAAAGTCGGGAAGCCGGCGGTCGGGATTTAGACCCTCTGCTTCCTGACTACATCCCATCTGTAATACTTAGCAGAAAAGCAAAACCATCAGTACAATCGAGTACCGTCACAGTCTCACGCACAGTTGCACAAACCCTGACCTTATTCAGAAGTTGCTACCAGCCACGCACTCTATGAGACCTCAGGCTGCGTAGTCTATTGCAGTCAATATTTTATGTATTCCGCTTAAACGGCATGCAAACGCACTGGTACACCTGTGTTCTGCCGACCACCTCCCATCACCACCCCTAAATGACACTGCCTGGCAATCACTCTGCGATGGGTCTGCGTAGCCTGTGCAATCATGGCCGGTTCGCGCATGCACACTGCAATTCATACGGATGCACAGAACGCAACAATTAGCTGATTGCGTGCCTATTAGCAACTACGATCCCAGCTGAATCAGCCCCTAAGTCATTTGAGTTTTGTGCTGTATATGTACATTGCTCCTTGTATAAACTTCACCTTTCATTGGTATGTATTTTATTACTTCCCTGTACATAGTCCAGTACTACAGATTATTACAGTACATGAACCAAATAAAAATAAATTAAAACTGTGAATGATTCCACCACTTAACTGAATGCCCATGGACAACTGGAATGTTCTATGTCTTGCACCTGAGGAGAACAGTAGTGAAGATTACCTTGGAATTATTACTCATTAACTAGGCTCCTAAAGACATTATATAGAATATGAGAATGGGGAGGGGGTAGGTCAATGCTTTTTGTATCTCGTATGAGAGCAATATTTAGTAACATTATTTTTACTAACAATCTAATAATGGGTGTTTTCACACCCTTTCTACAAAGTATTTTAGTATCACATATATGTATTAAAGGGCAATTGGACTAGTTTTCATGAAAAAATAGTCTAATCCTTTCAATTCACATATTTTAGTAAGCAGATTGCATTGCACATACTTGTAATGGAAATGTGATCTGCTAAGATTTACTTAAATTATATTGTGAAAAAATACTGGAGCAAGCCCAGTGTTAATAATGCCACCTTCAGATGGTGTTATCCAGGGTTTCCCCGACTCCTGCTCTGCTCTGTTAGTTGAAAAAAAAAACCCTCAAACACTTACCTGCAGCCAGGAGTCCGCTGATCTGTGATCGGTTGAGCCATCTGGTTTCCGAGGCTCCTACTCTGTACCACGGTCAGCTGTGCTATAAACCGGCAACTCAGTTTACAGGACAGCTGACCGGGGTCACAGACCAGGAGCCCCGGAGACCAACAGACCGAGGTGCAAATATATTTACTTTTTTGCTTTGCTCCCAGCTTAGAATCAGCCCCATATGGTACACCATGAAAAAATTATGTTTTAGTATTTATTTTCAGTTGCACTCACTTGTTATAAATAATAATCATGCATTGGACAATGGGCCTGATTCAGAGCCACTTGCTGCTGGCGAGCGCTCGCTCTGAATCAGGGCATTTTTTTTGTTTTTTTTAATCTCCAGGCCGCTTGCAAAGCTGTGGGTGACCACCCACAGCTTGTGCGAGCGGTCTGGAGTCCGTCACGATTATCGCGACCATCGGGCTTGTGACGAGACCCTGTGGTAGGGTCTCGGCTCCCGCAAGCCCGAGTGGACTTCCTTCTAAAATAGAGCAGGAAGTCCACTACTAATATCACTAGTGATGTCAGTAGGGCCGCCCTCAAATGCCAGGCATTTCTTTGGAACTCCTGCATTTGCCCAACCACCCCCCCTACCTGCCTACAAAATGGGGCGAGCTGTCACTCACCATCGACAGCCACCCCTTTTTGTAGCGAGCCCCACAGTGACTGAAGGTCAGTCACTAGTCGGGTCTTGCACACGCTGGATGCGGCGCATGTGCAGATCATAACCATCGAGACGCTTGTGAGCGGCTCTGAATGAGGCCCAATATTACAAAGCTGAGATGATCTAGGGTCTTTGCTTTTCTGTTTGATTTCCTCTGTCGGTCTGAGGCTATAATTCCCAAGGCAACAGTTTATAGCAAAAAGTATAGAGAACACTGTATTTTGGCAAAATCTTTGTACAGTAATGTCACATCACACTCACCTTTTGGACAACAAAATTGCACTTCGGACTTTCATTTGTAAAACTGATGCCAGTCATTGAGGGGTGATATGTACTAAGCTCTGAAAAGTGATAAAGTGGAGAATGATAAACCACCAGCCAATCAGCTCCCAACTGTCATGTCACAGGCTGTCTTTGAAAAATTACAGTTAGGAGCTGATTGGCTGGTGGTTTATCATTCTCCATTTTATCACTTTTCAGAGCTTAGTACATCTGGCCCAGTGAAATTAACCTCTAAAATTTGTAGCAGCAGAAGTGCAATAGTGCAAATTCTAATTAATATATATATATATATATATATACACACACACACACACACACACACACACACACACACACACACACACACACACACAGAAAAATGCTTGTTTTAGCCAATAGAGAGTATTCTTCAAAAATAACTATATTGGCAATTAGTGGTTGCTCTCCCAAATATTATATACATTTGTATCAGGTAAATAGCTATATTGCAAATCCTGATTATGGCCCTCATTCAGAGCCGCACGTTAACAACAGTACGCTCGTTGCGTTCCGATGTCGACTAACCGCGCATGCGTCGGTGTTACACTGCGCATGTGCGTACGGCATATTGCGAGCTTTTTTTCTCTCGTTCCTAAAATAGCGTACAGGAAGTGACATGTCAAATGTGATTGACAGAACAGGGCGTTTGTGGATGTTGACAGGGGTGGAGATGAAAAAACGCAGGCGTGGCGAGGCATTTTTTGGGCGTACATACATTAGCAGATGCGAACGTCAAATGTGTTCTGACCGTCTCATACGTCACTGGAACATCCGCTTTCCCTTCAAAATGCTCGCACAGCTTAGGGTCAGGATTACTCGACCACATTGGCGATGGCCTTCTCCTCCGTCCCGGGACTCAACGATGGTGCTGCGATTAATGGCGGCTGGTCATTAAAGTAATTATTGTTGGATTGAAAACCGGCTTGGTATGTGTTTGTAAAGCAGTTTATTGGGATAGTACAAAAGCGTACGCAGGTGGAAATCAGAGCTGCTAATGTCATGATTACACAATCAATTAGCGTACATTTTTGGTGTTTTATTTTGGCCACAATTTGTTGGTTATGGCCTATTGTAACAATAATGTCATCATGTTTTAATTAGCTCCCCTTTTTTTGGGTTTACTGTGGAATTTGCATCGCTATGTGATTTTTTAAACGTTCCTTAAAGAGGCCTTTTTTTTTTTTTAAGAGGGACAGTTTTTGCCTTTAGGGCCAGGATTCAATGTAACCCATTTGTACAATAATGTCACAATACAATGTCATTTGTTTTTTGGAAATTTATTCTTTACACACAAACAAATTTGCATAATAATTTTTTGGCTTTTTTTTTTTGTCAAAGATAATTTAAAAAAAATAAAAAAAAACCATAACTGGTAACATAAACGTAAATACCAAAATTAAAAACATTTCACAAGAAAGGAGAGGGAAGTTTTGACCAGAAAGGAATATGAGCCAAGCACAGAAGGAGTGTGGGAAAAGTCGCCATTGCTGTCACCGTTTTCTCGCCCGTTTGGCTGGGTGAGGGTGGGCGCCAGACCGGGTCCGGGATGCCATCGGGCTGGCCTGTCCAGAGGCAGATGTTGTGGCCTCTGGACTAGGCACAGGGCTAGGCACATTTGGAGGATTGGCTGATGTTGTGCCAGAGGTGGAGGATCCGGATGTTCCGGCAGGAAGGGAGGTCGGCTCCACCATGTGCTGGCGAACGAGCTGCTCCAGGGCATCGGCGATGCGGATGTTGGCCCTGGTATTTTCCGCCAGGGCCTGAGCAATGGTCACGTTGGCCGCAGCATTTTGCTCCAGGGCCTCAGCCACCCGTATCAGACTGGCGTCCATCCTCTGCAGAATCTCCGTATGGAAATCCGATTTAAAATTGAGTTCTGTGAGGAGGCCCACTGCCTGCGAGGGGGCACGCCCTGGACTGGCTTCTGCAGGGTCCTCAGCCGGATGTACTGGTTCCTCCCCTGCAGAGCCAGCAGAAATTCTGCGGCCAAGGCTCCCCTCTGGAGCAGACTCATCCGCCTCTGTCTCTGTTAGGAAAAATGAGAAAAGACTCACATTAGAATCTACATATTGGCACAATAGCATTTCAGAGTTGGTGACATCACAAGACTTACCTTCGACAACATGAGGAGCCGCAAAGTCTGGCATGTCCGTATCCATGTTGGACACGCCAAACACCTCCACAGCCTGCACACACCCCTGTGCCAGCTCTTCTAAGTCGGTCAACTCCAATGACACAGGGGTGGGACCCCCACCTGTCCCCCTCGCATGCCTAGCCCTGTCGGCCAGTTTTTGCTTGAGCCGATATTTGAAGTCTGCCCATCTGTGGAATGAAATTGGAACCATTATCCTTTTATTTACAATGGGGTTTGTTTATAGGGTGGGAAAGTGTTTACTTACCGCCGTTTGACATCCCGGGCTAGACGGACATAATCACCCACCCTATTGACAGCAATGGCGACCTCCTCCCACATTCTCCACTTCTGGCTTTGGCTCATATTCCTGGCTGCCTGGGGCAGGATGTCCACGCACTTCTGGATCAAAACCTCCATCTCCTTTCTTGTGAAATGTGGCTGCCTTTTTTTTTTCGCAGCTTTTGCTGGTTGACTGGGGCCTGCAGTCTCTTCCATGTCATCGTCCTCACCTATTTGGGTAAATATGCAGATTTAGCCACTTCACAACTTGCACAATATTATGTTTTAAAATAATCAGTGAGACAAAATGCATGAAGGCCTTACCGCCTGAATTTTGGCCATTGTTTCCCTGGTCTGAAGCCATGTCTCTGCTTCCAGAATGAAATCAACCAGAAATTAAATGTGATTTCGTGATGTATTTATACATGCGTCCTTAGTTTGCGGCCGCATCATTGATTGTGCGTGCCTATGATTCATCCTTAATTTGTGCGGGAAAATAAACACTATTTATGGCTTGGTGTGTGTGGAGTCGAGGTGGCGTTGTTGGATTTTTGGCGGTTAAGTTGGTTGGATTTGGTTGTTTGCGGTTGGAGGATTTGGCGGTGTTTGTATTTTGTTTGGTTTGCTACAGTTGTTTTGGTTTTCCGTTCGCATTTTTTTGTATTTTTTTTTTCCATCGTTTCCTGATTTGGTAAGTTTTGTGCAGTGTAATTTGTGGCCAATTGGTGTCTCCTTCTGGTTTTTTTTTTGCTCTTTTTATTTTAACACTAATTTCATCTATTTTAGTTTGTTTTGCCTTTCGGCCCCAAAGACCTTTTTGAGGGAAATCTTATATATTCGATTTTGGTAAGTCCATTATTTTTCTTGCATTTGCGAACTAATGAACGCATTTTTCACTGTTGGTGTGTTGACTTGCATTTGCGAACTAATTAACGCATTTTTCACTGTTGGTGTGTTGACTTGCATTTGCGAACTAATGAACGCATTTTTCACTGTTGGTGTGTTGACTTGCATTTGCGAACTAATGAATGCATTTTTCACTGTTGGTGTGTTGACTTGCATTTGCGAACTAATTAACGCATTTTTCACTGTTGGTGTGTTGACTTGCATTTGCAAACTAATTAACGCATTTTTCACTGTTGGTGTGTTGACTTGCATTTGCGAACTAATTAACGCATTTTTCACTGTTGGTGTGTTGACTTGCATTTGCGAACTAATTAACGCATTTTTCACTGTTGGTGTGTTGACTTGCATTTGCGAACTAATTAACGCATTTTTCGCGGCTTATTCATCATGTAACCCAGTTTTGCTTTTCCCTTTTCCATTTTTGGGGACCATTTGACCCCTATTTGACGTACGGTGTGCAATGTCGTTTTCATCGATGCCCAAATGTGTGTTTCGCCTATTTTATGTGTTGGCTTGCACCAATTTGACAAACATAAAATCACCCTCTAAATTTTTGATGTCTCATTTTTGGCTTTTTTACAGTTTATACGTATCATGACAATACCCCGGCATGTAAGCAGCTATGGATGGTATCATAAAGCTAAGTTGTTTTAGGTTACTTTTGGGGTGGCTCAAAAGCCTTACATTGTAAACTTTGAATTTCAGGTTGATCTGGGGCGAATTGTTCTGGCCCTGCTCCCGGAAGACGACCAACCTCAAACTCGTCCCAGGCGTAGGCATCGTAGGCATGCAAGGCCCCAGATATTTCGAACACGTGGCACCCTTTTTGGAATGCCCGATGATGAGGTTTTAAGACGCTACCGTCTACCTCCCAAAATCATCATAGACACTCTCTCATTAATAGAAAGTGATCTTGAGCGGCAAATTGACAGTCCAACAGCAATACCACCACTGACGCAATTTATGGCGGTGTTACATTTCTGTGCCTCAGGATCGTTTCAAACAACGGTGGGAATAGTGGCAGGCATCTCCCAATCCTCCTTTTCCCGGATCCTGAGGGCAGTGATGGAGGCACTTTTCAAGCACCTCCATCATTTTATTAAAATGCCTTTGGATATGGGTGCCCTTAGTGTGGCCAAGGCCAATTTTTACCAAATAGCTGGCTTCCCACACATCATAGGGGTTGTGGATGGTACTCACATACCACTTCAGCCTCCAGCACGGCTGGAGGCAATATTTAGAAACAGGAAACACTATCACTCCCTGAATGTAATGGTGGTATGTGATGCCTCCCTCCAGATCCTGTCCCTGAATGCGAAATTACCAGGAAGTGCTCATGACTCCTTCGTCATCCGGCAATCAGGGATATGGCAGAAATTAAGCAACCTACAAGCTGGTGATGCGTGGCTTCTGGGTAAGTGGAGACCTTTAGTACATAACAATGTTAAGCTTGATACACAGTGTTCCTGATGTTGTCTATTATTTTTCACTGGAGACAGTGGATACCCTTGCATGTCCTGGCTGCTCACTCCTTATTTGGCTCCCACACCAGGGCCACAAAGTGCGTATAATTCCGCACTTACAGCCACCAGGCAAGTGGTGGAGCGCTGTATCGGCCTTTTAAAAGGCCGATTCAGATGCCTCCACCGCTCTGGTGGCGAGCTCATGTATGTGCCGGATATGGTGTCGAAAATTGTGGTCCTGTGTGGGATATTTCACAACATTGCCATAAGGAGTGGTGTCCCAATGCAGCCAGAGGATGCCTTACCTGAGGATGGCCCCCCCGAGGTTGGTCGTAGGTCAGTATGTGGGGGGGCCATACGCGATGATGTTGTTGCAAGATTTTTTAGGTAAGTTGTAACAAAACTACAGTGTTTCTCCCTAATGTGTTTGTGTTTGTTTGCGAATATCTAATTTTTTTTTTTTTTCTCACCATCTTCTGTTTGTTCACATAATCTTTGGCACTCCAACGCTCACTATTTCCTGCTACCCTTACCAATCCTGGATCTGGTCCTTTTGGGCATATATTCTGGAACCCATGTCACAACGCCATGTTTGTGGAATCATGTTGGCATGGTCCTTCGTCAACCAGTTCTTGATTTTTTGTTTTTATTTAAGTATTTCTTGGTATGTGTTGTATTTGAGTTTATCACTGTGTTCTTTTTTTGGGAGTGACCACTTTGTTTTCTTTGTTATGTTGTGAATAAATGTTTGGAGAGTGAATTGGTCTTCCTTTTTTGTGACGTTAACAGCAAGTGTAACCAGGTTAACACAACTTACATTTGACTAAGGGGTAATCCAGTACTGACGCCAGTTGAGCTAAACTGAAATATGTTTTCAGCTTCCCAAACCACACCAAAAGAAAGCCTGTCCCAACCTTGGGATTTGTAAGATTGGCCTAAGCAGCTTGCGCACCAACTAGGAACCTGTAAAATGTAGAAATATGTAATTGACACTACACCCAAAAAGGGAAATGACATTGTTACTGTTATGTGTTTCTTGTGGCTGTTTTACATACAAAGACCAAACTCAATCTAACTTTTAAAAAAGGGAAATCCTTGCAGGAACAGTCTACTTATGTCAGGCTAAACTATATTGGTTTTGTTTTTAAAAAATGAGCCAGAACGTATATTTGTATGAAAATATTTATTTAGAACAGTTAACAAAAATAAAAAAACTTCTGCCGCAGGAGGCCAGACAGCCGGTCGAGGGACACAAGAAGGCCAATTACATGTTGGCGCATCTGGCCAACACAATCCGCCACCTGTTGCCGACGCCTCTGTTCCTCTGTGGGTGAGAAAAGTGTGTGGGTTAATACAACAAAAGGGAATGCACATTAAAAATTCAAAAACACAACGAATTCACTCCTAAACATAAAAAAAACTAAAAAAAGGGGGTGCTGCCAAAAATACAAGGCCTATGTACAAATTCCCACAGGTGTGATATGTGTATGTTGAAATCACCAGGAAGAGGTAAAGGCAAACTGATAAATCACCAAAAGTCAAGCCACAAAAACACGAAGAAAGGCACGACACATGATTACATACAAACAGTTTGTGCTTTATAAAAAAACACAATAAAAACATACCGGGATCCAAAACGGGAGCTCCGGAAATGCCTCCATGATCCTCCTCGGAGGATCCGTCATTCACCAAAGAATGGGGCGGAGTGATGATGGACTCCGGGGAGGGGGTAATTGGAAGAGGGGTGGGTGGAGGAGAGGGGGAAGTGGGACGGAGGGGAAGGAGTCCAGACATTTCCGGGAGAGGGTCTGGGAAGGATGGGGAGGAGTGGGGAATAGGGGAAAGATTTGGGGTGGAGTGTTGGCTGGGGGTTGGGGAGAGTGGCCGGGAACGCCGTCTGGACGGACGGTGACGGCGGAGTCTTGGCTGTCCCCCTAAAATATGTCAAAGAAATTGCGGTTAATTTATGGACAAATCCGGGGACCAAAACTTAAAAAAAAAAAAAAAAGCCAAAAAAAAAAAAAAAAGGAGTAGAATGAATAAATCAGAAATAGAGGGAAAACATGGCCATGCAGATATGAGTACTAATAATAAATAGGACAGACAGGAAAACATGCACACGCAGATATGAGTACTAATAATAAATAGGACAGACAGGAAAACATGCACACGCAGATATGAGTACTAATAATAAATAGGACAGACAGGAAAACATGCACACGCAGATATGAGTACTAATAATAAATAGGACAGACAGGAAAACATGCACACGCAGATATGAGTACTAATAATAAATAGGACAGACAGGAAAACATGCACACGCAGTTTGCCCCACAAACACAAACATTAAAACCACAATACATAACACTTACTTTCCTCGATTTGCATGCGAAAGCATGCCAGCAAGCGGGGCGTTCGCCGTTGCAGGTCGGACCACCTGCGCTCCAGCTGCCCGATGTTGCGCCGTGACCCGAAGGACCGCAGGCGGGACCGTGCCTCCGCATACGCGGAGCGCTTCTGCCGGTTGGTGATGGGTGGAGGCTGGCTGGTGATCCGCCGATCCATCACCTCCGTTAGCACCAGCAGCTCGCGCCTGGTGAATGCGGAGGCTCTCATGATGGCAATGGTGTTTTTCTTAAAAATCATTTTTGATAAAGTGGGCAAAAAATTTCTGATTGGCTAATGTATTTTGGAAATTAACAGGAGCAATTTTATTGGTTAGTGTATGAGTCATGTGTTCGACAGGGCCAGAAATCTCTGGAGAGTTATGATAGGCTTGATGCAGTGACATGCGTAAGCAAATTTAAATAAAGAAATGAACCCCGGGAAATATGCGGGGATACACAGCAATAGAACAATTGTTTAATTGGGGCTAACATGTTTTTTGAACAATAAAAGCGAATGTTTCATCCGTACGTATTCTGCGGGTAAACACAAACACGGACAAGAGTAAAGTTTCTTGCATTGTGTTGAAAAAAACAAACAATTAAGCTAATTGATACATTGATTGGCATGATACGATTGATGGAGGTAGGCAGAATAAAGTAGCAGGTAATCGACATCTGACAAGGCCACTTCCTGTTTATACTTGTGCGTGCGTTCCTTTCAAGCCATTTCGGGGATGTACGCTCGCTATTTCGTACGCTCGTTAGTTAGAGGAGGGGTCGTCAGAGTTTAGGGAGGAATTTTAGATGCGAACGAAAATACGAGCGAGCCATTGAATTTAAATATTTTTGTTCGTACGCCTAACGTACGTGCGCCCGCTTGCGAGTGGGTCTGAATCAGGGCCTATGTGAGGTGAGCGGGTTCGGTTTTACTCGGCTCTTATCGCCACCTTACCGCAAATTCGGATTGATTTTTTTCGCTATCCAAAACACATGGTCGGCGATAGCCAATAAAAAGATTCAAGTAAAACCGAACCCGCTCACCACAGTGACCAATTGCTATTTTGGCCAGTATGGAGTGTTCTCATGAAATAGTGTACTTTCAAAAACAATAGTCATTGAACAACACACCACCTTCTCTGTGGCGTGCAAATGGCCTGCACAGGCAAATGCAGGGTGGGTTTCTGGCTGCCTGGAAACACCCCTCTCCAGCCCACGCCATGACCACATTAGAAATAGTGTACTTTCAAAAGCAATAGTCATTGAACAACAGACCACCTTCTGTATGGTTTGCAAATGGTCTGGGGGCCTGATTCAGAGCCGGACGCTCTGACCAGACCGCTCGCTCTGAATCAGGTCCCTCCTACCTCAACTTGGAGCGGCCTCTTGGACGTTCGCATAGCTGTGGGTTACCACCCACAGCTTATGCGAGTGTCCATGATGATGGTCGCGATAGTCAAGACCATCGGGCTTGCGAAGAGACCCTGCGGTAGGGTCTTGCTGCCGCAAGCCCTGGAGTGATTTTGGCTCTATCAGAGCCAAAATCACTCCCACTGACATCACTAGTGATGTCAGTGGGGCCGGCTTCAGATGGTAGGCGTTCCCATGGGAATGCCTCCGTCTGGCAGCCACGCCCCCGGCACGCCCACCGAAGGGGGCGTGCTGTCACTCACCATCGACAGCACGCCCCCTTTGGTGCGAGACCCCGTCGCGCGCATGCGCATTTGGGTACCATCGACCCGCTTGCGAGCGTCCTGCGCTCGCGAGCGGGTCTGAATGAGACCCTGGGTCTCTTCCCCAACACCAGATAACCTGGTAATAATCCGCAGCTGCACACTGGGGTGACAAACTACAGACTTTATAATGCAGAAATAAATTAAACTACAAGCTCTAGCAAAGATCCTGGATATTTGATACAAGCTCAGTGCTCAATTACTTCTGCATGACAAAGTCCATCTAGTGTCACCCTAGTATGCTGCATAAGTAGCGTTCAGAAGCAAGGAGCCAATTCAGACCCGCTCGCTAAATGCGTTTGCACGCAGCCGCTCAACTGCTAATATATGCATAGGCTGTGATCATACGATAAGACGTTAGTACTCCCTCTTTGTCTTAGCGTGCGACAGCAGTGCGATCGCAAGCCAATCTTATGACGCCCCCTTTCCTTTCGCAGCACACGTCATCTCCAGGAAGTGTATGCAATATCAGTAACATCGAGTGCCATTGGAGCCACTCGCAGCACTTGTGGTTGAACCTACCCTGCCGCAAGCACTGCGATCGCTTCAGTGTGAAACACAGACAGGCGACATGTACAATGACGCTCCATGTTAATTATGCATGCCCATGAAACACCATTAGAATGCCACTGGCAAGCGCCTGCGTTCACACATCCACTTCCCCTTTTTCATGGACCATCCCCTGTCACCACCCACAAATGGCTCGTCCTGTCACTCAAACTAGCGAGCAGTCTATTACTGGCGTGCGATCGCTTCCCGTTCACAGTGACTGGCTTGCACATGTACACTGCGACTTATTCACAAGTGCAGGTAGCGAAATTCAGCCAACAGCGAGTGAATGCAGCCTAGCGAGCGGGTCTGAGTTGGGCCCCAAGTACAATATGTGGAGTGCACAGAACAATAAATAATCGCCAGGTTTATCAAAAATGCCAGCACATCACTGAGTTTGAGAAATACAGAATTTTGTTATCATCCAGTCAAATTTAAAACATTACTGGTATGTTACAGTACATATACAATTATCAAATAGGCAAGTATGACATGATGTATACATAAAGAAAAAAGGGTACACTTATCTAAATATAGGTGTCAGGGATCTAATCAAAAAGTATATAGCCAGTCATTCTGCAGTGCAGTTGCTCGCCAGCTGTTTTGGATCAGTACAGGCACTTTTGTCAAGGATCACAGTTGCTAATACACATGCAATTGGCTGATTGATGCGTTCTGCACAAGTGTACGCAATGCAGTGCACATACGCGAGCCAGGCAGCGCAATCGGGACTGCGATCACAGAGGCTATGCAGACCCATGGCAGAGTGATTGACAGGAAGTGTCATTTGTGGGTGGTCAGCTGAACGCAGGTGTGCCAGTGCATTTCAACACCGTTGCAGGGGCATGCAAAAATGATCCACTGCTTAGCCATACGCAGTATGAAATCTCATAACGTGCATGGCTGTAAGTAATTTCAGAGTGAGGTCTGACCTTGTGCAAGTGTGCGTATGGGTCCGATAGTACTAAATGTTACCGATGGTTTCACTATTTTGCTAAGTGTTACATGGTAAAGTGGGAGTCCTTATGTAGTGCTGAGTTTGCAATGCGATCGCAGTGAGGTGGCTAGCTATCGCAGTTGAACTGTGTGTGTACGCAATATTACAATCCGTAGTGAATCAGGCCCAAAGACTCACTGAGTGTAAGCCCTCTAAATACCCAAAATAGAAAACAAATAATTAAACTTATGAAGCTCGTCTGTGGTGGCAGCCATGTCACCTATATAGAATGCATAAAACTGGAAGTGACGTCCGGTATCCGTCACAGTTGGCACGAACCCTAGGACCCCCGTGTTTTGGTTCTAAAAACATTGTCGTGTTTCGGGTTTTGGCAAAACCACGCTCAAGTGTTTAAGGCCCTCATTCAGAGCCGTACGCTATTTGCGTTCGTTCAAAAACAAGGGGTGGCTATTCAAATGATCCGTTCGCACATTGTAGTCTGTTCACACCTCTAAGTCTGAACGAGCGAGCAAAACATACGCTCGTTTATTTGATAAAAACGCCCCCTGGCCGCTCGCACCATACGTCATGTCCGCTATTTATTAGATTAATCGAGTACATCGACCAGGATATGAACTGCTCGCTATTCTTGTGGTTGGTTTTTTCAACCGCTATTTTGCGAGCAGTTCTGACTATAAAATAACCCAGTGACGTGGTCAATGACGCTGCTATATTAATTATGCACACCCATAAAACGCCCGTTTTGACCTTTAAGCACGCCTGCGTTCGGATCTCCACTCCCCGTTTTCAAGCACCTTCCCCTGTTACCACCCACATACGCCTCATTCTGTCACTCAAAGTAGCAGGCACTCGCTATATTGCGTACAAACGATTTTCAGCCGCACTGACTGGTTCGCGCATGCGTACTAAAAACCGTACGCATGCGCAGATGTGCGAACATCGCTCGGAACGAGCGTACTGCCGCTAGCGAGTGGCTCTGAATCAGGGCCTAAGTCCAGTTTTGGTTTTGTACGTTTTAAAATAAAATTGATCAAAAAACAGTTAAATTCATGTAATTTGAACTTCAATTTAATCCAATACAATCGAGATTCAGTTTTTACATCAGAGCTCTGAATTGACGAGAGATCTGAGGGCCTGATTCAGACCCGGACGCTAAGCTGCCCTCACTCACTGCCAAAAGGGGCCGGGTATGCAAAATCCACGATCGCGCTGTCTGGCTTAAGTACGCACTCTATGTCCTAGAGGGCGATTGCAGGGAGCGCACGTTGGTGTATAAAGACGCCCACCTTTCTCTCTTAGCACACAAGCGACTGACAACCAAATGGGAGGGCACATGGCCCGACATAGGGCCTACTCAATAGGCAATTTTGACATTATGTTGGCCCGATATGTCAGATCTAGCAAAATGTCATATAATCTGTACTCACCTTTAGGTTTGGGCACTCGACCTAAACAGATTTAAAATTGAAACTTTATTGAAGTTTTATGACCATCTACAGATTAGTTTTTTTTTTATATAACTATTCACAGCTGACTGAGCATAGAAACAAACATGAATATTAAAAAACAATTATAAAAATTCACACAGAACTGGACCTGCCCAAACTTCATGAACCGGGAAAACCCAAGCCAGACTCAGATCCCAAAACGAGGCAAAATGTCATCCTCACGCTATCGGGTTCTCGTGTGTTTTGGAATCTATAAAGATCCCCGGTCATTGGCTGCTGTTTCTTGCTGTGTCAGTCTAGGGGTGCTCTGGGTGCTGTGTCCATCCATCAAGGGACTGCTGTGTCTTGCAGGGGTGTTTACTGTGTCGGTCTAGGGGTGCTCTGGGTGCTGGGTCCTTCCATCAAGGGACTGCTGTGTCTTGCAGGGGTGCTTACTGTGTCGGTCTAGGGGTGCTCTGGGTGCTGTGTCCATCCATCAAGGGACTGCTGTGTCTTGCAGGGGTGCTTACTGTGTCGGTCTAGGGGTGCTCTGGGTGCTGGGTCCATCCATCAAGGGGCTGCTGTGTCTTGCAGGGGTGCTTACTGTGACGGTCTAGGGGTGCTCTGGGTGCTGGGTCCTTCCATCAAGGGACTGCTGTGTCTTGCAGGGGTGCTTACTGTGTCGGTCTAGGGGTGCTCTGGGTGCTGTGTCCATCCATCAAGGGACTGCTGTGTCTTGCAGGGGTGCTTACTGTGTCGGTCTAGGGGTGCTCTGGGTGCTGTGTCCATCCATCAAGGGACTGCTGTGTCTTGCAGGGGTGCTTACTGTGTCGGTCTAGGGGTGCTCTGGGTGCTGTGTCCTTCCATCAAGGGACTGCTGTGTCTTGCAGGGGTGCTTACTGTGTCAGTCTAGGGGTGCTCTGGGTGCTGTGTCCATCCATCAAGGGACTGCTGTGTCTTGCAGGGGTGCTTACTGTGTCAGTCTAGGGGTGCTCTGGGTGCTGTGTCCATCCATCAAGGGACTGCTGTGTCTTGCAGGGGTGCTTACTGTGTCGGTCTAGGGGTGCTCTGGGTGCTGTGTCCATCCATCAAGGGACTGCTGTGTCTTGCAGGGGTGCTTACTGTGTCAGCCTAGGGGTGCTCTGTGTGCTGTGTCCATCCATCAAGGGACTGCTGTGTCTTGCAGGGGTGCTTACTGTGTCAGTCTAGGGGTGCTCTGGGTGCTGTGTCCATCCATCAAGGGACTGCTGTGTCTTGCAGGGGTGCTTACTGTGTCGGTCTAGGGGTGCTCTGGGTGCTGGGTCCTTCCATCAAGGGACTGCTGTGTCTTGCAGGGGAGCTTACTGTGTCAGTCTAGGGGTGCTCTGGGTGCTGTGTCCATCCATCAAGGGATTGCTGTGTCTTGCAGGGGTTCTGACTGTGTCAGTCTAGGGGTGCTCTGGGTGCTGTGTCCATCCATCAAGGGACTGCTGTGTCTTGCAGGGGTGCTTACTGTGTCGGTCTAGGGGTGCTCTGGGTGCTGGATCCATCCATCAAGGGACTGCTGTGTCTTGCAGGGGTGCTTACTGTGTCGGTCTAGGGGTGCACTGGGTGCTGGGTCCTTCCATCAAGGGACTGCTGTGTCTTGCAGGGGAGCTTACTGTGTCAGTCTAGGGGTGCTCTGGGTGCTGTGTCCATCCATCAAGGGACTGCTGTGTCTTGCAGGGGTGCTTACTGTGTCGGTCTAGGGGTGCTCTGGGTGCTGGGTCCTTCCATCAAGGGACTGCTGTGTCTTGCAGGGGTGCTTACTGTGTCAGTCTAGGGGTGCTCTGGGTGCTGTGTCCATCCATCAAGGGACTGCTGTGTCTTGCAGGGGTGCTTACTGTGTCGGTCTAGGGGTGCTCTGGGTGCTGTGTCCATCCATCAAGGGACTGCTGTGTCTTGCAGGGGTGCTTACTGTGTCGGTCTAGGGGTGCTCTGGGTGCTGTGTCCATCCATCAAGGGGCTGCTGTGTCTTGCAGGGGTGCTTACTGTGTCAGTCTAGGGGTGCTCTGGGTGCTGTGTCCATCCATCAAGGGACTGCTGTGTCTTGCAGGGGTGCTTACTGTGTCAGTCTAGGGGTGCTCTGGGTGCTGTGTCCATCCATCAAGGGACTGCTGTGTCTTGCAGGAGTGCTTACTGTGTCAGTCTAGGGGTGCTCTGGGTGCTGTGTCCATCCATCAAGGGACTGCGGTGTCTTGCAGGGGTGCTTACTGTGTCAGTCTAGGGGTGCTCTGGGTGCTGTGTCCATCCATCAAGGGACTGCTGTGTCTTGCAGGGGTGCTTACTGTGTCGGTCTAGGGGTGCTCTGGGTGCTGGGTCCTTCCATCAGGGGACTGCTGTGTCTTGCAGGGGTGCTTACTGTGTCAGTCTAGGGGTGCTCTGGGTGCTGTGTCCATCCATCAAGGGACTGCTGTGTCTTGCAGGGGTGCTTACTGTGTCAGTCTAGGGGTGCTCTGGGTGCTGTGTCCATCCATCAAGGGACTGCTGTGTCTTGCAGGGGTGCTTACTGTGTCGGTCTAGGGGTGCTCTGGGTGCTGTGTCCATCCATCAAGGGGCTGCTGTGTCTTGCAGGGGTGCTTACTGTGTCGGTCTAGGGGTGCTCTGGGTGCTGGGTCCATCCATCAAGGGACTGCTGTGTCTTGCAGGGGTGCTTACTGTGTCGGTCTAGGGGTGCTCTGGGTGCTGGGTCCATCCATCAAGGGACTGCTGTGTTTTGCAGGGGTGCTTACTGTGTCGGTCTAGGGGTGCTCTGGGTGCTGGGTCCTTCCATCAAGGGACTGCTGTGTCTTGCAGGGGTGCTTACTGTGTCGGTCTAGGGGTGCTCTGGGTGCTGAGTCCATCCATCAAGGGACTGCTGTGTCTTGCAGGGGTGTTTACTGTGTCGGTCTAGGGGTGCTCTGGGTGCTGGGTCCATCCATCAAGGGACTGCTGTGTCTTGCAGGGGTGCTTACTGTGTCGGTCTAGGGGTGCTCTGGGTGCTGGGTCCTTCCATCAAGGGACTGCTGTGTCTTGCAGGGGTGCTTACTGTGTCGGTCTAGGGGTGCTCTGGGTGCTGGGTCCTTCCATCAAGGGACTGCTGTGACTTGCAGGGGTGCTTACTGTGTCGGTCTAGGGGTGCTCTGGGTGCTGGGTCCTTCCATCAAGGGACTGCTGTGTCTTGCACGGGTGCTTACTGTGTCGGTCTAGGGGTGCTCTGGGTGCTGTGTCCATCCATCAAGGGGCTGATGTGTCTTGCAGGGGTGCTTACTGTGTCGGTCTAGGGGTGCTCTGGGTGCTGGGTCCTTCCATCAAGGGACTGCTGTGTCTTGCAGGGGTGCTTACTGTGTCTGTCTAGGGGTGCTCTGGGTGCTGGGTCCATCCATCAAGGGACTGCTGTGTCTTGCAGGGGTGCTTACTGTGTCGGTCTAGGGGTGCTCTGGGTGCTGGGTCCATCCATCAAGGGGCTGCTGTGTCTTGCAAGAGTGCTCTGCTGTGTAGGGCTATGGGTGCACTGGGTGCTGTGTCCATCCATCAAGGGGCTGATGTGTCTTGCAGGGGTGCTTACTGTGTCGGTCTAGGGGTGCTCTGGGAACTCTGTCCATCCATCAAGGGGCTGCTGTGTCTTGCAAGAGTGCTCTGCTGTGTAGGGCTATGGGTGCACTGGGTGCTGGGTCCATCCATCAAGGGGCTGCTGTGTCTTGCAGGGGTGCTTACTGTGTCGGTCTAGGGGTGCTCTGGGAACTCTGTCCATCCATCAAGGGGCTGCTGTGTCTTGCAAGAGTGCTCTGCTGTGTAGGGCTATGGGTGCACTGGGTGCTGGGTCCATCCATCAAGGGGCTGCTGTGTCTTGCAGGGGTGCTCTGCTGTGTAGGGCTATGGGTGCACTGGGTGCTGGGTCCATCCATCAAGGGGCTGCTGTGTCTTGCAGGGGTGCTCTGCTGTGTAGGGCTATGGGTGCACTGGGTGCTGTGTATGTCCATCAAGGAAAAAAACTCACAACGTGATCGGCACTTAGAGCACTTGATCTGGGACATAAATAGTCTTCTAATGAAATATACAAATCTATATCCAATACTGTTGTTAGAAAAAACACACATTTTAATCAACACAGTAAAAACAAAACCACATAATACATTAAATATAATAAAAAAACATTTTTTCTTATACTTGGTAGTGATAATCTCTAATATTCAAAAAAAGAATGTTCAGTCACAGTCCATTGTGATACATACTGACTATTTGAAATATAATGGTTAAAAACAATGTATCCTCCAGTAATCAAATATTAGCAATACTTAAGGTGCCTACACACACAACAATTTTTTTTATGAACGATTTTAGTAAACGATTTTTATCTCATTGTGACATATATGCAATTTTTACAAAATGACTGATGACTGAAGATACAGGATATACATACAGGGGGGAGCTGCTCCCATGGTGGCCATGGCGCGCTGGTTCCTTTAGAACGCTGCTGAAACGCCTCAGAGATTCCGCCATGGACTCAAGACATGTTTCTCTGCCTGCAGATTCTTCAGCGGGCTGCCTGTAGTGAGTGAGGAGACCAGGGTTTCCACTCTGAAATCACAGAATGACCTATTTCGCTCTGGTTTTTCCTTGTCACATATCCAAACAAAGTTAATGTCAAATCTTACAAACTGAAAGTCCCCATATGATTCCCTATGTTTGTGCTGTGATTAATGTGCAGATAAAGCTAATGTACTATAACTAGATTCTTGCTGCTGCTTATACTGTTCTACTACTCCTCCCCTCTCCATTCCCTTATCTACAGTCTGCACTCTTCACCTCCTCTCCTATCTCCTTTCCTAAATGGCCATATTTATTTTTAATTTATTTATTACCAGTTATTATATAGCGCACACATATTACGCAGCACTGTACTGAGAATATTTGGTTACTCACATCAGTCCCTGCCCCAGTGGAGCTTACACTCTATGGGATCTATGTACTAAGCAGTGATAAGAGACAGAGTAAAAAGTGATAAGTCTGTGATAAGGTACCAGCCAATCAGCTCCCAACCATCATTTTTCAAACACAGCCTGTGAGATGACAGTTGGGAGCTGATTGTCTGGCATCTTATCACTTTCTTATCACTTTTCACTCTGGGCCTGATTCAGAGGCGGACGCTCTGACCAGAGTGCTCGCTCTGAATCAGGGCCCTCCTACCTGTTTTAGGAGCGTCCTCATGGACGCTCGCATAGCTGTGGGTTACCACCCACAGCTTATGCGAGCGTCCATGATGGTGGTCGCGATGGTCTAGGGTCTCCCAGCCACAAGCCCTGGAGTGATTTTGGCTCTATCAGAGCCAAAATCACTCCCACTGACATCACTAGTGAGGCTGGCTTCAGACTGTAGGCGTTCCCATGGGAACGCCGCCGTCTGGCCGCCACGCCCCCAGCATGCCCACCAAAGGGGGCGTGCTGTCACTCACCATCAACAGCATGCCCCCTTTCGTGCGAGACCCGGAGTGACAGCTTGGCTGTCGCAGTCCGGGTATCGCGCATGCGCACGACGGAGCTCCCTCCGTCTTGCGCATGCACAGTGGGGAACATCGACCTGCTTGTGAGAGTACTGCCGCTCGCAAGCGGGTCTGAATGACCCCCTCTGTCTCGTATCACTGCTTAGTACATATACCCCTATATTACCTACCACATGTACACACAGACACACACACACACTAGGGCTCATGGGAGCCAATTTACCTACCAGTATATTTTTGGAGTGTGGGAGTAAACCGGAGCACACTGAGGAAACCCACGCAAGAAACAGGGAGAATATACAAACTCCACACAGTTAGGTCTATGGTGGGAATCAAACCCACGACCTCAGTGCTGTGAGGCAGTAATACTAACCAATTCACTGTCTGTGCTACTCATATAGAATGGATTAGAGAAAAGACTTGACCCTCGTAATATCAAGAATGAACTGATTTTAAAAACAAATACAGAGTTTGGTATACAAATACACAACAACACATAGTACATACAATAAACAAGGTGAAGACAAGTTGTATCCAGCTTTCATATGCCGTCTGACAACTTGCTGCAACTGCCAGCTGGTGTTCTGAAGGTGTGTAAATGCTAGATGATTATTTGAACAATTTGCCCGATTCTGACTCATCGGAATGACATATCGTTCAAAATCGTCTAGTGTTTGCATTCTACAGTATGTCGTCTGGTGCGTGCTCCCATGGGATCATCAGCCGCATGGTCAGGTTGGCCTTACATGAAATTCAATTTGACGATGTGACTGATGACCCCATGCATGGGATGCGGCAGGGGCCAAATCATCTAGTGTGCACTAATAAATAGTATACCTGCATTTAAAAAGTGTCAATTAATTTAGATCCCTCCGCTGGGTGTGTTAACACCCGAGGTGGCCCCAGTGCATCATGTTGTGCCCGCAAGTGTATCCCTTCTCCTCCTTGGTGCCATCCTCATAGTAATATGCAGGAAGATGGCACATTTTCACAAGTTTCAGTGCGTGATGCCACATTCACAAATATGTCACTAGAAAGATGGTGCCATGGATGAGGAGGGACCCACTTGCTGGTACAAGGTAAGTATACTCAGGGTGCAGGGTGTGCAGCGTCTGGGGACCTCCTGCACCTAGGGGTTCATTTGCACCATATACCCTACAGCTATTATAAATAAATACACCTATATACCCAGTGGCAGGCTGGGCCGGGGGGGCAGGGTGCCATGTGCCCCCCAGGCCGCAGCATCAGGAGGGTCACGGGCAGTCTGTGTCACTGTGACACAGACTGTACCGTGTGTGTAGCGCTGACCGGACAGAGTTCGGTCAACGCTACACAAGTTGGCAGCTGTGTGTTTGTTGTAAGCAGCAGCCAATGAGAGTCTGTCAGACTCTCATTAGCTGCTGCTGCACCCACTGCAGGAGCCGCTCCATCTTCCATCTCCCGCAGTGGGCAATGGGAGAGGCGTCATGACATCATATGATGTCTCTCCCATAATGCCCGGGAAGGACAGACGGAGGAGCGGATGGCGACGGCGGGAGCTGGGATTCAGGAAGTATTATTTTATTTTTTTTACTACGTGTGTCTACTGGGGGGGGAGGCAGGCACTACAAGGGGGAGACCACTACTGGGGGCACCACAAGGGGGAGACCACTACTGGGGGCACCACAAGGGGTGTACTACTAATGGGGGCAATACAAGGGGGTGGCTACTACTACTGGGGGCACTACAAGGGGGGGGACTACTGGTGGCACTACAAAGGGGGAACCACTACTGGGGGCACCACAAGAGCGATGGACTACTACTGGGGGCACTACAAAGTGGGAACCACTACTGGGGGCACTGCAAGAGGGAGGGACTACTACTGGGGGCACTACAAGAGGGAGGGACTACTACTGGGGGCACTACAAGAGGGAGACCACTACTGGGGGTACTACAAGGGGGAGATCACTACTGGGGGCACTGCAGGGGGGGGAACTACAAGAGGGGACCACTACTGGGGATTATAACTGGGGGCACTTCAAGGGGGGGACTACAACTGGGGGGACTACTACTGGGGGCACTACAAGGGGGGGACTACTACTACTATGGGCACTACAAGGGGAAGGGACAACTACTAGGGGCACTGCATAGGGGGGAGGGGACTACTACTAGGGGCACTACATAGGGGGGAGGGGACTACCACTGGGGGCAATGCATTGAGGGACCACTGCTGGGGGCTCTATAAAAAGGGCAATACTTGGGGTACTGCATAGGGGGGAGATTACAACTGGGGCCACTATTTAAGGGGCACTGCATAAGGGTTACAACTATTGGGGGCACTGCATGGGGTGTGGACTGCTACTGGGGGCACTATATAAGGAGCACTGCATAGGGGGTACCACTACTGGGGGCACTATATAAGGGGTTTACTACTGGGGGCACAAGGGTCACTGCACAGGGAGGACCACTACTGGGGGTACTGTATAAGGGGCACTGCATAGGGGGGATCACTACTGGGGGCACTACTGGAGGCCTGCATAAGGGGGTCCTCTCCTGGGGCACAGGGGGGCACTGTATATGGGCACCACGACGGGGCTGTCCCTAATCTTTATTTTTACTTTACATTAATCCCATATGGCCAGCCTCCTCCCTGGAACACTTGAGTGGGGGGCACCGTAACACGCACGTTCTTTGGGCACCCTGGCTACACGCTACTCCTCTGCCAGGGCCGCCTGCATGCATTTGCCCCCCAGGCTAAAAGTTGCCAGCCAGCCCCTGTATATACCTCTCCCTGAATCTGCAACTTCCAGCCAAGGTAAAGCAATAGAATGCATGGATCTCTCAATATATCTCACTGATTCTTCATGGGGGAGATGTATCAAACCTTGGAGAGAGATAAAGTGGTGTTTGAAAAAGTACAGTTAGAGGCTGATTGGTTGGTACTGTATCTCTCTCCACTGTTTCTATCTCCAAGGTTTGATACATTTCCCCCATACTGTATATCTCTCACTGCCCTTATCTATTTTACTGCCCCCTCCATAGCTGTCTCATTACCCCCTACCTACATATCTATCTGATCCCCCTTATATTGCTGTCTCATTGCCGTTGCATAGATTTCTGATTGTACCCTCAATAACTGTCTCATCGAGCCCTCCTTTCATGTCTCCCTTATTACCTCCTCCAAAGATGTCTCATTGCCCCCTCACTCTATATATCACTGATTGCCTGCCCTGTAACTCTCACTGCTAGTTCCATCCATATCACACTGACTACCCTCACTGCTCACTCACTGACCCCCAAAAGCACACTGACCACTCTCCCACTGCCCACTCATTATGTTCCCCCCATTGCACACTGAGCCCCTCTCAGCACACATACAATGAACTAGGGGTGAGCGGGTCTGGATTTCTGAAATCCGAACCCCCCCGAGCTCCCCGATCTGAGGCTGATCCGAGTCAGTCTCGACTTTTCTCGCCTGACTCGGATCTGAAATCGAGGCAAAACATCATCATCCCGCTTTCTGGGTCTCGCGGGTTTTGGATTCTATATAAGGTACCCGCGTCGGCGCAATTTTCTCACTCGGCTGTGGACAGTGAAGAGGGAGGGTGGGAGTTAGGGCTGGCTGGGCTGTGTAGTGAAGTGTAGTGCAGTGTAGTGTTGTGCTGTGCTGTGCTGTGCTGCACTGTGCTGTGCCGTGCTGCTGCTGTCCATAGGGGCTGGCTGTACTGTGTTGTGCAGTCAGTTGTCCATAGGGGCTGTGTCCACTCCAAAGTCCTGTGCAGTGTCCCAGTCCTAAAGGGGTGCTGTAGTGTTGTCCAGGGGGTGCTCTGTTCATCAGAGGTGCTCCCCCAAAGTGCAAAAAAAAATATTTTTTCTGTGTTTGTGAATTGTGTGCGCAGTAGCCGCACGTGCATCAGCAAAGTAGCGCCAGGCGTGTGCCTCTGTTATAAGTAAAGGGCTGGCTGGCTCGTCCGTTAAAGGGTGCTGTAACCCCCAAAGTGCACTCCAAATAATATTTTTTTTTCTGTGTTTGTGAATTGTGTGCACAGTAGCCGCACTTGCATCAACAAAGTAGTGCCAAGCATGCGCCTGTGTCATAAGTAAAGGGCCAGCTGGCTTGGCTGTTAAAGGGTGCTGTAACCCCCAAAGTGCACTCCAAACAAAGTAAAAAAATATTTCTGTGTTTGTGAATTGTGTGCATTACATCTGGGCAAATTCCAGCAAGTCCCATGTTTTGCTCACACAATAAACTTGGTGGTGCAGAATTTTCGGAAAAGTGACAAAGGCGTGCAGGAGACGCTTTGGGTGGCCAAAAAAAATTCTGCCCACTTTCGCCATTCAGTGACTGGAGCGCCAGCAAACACTCCTGAACCTGCCCCGCCATCACCTGAAGCAAGAGGTTGTGACACGGTGGAACTCAACCCTCTATATGCTTCAGAGGATGGAGGAGCAGCAAAAGGCCATTCAAGCCTATACATCCACCTATGACATAGGCAAAGGAGGGGGTATGCACCTGACTCAAGTGCAGTGGAGAATGATTTCCATATTGTGCAAGGTTCTCCAGCCCTTCGAACTTGCCACACGTGAAGTCAGTTCAGACACTGCCAGCTTGAGTCAGGTCATTCCCTTCATCAGGCTTTTACAGAAGCAGCTGGGGAAAGTGAAGGAGGAGATAAGATGGAGCGATTCCGCTTGGCATGTGGGACTTGTGGATGAAGCCCTTCATTCGCTTTGCCAGGATTCCAGGGTTGTCAATCTGTTGAAATCAGACCACTACATTTTGGCCACCGTGCTCGATCCTAGGTTTAAAGCCTTTGTGGTGTCTTTCTTTCCGACCAACACAAGCCTGCAGAGGTGCAAAGACCTGCTGGTGAAAACACTGTCAGCTGAAGCGGAACGTGACACGTCAACAGCTCCTTCTTCATTTTCTCCCGCAACTGGGGCTGCCAGGAAAAACTTAGGTATCCTAAGCAACCCACTGGCGGTGATGCAGGGCAGGCAGGACCAAGTTTGGACATCTGGTCCGGACTGAAGGACCTGGCAACAATTTCTGACATGTCTACTGTCACTGCATATGATACTGTCACCATTGACAGAATGGTGGAGGATTACATCGGTGACAGCATGCAAGTAGGCATGTCAGACAGTCCGTACCTGTACTGGCAGGAAAAAGAGGCAATTTGGAGGCACCTGTACAAACTGGCTCTATTTTACCTGAGTTGCCCCCCTCCAGTGTGTACTCTGAAAGAGTGTTTAGTGCAGCTGGGAACCTTGTCAGCGAAAGGCGTAGGAGGTTGCTTCCACAAAATGTGGAGAAGATGATGTTCATCAAAATGAATTCTCAACTCTTCCAGGCAGTCCAGCCTCCAGAATGTACAGAGGGACCTGTGGTGGTGGATTCCAGCGGGGACGAATTAATACTCTGTGAGGATGAGGATGTACACAACACTGAAGAGGATGAGGAATCGGTGGATGAGGAGGATGAGGATGACATCTTGCCTCCGTAGAGCCAGTTTGTGCAGGGACAGAGTAATTGCCAGCTTGTTTTGTGGGAGCCCAAATGAACCAATCATTTCAGCCACAGTCGTGTGGCAGACCCTGGCACTGAAATGATTTGTTTGTTAAAGTGTGCATGTCCTGTTTATACAACATAAGGGGAAAACAAACAGAATAGGAAAAACTGTGTTGTGAGCACTCTTGGGTATTGTACAAAAATTAATACGTAACTTTTAATCAATAACAAAAAACGTAAAATACATGCCTTACATAGACTACTTTAAAAAGTAGTGAGGATAAATGTAGTTAGAAGAAATAGCTTATGATATACCAAATTATATAGTTAGACACACACATATATTGGGTATATACATACAGTAAGACAAGATGGACAACTCCTTATGAATATATAATCAGTTGTCAGTAAAAAACAAACAACTGCGTGAACAGAGCAATAAGCTCTAATTTCTACCAATTCAAAATTGATGGAGTATATAGATTTGTTAAATCAACACCTGGCGAAATATCAAGTGGAGTAATATTCATACCATATCCAAACCAATCATAGTGTCATAATGGTATATACAGTCGGTATTCAATATATAGAAACATCACATGGCATTCCTTGATAACCTTAAGAGGAAATAACAAAATAGTCAGGAGACAACAAGACTGCTGCCAATAACTCAAGCAGCTCCCACTTGGCCTAGGTCATCTGTGAGAACATAAGAGCTAGTAACATGCGTTGACCCTTAGAATAGAAAGAGTGAATGGTACGTTTCACAGACTAAGTCTCAAATCCCCGGACGTCTTACTTGTGCATAGAACGTGCAGTGAAAGGACCAGTTATCTGAGCTAGTAACCACTCAGTAAGAAAAATACAATAGTGTGAGAGTATTTATTGAACATCCAAGGTGGCAGTATATTATATTATGTGCAAAACCATAATGACAAATTTGTGTCAACAAAATAAAAAAGAAATATCAGATAAGCAAGGGAAAAGAAGCGATACTCCCAGTTCTACCACAACTCATTTAGTCCAAAGGCCATTGATGAGAGGTGTGACATGGGGGGACAGTTATACCCTCGGAAAATAAAGAGTGAGTGATACATTACTCAGATGTTCCTTTCTGCTTTCAGATGTCATGCTCTAGGCATCGGACAACTGATGAGAGAAGTATTAGTCTGAGATTGTACCTAATCAGTCAGAGTAATACAAAGTATTAGACTAAGTAATTATAGCTGCTGTTGAATAAATATTTAAATAGAATATGTGGATATAGTGAATTTTGTTAACACAATCAATAAATCAATACATACCCATTAACAATAAATAGCACATCCAAAGTTTGAATATTGCGTGTGCTAATAGTATGGGTATAGTACTGATATCCCTAAGACACCCTTTGTCTGGTAGCATTTAGCGTTTCCACAAGATATTCACTTCAATAAATCACGTATTAGTAAGGGAAACACTGTAGCAGGCAGATCTAGTGTGTCTGCTGGATAGTGTAACAACTTGTAATGAAACAAAATCACAATCCTCACGTGTTCTCACAGGGAAAAGTATCCTAACGTTAATTCCCTAATGCTGTCTTATAAGAACTTTTTGCAAAGAAGGGAAACATTAAGCCATGCAAACATTAGTGTGAACTTGGAAACAGCTATAAGTTGCAATCACCAGCAAAATCATGATCCTCTATGGAAATCATATATGGAGGTATATCCGGATATCAGATCACTGGTCTTAACAGCACTTATGTATATAGAAAATGCTAAGCCATGCTTAGATTAGTGTAAATTTAATAAAGGGTATAAGTTACACACAAGCAGAATCGCGATCCTCTATGGAAATCATATGTAAAGGTATGTCCAAATATCAAAACACTGATATATCTTCCCAAGAGAGCACAGAATTGAGGATTTTTTTAAGGTATGTACTTGGAGCAGCAATTCAACAAAAATCCATTTAGTTTAGGGTGCCAATAGTATTATATTAGAATACATTCCCTGATAAGTGTTAAAGTATGAAAAAGGTTATCCATACCAATTTACAGAATCAAAGACATGGTGATATAATGAATAAAGGTCACACAATTAGATATAAAAGAAAAGACACATAACTTAATACCGACTGAAAGTTGTAGAGTCCCGTGCGGCGCAGCCACAGGAACCCTTCCTGTCTGCCGACACGCATTTCGCCAACGGCTTGTTCACGGAGAGGACAGCTGTGTGGGCGGATCTGCAAATGGGTAACGATTTATCCGATCTCAACACAGAACAAGATATTTTGGAAGAACTAGCGGAAGGGTCTACAAGCCTCCCCACAATTTCGGGGACTTTCCAAAACAGACCTACATGCCACAAAAAATCAACCTTTTTTCTGCCTATTAATACCTGTGCTCAGGTACAGGTATTTATGGAATTAGTCTCCCAAGATCTGGATAGACTTTTTGATAGAAGATCTCAGTCTACTAATCTGACTTATAATATCACTAAGTCAGATAAAAACAGGCTTTAAAAGAGATTCAAGAGTGGGACCACATTATGTAAATTGGTATGGATAACCTTTTTCATACTTTAACACTTATCGGGGGATGTATTCTAATGTATTGATATTTGGACATACCTTTACATATGATTTCCATAGAGGATCGCGATTCTGCTTGTGTGTAACTTATACCCTTTATTAAATTTACACTAATCTAAGCATGGCTTAGCATTTTCTATATACATAAGTGCTGTTAAGACCAGTGATCTGATATCCGGATATACCTCCATATATGATTTCCATAGAGGATCACGATTTTGCTGGTTATTGCAACTTATAGCTGTTTCCAAGTTCACACTAATGTTTGCATGGCTTAATGTTTCCCTTTTTTGCAAAAAGTTCTCATAAGACAGCATTAGGGAATTAACGTTAGGATACTTTTCCCTGTGAGAACACGTGAGGATTGTGATTTTGTTTCATTACAAGTTGTTACACTATCCAGCAGACACACTAGATCTGCCTGCTACAGTGTTTCCCTTCCTAATACGTGATTTATTGAAGTGAATATCTTGTGGAAATGATAAATGCTACCAGACAAAGGGTGTCTTAGGGATATCAGTACTATACCCATATTATTAGCACACGCAATACTCAAACTAACAAATTAACAAAATTCACTATATCCACATATTCTATTTAAATATTTATTCAACAGCAGCTATAATTACTTAGTCTAATACTTTGTATTACTCTGACTGATTAGGTACAATCTCAGACTAATACTTCTCTCATCAGTTGTCCGATGCCTAGAGTATGACATCAGAAAGCAGAAAGGAACATCTGAGTAATGTATCACTCACTCTTTATTTTCCGAGGTTATAACTGTCCCCCCATGTCACACCTCTCATCAATGGCCTTTGGACTAAATGAGTTGTGGTAGAACTGGGAGTATCGCTTCTTTTCCCTTGCTTATCTGATATTTCTTTTTTATTTTGTTAACACAAATTTGTCATTATGGTTTTGCACATAATATAATATACTGCCACCTTGGATGTTCAATAAATACTCTCACACTATTGTATTTTTCTTACTGAGTGGTTACTAGCTCAGATAACTGGTCCTTTCACTGCACGTTCTATGCACAAGTAAGACGTCCGGGGATTTGAGACTTATTCTGAGAAACGTACCATTCACTCTTTCTATTCTAAGGGTCAACGCATGTTACTAGCTCTTATGTTCTCACAGATGACCTAGGCCAAGTGGGAGCTGCTTGAGTTATTGGCAGCAATCTTGTTGTCTCCTGACTATTTTGTTATTTCCTCTTAAGGTTATCAAGGAATGCCATGTGATGTTTCTATATATTGAATACCGACTGTATATACCATTATGACACTATGATTGGTTTGGATATGGTATGAATATTACTCCACTTGATATTTCGCCAGGTGTTGATTTAACAAATCTATATACTCCATCAATTTTGAATTGGTGGAAATTAGAGCTTATTGCTCTGTTCACACAGTTGTTTGTTTTTTACTGACAACTGATTATATATTCATAAGGAGTTGTCCATCTTGTCTTACTGTATGTATATACCCAATATATGTGTGTGTCTAACTATATAATTTGGTATATCATAAGCTATTTCTTCTAACTACATTTATCCTCACTACTTTTTAAAGTAGTCTATGTAAGGCATGTTTTTTACGTTTTTTGTTATTGATTAAAAGTTACGTATTAATTTTTGTACAATACCCAAGAGTGCTCACAACACAGAGTTTTTCCTTTTCTGTTTGTTTTCGCTCATGATTATGACTCTAGTGAGCACCACCACTGCCCCAATACATTCATTCTAGATGTGTTCTAGCTTCTTATTAGTATAGTGGTCCTATTATCACAAGATAGAATTTTTCTCAATAGTCTGTGCGACGATATTCCCCTTTTCCCCTTTCCCTGTCTTTGTGCCATTTATACAACATAAGGACAATACCATTCTTGCACCTCTTTTTTTTCTTTGCATCATATGTACTGTTTGCGGCCTAGTTTTTCAAACTGCCATCCTGTCTGCCACTGCAGTGTCACTCCTAGATGGGCCACGTGTTTGTGCCGCCCACTCGTGTCACTTAGCATAGTCATCCAGGTACCTCAGTGCAACCTTTTGGACATAAAAACACTATTGTGAGATGTGAGGTGTTCAGAATAGACTGGAAATGAGTGGAAATTAAGGTTATTGAGGTTAATAATAGCATAGGAGCAGAAAAACCCACAAATTCTGTGATTTTAGCTGTTTTTATGCTTTTTTTCAAAAAAATACAGATCCAAAACACAAAACCCAGAACCCAAAACACGGAAGGGTGGTTTTGGCAAAACCTATCCAGATCCAAAACACGAAAAAATATCCAGATCCAAAACCAAAACACGAAAAGTGGCCGGAGCACACCCCTACAATGAACCCATTACTCATCTCCCAGAACTCACTGACTACCTCCCAAACCTCACACAATGACCCTCCTCACAGCCCCACATACTGCTACTTCTCAGCACCACAAACTGCCACTACACTGCCCAACTCAATTCCCCACCTCACAACACCACATACTGCCTCCTTCACTACCCCCTCACAACACATACTGCCCACCTCACAGCACAATATACTGTCCTGGTCACAGCACATACTGCCCTGTTCACTGTCCACCTCACAGCACCATATACTGTACTGCCTCTTCACAGCACATACTACACCCTTCATTGCCCACCTCACAGCACCACATACTGCTCCTGTCATAGCACATAATGCCCTATTCACTCTCCACCTCACAGCTCCACATACTGTCCCTATCATAGCACATACTGCCCACCACACAATACTGTACTAGCCCTTACATCATATACTACTCCCTACACTTCCCACCTCACAGCAACACATACTGCCCCTTTCACAGCACATACTGCCTTATTCACTACCCACCTCACAGCACCACATACTGTCCTTGTCACAGCACATACTGCCCTATTCACAGCACATAATAATACCTTTACTGCCCAGCTCACAGCAGCAAATATTGCCCCTGTCACAGTACATACTGCACTATTCACTGCCCACCTCAAAGCACCACATACTGTCCAGGGTCAAAGCACGTACTGTCCTATTCACTGCCCACCTCACAGCACCACATACTGTCCAGGGTCATAGCACATATTGCCCTATTCACTGCCCACCTCACAGCACCACATACTGTCCAGGGTCATAGCACATATTGCCCTATTCACTGCTCACCTCACAGCACCACATACTGTCCAGGGTCATAGCACATATTGCCCTATTCACTGCCCACCTCACAACACCACATACTGTCCAGGGTCATAGCACATACTGCCCTATTCACTGCCCACCTCACAGCACCACATACTGTCCAGGGTCATAGCACATACTGCCCTATTCACTGCCCTCCTCACAGCACCAAATACTGTACTGGTCATAGCACATACTACCCTATTCAATGCCCACCTCACAGCACCACATACTGGACCTCATTCAGAGTCGGTTGTTGCGGCCGCACGGTCGTACGCCACTGATGTTCGCTAAACTGTGCATGCGTAAAGTTCACAATGCGCATGCGCAAACTAGCTGCTACAATCAGAAATTTCTCTCTCCTTGAACACAGCCAGGTCGGTAGTTTGAGTGACAGAATGAGGCGTTTGTGGGTGGTAACAGGGGAAGGTGCTTGAAAACGGGGAGTGGAGAACCGAACGCAGGCGTGCCTAATTATGCGAATGGCGTTTTATGGGAGTGCATAATTAACAAAGTAGTGTCATGGCACACGTGACATGGGAGGTTTGTACACTGACCTGATCGTAGTGCTTAAGAGAGGGTATGGTCAACCTTAAGCTCTACGACCAGTTCTGATGGTCTCGTTTAATCCTTATATGCCCGGAGATGATGTGTAATGCGTACGAGAAGGGGGCGTTTTTTTTGTCTTACGGCCGCATCCTCCCCTTGGTTGGCCAGCTAACAATCCGATCTTAGGGACGCAACTTGCGAGTGCATCATTTGCATATCCGGCCCCTTTTCCCTTACGACCGAGCAGCCGCAACAACCAACTTTGAATGAGGTTCACTGTCCCTGTCACAGCACATACTGCCTTATTCACTACTCGCCTCACAGCACCACATACTGTACTGCCCCTTCACAGCACATAATAATACCTTTACTGCCCAGCTCACAGCAGCAAATATTGCCCCTGTTACAGCACATACTGCCCTATTCGCTGCCCACCTCACAGCACCACATACTGGGCCTCATTCAGAGGCGGTCGGAGGATGCAAGCGGTCACTCATAAACTGGGCGGCCACTTGCATCCTGACCGCCCGCCTCTGTTGCGGTCATTAAACTGTGGGTTAACACCCACAGCTCTAACGACCGCTCGGGTGATGGTCGTGATGGTCAGAGACCATCGCAACCATCGGGGCTTACGACGAGACCCTAGGGCTTACGACGAGACCCTGTCAGAGTGATGTCAGTGGGGCCTCCCCCAAACAGCAGGCGTTCCCATGGGAATGCCTCCGTTTGGGCTGCCACCCCCCCAGCCCGTCTTCCAAATGGGGTTAGCTGTCAATCAACATCGACAGCTCGCCCCCTTTGGAAAGAGACCCGCTACGACCGGCGCTGTCGGTCGTAGCAGGTCTCACGCATGCGCATGAGGGAGCCGGCTCCCTCGTGCGCATGCGCACTGGCAAAACATCGAGGTGGCCATGCAGTCGTAGACCATATGGTCACCTCTGAATAAGGTCCACTGTCCTGGTAACTGGACATGCTGCCCTATTCACTGCCCACCTCACAGCACCACATACTCTACTGGTCATAGCACATACTGCCCTATTCACTGCCTACCTCACCGCACCACATACTGTCCAGGGTCATAGTACATACTTCCCTATTCACTGCCCACCTCACAGCACCACTTACTCTACTGGTCATAGCACATACTGCCCTATTCACTGCCCACCTCACAGCCCACACACTGTCCAGGGTCATAGTACATACAGCCATATTCACTGCCCACCTCACAGGACCACATACTGCCCTTGTCACAGAACATACTGCCCTATTCACTGCCCACCTCACAGCACCGCATACTGTCCTGGGTCATAGCACACATTGTCCTATTCACTGCCCACCTCACAGGACCACATACTGTCCGAGTCCCTGCACATACTGTCCTATTCACTGCCCACCTCACAGAACCACATACTGCCCTTATCACAGAACATACTGCCCTATTTGCTGTCCACATCACAGCACCAAATACAGCCCCTGTCAGAGCACATACTGCCCTATTCGCTGCCCACCTCACAGCACCACATACTGTCCAGGGTCATAGCACATACTTCCCTATTCACTGCCCACCTCACAGCACCACTTACTCTAATGGTCATAGTACATACTGCAATATTCACTGCCCACCTCACAGCACCACATACTGTCCCAGTCCCTGCACATACTGCCCACCTCACAGAACCACATACTGCCCTTGTCACAGAACATACTGCCCTATTTGCTGCCCACATCACAGCACCAAATACAGCCCCTGTCACAGTACATACTGTCCTATTCGCTGCCCACCTCACAGGAGCACATACTGTCCTGGTCAATGCACATACTGCAATATTCAATACTCACCTCACAGCACCACATACTGTACTGCCCCTTCACAGCACATACTACTCCATATACTGCCAAACTTATAGCACCACATACTGCCCCTGTCACAGCACATACTGCCCTATTCACTACTCACCTCACAGCACCACATATTGTCCTGGTCACAGCAAATACTGCCCTATTAATTACCCACCTCACAGCACCACATACTGCCCCTGTTACAGCATATACTGCCCTATTCACTACTCACCACACAGTACCACATACTGTACTGCTCCTTCACAGCACATACTATTCCCTATACTGCCAACCTCACAGCACCACATACTGCCCCTGTTACAGCACATACTGCCCTATTCACTACTCACCACACAGCATCACATACTTTACTGCCCCTTCACAGCACATACTACTTCCTTCATTGCCTGCATCATAGCACCACATACTGCCCCTGTTACAGCACATACTGCCCTATTCACTACTCACCACACAGCACCACATACTGTACTGCCCCTTCACAGCACATACTACTTTCTTCATTGCCTGCATCATAGCACTACATAATGCCCTTGCCAAGTTTAATATTTAAATTGGTACAAAATGACATGTATACTGTACTCCACTTAGTTTGTGTTTGTTGATATGGAGAATGATCATTTGAGAAGAAAGTAGGGAACTCATACCATTGCTGGAGCTGCTGCCAGTGCCACCAGTCATGATGATACTAGTGCGTCTAAGTCATCTACTAAAGCCGCTGACCAGGGCTTAAGTCAGGCCATCTAAAACCAAAGAACCAATCATTTACAGTGGTAAAGAAAAAACAATCAAAGGGAAAGTTAGCTGCAGAAAGACATAAACTTGTCAATATGCCTTTCACCACACAAAGTGGCAAGGAAAGGCTATGGCCCTGCCCTTTATTTATGACTGGTAGTTCTGCCTCCTATGACAATGTAAGTCCTTCTCCCTGTAGATGTTTCAAAAAGATGAAAGTCGGTAAGGCACAGGAACCAACTATGTATTCAGAAATGTCACAAATCCCTGAGGAGAGTCTAAGTGTGTAGGCGGGTGCCATGTGTGAGCCTGGCCATGCTAAAACCGTACTCAAAGAGGAGCCTTCTTCCACCACATTCATGACCTCTGCAAATGTGGGGATGAACAGCATTAGTCAACATGCTGACATAGAAATCGAGGATTCTTCTGTGAAAGTGCACCAGGATGGGGAGAATATTTGTGAAGCTGATGCAAATAAGGATGTTGATGATGAGGATGTTGTTGATGAGGATGTTGTTTGTATAAATCAGGCAAAAGTGGAAACACTTGTTGTCCATGATAATGGAAAGCCCATTGTCATGCCTGGGCATAAGACAAAAACATTCACTTCATATGTGTGGAATCATTACTACCCAAATCCGGACAATAATTGTCAAGCCATCTGTAAACATTGTAAAGCCAGAGGCCAACAAGCAGTCCAGTGTCAGCTAGCTCCCTTCTCTCTGCTAGAGCTAAGCACCTGCCATCTTTTCCACCAACACCTTCATCAACAATATCCTCAACCATGAACAGAAGTAGTCCTGCATCCAATTTGATAATACTAACTCAGTCCTTCCTTATCCTGTATTCCTCAGAAGAATTATTGAGCGGTACACCTGCTGCTGCTGCTGGGACTGGATCTTCATCCCAGAAGGGGACCAGGAAGACTACTTGTAGTAGTTCAAAAAAACAATTGACTGGTAAACAATCCTTAGCAAGAGGGAGCAAGTATGATAGCAGTCACCCAGTTGCACAGCGGATTATTGATGCCATAACATCTATGCTGGTATTAGATGTACGTCCGATATCCGCCATTAGTACAGTGAGTTTTAGACAGTTAATTGAGGTCCTGTTTCCCTGCTACCAAATCCCATCAGGGTTCCACTTCACTAGAAAAGCAATTCCCAGCCTGTACAGACACATTAAGTAGAACTTAATTAGTGTCCTCCAAAATACCATTGTACTCACTGTCCACTTAACCACAGATACAAGTGGAACAGGGAAAACACAAGTTTACATGACTATAACATCCCATTGGGTTGGGGGTGTTGCCTTCAGTGTCACCAACAGCAGCAGTAGCATCTAAGAAAAATCAGCTCACGCAGAGACAGGCTATGAGGATGTTGAGGATGTTGTTTGTGTAAGTTAGGCACCAATGGAAGCAGCTCTTGGCCATGAGAAGAGAAAAGCCATTGTCATGCCTGTGCAAAAGACCAAAAAATCAATTTCTTATGTGTGGATAAATTTTACCCAAATCCTGACAACAGTTGTCAAACCATCTGTGGTATCTGTAAAGCCAAGTAACTAGAGGTTGGGAGGTTAACCATCTAGGAACCTCCTTCCTGTTATGTCTTTTGCAGTGCATTCATGTAAAGTTTTGGCAAAATCTTGAAATTCTGCTAAAGTAATGACAACAAGCAGTCCAGTGTGAGCTAGCTACCAAAGCTCAGCAAGATCTCAGCACCTGAAATCTCCACTGCTAAAACCTTCATCATGGCTCTCCTCATTAATAATAAGAGGAAGTCCTGCATCCAATTTTCTAAGGCTAACTGACTGCTGTCTATCTAGGATTCCTCTGAATAATCCTTGAGCTCTAGACCTAATGCTGTGGGTAGATGTTCATCCCAGACAGGGACAAAGAAGACTACTAGGGGAAAATTTACTAAAGTGAGAGTTTTTATTAGTGAGTTTAAGAAGAGATGTTGCCCATAGCAACCAATCGGATTCTACAGTACTTAACATTTAACTAGCACCTTCTAGAAGATGATAGCTAGAATCTGATTAGTTGCTATGGGCAATATCTCTTCCAAAACTCACTTCTAAAAACTCTCACTTTAGTAAATGTACCCCTAGTATTAGTTTCATAAAACAGTTGACTGTTAAAGAATCCTTTGCAAGAGGATGGAAGTGTGACAGCTATAACCCAGTTGCATAGTGGATCACTGAAGCCATGATGGCTATGCTAATAATATATCTGCATCCAATATCTGCCATTAATGCATCTGGATTGACTGTTAATTGAGGTCATGTGTCCTGCTGCCAAATTCCATCTTGGTTCCATTGTACCGAAAAAGCAACTCCTCGCCTTTACAATGACATTTAAAAAATGTAATTCTTGGCCTACATGCCATTATACTCACTCTCCACTTAACTACAGATATGTAGACAAGTGGAACTAGTAAAACTATAGATTACATGACTGAGACAGACCACTGTGTTGGTGGATCACCTTTAGCAGCAGTAGCAGTAGGTAACACAAAAAGCCAGCTCATTCCCAGGCAGGCTACTCTCTATATTACTGGCTTTACTAAGAGGGATACCAGTGTCAAGCTATTAGAAAAAGGAAGAAATGTCATAGCAAAATGGCTTACCCTGCTTAGACTTACACACTGCCAGTTTGAGTCAGGTGATTCCCCTAATTAGACTTTTGGAAAAGCAGCTCAAGAAACTGAAGGAGGAGATGAAATTAATCGATTCAGCTAAGTATGTTAGACTTGTAGATGAAGTCTTTTATTCTCTTTGCCAGAATCCAATATTGTCAACATCTTGATATTGGATTACTACATTTTGTCGACCATGTTTGAACCTGTGTTTAAATTATTTTAAGAGATACCAAAGAGCTCCTGGTAAGCAAGTTTTCAACTCCTTCTGATATGGTCACAATCCATAGCATGGTGGAGGATTATTTTAGTGACAGTGTACAAATTGGCATTTGACTACTGGGAGGGAAAAAAAAGTTAATTTGGAGGCCCTTGTACAAACTCCCTTTGCTTTACTTATAGATGTGTCTTCTAGCCTCTTTGCCAATCACACTGAAAATGTGCACATACATCGCACCATGCAATTAGCCGTGGCCAAATGCAAGACGATATGCCATGTGTTTGCACCATGCAATCCTATGGAGTTGCGGGTGCAAACGCAGCATGCGTACCCATTCCTGAGTGCGCGAATCACACCATTTGTGTCACGATTTGCTGCACAAGTTGCAAATAAGCAAGAGGACACATGTCAAAGCTTCCCACCCTCCAGTGTGTAAAGCGTTTTCAGTCGGGAACCTTGTCAGCGATTGGCATAGGAGGCTGAACACATGTTGTTCATCAAAATGAACTACAAATTCCACATGGGGTCATGCAGCCAGCCTTCGCAGCTGCAAGGAAGAGGCTAGGAAATCTCATTCATCCGACAGAGATCCTGGCCTCTTCCCTCACCCCCAATGGTGGCAATGCACCTCCAGTTTAGGAAACAGAAGACATAGCCGCCCCATCCCCAAACAGCAGCAGACTCAATCACTGACAGTTTATGTGCTGGCTCGCAGACCTGTTCTGCACATATGCAGAATAGGTCTGGTGCCTGCCCAGATTCCCGATCATTGGGAATCTGCTTTTAGCAGTGCACTGCTGAATTAGGCCCTTAGACTTCTGTAATAATGGATTCCAGAGGGGATGAGTTAATATTGTGTGAAGATGATGTTAACACTGATGTGGATGAGGAAGAGAATGTGAATGACATCATGCCACTGTACACATTATTAACAGTGCTGTTAGCTGCTTTAAGCAGATCAAAAACAACAACACTGTTAGCTGCCTTAAGCCCATTGATAGCTTGTTTTGTGGGGGCTCAAACAAACTATGCACTGCAGCCACAGGAGTGGCAGTCCCTGTCATTGATGTGCTTGGTTTGTGAAACTGTGCATGTCCATTTTAATATACATCATAAGGTTGGGTGAGAGGGCCCAAGTATAATTCCATCTTGCACCTCTTTTCCTTGCATATTGTGCTGTTTGGGGTATCGGTGAATGTCTTTTTACATAGACAACAATTTTTTATTGTTTATTAAACTGCCATACTTATGTTCTTCTTCTAAACTGCTGTGCATTTGTGCCACTTCTCAGTTGCTTAGTTTTGCCAGCCAGCTCGATGTAGTCTTAAACCTCTATTAGTGAAAACAATATTGTGAGATGGGAGGTGGTCCAAATTAACTGGACATGCATGGATACTAATGTTATAGAGGTTAATAATACTGTAGGGACAAAAACAGGCCCACATTAGTTTATCTAATAAGTGATTTTAGCTGTTTTTATTGTATTACATATATATTATAATATATTATATTTATATATTTTATTATATTTTATTTTTATAAATACAAATATAGATCCATATTCAAAACACATGATTGTGGCTTTGGCAAAACTGAAACCAAAACAGCCTTGAGGGATGGAATTCTTGGCTACATGCGGCCGTAAAGCAGCTTTGAGAGCTGACCCTTTGAGAACAGATTGACTCAGTATTTCTTCCCGGGAGTCAAGCAGGGTTTTCTGTGGGTAAAGCCCTGCTCTGGTTCAGTGGAAATGGGTTACTTGGGCCTCCCAACCCGGGACCCGTTTCCCGCATGGTGATTGGCTGTTATTCGGGAGGCTGTCTGTGTGACAGCTGTCACCGGGGAAGGAGAGATTACAGCCTCCCTGTATGATCCGGACTGGGGAGGCTGTAATCTCTCCCTGCCCAGTGACAAATGTCACAGACAGCCTCCACAGCCACCCGAATTATAGCATCCCCCCTCCCCGGGAAGGATCCTCTCCCCTAGCCGCTAGTCCAACATTCAGGGGAGAGCTGGAGTTTCTAGCGCTTGGTGATGACCTCAGATATTCCGGGGTCGACGCCACAATTAAAATATGGCAAATTCAGGGTCAGACCCGGGATTTTGGGTGGAAAAGGTGTATATGTTTAGACAGCCAGCTCCCTTCAGCCTTTGGACAATAATTAATAACAATATTGAAAGTTTTGAGGTGTTAATTTATACAGTTGACTGTAAATGACTATAAATGAGTATAAATCATCAATAATGATATTAGCAGTAATTTAGGAACAAATTACATGTTTTCTGACTACTTTTATTTAGGGGTGAGCGGATTCGGTTCTACTCGGTTCCGTTCAGTTTTAAAAACCGAATCTCATTGGCTATCCAAAACTCGTGACAGCTGATACCCAATAAGATTCGGTTATTAAATCCGAACGGAACCGAGTAGAACTGAATCCGCTCACCCGTACTTTTAATAATATAGGGGTAGCATATACAGTGTAATGGTTAGCATTACTGCCTCACAGCACTGATTTTGTGGGTGAGATTCTCACTAAGGGCCTGATTCAGCAAGGATCGTATTTGCAAAGCTGCACGCAGTCTGTGGGCTGGCCACTCCCAGAAAATGTGGTGGACACGCCCTGTTTCCGGGAATGCCAGCCGCCCCGCCCCCACACTGCCCCTTAAATGCCTCTGCCTGTCAATCAGACAGAGGCATGCATGGGCTAGCATGCATATTGGGAGGACCAATTGTGCAGAATGGGTGCTGCGCATGCGCAGATTCCTGGTAATCGGAAATCTGCGTTCAGCAGTGCACTTGCATGCACTGCTGAATGAGCCCCTAAGGTCCTAACTATATGGAGTTTGTATATTCTCCCTGTGTTTGCGTGTTTTTCCTCTGACACTCCAAAAATATACTGGTAGATTAATTGGTTTCCAACAAAATTACCCCTAGTGTGTATGTGTGTAAGCATGTAATAGGAATATAGAGTGTAAGCTCCACTGGGGCAGGGACTGATGTGAATGGCCAAATATTCTCTGTAAAGTGCTGCGGAATATGTGTGTACTATATAAATAACTGGAAATAAATAAAATAAATAATAAAACATAATGTTCTAAAGCAATACCAAAACAAGGAATTTTGGTCAAAACCGGAAAATAGTTTCAGAGCCAAAATCAAAACCAAAACACTGGTGTCCGTGCCCATCTGGTTTAAATCTTCCACGTTCCAGGAAAAAAGTAGTGATATTGGGATTATTTTCAGAAAATTCAACAGTTCAATTTCTGTTACTTTTTATTAGGTGAAGAATGAAAACTTTTAATTATGCAAAACTTTTTTTTTTACACATCTCTAATCTAGTAAACACAATTACAACTACAGCAATACAGGTATGACAAACGAAGGGCCTGAGTCAGACCCGCTCGTAAGCATCCGCACGCTCGCTCTGAGCGATGGTTGCACAACTGCGCATGCGTATGGGTCATAATGCGCATGCGCAAACCAGTCATTGCGATCGGAAATCGTGTGCTCGCAAAACACCGAGGGGCTGCTATTTTGAGTGACAGAATGAGGCGTTTGTGGATGGTAACAGGGGAAGGTGCTTGAAAACGGGGAGTGGAGATCCGAACGCAGGCGTGCCTAACGGTCAAAAGGGCGTTTAATGGGAGTGCATAATTAGCAAAGGAGCGTCATCGACCACGTCACTTGGTTGTCTTTTAGCCTGAACTGCTCGCAGTGATTGCAGGAATTAATTCCTACCTCTAGCGCTGCTAGCAGTTCAGATGCCTTTCGATGTTTCCGATTAAGCTAATAAAAACAGGAAATGACGTGATTTGCGAACGGCAAAGGGGCGTTTTGAAAAAGTAGCGAGCGCATTTAGCGGACGCTCGCACAGACATAGAGGCGTCCTCACACCACAAAGAGCGAGCGCTCAAATTAAAATCTGGCCCATTTTTTGGAGTGAGCGGCCGCAATTAGCGTCCGGGTCTGAATCAGGCCCTAAGTAAGGAAAGTGGCACATAGATAATAACACATTTGTATTGGCTTGATCTTAATTTAGATGTCATTGAACTAACCAACTATTGTACTTATTAAATAATACATGAGAAAAGAGAGTGACCTTCAGTCAATTTAGATAAATTGAGATCAAAAGTCCTCAATATATTCCCGTTGTGACTTCTAATTTCAAGTCTCTGTTTTTATAACATTTACAATATTGTACAGATGTCATCACTATCATTAATTTTATGGTATTATTCTGCATTTACATTTTTGAACACACTGTGGAAAGCAACTGCTGGAAGTAATGTGGCCACATTGGTGTTACTCTCTCCATGACATTCCCACAAACAGACACTTGGAATGTATGGGAGTAAACTAATGTGCACAGAATACAGATTGGAGCTAATGGGAAAGGAATTGGATCATGGGGAAATGTTTGGTTTCACTAAGTTCAGCATTTCCTTCATTCTCTGTATTTTGTCACTTGTTGACTTTTTAGGAAGTTTCTTTCCATGTTTTACGTGTTCTTTCAGATATTTTTTTTCCTTTGCAGTAAAGAGAAAGATGTCCCCGGCCAGTCTCCCGATGCTGGGCTGCTTCTTCAGGATCACAGATTTATGTTCATCTCTGCTGTCATCCAGGTCATCGATCACCACAATCACCTTCCGCTTCCCTGTATCCATCACAGACGTAGTAATTAGTCACAGACAATAAACTGAGGACTCCTAAATAAAGGATAATGCAGGTAACAATAATGGTGCCTCAATGCCAAAGATTAAAAATGAGGAATTGTATCTAAGATGTTACAGTATCTCAAAGCCTAATTCCATGACCTGGGAATGCTTACTTACTGCATAAGGGTTAGTTAGGTGTTACTGTACTGTAAACTGGTCAAACTGCTGAAATAAAATAGAAACATGAGGAATTACATTATATGTGAGTACGGAATGCAGTCAGGAAGCCGACGGTCGAAATGCCGACCGCCATCTTGCCGACTGTGAAATCCCGGCAAGGTGCAAATGACAGTCCTCGATATCCCAACTCCTGTCATTAGATGTACGCCGGGAGCCTGACGCCCGGCATACCAATTGAAGGTAAGCCGGGCACGGACAGCCATGGGGGGGGGGTAGGTTTTAGGGCTCCTGGGGGACTTAGGGTTAGGCACCCCTTCAGGAGACATAGGGTTAGGCTGTGAGGAAGGGGGAGTTAGCTTTAGGAACTAGGGGGAGGTTAGGGTAGGGACTAAGGTTAGCGATACTTACCTCAATTAGCGATCGGCCTTCCACTGTCGGTATTAGAACCGCGTCCGGTGGTATTTCATACTGATTCCATGAGTACAAATGTGTTCTCTCAATTATATTATATATAATATGGCGGACCACGAAAAAACTCATTACCATAAAAAAGAATGCAAGCTAAGTTATTATTTACGGTCTTTCATCATGTTTCTTTTTACACTATACATTTAGCATTACGTGGCTAATATAGAGTGGAACATGGCATGTTTATGGATGGTGTCTGGCATGGTTTTGCAATGCTCATGTTTGGTAACCAACCAGGGGTGAATTAAGAGAGGAGGGGGACCCGTGTGCTTTCCCCCTCCACACTCCCCGGCTGCTGCCATCAGAGTGAAGGATGACTGCCAGCGGCCGCAGCATCCATAGACTATGACCAGTAGTCTGTGTCCAGAGTCTACTGTGCATGCACAGGTCATCAGGGAAATGGCGTGGCTGCCATTTTATTCCTGGCTATTTCCTCACTAAGTATGCGCAAAACGCCGGGAAAATGGTCGCGGCGCCCATTTTCCGGCATTTTTTGCAGGGCTAAGACAGCCAACGTGGGTCGTCCTAATGACTGAGCGTGCAATCGCGGCATTTGCATACTTATCTTCTTTATGGCTGCAAGCGAATGCAGCTCAGTGACCGGGTCTGAATCACCCCCTGATTCCTGATTCTGTATCAGCCATCACATGACTATGACCTATTTATCTATAGAACTAGCTTCACACTCAGTTTTGTAGCTGTGTTATAGGACAAAGGTTCCTTAGTTCTTACAGTAATAAGGAAATGTTATCTGTCAGTCTCATGTGATACATTGTTCCATCTGTACATTGCACCTGTTACTCTATTTACACAGAGCTTCTGAGTTTGAAAAATATCACAACATGTATAATGCAAGTTTTGCAACATAATCATACAAACTGCAACCACTGCATTTTGTACCCTCCGATAAATAACAAAATATGTGGTTCAAATTATTGTAACTGGTCTCCTACAATTTCTGACAGAAATCTACAGGGGATACATTTTCAAAGAAACGTGTCTGGTCTGAGATTGGCCAAGTTTAAACGTGCACAGCATCACAGGAACACGGGAGACTTTGTAAGCTGAAACACTCACTATACCAGGAATGGTATATTGCTGAATCATGTTTTTTGATGGTGTATGTGATTGTGTTTCCTTACCGTGTTCCCTGTGATCCCTACAGCCAAACACACCGGAACATGCAGCCTGTACACATCAGAGAGATAAGTACATGCTGCATGTATGTATATTGTTTAGCAAATAAATGTTTAAAATAAACAAAAGGGTCCCCCCCTCCCGAGCATAATCAGCCACGGGATCTTTGAAAACATATGGGTGACAAAAAATGTAGGGGTCCCCCATATTTAATGAACCAGCATCAGGCTCTTGGCCAGTCTGCCCAGGTTGGGGATCCCAGGGGAGGGGGGGACCCCCCAATAAAAGTGTCCCCCCACTCCTGGATACCCCAGGCCTGGGCTGAAGCCTTGAGCTATCCCCCACATCCCTGGCCGGTGGCAGAGTTGATGGGGTTAAAAATGTATGTAAAACTAATATTGCCTTTTTCAGTAGGGGTTATGGCCCCAGCAAGCCTCATCTGTATGTCGGTACTTGTGGAACAACCAGTACAAACATGTGGGGCATTAAGAGACTGGGTTTCTGAGAGTTCTAGTTGCGCTTCTGATATTATATTATAGGCAGAGACATGAGCCTGACTTCAACTTGAAGCCAGTCAGAAGTAAGTTGTGTTCTTCCAGACCCAAAGAGAGTGGGCGATTTCCAGTCTGAAGCTGGACTGAGATATGTGAGACTAACATTTGTCAGGCTGACTTTACAGAGCTGCTCATCACTAATAATATAAATATTCATGTACAGTAATAAAAGATACAGGAGCGAATACACTTTCCACCTGATACAGATGAATGATTTGGCTCACCCATGCCTACTAGGGTTAGGAGATAGATATGATATACAGTATTATGAAGGGACATAACACAATAAAAGCTTTGGATACAGTAGAATAGATTTGTGTATGCAAATGAATCAGAAGCCATGATGGGTACATCCATGTTACCACTGGGCAAACACGAGTGATGAAGGGTCCAGATTTTTTAAATTTTCATACCTAATTTTCCATCGTGTTTCGATACTTATCCCATATGGGTACTGCCGCTATTTAGCAATATGTGTCTCATTTTGCATCACCAGTAAACACCAAACTGCTACACAAAGGTTTTCTCCTTCTCACCGGCAGCTTAAATCAGCTGTTCCTGTACTGGCTGTGCCTGGAAACTTGACCCAGAGGGGATCTTGCGTCATCTATTCATCTGATCATGTGGTAACATCATGTGTGGTATGGTAATACCTTCTCATGGCAAAGCTTTTTATCACCTGCTAAGTTGTGTTATGCCTGTGTCCCCATAGACATCTATGGGGATAGAGGTAAGCAGTAGAGCACCTATCGATAAATCGTGAAAAGTTGAGAAAAAGCCTCTCTAGAGTGATTACACTGGAGAAAGGGGTTCTCTCAACTTAATAAATAGACCCCTCAGTTTTTTTACAGATTCTCACCAAGTTTTCCTGACAGCGTTTCCAGCTCTTCAAGATACAGCGCATTTTCTACATCTGTGATGCACGGCTTCCCACTCTTCCTGGTATGATACAGGATCCCGAATTTACACTGAATGGTGACCTGTCTGAATGTCTCATCATGAAAGCTAGAAATCTGACAGCATCTGACGTCCTTACACCCAGAGTCTCTGGTTACCAGCAGTTCCCGCAGCCAGGAGTAGTCGCTCTCCTCTGATCTAGAGAAGATGCCGATGGTAGACCTTGATGCCATCGGTACAGCCTGGGGGCAGGTGGAAGACAAGTGTGAGGAAATGTATCACTGAGCTACATCATACACATAACATTTATCCACACTGGGCATCGCCATAGGCTATAGAAAGAGAGAATATCCTTAGTTTGTTAGAAAACCAGTTATAAAGGTTTTCAGACATGATTGAATGTTGCTATGATTAGACTTTTTTGGTAGCGTTTTGCCTCTGAAACATTTACCATCACAACACATTAATAGATTTTCACATATCAAGAAAGTCTGAAGTTTATAACCAATCAGATTCTATGAACCCAACTTAAGCCCGTATCCGCGAAAAAGTATTGCGGATGATGTAATTTCGCCTGGCAGAAACTTATCTCTGTATTAACTCCAAAGACTTTTCATGTACATGGAAAGTCAATGCAATGTAATAGGCAAAAAAGATTCGCCTCAGAATAGCATGTGAAAAAAAGTGCAAATTCGCAATTTTGGGGTGCAAACATGGGGAAACCACTCAGCACCCTTGGGACAGCCCCCCAAAGGATAACTGTGTCAAACAATTCTGAAAAAAAATGTAAGAACACCCCAAAAAAGTACTTTCATTTAGGGGGCGAAAAAGTACAAAGTGGGAGGACAGTCATAAAAGCTAGCAAAATAGACTTCTGGGTGGTCTGCAAGGATGGGATATACCCCTTTTACACCTACATTCCGAGTCTGACCTGGATTTGGAACAGGGTTCCAATCCAGATCAGACCCAGAATTTAGCCAGCGCCGACCCAGGACATTCCCAAGTCGGCGCCGTTTACACTGGAGTCGGGTCTGCATAGATCCAGCTTTTCTGGCGTTGAAGTGGACTCTTGGAGATGATGTCATCTCCAAGCGGCACTGAAGCCTGACCAATTGCCCACCATTGTGACCCGGAGTGCGCCGTTCACACTGCAGGGTTTCATGGGTTACTCCCATGTTAAACCCTGCAAGTTACCTCTGCCCTTTTACACCAATGAGCTACCCGGGTTAACCCTGCAGAGTTATCCTGGGTTTTAGCTCCGGTGTAAAAGGGGTATTAGGTGTTTTTAGGATTGCAAAGTGAAGTTTTAAAAAAACGTGAAAAACGCACCTGTCGCATGGACCATGCTACAGGTGCGTTTTTCACATTTATAAAAATTTCACTTTAGAGACTTTGATATATTCTAGCACCCATTATCTTGTACCCCAAATTTGACAGGACAACTTATTTTCAACAAAACATACTGCTTAATGCTATTCTTCACCACTTTTACAAAGACACTAATAGCAAGCAATTTACACAACTTAAGTACCGCAAATGGCCATATTAGGACTATTTGGACACCTCTATACTCATTCCCTATGTTAGTGCATTTTTGGGGGGGCTCAGGCTGATTTCCCTGTTTCTGACAGCACTTTCCACCTGTTTCCATTCGCCGGGTGCCATTTTTTTGCCTTGTTTGAAATTGATATAGTATATAAACGAGCGTTAATGGGTATGTATAGATATATTTTAAAATTGGAATTGCAAATAAATAAACACAAAATATATATTATATTTATATTTCGTGTTTATTTATTTCTTAAACATTTAAATGCATGCATTGCAATTCCAATTATAAAATATATCTATACATACCAATTAGCACTCGTTTATATACTATATCTAATCATTATTCTAAGTGAGCTGCTAAATACACATAATGAGTGCGGATAATTAAATGAATCCTTTATATACATTGTTTGAAATTGAATATGGCGAATAGCGGGGGTGCGCCCGATAAGTATTCGTGTCCAAAACACGCGATGTAGGCGGAAAGTCTGACAGGCAAAAGTTTTTTGCGGCAGCAAAACTAATTAAATACTACCCTTAGGGCTCTATTTATTAATTTAAATAAAGTGATAAAGGCTGTTTTGTGTTGTCACACCCTTTTCACATTATTTTAGTATCACCTATAGTTATTACAGGGCAATTGGAGTAGAATTCGTAAAAATCTACTCCAACCCCTAAGTATCACTTATTTTTAGTAATCAGATCACATTTCCCATAATTGTAATGGGAAATGTGATCCGACCAAAGTTACTAAAAATAAATTGTAAAAAAATATCGGGAAAAGCCCTGTGAGGTGGCGGTATCCAGGGTCTCCCCCGGTTATCGGCTTCCTACTCTGCTCTAACAGGGAGGGCAGAGCCGGAAGTTGGTCCCAGTAATCAGCTGTGTGGTCTAAACAGACCACAAGCTGATTGCTGTAAAAAAAAAAAAAAAATCCAGTTTTTTTTTTTACTTACCTGACTCCAGGGGCCAGTGATCGGGGCTCCGGTGATGTCTTCCCTCTGGTCAGCTGGTCTCCCATAGTGCACTGCGGCCCGGTCATCAGGTGATCGGGTCCCAGTGCAGTATGGGAGAGCACCTGATCGGAGGCATGGAGGACATCACTGGAAGCCCGGATCATGCAGGTAAGTGCTATCAAGGGAGGGGGAGTCGCGGGGGGGTCCGCGATCGTGGGGGGTGGGGCTTAATGATGGGGTGGGGCTTAGCGCCGGGGGGAAGCAGCGGCGGCCGGTCGGCATATGTACGGGCACTTTCTCACTGTATTTTTTGTGAAAATACCGTGACTAGTGTGCGGAGGGGATTCGCAGGGACAGAGCTTTATCACAAGCTCTGTCCCTGCATGGGATTTGTAGTAAATCCCTGTAATATTGCCTGAATTCACAATGCAAATTCAGTCGATAATATCACACTACAATCTGCAGTCAATCTGCGGATTGTAGTAAATAGAGCCCTTAGAGTGATCACATACAGTATGCGATCTTATACTATTATTATAATTATTATTATTATTATTATTATTATTATTATTATTATTATTATTATTATTATTATTATTATTATTGTTATTTACAGCATATGGCACCACAAGGGATCCGCTGCACCTAACAAGCTACACAAGCATGAACATTGCAAACAAAACAAGAGGAAACAAAAATTCAAAAGACTACAAAACATTGCAGAACACGGGATACAAGCTATAGAAATATTGTTACTCACAGAGGCAGCACTGTCTGTTGAGCCTAAAAACTTGGGCCAATGTGGGCAGGGGAGATGAGGACCCTGCTTGTGAGAGCGTACAGTTGTGTATTACATCACACTGTTCTCATAGTGAAGATTCATATTAATTATTTCAGCATACGTAGGAATTACTTTAGTGCTCTTTTTGCTGTTTGTTAATACAGTAGAAAAAGTGGCGCAATTTCCGCTCTCTCTTCTTTGTGCGTCTGGACAGCGAGGAAGTGACAGGAGGACGAGTCATGGTGGGCACTGGGTGTAATGGTATTCTTCTTCCCCTTCTCCCTGCACTGGGACCCTTTCTGCTCCATCTCTGAGCACAGCTGTATTATCATCAAACAATGGAGCATGATGCTATTATACAGAGGCCAAATAGACAACCAGGGGTATTCAATTTGGAGCGAAAATTTCGTCATTTTCACCGATTTCAATTATCCCCGAATTCAATTTCAAAGACTTTTCGCAGGTTCGAAAAGTCTTTGAAAAAAAATGGGGATAACTTTTCACCACTGAATAGGTGGCGAAAAATAGTGCAGAATTGGGGTTTAGGGGTGCAGGCTGAAACAAAAATAGCCTGCACCCCTGGGAATGACATTTAAAAAATAACTGTGTCAAAAAAAGTTTAAAAAAAAAAAATAGGGACACCCCCCCAAAAAAAAGAAGGAAAAAAAGTGTTTAACAATAGGGAAATAGGTTCAGGGGTATTCTGCAAGTATACGGCAGGTGTATTCTAGAATAGATTATTAGCGGCAGGTGTATTTTTGCAGAATTTTTAAATAAAGACTTTAGGGACTTAAAAATATGCTAGTACCCATTTTCATGTACCCCAAATTTGATGGGACCACTTAAAAAAAACAAAAAAATAACCTAAGTGCTCTTCTGCATCACTTCTTCAATGTCGGGAAAAAAACACCTGCAGCGACTATTTAAAACCCAGACTTTCATTTGCAGGCTAAAACAGGGGTACCCATAGTGATCCCCCATGTTTTGACAGCTTTAGGGGGGTCCTATAATTTATTCCAGGTAAATCCCCTTTTGTTTCACCGATCCTATTTCGCCGGCTCCCGTTTTCACTCCCGTATTGAATACCCCTGTACGTGTCTTACCGTCGCTATGTCTGAGCTTGGCTGCAGGGGCAAGACTTCTCGGAATTGTGATGCCGTCCTCTCCAGAGACCGGTAAAGGGCAGGTGCACTTTGCTGTATAATAATTATGAAGATGGGTTATTACACTTAGACACATTATACACATTCAGAAATGTAAAGACAATTAATAGATCAAATTTATTATAAATATATAGTATATTTAAAATTTATCAATTGAACATTGATTTATGTTTTACTGCTGTATTGAAATGAATGTAATATTACTCAGGAGAAAAAGTAAAACTGATAAGAATATTATATAATTGCTCGGTTCCTATGCGTGTAACTTCAGTGCCCACGTTACATACACTGTTGTGAGTGATGGTAACTTGCTTTGAGTTATGTGTAAGTGACGTTGGACACTATTGAACTCTACAAGGACAACGGCAGATATAAATATAAAGTTGCCCAGGGCATATAAAAAAAAAATTGTTACTCCCAGCATTTAGCTTAATTCATAATATGCTAATTTCTTTGAATTGAACCAATATTCATGCAACTGCAGGGTATCAATATTCTAGTATTATTAATATTACAGAGGCATGAGGTATACTGTGCCTCATGCATCAATGATTCTACTAGCTCACAATGAATTGCTAGTCTGCATACTGGTTGAGCCCACAAAATGGTTTTTAGGTGTTCGAAAAGATGCTAATACGTGCAGGAAATAGAAATGTATCTGGAATCCACCTCCTGCTGTATTACCATTTTAGATGTACAAAATCGTACAGCTGCTTGTGTGCGGGTAAGCAATTCCATCCATCTCTGAATCCTGCCCTCTGTGCGAGCCCTCTCATCTCTGGCAGTGCGGTACACTCTTGCTTTCTGACAGTCTTCTGTGCATGCGCAGGTCTCTAGGAACATGGCATCCGTGCCAATTTCCAGAGACATCTCTTTTGCGCATGTGCAAAACACTGGGGAAATGGCCGCCACAAGTTTTTCACAGTGAATTTTGGCCATGCACCCATTATAGATATGCTAATGCCAGTTGGGCAATATGAGAGTGATTGGAGGAGGTCGGGTGGAATGTGTTGAAGGGGTCAGTAAAAGGCTGGAGAGGAAGTAATCAGAAGACTTCTGTCCTGGAGATTGGTGTGAATGAGAACAAGATTGATGGGGGGTGGGATCTGAAGTGATTAGATGTCATGGTGGACTGACTCTAATTTGGAGGTGGAAAAATCAAGTGCACTGATGGAGGATGGAAGGTGGTGGGCTACTCACATTTCCTACTGGCAATGGATTACTTGGATTTCTTACTTCTGTAAAACAAGGAAAAGTAGTATCTCTGTATATAAGTACATAAATACTGCATATACTGTACCATCATGTAAGCGTAATTATTGTTTGTTTTCCTCTAACCTAATACTAGCAGAGGCAACTTGTTCTTTGCAATTTTTAATTGAAGTGCAAATCCCAGCATGAACTGATGGCAAAATGTTTCTATCACCCCTCCAATATATGAGAGGAGAGAGAGGAGAGAGAGAGAGAGAGAGAGAGAGAGAGAGAGAGAGGGAGGAGAGAGAGAGGAGAGAGGAAGAGGGAAAGAGAGAGGCAACTTGTTCTTTGCAATTTTTAATTGAAGTACAAATCCCAGAATGAACTGATAGAAACATTTTGCCATCACCCCTCCAATATATGAGAGGAGAGAGAGAGAGGAGAGATAGAGAGGAGAGAGAGGAGAGAGAGAGGGGGAGAGGGGGGAGAGATAGAGAGGAGAGAGAGAGGAGAGTGAGAGGGGGAGTAGAGAGAGGAGAGAGAGGGAGAGGGGAGAGAGAGAGGGAGTGAGGAGAGAGAAAGAGAATGAGGAGAGGGGGGGAGAGAGAGAGGGAGAGGAGAGAGAGAGAGAGAGAGGGAGAGAGAGAGGAGAGAGAGGAGAGGGGGGAGAAAGAGAGAGGAGAGGGAGAGGGAGAGAGGAGAGAGAAAGAGAGAAAGTAGGAGATTAGAGAGAGAGAGAGAGGGAGAGAGGGAGGAGAGAGAGGAGAGAGGGAGGAGAGAGAAGGAGAGAGATAGGGAGAGGGGGAGTAAGAGAGAGGGAGAGAGGAGAGAGAAAGAGAGAGAGGGAGAGGAGAGAGAGGGAGAGAGAGAGGGAGAGAGAGGGAGAGAGAGAGGAGAGAGAGAGGAGAGAGAGGGAGAGAGGGGGTTAGAGAGAGGAGGGGGAGAGGGGGAGAGAGAGAGAAGAGAGAGAGGGAGAGAGGGGGAGGGAGAGAGGAGAGAGAGGAGGAGAGGGGGAGAGAGAGAGGAGAGAGGGGGAGAGAGAGGAGAGGGGGGAGAGAGGAGAGAGAGAGGAGAGGGAAAGATGGAGAGGGAGAGGGGGGAGAGAGGGGGGAGAGAGGGGGGAAGAGAGAGAGGAGAGAGATAGAGGAGAGGGAGTGAGAGGGAGAGGGGGAGAGAGAGAGAGGAGAGAAAGAGGGGGAGAGAGAGAGGAGGAGAAAGAGAGAGGAGAGAAAGGATTGAGAAAGAGATAAATGAGAAAGAGGAGAGGGGGGAGTGGGAGAGGGGGGAGATAGAGAGATAGGAGAGGGGGGAGAGGGGTGGAGAGAGAGAGAGAGGGGGGAGAGAGGGGAGGGGGAGAGATAGAGTGAGAGAGAGAGGAGAGGGGGAGAGGGGGAGAGAGAGAGGGGGAGCAGAGAGAGGAGAGAGAGGGAGAGGGAAAGAGAGAGAGAGAGGGAGAGGGGGAGAGAGAGAGGAAGTGAGGAGAGAGAAAGAGAGAGAGGAGAGGGGGGAGAGAGAGGGAGTGGAGAGAGAGAGAGGGAGAGAGGATAGAGAAAGAGAGAGAGGAGAGGGGGGAGAGAGAGAGAGAAAGAGAGAAAGCAAGAGAGTAGAGAGAGAGAGATAGAGGGAGAGAGGGAGGAGAGAGATGAGAGAGAAAGAGAGATAAATGAGGAAGAGGAGAAGGGGGAGTGAGAGAGGGGGAGAGAAGAGAGAGAGGAGAGGGAAAGAGGGAGAGTGAGAGGGGGGAAGAGAGAGAGGAGAGAGAGGGAGAGGGGGAGAGAGAGAGGGGGAGAGAAAGAGAGAGATGAGAGAGAGAGGGGAGACAGAGAGGAGAGAGAGAAGAGAAAGGAAAGAGAAAGAGAGATAAATGAGAAGAGGAGAGGGGGGAGTGGGAGAGGGTGGAGAGAGAGAGAGGAGAGGGGGAGAGATAGAGAGAGAGGGGGGGAGAGAGGGGAGAGGGGGGAGGGAGAGAGAGAGAGGAGAGGGGGAGAGGGGGGAGAGAGAGAGGGGGAAGAGAGAGGGAGAGAGGGGGAGAGGGAGAGGGGGGAGAGGGAGAGGGTGGAGAGGGAGAGGGGAGAGAGAGTGAGAGAGAGAGAGAGAGAGAGAGAGAGGAGAGGGGGGAGAGGGGGAGAGAGAGAGAGAGAGAGAGAGGGGGGAGAGAGAGGGGAGAGAGAGAGGAGAGAGAGAGGGGGTAGATAGGGGAAGAGAGAGTGGAGAGAGGAGATAGAGAGAGAGGGGAGAGGGAGAGGGGGGAGAGAGGGAGAGAGAGAGAGGAGAGGGGGAGAGGGGAAGAGAGAGAGAGGAGGGCGGGAGAGGGGGAGAGAGAGAGGGGGGAGAGAGAGAAATGAGAGAGAGAGGAGAGAGAGGGGGGAGAGAGAGGAGAGAGGAAAGAGAAAGAGAGAGAGGAGATAGAGTAGTTGGAGAGAAGGAGTGGGAGAGGAGAGAGATAGGAGAGTGGGGAGAGGGGGTGAAGAGAGAGGAGAGAGAGACAGAGGGGAGAGAGAGAGGGCGGGAGAGAGAGAGAGGGGAGAGAGAGGAGAGAGAGGAAAGAGAAAGAGAGATAAGTGGGAGAGAGAGAGGAGAGGGGGAGAGGGAGGAGAGAGAGAGGGGGATAGGAGAGAGAGAGTAGAGGGGGAGAGGGAGAAGTGGAGAGAGAGAGAGGGGGAGAGAGAGGGAGTGAGAGGAGAGGGGGGAGAGATAGATTGGGAAAGAGGGGAAAGAGAGTGGAGAGAGAGAGAGGAGAGAGGGAGAGAGAGAGGAGAGGAGGAGAGAGAGAGAAAGAGGGAGTGGAGAGAGAGAGGGAGAGAGGAGAGAGAGGTGGAGAGGTGGAGAGAGAGAGAGGGAGAGGGATAGAGGAGAGAGAAAGAGAGAGAGAGGAGGGGAGAGAGAGAGGAGAGCGAAAGAGAGAAAGATGGAGAGGAGAGAGAGAGAGGGAGAGACTTAGAGGGATATAGGAGAGGGAGAGGAGAAAGAGAGAGGAGAGAGAGGGAGATGGAAAGAAAGAGAGAGATGAGAGAGAGGGAAAAGAGATAGGGAGAGAGTTGAGTGAGAGGGAGAGAGGAGAGAGAAAGAGAGAGATAGGGAGAGGGGAGAGAGAGAGAGGAGAGATATAGTGGGGGAGAGAGAGGAGAGGGGGAGAGGGAGAGGGGGCAGAGAGAGAGAGGAGAGGGAAAGAGAGAGAGAGGAGAGAGAGGGAGAGAGATAGGGAGAGGGGAGAGTGAGCGAGAGGGAGAGGAGAGAGAGGAGAGAGAAAGAGAGAGAGGGAGAGGAGAGAGAGAGAGAGGGGGGGATAGGAGAGAGAGAGAGAGTGGAGGGGGGAGTGAGTGGGAAAGAGATAGAGAGAGGTGAGAGAGAGGGAGAGGAGAGGGGGGAAAGTGGGGAGAGAGATTGGGAGAGAGAGAGGAATGATAGAGTGGATAGAGAGAGAGGGGGGGGAGAGAGAGGAGAGAGAGGGAGAGGGAGAGTGGGAGAGACAGAGAGAGGGGAAGGAGAGAGGGGAGAGAGAGGAGAGAGAGAGATGAGAGAGGAAAGAGAGAGAAATGAGAGAGAGGAGAGGGGGAGAGGGAGAGGGGGAGAGAGTGAGAGAGGGGGAGAGGGAGAGAGGAGAGAAAGAGAGAGTGAGAGGGGAAAGAGAGAGGAGAGAAAGAGAGAGATGGAGAGAGAGAGGAGAGAGAGGGAGAGAGGGATAGGAGGGTAGAGAGAGAGAGGAGAGAGGGGGGAGAGGGGGGAGAGAGAGAGAGGAGAGAGAGAGGAGAGAGAGAGGGGGGAGAGAGAGGAGAGAGAGGAGAGAGGAAAGAGAAAGAGAGATAAATGAGAGAGAGGAGAGGGGGAAGAGGGAGAGGGTGAGTGAGAGAGGGGGGTAGAGAGGAGAGAGATAGAGAGAGGAGAGAGAGGAAAGAGAAAGAGAGGGAGAGGAGATAGAGGTGGAGAGAGGAGAGAGAGGAGAGAGAGGGAGAGGGGGGAGAGGGTGGGAGAGAGAGAGAGGAGAGAGAGACAGAGGATAGAGAGGAGAGAGAGAGGAGAGGGGGGAGAGAGAGAGGGGGAGAGGAAAGAGAAAGAAAGATAAATGAGAGGTAGGAGAGAGAGAGGGAGGGGGAGAGGGAGAGAGAGTAGAGGAGATAGAGAGAGAGGGGGAGAGAGGAGAGGGTGAGTGGGGGGCAGAGAGAGGGGGGAGAGAGAGGAGAGAGAGAGGAGAGAAAGAGGGGGAGAGATAGCGGAGGGAGGGGAGAGAGGGGGAGAGAGAGAGGAGAGAGAGAGAGGATAGAGAGGAAAGAGAATGAGAGAGAAATGAGAGAGAGGAGAGAGAGAGGAGAGGGGAGAGAGAGGGGGAGAGAGAGAGGAGAAAGAGAGAGTGGGAGAGAGAGAGGAGAAAGAGAGAGAGGAGAGAGAGGAGAGAGAGAGCGCATTATGCATCCATGCAGCAATATGTGAGTAGCTAGACTTCTATAGACAGGATTGGAATATTGGATAGTCGCAATCATTCATAATGGGCTGAACTTATTTATTCAATTAAATGTAATCTATTACACTTGTGAGATAAATCTGTTTTCCCAAACACACTTTACTTCTTCTGCATATCAAACATTGATTTTGGGAGTAGTAACTAAACACAATGGGCCTGGTTATGAGCTGGAGGGCAGCGGCAATGCCTGACACATCTGTGTAAAAGTCTAAGTGGCACCGTGCTTGTGCCCCGATCACGTACATACAGAGTCACATTAGTGAGTTCATATGCGCGGATGCAGAAGTCGATAGGTAATGGGCGGTGACACAGATGTGGCTACTCAGATGCACAGTAATGTACAGTCTTATGGGCATGTAATGGGAAAGTTGCCGGCGAGTTGCTTAAGTAGTTGTGAATTGAGGCGCCTAATCAGTCTCATTGGAGGCCACACTCAGAGAGATAAATGGCATCTAGCATATGGCATGTGTAATTTTTGATGGTGCAACAATGGGAACACCTAAAGCTGTACCAAGCATGACTGCCATGTCTGTGTGGGCATCTCAGGCACTTGCACAATCGGACGCCTGGCTGTACAGCAGGGAAGCGCTTTGTAGCAGCATTAGCATAAAGTCACAGGTGCGACTACAGCAATAGATTCACAGACGGACGCTGCTGCTTCCAACTCAAAGTCAGACCCAAAGGTTACTCTTCATCTGATCCTCCATATTTATATACTCAGGAATGAGGGACATGGTTACTACCAAGCTTCAGGAATATATTCAGGAACTTCCTCCTGGCCAGCTGCCCCATTTCCTCAGACTTCTCTCTGTATGTAATGAGGACGAGGTCATCAGCCCAAGCTGCAATACTGCGCTGAGTTTCTAGGATCCGGGTCTTCTCCTGATCACTGCTGTCTTCTAGGTCATCAATCACCACAATCACGCTCTCCTTCCCTGCACACAGAGGAGATGCATCAGTCATTGTGGTAGTATATAAATTGTTAATATAAGTGGCAGAATTGTATTTAAATCATGTAACAAAGTTCTGATACAGCACAATTGAGCTTTTTTGATTGCCCCCAGTATAACCCAGGGGTTCCCAACCACGGTCCTCAAGGCACACTAACAGTCCAGGTTTTAAGGATAGCCATAGTTGAGCACAGGTGACTTAATTAGTACCTTAGTTATTTTGATATAACCATCTGTGCTTAAGCATGGATATCACTAAAACCAGGACTGTTAGTGTGCCTTGAGGACCGAGGTTGGGAATCACTGGTATAACCCCTCAGCACTACTGTACAGACCCAATTACTTTGTTATGTGTAAATTAATCACTCTATTAGTTTTACTGGAATATGTGATTTCTAAATCAGTTTTTATAATGTATATGTGCAATTGTCCCACAACGTGTGACCTAAATTTTACAGTTACAACCTCTCTGATATACCAAGGCTTAATTAAATTAATCGCTATCATGTTTTATTTTACCGCTGGTCGATCTTATGCTCATATTGTGACCTATGGTCAGTATGCCAGCTCCCGCGACCCTTGCAATTCAAACAGAAAATGCTAATCATCGCACCTGTGAGGTAATTCAACATTTTGCCACATGTGTAATGTGAGGAAATCACTCTGAACTCCAGATAAGTTGCAAATAACATTAGATAACTATTAGTGGAAATACTATAAGGAAAAAATTTCAGTTTCTTAAATGGTCAAATTATCTGAAAAAATATGTCTATATTGTCCAAATCATGCTAATTAAATGCCTCTGAGCACATGATTATTCATTAGGAGGCATCACGGGTGTACCACAGGTTTTGCACTGAGGGTCCGATTCATGTTTGCAAGGAAATGCACATCTGCAAGAATGTGGCTGTGCAATTCTGTGTCATTGAAATTTAAATGCAACAGGAGGAGTCTGTAGGAGATAGAGGCCTCCTGTTAGCATTTGCGAGATCATTGGGCTGTCTAAGGACGCAGCCTCGGTTGACCATTGCGACCATCATGATCATAGGTCATGATTCACAATGGTTTCAGACACCAGCCAGCCCACATAAGCTGAAGCTTACTACTAAAGCTGGCCATAGGATCCAGACACCTGGCTCCAGGAAGTCTGCGTCCAGTGATGCAGGCCCTGCACCCTTCATGCCTTCAAAACTTAAACTAAAGATTTTTCCCTACTTTTCACCTGGTCAGGGACCACAAACTAAAATCTGTGTAAACTCCTATTGAGATTTGTGTTAACTTATCACAGGCTTTTCTAACTGAATAGCAAAAAGTCACAGTCGTGGGTGTTTTAGCCATGTTAAGCAATTTTCAACCAACTCACGGCTAATTCAATTGACCCCTAACTCTGTGTATTGTGTTGTTATAGCAATGTGATTGGGACACAATATACATATATTGTTTCTCTATTAATTTTATTTTGCATAACAAAAAAAATCACATATGGTGCTCACCTAATCTGTTTATCATTAAACAAGCTCTACCCTCTTCCAAACAATAATTATTTCTGAGTAAGGTGTAACACAAACTGAATAACGACAATCTTCATCATAAAAATCAGCCTAGTTATGATGATCAGCCTAGTAGACCATGGCATGCTGACTTATGATGACCCGCCTAGGAGACCATGGCATGCTGACTTATAATGATCAGCCTAGGAGACCATGGCATGCTGACTTATGATGACCAGCCTAGGAGACCAAAGCATGTTGTCTTATGATGATCAGCCTAGGAGACCACTTGTATGTTGACTTATGATGGTCAGCCTAGGAGACCATGGCATGCTGACTTGTGATGATCAACTTAGGAGATCATGGCAGGTTGTCTTATGGATGATCAGCCTAGGAAACCATGGCATGCTGACTTATGATGATCAGCCTAGGAAAGCAAGCCATGTTGACTTATGATGAACAGCCTAGGTCACCACGGCATGCTGACATGATGATAAGCCTAGTATACTATGGCATGTGGACTTATGATCGGCCCTGGTGACCATGGCATGCTGACATATTATGATCAGCCTAGGAGACCAAGGCATGTTGTCTTATGATGATCAGCCTAGGAGACCATGGCATGCTGAATTATGATGACCAGCCTAGGAGACCATGGCATGCTGACTTATGACGATCAGCCTAGGAGACCATGGCATGCTGACTTATGACGATCAGCCTAGGAGACCATGGCATGCTGATTTATGACGATCAGCCTAGGAGACCATGGCATGCTGACTTATGACGATCAGCCTAGGAGACCATGGCATGCTGACTTATGATGATCAGCCTAGTAGACCATGGCATGCCTGACTTATGATGATCAGCCTAGGAGACCAAGGCATGTTGACTTATGATGGTCAGCCTTGGTGACCACTGCATGCTGACTTATGATCAGCCTAGGAGACCAAGGCATGTTGTCTTATGTTGATCAGCCTAGTAGACCATGGTATACTGACTTATGATGATCAGCCTAGGAGACCATGGCATGCTGACTTATGATGATCAACCTAGGAGATCATGGCAGGTTGACTCATGATGATCAGCCTAGGAGACCATGGAATGTTGACTTATGATGATCAGCCTAGGAGACCACGGCATGCTGATGTATGATGATCACCTTAGGAGACCATGGCATGCTGACATATGAAGAAAGACATTGCATGCATTTTTAATGTATCTTACCAAGAACAGTATACAGATACTTTAGTTCATCATCAAAGAGAGAGTCGACCACATCAGTGACATTGACTCTGCCTCTATTCTTGGTGTGGTACAGAATCCCATATTTGCATAAGGATACATCCATATTGAACTGCTGAAATCTATTGTTAGAGATATAATAGGGTCTGACATCTAGACAGTGGTCCTTTAAGTCCTCGGATGTGAGCAGCGTCATCAGCCAAGAGTAATCACTTTCTCCTGATCTAGAGAAAAGTCCAACTTTGCGTTTTTTTCCTCATTGAACCCTGGGATGCAAAATAGAAATTAATAAGTAACCATTTTACAATGTCCTCTCTTTATGACACCCAATTTTAGTATGTTATAGTGAGAGTGGTGTTATAAATAGGGTGACATAGTACAAAGGAGTGAACACATATTAAAGCACCTAACGTTTGTGGCTAGCACATACCGGGAGGGTGGTATTACAATGAGAGTACATAGATTGCAATACATTATAATTCATCTTATTTAGGACCTGATTCAGAAATGTACGCAATGCTGATTTTTGCACTGATCGATTGATTGCTAGTCATTGCGCCTGGTGTAAGCCACACTGCGCACACACTTCCATTGGATTAACGGCCGCATAGAGGATCCATTCTCAAAGTGAGTTACAGGTCAGGTAGTCAGTGTTTGGGGGAAGTAATGGGGGCGTGGCTAGGTCAGCGCAGGCATGTTTAACCATTTAAACACCGTTTCATGGGTTTGCATAAATTAGCTATAGTGCGTCAGGAGAGCTGCAGTGTTTTCGGCTGGTCAGACCTGCCGCATATGCTGTGTGGCTGCCTGATCTGCATCGATGTTACCAATGTTTATGCTGATGGGCATTGTCGGATGTATATAAGGAGGCAGCAGTGGGCGTCCCTGTGCTCGGTTGTGCTTTGGAAGGAATTAGCATATTTTAGCAACTGCAGTCAGTGAGAGAATGCAGCTGCGATTGCAATAGCGTCTGTCTCTGAATCTGGCTCTTAGAATCAAATCAGATAACACTCTATGGATAAGTTTGTTACAGCCCTTCTTTGCTTGTTTTAACACACTGGGATATTAACAAAAAACTGCTTATGGTAAGAACTAATGCAGGAAAATTTGTCACAGGGAAAATGGATGACATTATTGTGCTGTACCCAGGGACACTTTAAGACATCAATGGACCCAGGACAAGTAAAGGTGAAAATGGCATTTATAGGACATGACAACCTGCTTGGCCTATGCATTAACCCCATTAGAGCTGTTTAATAGGCGATCTTATTTATGATTTCATAATTCTTGTAATTAATATCTCCTGTTTTATAAAAATACATATACCTATATTTCATAACTAGCAGATTTAAACTTAGTAAATTCAATATATATATACAAGAGATGAGCGGGTCGGTTCTCTGAGAACCGAACCCACCGAACTTCCAGATCTGAGGCGAGAACAGAGTGAGGCTCTGGTTTTCCCGCCTGACTCATATCCGAAAACGAGGCAAATGCGTCACTCTCCCACTGTTGGATTCTTATTGGTTTTGGATTATATAAAGGTCCCCATTTCAGCACCATTTTCACTCCGGCTGTGGAGAGAGAAGCTAGCAGACGTAGTCAGTCACTGTCAGTCACTCAGTGTGTGTGTCTAGTTGGGGTAATGACCTGAAGGCTGCTGCTGTGTTGTCCATAAAGGGGCTTAGGCTGCAGTATATAAAGGGGGGTTTCCTTCAGTGGGTGCAGCGGCTGCTGTATCACTTGTCCTGTCACTTAACTGTGGCTGCTGCTGTGTTTTTCTCCTGTCCATCAGGCTAGGGCTGCAGTCCATAAAGGGGTGCTGTGTTGTCCGGGGGGATGGGCACTCTGTCAATCAGGGGTACTCTTCTCCAGTGTAAAAAAAAATAAAAGTATTTTTTATCTTTTCCTTTTGTGTGTGTGTGTGTGTGTGTGCATTAGCAACTTAGCTGCGCTATTATTGTATGGTGACACTGCCGCATTTTATCGTCCACATATCTGTTACTCTGCAGGTGGTCTGTCCATACCCGGCAGGAGTGTTTTTTTGTCCATAAAAAACTGGTGCTGTCTGTGTTGTTCATCAAGGTGCTGCTGCCTCATTCAGGGGTGCTCTTCCCCAGTGTCCAAAAAAATAAAAGTGCTTTTTGTGTGTGTGTGTGTGTGTGTGTGTGTGTGCGTTAGCAACTTAGCTGCGCTATTATTGTATGGTGACACTGCCGCAGTTTATCGTCCATGTATTTGTGACTCTGCAGGTGGTCTGTCCGCACTCGGCAGGGGAGTTTTGTTGTCCAGAAAAAAGGTGTACTGTCTGTGTTGTTCATCAAGGGGCTGCTGCCTCATTCAGGGGTGCTCTTCCCCAGTGTAAAAAAAAATATTGTCGGTCAGACCACAGTGTAAGTTTGTTGATATGGAGGACAATCAAATGAGAGGAAAGCAGGAACCACATACCAGTCTTGCAGCTACTGCCAGCAGTCATGATGACGATGCAAGGTTGTCAACATCATCTATGAAGGCCGATGCTCAAGAGCTTAAGTCAAAATCAAACAAGCAATGTTTACAGTGTTAAAGAAAAAAAATTAAATGCTAAGTTAGCTACAGAGAAACAAAAAATTGGCAATATGCCATTTACTACAAGAAGTGGCAAGGAAAGGATAAGACCTTGGCCTTTATTTATGACTGGTGGTTCTGCATCTTATGATAATGTAAGCACTTCTCCCTGTAGAAGTGTCAAAAAAATAAAAATCACTAAGGCGCATGAACCAACTGTGTGCTCAAAAAAGTCACAGATCCCCGAAGAGAGTGTAAGTGTGTCCACGGTTGCCAGATGTGAGCCTGACCTTTCTAATACTGTACTTGAAGAGGAGCCTCCTTCCACCATTTGTGTTCCCTCTGCAAATGTGGGGATGAGCAGCACAAGTCAACATGCTGATGTAGACAATCGAGGATGCTTCCATGGAATTGCACCAGGAGGATGAGGAGGATATTTCTGTAGTCGGCGCTAACAAGGATGATGAAGATGCTGATGATGAGGATGTTGATGCCGAGAATGTTGCTTGTGCAAATCAGGTAACAGTTGTTGCCCATAGTATGAAAAAGCCCATTGTTGTCATGCTGTGGCAAAAGAGAAAAAAATACACATCTCATGTCTGGAATTATTTCCACTCAAATCCAGACAACAGTTGTCAAGCCATCTGTAATGTTAGCCAAGCAAAAGTGAGTAGAGGTAAGGACCTTAACAAGGAGGAGTTTCCTAGATGGTTACATCACTTGCAGTGCATTCATCAAATTCCAAAGTGTCAGAAACTTTGGCTAAAAATGTAACAGTCAGTCCAGTTTCACCTAGCTGCTCCCTTCTCTCTGTTAGTTCCAAGTGCCTGCAATCTCCACAACCATCAACCTGCATCAACATCCTCAATCATAACCAGAAGTAGTCCTGCATCCAATTTCATAAGAATGACTGACTCCTTTCCTATCCATGATTCCTCAGAAGGATCCTTGAGGACTACTCCTGTTGCAGCTGCTGCTGTAAGTGGCTTTTCATCCCAGAAGGGGACCAGGAAGAACACTACTTTTAGTAGTTTAACAAAACAATTTACTGTCAAACAATAATTTGTAATGGAGAACAAGTATAACAGCACAGCGGATTACTGACGCCATAACAGCTATGCTTAGATTCCACATCACTAGAAAAGCACTTCCCAGTCTGTTCAAGGACATTAAAAAAATCCTCATTAGTGTCCCCCGAAATGCCGTTTGCTCACAGTCCACTTGAACACAGATATATGTACAAGTGTGACAGGGCAAACTAAAGATTACATGACTGACAGCCCACTGAGTAGGTGTATTGCCTCCAACAGTGCAAACAACAGCAGCAGCATCTAACAAATGCCATCTCATTCAGAGGCTGGCTACTCTGTGTATCACCGGTTTCACTATAAGGCATACCACTGAGAACATCTTAGAAAAACTCAGGGAAATTATTGCAAAATGGCTTACCCCACTTAGACTCTCCATGGGATTTGTGATTTCTGACTATGCCACTAATATTGTGTGAGCATTACATCTGGGGGAATTCAAACTTGTTCCATGTTTTGCTCACACTATTAATTTGGTGGTGCAACATTTTTTTTTAAATTACAGGGACATGCAGGAGATGTTCTCGGAGGCCTGAAAGATTTTGGGACATTTTTGACATTCAACAACTGTGTGTCAAAGATTGCAGCACCAGCAAGTACTGTTTAATTTCCCCTGCCATCAGCTTAAGAAATAGGTAGTAACTAGGTGGAATACTACCCTCTATATGCTTCAGCGGATGGAGGAGCAGCAAAAGGCCATTTAAGGCTAAACAATCGCCTATGACATAGGGAAAGGAGCTGGAATGCACCTTAGTCAAGCGCAGTGGAGAATAATTTCTGTGTTGTGCAAGGTTCTCAATCAGTTTGAACTTGTCACATGTGAAGATAGTTCAGACACTGCCAGCTTGAGTCAGGTAATTCCCCTAATCAGACTTTTGATAAAGCAGCTGGAGAAACTGAAGGAGGAACTGAAATGGTGTGATTCCTCTAAGTATGTCAGACTTGTAGATCAAGCCCTTAATTTGCTTTGCTAGGATCCAAGGGTCATCAATCTCTTGAAATCAGATCACTATATTTTGGCAACCATACTTGATCATAAATCTGAAAAGATGCAAAGAGCTGTTGGTGAAAAAATTGTCAGCTCAAGCGGCACGTGACATGGCAGCATCTCTTCCTTCAGTTTCTGCGGCTATCAGGAAAAAACTAAATTTTCCTAAGAGACCCACTGCTGGTGGTGATACAGTTCAATCAGCAAAACCTAATAACATCTAGTTGGGTCTGAAAGAACTGCCTACAATTAGTGACATGTCTAACATTACTTTGTCTGACATGGTCACCATTCATGGTGGATGATCATTTTAGGGATAGCACTCAAATGGGCATTTCTCTACTGGCAGGAAAAAGAGGCAATTTGGAGTTCCTTACACAAACTGGCTTTGCTTTACTTAAGTTGTCCACACTCCAGTGTGTACTCTGAAAGAGTTTTCCGCGCTGCCGGGAACCTTGTCAGTGATCGGCATAGGAGGTTACGTCCCCAAAATGGGAAAAAGATGATGTTCATGAAAATGAATTACAAATTCCACAAGGAAGACCTTTACCAGCAATTAAGTAAAAAAAATAAATAGGCGCATGTAATGGTGGATTACAGCAGGGACAAATTAATATTGTGTGAAGAAGAGGATGTACACACTGATGGGGATGATGATGATGGTGATGATGACATTTGATCTTACCTATGTTTTGCATCTACTTTGTGTATGAGATCATTGCTAACAATGTCCACTGCGCATTGGCAGCTTATTTTGTGGGGGTCCAAACAAACCAATCATTTCAGCCACAAGTGGCAGTCCCTGTCACTGAAGTGATTAGTTTGGTAAATTGTGAATGTCCTGTTTCATATATACAACATAAGGGTGGGTTGGAGGGCCCAAGGACAATTCCATATTGCACCTGTTTTCTTTGCATTATGTGCTGTTTGGGGCATTGCTGCCTGACATTTTGAATTTTATGGTTTATGAATGTCCAGAAATTATAATGGCCACAGACAGCATCTCCTGCATGCCCCTTTTATTTTTTTTAAAATATTGTGAACCAACAAGTTGATGGGGTGGGCAAATATGAGCAGCAGCACAGAGCATCTTCCTGCCAGGATGTGTGCAATTAGATATTGTGACACAGTTAGGTTAGGGGGTCCCTCTCCTGGGTAGAGGACTCCTTCCTTTCACACACAGCAGCTGGGAAACAGTACGCCAGACTGGATGCAAGTACAAGCTGGTCGGCGCCAGTCTTTATTGTACAATATCAGAAACAACTTAAAGAAAACATAAACATAAATCCTAGCCCTGTCGGGGCACTAACTTCACAGGTAGTTCCTTCACTACCAGAACCTGGCAGGGCCTAATGCCCTCACCAGCAACAAAAGCACAGCACAAAACTCACGGATAGGTTTTCAAGTGTCTCTGAGCAAACTCCCTGTCTGCTCTCCCAGGTGAGACACTCAGCCCTAAACACACTAGGCTTATATTGGCCACTCTCAGGTGGAAACCCTAACAAGCCTGTTACCAGGCTGCGAGAACCAAAACCTGGAGTGGCCGTGGGTGGAGCCCTCCCTCTCCTCTCCTCTCACCCATAACCCCCAGGTCCCAAACCGGCTTTTCAAAAAGCCGAGACTCAAGCCTGCTACACTGCAGACTTTCTCCTGGGGGTTTAGAACACATAAGACAGGAATCTGGGACAAATGTACCTGCCACAGACCACTTTACCAATGATCCTATCACATATCCCCCCCCTTTGTTTCGACCTGTGGGGCGGAACAACTGAAGCCCCCAAACAATGAATGCGTGACAATGCGTTAGCATTGGCCAGCTGGCTTCCTGGCCTGTGTTCCACTGAAAATTTAAAAGTTTGTAATGCCAAGAACCATCTCGTAATTCTCGCATTACTGTCCTTATTTTCGGACATCCACTTCAAAGGGGCATGGTCAGTGATCAATTTGAACTTTCTTCCAACCAAGTAGTACCTGAGAGCCTCTAACGCCCATTTTATGGCCAACGCCTCTTTCTCCACTGTGGCATAGTTTCTCTCATGTACATTCAACTTTCTGCTAAGATAAAAAATAGGGTATTCCTCACCCTCCTTGTTCTGGGACAGGACCGCTCCTATACCTACTTCTGATGCATCGGTTTGTACTATAAATTCCCTTTCAAAATTAGGAGTCATCAGGACTGGTTGGGAACACAACGCTACTTTCAACTCCTGAAAAGCTTTATCTGCCTCAGGACTCCATTCTACCATGACTTTTTGTTTGCCTTTGGTCAGGTCAGTCAGTGGGACTGCCATGGTGGCAAAGTTGGGTATAAACCTCCTGTAGTACCCCGTAATTCCCAAAAAGGCTCTCACCTGCTTCTTATTCAGAGGCCGTGGTCAGTTTTGTATGGCATCAACTTTATTGAGCTGAGGCTTTATCAGGCCTCTGCCAATGGTGTATCCCAGATATTTTACTTCCTCCATGCCTAGACAACACTTTTTTGGGTTAGCTGTCAAAACTGCCTTATAGATGGAGTCCAACACTGCTTGTACCCTGGGTAAGTGAGACTGCCAATCAGGACTATGAACAACCACGTCATCCGGAAAAGCAGCTGCATACCGTCTATGGGGCCTTAGAATCCTGTCCATCATTCTTTGGAAAGTAGCAGGTGCCCCATGTAGCCCGAAGGGCAACATCTTGTACTGAAACAAGCCCTCTGGTGCTGAAAAAGCTGTCTTTTATTTGGCGCTCTCAGTTAACGGTACTTGCCAATACCCTTTGGTTAGGTCAAGAGTGGTTAAATACCTTGCCGTCCCTAGTCTCTCAATCAGTTCATCCACTCTTGGCATCGGGTAGGCATCGAATTTTGAAACACTGTTCAACTTTCAGAAGTTATTGTAGAAACGCACACTCCCGTCGGGCTTTGGAATCAACACAATGGGACTTGACCATTCACTATGTGATTCTTCAATAACCCCTAACTCTAGCATATTTTTAATTTCTTTTGACACCGATTCTCTTTGTGCTTCTTGTAACCTATAGGGCTTTAGATTAACTTTAACCCCTGGGTCAGTGATGATGTCATGTTTAATGACCGAGGTTTTCCCAGGTACGTCAGAGAACAGCACCCTATTTCTAATCAGAAACTCCTTGACCTCTTGTTGTTGAATTGCCGACAGGGTTTCTGCCACTGCCACTTCGGGAACTAAGGGCCCTGGATTTACTGGAGGGGCTCAGACGGCCAACAGTACCGTTCTATGTTTCCAGGGCTTTAACAGATTTATATAGTATATCTGTTCCGGCTTTCTTTTCCCCGGCTGGTAAACTTTGTAATTGACCTGCCCCACTCTTTCTAAGATTTCAAAGGTCCCTTGCCATTTAGCCAAAAGTTTATTTTCCACAGTGGGAACCAATACTAACACTCTGTCCCCAGGAGCAAAGCTGCGTAACTGAGCCTTACGGTTGTATACCCTCTGCTGTGCCTGTTGAGCCTGTTCCAGGTGCTCTCTCACTATCGGCACTACCGCAGCAATTCTCTCCTGCATTTGAGAAACATACTCAATCACCGTTTTGTAAGGACTAGACTGCCCCTCCCATGTCTCTTTGGCAATGTCTAGTAACCCCCTTGGGTGTCTCCCATACAACAAGTCGAAGGGTGAAAACCAGGTGGAGGACTGGGGAACTTCTCTTATGGCCAACAATAAATACGGCAATAAGTAATCCCAATCCCTACCATCCTTGTCGACCACTTTCCTAAGCATGTGTTTTAACGTCTTGTTAAACCTCTCGACCAGCCCATCAGTTTGGGGGTGATAAACCGAAGTTCTTAACTGTTCGATTTTGAACAGGCGGCATAACTCTTTCATGACTTTTGACATAAACGGTGTACCCTGGTCAGTTAGTATCTCCTTGGGTATACCCAGCCTGCTAAAGACATGAACTAGCTCTCGGGCAATGGTCTTGGTTGACGTATTGCGCAACGGGATCACTTCCGGGTACCTGGTAGCGTAATCCATTATGACCAGAATATACTGGTGTCCCCTGGCAGACTTCATTAAGGGTCCAACCAAATCCATCGCTATTCTTTCAAACGGCACCTCTATAATAGGCAATGGAACTAGTGGACCCTTAAAATGTGGCCTGGGAGCATGATACTGACACTCAGGGCAGGATGCGCAAAAGTCAGATACCTCTTTATGAAGCCCAGGCCAGAAAAACCTCTGCATTATTCGCTCAGTGGTTTTCTCTACCCCAAGATGGCCTGCAGTTATTTGACCATGGGCCAGATCCAACACTGTTCTTCTGTAGGCTTTGGGAACTATTAGTTGTTCCACAACATCTTCCCCCTTCTTAGTCACCTGATATAACAAATCCTGCCATATTGCCATGTGGGGATAGGACAAATGACTATCAGGGTCTACGGGTTTACCATCAACTACTTTTACATTCTCCCTGGCTTTTGCCAAAGTAGGGTCATTCAACTGCTCCATGGCAAAGACCTCTCTTCTGACCTCTAAATCAGGCAGACGATCCACTGGCCCAACAACACTTCAAACCTCAATGGGAGGCACATCAGTTGGCGGGCCATCGTCACGCTCCGCATTCTCTAGTTCACCAACCATTGTAGAAAAAGGGAATAACTCTGACTCAGAAGAAACTCCCTCCTCCACTACATCGACAACCTTCTCAAATGGATCGGGGTTGTTCACCTCTGGAACAAAACTGCTTTCCCACAACTTCCAGAAGTGAGCAAAGTCTCTCCCCAATATTGCATCGTACACCAGACCATGCACCAAACCCACAGAAACTATAGCAGAGCCACATGGTGTCTCGATGTTCACCTCGGCCATAACATAATATCGAGTATCCCCATGTATGCAGGTCACACCAACAGTTTTCCCTGTATGCCTCAAGGGGTTCACCAGCTCAGCTTTTATAAGTGTCACCAAGCTACCAGAGTCTAACAGTGCCTCTACTCGGTTGCCATCTACAGTGAGTACACACATGTGCTTATCAGTCTCAGCCTGCCGGTCAGCCGTACAGGCTGTCTGTGCAAAGAAAGACCCCCTGCGGTAGACATGAGCAGTATCACATTGCATAGGTTCAGTTGTAAGTGAACAATTAGCGGCAATATGGCCGAAGCCACCACATTGGTAACACTGAGTCATATTAATGTCTAGTCGTTTACGGGGCAAGAACCTTCCTGGCCTGGCAGGCCTGTCTCCAGGTTCTACACCCTCAGTCTTAGGTACATTCCACCGCCCAGCACCCTTCTCCCCTGGAACAGTCTTACCAGTGTCTGTGGGAGTTCGCCGGTGCGCCATCGGGGCTCGGTGGGGTATACTAATCAGCTCCTCAGCTGCCACATACCTCTCCACCAGCTTGACCAACTGGTCCGTGGACTTAGGGTCTGCATGGCTCACCCACTTGCGTAGAGTCACAGGTAATGATCGCAGGTACCTGTCCATCACGACCCTTTCCACGATTTGTGGTCCCGTCAGCGTCTCGGGCTTTAGCCATTTTGAGGACAGATGGACGAGGTCATGCATCTGTGAACGTGGAGGCTTGTCCCTATGGAACTCCCAGCGGTGGACCCGTTGGGCACGAACAAAGGTGGTGACTCCCAAGTGAGTTAGGATCTCCAGTTTTAGTTTTTTATAGTCCTTGGCATCAGCCAGGCATAAGTCGAAAATGCTTTTTGTGGCTCCCCAGACAAAAAAGGTGCCACCAGACTTGCCCACTGCTCCTTGGGCCAACTCTCCCTTTCGGCCGTTCTTTCAAATGCGGCGAGATAGGCCTCCACATCATCGCCCATAGTCATCTTTTGGAGGAAGTGACTGGCTCGTACGGAGTGAGTGGGGGTGGGAGGACCAGTATTAACATCGCTGGGTCGGGCGACCAGGTGCTGTACCACCTCTTTTATGGCCTGGCTGTTTTCCTCAATGGCGACCTGTTGAAGTCTGTTAGTCTCCTGCTGAGCTGCTGTAGCTTCCTGCTGAGCCCTGGTAGATTCCTGCTGAGCTGCTGTAGCTTGGAGCAAGGCCTTAATAATGTCCTCCATTTTGTCCTGGGGTGTAGGTTGGAAGCTGAACCTTGCCTCTCTGAGCATTGGCTGACGCCTCCTTTATGGGACTCCAAGGACACAGTGTTATTTCCACACTCACAAATTGGGTGTCTGTCCCTTTAAATTTTAAATGGAAAGTTTTCCTCTTGCTGCAACTTCAGTGTGTGTGGTTGCCCGCATTCTCCACCATATTGTGACACAGTTAGGTTAGGGGGTCCCTCTCCTGTGTAGAGGACTCCTTCCTTTCACACACAGCAGCTGGGAAACAGTACGCCAGACTGGATGCTAGTACAAGCTGGTTGGTGCCAGTCTTTATTGTACAATATCAGAAATAACTTAAAGAAAACATAAATGTAAATCCTAGCCCTGTCGGGGCACTAACTTCACAGGTTGTTCCCTCACTACCAGAACCTGGCAGGGCCTAATGCCCTCACCAGCAGCAAAAGCACAGCACAACATTCACGAATAGGTTTTCAAGTGTCTCTGAGCAAACTCCCTGTCTGCTCTCCCAGGTGAGACACTCAGCCCTAAACACACTAGGCTTATATTGGCCACTCTCAGGTGGAAACCCTAACAAGCCTGTTACCAGGCTGCGAGAACCATAACCTGGAGTGGCCGTGGGTGGAGCCCTCCCTCTCCTCTCACCCACAACCCCCAGGTCCCAAACCAGCTTTTCAAAAAGCCGAGACTCAAGCCTGCTTCACTGCAGACTTTCTCCTGGGGGTTTAGAACACATAAGACAGGAATCTGGGACAAATGTACCTGCCACAGACCACTTTACCAATGATCCTATCACAATACAAATACATTTAATACAAAAATTAGTTGTGTATATTGGTCACATACAAATATATTTACATGGTACATACAGTGCGTAAAGCAGGTTGAGGTAAACTGAAGCACGTCACCTGTTGTTGTTAACAGATAACTTACAGTAGGCCCAGCAAACATCAAGGATGCTGGGAGTTCTAGATAAGCCAGGCTGCTTTCCTCTGATATAAACAGCAAGCCTTGTCCCATTATCCCTAATAACCTCCCTAAGTACAAACTAGCAAACGTCTGTTTACAGTATGTTCTATCAGCACCTCCATAAGGCCACCTCATTTGTATTAGATGTATAAAAAAAATAAAAAACCTCCTCCAGATCAAAGATGTATATTAGGAACTGAAGAACTTGATCCTAGATTGATCTTCCCTCATAATTTTTTTGTAGAATCAAAACATTAAAATAAATTAAAAATGAAACAAATCCTTCTGTCCTTTCCCTTTCTTCAGCCCATAAACATTCCAACTCTGTCGGGCCTCTGACCTAGATAAGGAAAACATTCTTGGTTTTTAACATTTCTAGGGGTCGTATAGTTTATTAAACTGCCATCCTGTCTACCACTGCAATGCTACTCTCTGCCATGTTGGAAGATGAACTGCCACATGTTAGTGCCGCCCACTGCTGTCATTTAGCTTAGTCAGCCAGCTAGCTGGATGCAACCTTTTGGCCCTAAACTTGATGAAAAATATCAACATTGTGAGCTGTGAGGTGGTCAAAATTGACTGGAAATGACTGGAAATAAATGTTATTGAGGTTATTACTACTGTAGGAACAAAAACAGGCCCAAATTATGTGATTTTAGCTGTTTTTATAATTATTTTTGAAAAAATACAGATCCAAAACCAAAATCAAAACACAGGGGTTGGCGCACATCCCTAATATATACACTGTAATAAAAGTTAAAAAGCTTTGTTATTGATTTACGTGGATTGCCCCCTCACAGATGGGAATTGTAACAAGTTACCCGCTATAACAGCTGGAGCTGGTGTGCACGTGACAAGGGCTACTAGACTGTAAGCCCCGAACAGGGGAAATTTGTCCCCAAAGAGGACAATAGAGAGACACAGCGAGGTGTGCCTGTGGAGAGGAGACAGAGCGCACTTACCGGAGCAGGCTGTGAGGAGCCGCTGCCATCAGGAAGGAAGTGCTGTGGTCCAGAGTTGCCAGTTGACTGCAGCTGACTGGGGAAGGAAGCAGCACCAGCATGACCGCCCTGGTACCTTTCCTTTTTGATGGTGTCTGACAGTCGGCGGGAGCCTGTGAGTCTGAGAGACCGCTGTTCGGAGTGCTGAAGTGAAAAGCAGGTCAGCCATCATAGCAATCCAGACAGTTACAGTATATACAGTATTTATATATTTCAGCTAACAGTTCCTCCTTCAAAAAAGGACCAAAACTACAACTTGTACAAGCAGCTGCCAGTTAGACAGTCCAAGCCATTAAATTTATTCATCCTAACTAAAGGAAAGGGACAATTCTCCTCCCTAAATTGCTCTCAGTAGGAGCAGAATAAATGCTAAATCAGCATTTTTTGAGGTAATACTGGAAAATGAAAAGGGAAAAAAAAGGCAACCTCTCAGTTAGTATAGTCAAACCTCTCATAGTGACAGTAAGCAATATTTGCCCGGTATGGCAGGAGAGATAAAAAAAAATAAAAAATAAAATAAAAAGAGAAACAATGAAATTACCTCCAGGTCAGCAAGGGACTGTGAACTAAGGCCCTGATTCAGAGCCGGACGCTCTGACCAGAGCGCTCGCTCTGGATCAGGGCCCACCTCCATTAATATGGAGCGTCCTCCTGGACGCTCGTATAGCTGTGGGTCACCACCCACAGCATATACGAGCGTGCAAAATTATGGTCGCGATGGTCTTGACCATCGCGACCATCGGAACTGCGAGTAAAAGCCTGCGGTTGGGTTTTTCAACCAAAAGGCCAGGAGTGATTTTGGCTCTATCAGAGCCAAAATCACTCCCACTGACATCACTAGTGATTTCAGTGGGGCCGGCTTCAGACGGTAGGCGTTCCCTTGGGAACGCCTCCTTCTGGCAGGCACGCCCCCGGCACGCCACCAAAGGGGGCGTGCTGTCAGTCACCATCGACAGCACGCCCCCTTTGATGAGACACTCCGAGCAAAGAAAAGTCCTTCGCTCGTCGGGTCTCACGCATGCGCACGACGGAGCTCCCTCCGTCGTGCGCATGCGCAGTGGGGACCATCGACCCACTTGCGAGCGGACAGCCGCTCGCGAGTGGGTCTGAATGACCCCCTAACAGTACTATTACAATAACTTAGGATCCTAGAAGGCTCAGCTTATAGTGAACCTTAGTTCCTTTCAGGACATCTCAAAGTTACTAGGCAGAGTCAAACATTCTCAGTGTCAGCACAGGCCTGGGCTTGCAACTTACAAGTGACAGTACAGGTTTGACCAGCAGCTTCAATATAGCCGAGTAACATAATATTGAGATAACCTCTTCTCCACTTGGACCTCCAATGTGCACCAACACTAGAATACTGGCCAAGCTTTGAGGGACTTGCGTGATACTATAAGACTTGAGTATCAGTTCCGCCAAAAAGGTTTTAAAGTGAATTTATGTTGTTTATTTGCATATGTATTTGATAAGGTATATTGCTAACCCACTTAATTCACAGCTCAAGAAAGAAGCGTTCCTGTTCAATAAAGCTTTGGCAAATGTATATGTGAATTATTGTTATCACTGTTGTTGCTTGAATGCTGGTGATAGACTTAAAAGTAGAAAAGTTCATTGCTTACAGTAATTGCAATTTAATAAACGAACCTTTGCGATTATAGCATTGTCTTTTGTCAGTGTATGTGAAATTGTCAATCCTTCAACTCTCTGACTGGAAAGATTAGTGTAAACCACTCAGGGAATTCAAGCAACTTGGTGAGTGTGACATCTAGTTAAACTTTGGCGTCATACGAACAGGATCTGCAGAGCCCAAAGTGAAGGAGAAGCAATGCATGATGTCAGATGACAAACAAGTAGCAGGAGATTCATCAAGCACTCATCCAGCTATGTCTAACATAAATCCCATTACTTTACCATACTATTTTGGGGCCCCATGCCTTCCTACATATTCCGGAGATACACGAAGGAAGAATTCTACACTTATAGAATTCAAAATGAAGTCTATGTTCCGGCTATATCCACTGGCTCATCAACATCAAGTAGAGAAATCGGCCAACTAAAGGGATACAGGTTGATGGGATAGATGTAGTGTACCTGCCACCATTAATACCGGGTACCAGGTGATCATCATTCAATTGAAAACTTTCCAACAATATTGGAAGGGAAAAGATGTCATACCATCACCTCCCACTTGAATCTGTCTACTGGCCAGTAATGTAATCAGTATTCCCTCTCAAGGCTACTGTTAAGTGAATTTCAAGATAGGCCCAGTTGACTTAACTCGATAAGGTTGTATCATTAAAAATGTGGAAATTGGTCTGTACCTCCTATTATAATTAGACTGAATGTGCTGCAAAATTGCCTGGAAGAACTAATTAGGTTCAGTGAGCCTTGCAAAAGGGTATTTGTGTATTACAGGGGCAGCAACGATTCATCAATCCTGCCAGTAAAGTCGGCAAAGTAGGGATTACTGACAGTCGAACCATAACTTTATGGCCATATACAGAAACCATCATTTTGACAAAAGGCACATTGTGGGCCCCATGGAAGAAGTTATACTGCTATTGTCACGATCCTGTCTAGTTGTCACCCTTTTGCCTTGAGACTTACCTCTGTCAGCTGCTCCATGGATCTGTGTTTGCAATTCTCCTGGGACATCTGCTCTGGCTGAATCATGCTGGCTGTGATATCTCTATGTGTGCAGACTGCTCTCCTAGCCAAACTGATTAATCACCTGGACCCTGCTCTGTCTGTGAGCATTGCTAGTCTTAATTGGAATCACAGGTGTGGTCCTGATTCTCAGAGCTGCAGAGATGAATACTCCTTTTGCATGCTGTGTCTTGCTCCACTCTGAATGCCACTGCCAGACCACCTGTCTGCATCCACCAATCGCTGCCAGACTCTTGGTATATAGATCCTCCTCTAATAGCACTCAGTGCTTGAACATCTTGTTACGTTACGTGGTGTACAACTTGTGCTGTAGCTGTACCTGAGTTCCAGTGTGTTCCAGGCTCCTGCTGGTTCCTAGACCAGTGCTATCTGTAAAGCCTGCTACATTCAGTTATCCACACGGCTCCCAGGCCGCACAAAGTAGCTTCCACGCTACCACTTCTCGCCTACGGCTCCCAGGCCGCTCCAAGTGACTATCCACGCTACCCGCTTCTCCACACGGCTCCCAGGCCGCACAAAGTAGCTTCCACGCTACCACTTCTCGCCTATGGCTCGCAGGCCGCTCCAAGTGAATATCCATGCTACCCGCTTCTCCACACGGCTCCCAGGCCGCACCAAGTAGCTTCCACGCTACCACTTCTCGCTTACGGCTCCCAGGCTGCTCCAAGTGACTATCCACGCTACCCGCTTCTCCACACGGCTCCCAGGCCGCACAAAGTAGCTTCCACGCTACCACTTCTCGCCTATGGCTCCCAGGCCGCTCCAAGTAGCTTCTATGCTACCAGCTTCTCCAAGTGGCTACCTAGCTACCAGCTTCTCCACACGGCTCCCAGGCTGCACCAAGTAGCTTCCGCACTACCACCTCTCGCCCACGGCTCCCAGGCCGCTCCAAGTAGCTTCCACGCTACCACGTCTACCCACGGCTTCCCAAGCCACAACAAGTAGATTCCACGCTACCGTCCATCTGCAAGCTCATCTACTGGTACCCCGACCAGCTCTGTCTGCCTACCTGCCAGTCCCAGTCCGGTCCCTCCAAGTTCCTTCTGGTCTCATTCCAACCTCTCAAGTTTCCAGTTCCAGTCACTCATCACCCAAGGCAGTTCTCACTGCTACCCACTTCTTTTATTAAAAGAGCTATTCATGTCCCCCATGGTTCCAGTCTAGCCAGCCTCCAGTGTTTCCAGTTCATCACCTGATACAGGTAACCCTCGAGCACCAATTGTGACAGTATGTTCAAGCCTAACAATGGTGGCGGATCAAGCACCTAATCCTGGATTCACAGGAGGCGGTACAGCATCAAGTACTACAACTTCTGCAAATTCTGACTAACCGGCTAGATGATACCCAAATCTTACCTGAACCCCTAACTACTTTCCATCAACTGCTGGAACAGCTACAGGCTCTACTCAGCAAAATCTTTCAGCTCATTCCTGAATTTCTTAGAGCTACCTCTGTCTCAACTAAAAACTCTGTCTTGGAATCTCTAAGAACCAAAGATTCTTCCATGCCAAGTGAAGTGAGACATCGAAGTTACCCGCACTCCAAGCTCTCTGTGGCTGAATGCCAGCAGCGTAAAGATTTACATCTCTGTCGTTATTGTGGAGCATCTGACCACTTTATCAAGGACTGTTCCCTTTGCAATTCCAGCAGTGGTTCCAGGTGTCAACGTCTCAGTGCCTGTTCCGGTCCCAGCCTGGATTCTGCCTATTCCGGTCCCGTCCCGGATTCTGCCTGTTCCGGTCCGGTCCCGGATTCTGCCTGTTCCGGTCCCGTCCCGGATTCTGCCTGTTCCGGTCCCGTCCCGGATTCTGCCTGTTCCGGTCCTGTCCCGGATTCTGCCTGTTCCGGTCCCGTCCCGGATTCTGCCTGTTCCGGTCCCGTCCCGGATTCTGCCTGTTCCGGTCCCGTCCCGGATTCTGCCTGTTCCGGTCCCGTCCTGGATTCTGCCTGTTCCGGTCCCATCCCGGATTCTCCCTGTTCTGGTAGGGAACTCCAGTTGGCAACCCCAGGAGGGGTCTCCAGAGTCTCAACCCCAGGAGGGTCCTTAAGTCTCGTAACCCAAGAAGGAGTTTTGAGTCACTCACCCCAGGAGGAAGTCTCTGTCTGCGCATCCCAAAAGGGGGGTTCATGTTCCATACCCCAAGAGGAAAAGTCGAGTCAGCTTCCCCAGAAGGGGATTTTGGGTCCCATACTCCAACAGGGAGTGTCAAGCTCTGTTCTCCAGGAGGAGACCTTAAGTCTCTCACCCCGAAAGAGGGTTACAAGAATTATGCCCCAGGAGGGGGTCTCAAGTCTCACACCCCAGGAGGGGGTCCCAAGTCTCGCACCCCAGGAGGAGGTCCCAAGTCTCGCACCCCAGGAGGGGGTCCCAAGTCTCGCACCCCAGGAGGGGGTCCCAAGTCTCGCACCCCAGGAGGGGTTCCCAAGTCTCATGCCCCAAGATGGGGTTCCAAGTCTCATACCCCAGGAGGTGGTTTCAAGTCCCATTCCCCAGTAGCAGATTTCAAGTACCACACTCTTGGTGGAATTTTCTACTGTCCTGTCTAAGAAAGAACATCAATCAACTTTGGCTGAATCATCCAATCATTGCGTTAAAGAATCTTTAAGTGGTTCCTTCTCAGTTCCTGAAAAGAATGCTGTAAATCAGGATGATATAGTGTCCATGACCTTCGATGATGATGTGTCCCAGTACACCATATTGCTTAAGCATTATGATGCCCTAATGAGAACCAATCCAGCTTGTGGTATTACTCCCACCAACATCGTCATGTTTCTTTTTATGCACTTTAAAGGAAAAGCCTTGGAGTGGGCCAACCAACTCATTGAGTCCAAGGATCCAATTCTACAAGACATAATAGCCTTCAGTACAGCTCTGCTTAAAGAATTTGCTCCTATGTGTCCATCTCCAGATACCTGTTCTGATAAATATTCTATAGTTATTTCAGTACCTTCAGATATTAAACTCGCATACACCACTGTACTCCCTTCTCAAAATCATATGGTACAGGATCAATCAATCTGAGAGAAGAAGACTCAAAGAACTTTTAGAGACCAACAACATGATACCATGAGAGTTGGTTGTGTTTCCCTCTGCCCATCTCCAGAGTCCTCTAGGTTTTCAAGTCATGTTAACTCCTCTGATCTTCCTTTGGACATGGATTCTGATTCTGAATTTGAACCTGTGCATGACAATACTCCTTTCCTCGACAACCATTTGGTATCAGACCATGCTCTTCCTAGTCATACGTTCTCCCAAGAATTACCAGTAAAAACTATGTTGCGGAAAAAGGAAAATTCTTCAGCTACTCTTCTTAACACTATGCAAATTTCTCTAGGGACAGAGAGATGCTTGAAGGGATTAACCTTTGTGATCGTGGGATATTTGGAGTCCATAGAAAAGGAGGAAGCCAAGTTGTTAATTGAGAGTTATGGAGGCAAAGTTTCCGAGAAGATATGCAGTAAAATCGATTATCTCGTTATGGGTCGTTTTGGTGGAAAAACCAAGTGAGAGAAAGCAAATAGTCTTGGGGTCAAGGTTATTAACGAAGATGGCTTGTTTAAGTTGATTGACATTATGCTCTCCAAGGAAAGATTTTTTGAGCAAATTACCTCAGGAAACAGTTTTCCAAACACCTTCTAGAGTTCTCAAAGTTTCAAGTTCTTGAAGATATCGGGCAGGCTCAGCCAAGTTTTTAGAAGTTTTTGTTTTGGTGTCCAGAGTCCACCCATAAGAAAGGGTACTGTCACGATCCTGTCTAGTTGTCACCTTTTTGCCTTGAGACTTACCTCTGTCAGCTGCTCCATGGATCTGTGTTTGCAATTCTCCTGGGACATCTGCTCTGGCTGAATCATGCTGGCTGTGATATCTCTGTGTGTGCAGACTGCTCTCCTAGCCAAACTGATTAATCACCTGGACCCTGCTCTGTCTGTGAGCATTGCTAGTCTTAATTGGAATCACAGGTGTGGTCCTGATTTTCAGAGCTGCAGAGATGAATACTCCTTTTGCATGCTGTGTCTTGCTCCATTCTGAATGCCACTGCCAGACCAACTGTCTGCATCCACCAATCGCTGCCAGACTCTTGGTATATAGATCCTCCTCTAAACCACTCAGTGCTTGAACATCTCGTTACATTCCGTGGTGTACAACTTGTGCTGTAGCTGTACCTGAGTTCCAGGGTGTCCCAGGCTCCTGCTGGTTCCTAGACCAGTGCTATCTGTAAAGCCTGCTACGTTCAGTTAACCACACGGCTCCCAGGCCGCACAAAGTAGCTTTCACGCTACCATTTCTCACCTACGGCTCCCAGGCCGCTCCAAGTGACTATCCACGCTACCCGCTTCTCCACACGGCTCCCAGGCCGCACAAAGTAGCTTCCACGCTACCACTTCTCACCTACGGCTCCCAGGCCACTCCAAGTGACTATCAATGCTACCCGCTTCTCCACACGGCTCCCAGGACGCACAAAGTAGCTTCCACTCTACCACTTCTCGCCTACGGCTCCCAGTCCGTTCCAAGTAGCTTCCACGCTACCAGCTTCTCCAAGTGGCTACCCAGCTACCAGCTTCTCCACACGGCTCCCAGGCCGCACCAAGTAGCTTCCACACTACCACTTCTCGCCTACGGCTCCCAGGCCGCTCCAAGTAGCTTCCACGCTACCAGCTTCTCCACATGGCTTCCCAGCTACCAGCTTCTCCACACGGCTCCCAGGCCGCACCAAGTAGATCCACGCTACCACCTCTCGCCCATGGCTCCCAGGCCACTCCAAGTAGCTTCCACGCTACCACGTCTACCCACGGCTTCCCAAGCCACAACAAGTAGCTTCCACGCTACTGTCCATCTGCAAGCTCATCTACTGGTACCCCGACCAGCTCAGTCTGCCTACCTGCCGGTCCCAGTCCGGTCCCTCCAAGTTCCTTCTGGTCTCATTCCAACCTCTCAAGTTTCCAGTTCCAGTCACTCATCACCCAAGGCAGTTCTCACTGCTACGCACTTCTTTTATTAAAAGAGCTATTCATGTCCCCCATGGTTCCAGTCCAGCCGGCCTCCAGTGTTTCCAGTTCATCACCTGATACAGGTAACCCTCGAGCACCAATTGTGACAGCTATTGTGGAACCATGTCCAATTTCTGGAAGGGGTGATGTAGTGCTCTAGACACTGTCGAAAATGGGAGAGTTCCAGTGAGAATCCTTAATCCTCATGATTACCCTGTGAGATTATACCAAAACCATCCGGTGGCCAAATTAATATGGGCAACTTTTCAAGATATCGTGGATTCAGTCCCCACAGCTACACAGATGAATACTATGGCTGAAGAAAGTGCTGGTAGTACAAGGATGCCAGTATGGTGGCTGGAAATACAAGTGGGAGAGGAAAGCACCACAGAAGAGCTTAAGACAGGAGTTCTACGTGTAGTGCAAGAGAATCCAGTCACTTTTAGCCAAAATCCAGCCAACTTTGGGAAAGTTGATCAGATACAACATTGCATCCCCATGGGAGACGCCCCTCCTATCAAAGAATGGTATCATACAGTAGCACCGGCACTGTACCAACCTGTCCGGCAAATGCTGGAAGAGATGAACACCACAGGAGTAATATGAGAGAGTCACAGCCCATGGGCCTCACCCATGGTCCTGGTGTGAAAAAAAGATGGAAGTTTGCGTTTTTGCCTTGACTACCAGAAATTAAAGCAAGTGACACATAAAGGTGCCTCTCCATTGCTGCAAATCGAGGAATCTTATACAGCTCTAAAATCAGCAACTAACTTTTCTACTCTCGACTTAATAAGTGGATACTGGCAAATCCAAATGGCACCAGAAGACAAGAAAAAACAGTCTTCACTACTCCGATGGGGCTGTATGAGTTTGAGTGAATGCCCTTTGGTCTTTGCAATGCCCCTGGAACATTTCAGAGACACATGGAGCACTGCCTTGGCCATAGACATTTTGGCGTAGTGCTATTATATCTAGACAATATTATAATTTACTCAAAGACCTACAGTATCACAAACACTTAAAGCATCTCCAGGAGGCCTTCAAATGGCTTGCAGATTATGGTCTCAAATTGAAACCCTCAAAGTACCAACTACTGAAGACAAGTTTATCATATATCTAGGACACATAGTGCCAACAGAGTCACCCCGGATCCAGAAAAAAATTCAGTCGTACAAGAATGACCTATACCAAGAACCATTAAGGAAGTGTGCCAATTTTTGAGATTCGTCGTTATTACTGAAGATTCATGGAAAAGTTTGTTCAGGTTGCTTCTCCTCTGCACATACTGCTTCGAGGGGTCTCTAAGAATGGACACACTAGAAATGTTCCTGTGCTTTGGACGGAAAAGCAACAAGCAGCAATTGAACAGTTGAAGCGTCAACTGACTGAGGCACCCATTTTTGCCTATCAAGATTATAGTCAGCCCTTTCATCTTTACACCAATGCCAGTAACCAGGGGCTTGGAGTGGTGCTGTCACAGGAACAACAAGGGCAGGAACAAATTATTACTTATGCCAGATGTAGCCTGCGAAAGACAGAACACAATGATTCAAATTACAGTGCCTTCAAATTAGAATTCCTAGCATTGGTGTTGGCCATCACTGAGAAAGTCAGGAGCTATCTGTCAGCCACCCCTTTTATAGCATTCACTGATAATAACCCACTGTCGTATCTACCAACTTCCCACTTACAGTAGTAGCGATGGAGCAATAATGGTCTTCCAGACTAGCCAACTATCAGTTCACGATTAAATACTGTAGTGGGAAAAGTAAAGCCAATGCAGATGCATTGTCACAAAGTCAAGACTGGAGAAGAGATAGACCAGTGGGAAGATGTAGAAATGCCAGCTTTTCATGCTCTTTTTGCTCCTCAACAGGCAATGTCAGCAGAAGACCATCCCATATCTCATTCTCAGTTACAAAATAGTCTGGAAAATGAATTCAATGACTCCTAGGAGCAACTGCAAAGGAAAAGTGAAATACCCAATTGAGGACTCTACTGGTTCCCAGGACCACATTAACAAAATAGGAAAGACAGGATACTGATCTGGAACTCCTTAAGCTCTGGATACAAAGAGATCACTTGAGGATAAAAAGAGGACTCATCGTTCTATGTGGACCCATACAAAAACACATTGCCCTCTCACATCTGACCTCGTCAGTAGACTGCCTATCTCCTACAGGCATACCATGACCAGTTGGGTCACTTTGGCATCCAGAAATTGTAAGCACATGGGTCTACTGGATAGACATGTATAGAGACATCAAGGAGTAGTGTAGAAAGTGCATCCAATGTGCCCTCCAAAGAAAATCACCAAACAATGGAAGAGCACCACTTCATCCGATCATGAGCTACCATCCCTTGGAACTAGTGTTAATCAACCATGTAAAATTGGAAACAAGCAGGACTGGTAATCAATATGCAATCACTAGCATTGATCTTTATTCCAAGTTTATTCCAAGTTTGCAGTCACCCTTCCTGTTAAATACCTGTCAGCCTGGACAACATCTGATATTTTGGCGAGCCTTCGAACACACTTATGGGTACCCAGAGAACATACTAACAGACCAAGGACCCTTTTTTGAGTCAAAGTTGTTCACTGAGTTATGTGAATTCTGCAGTAGCAAAACATTAAGAACTACAGCCTACCGTACTTAATGCAATGGTCTATGCAAGAGAATGAATCAATCCCTGATAAATACGCTACGAGTTGTTCCACTTCCAGAGTGCCAGGAGTGGCCTACAGTACCTGGCTGGCAGAAATCACTTTTTGTATAACAATACGGAACATAGTTCAACTGGATACAACCCATTTTACTTACTATTCGGACGAGAGGACAAGTTATCAGTGGATGTAAAATTAGGTGTTCCTGAAGAAGTGGCCCAAGAAAAGATCCCACAAACAGATTGGGTAAAAGAGCACCAGCAAAAATTAAAAGAAGCATAATTTACCATCAATAATAGATTGGTCAAAGTGCAGCAGAGGCAAAGTGACCATTACAATGAGACCACTGTGACTGCTAAATGTGGGAGATGTTTTACGGAAAAAGAAATATCAGAGGTGCAGCAAGCTCGACAGTCATTGGGAAGCAACTCTGCATAATGTGACTGGGATACCCAGACCTGATGTTGCTGTCTTCCTAACAGAGAAGAATAATGGATGTTATTTCTTAGTGGTTTATAGGAATCAACTAAAGAAATGCCCCAATGAGACACACTCAACGAAAGACAAAGAGGAAGAGAGGGTGGAATCACTGGAAGATGGGACTCTTAATAATATTGCAGATGAACTCATGCCTCTGTTCTGGCCGGTCATGTTAGATGCAAAAAATCTTAACAGTCAGGAATCTGTTCTCATACAAAAACATACACAGCACCACACAATGGTGCAGATGTATGAAGCTCTGGAAAGAGATAAAGTGCAGAGTGATAACTGTCCAGCCAATCAGCTCCCAACTGTCATTTTTTAAACACAGCCGTTAACATGACAGTTGGGAGATGAGTGGCTGGACAGTTATCACTCTGTACTTTATCACTTTCCAGAGCTTCATACATCTGCACCAATGTATCTGAGATTGAGGATCCCAATGTAAAAGATTTCAATCCAGTCCTGAAAAGGTCAGAGAGAAGTACCAGAGGAATTCTAACTCCTCGATACAGGTGTTAGAATGTTGGTGAATGTTACCATTCTGTTACACTATATTTACTAGTTAATGTAACAGTTAAACTGCTGTTTTGTTAATGTTTTAATCTAAACATTGTATGAGGAAACGCATGATTCCAGCGGGGGAATATGTAATAACCCCATTAGAGCTGTTTAATAGGAGATCTTATTTATGAATACATAATTCTTGTAATTAATATCTGCTGTTTTATAAAAATACATATACCTATATTTGATGACTAGCAGATTTAAATAGTTAATATTGGTAAACATATTGGAATTGGAACAAGCCGCCCTCTATAACAGCGGGAGCAAGTGTGACCCCAGAATAGGGGAATATTGGCCCTCATTCAGAGCCGTACGCTATTTGCGTTCGTTCGTTCAAAAACAAGGGGTGGCTATTCAAATGATCCGTTCGCACATTGCAGTCTGTTCACACCTCTAAGTCTGAACGAGCGTGCAAAACATACGCTCGTTTATTTGATAAAAACGCCCCCTGTCCGCTCGCATCATACGTCATGTCCGCTATTTATTAGATTAATCGAGTACATCGAACAGCGTATGAACTGCTCGCTATTCTTGTGGTTGGTTTTTTCAACCGCTATTTTGCGAGCAGTTCTGACTATAAAATAACCCAGTGACGTGGTCAATGACGCTGCTGTTTTAATTATGCACACCCATAAAACGCCCGTTTTGACCTTTAAGCACGCCTGCGTTCTGATTTCCACTCCCCGTTTTCAAGCACCTTCCCCTGTTACCACCCACATACGCCTCATTCTGTCACTCAAAATAGCAGGCACTCGCTATATAGTGTACAAACGATTTTCAGCCGCACTGACTGGTTCGCGCATGCGTACTAAAAACCGTACGCATGCGCAGATGTGCGAACATCGCTCGGAACGAGCGTACTACCGCTAACGAGCGGCTCTGAATCAGGGCCATTGTCCACATAGAGGACAACAGAGAGACAGGGGTGGGAAGAGATCCGCCACGCGACCGTGGGGATAAAAGAGAAGACTTGTGTGGGCCGCTGGCAGGAGTGCCTACGGTGAGGAGATGGAGCACACTTACCGGAGCAGGCTGTGAGGAGCCGCAGCCATCGGGAAGGGAGCGTTGTGGTCCGGAGTTGATAGGAGACAGTGGCTGACTGGGGTAGGAAGCAGCTTCAGTGGCACTGCCTTGGTGCCTTCCCCTTCTGGTGGTGAATAACCGCCAGCGGGAGCCTGTGCGGTGGAGAGACTGCTGTCCAGAGTGCTGAAGTGGAAAGCAGGTCTGTCAGCTATATTGCACCACACACCAACACTAGCCATCACAGCAATCCATGCAGTTACAGTATATGGATATTTGCTTACCCTCCAACATGACCCTTTCCATTAGGTACAAACAGCTCTGCTTCTGGACTTCCCACCTAATGTATGATTGCAGTCACCTGTGTTGAAATAGATAATACATGAGACATGAGACAGGTGCTTCACCACAGGTGTCTGCAATCATAAAGTAGGTAGGATCCTAGTAGGCTCATATTATAGCGAACCTTAATTCCTGTCAGGATATCTCACAATTACTAGGCAGAGTCAAACATTCTCAGTCAGCACAGGCCTGGGCTTGCAACTTACAAGTGTCAGTACAGGTTTGACCAGCAGCTTCAATATAGCCGAGTAACATAATGTTGAGATATTTTACTTCATAGAACTCCACCAATTACTAAACTTAAAATTCTTGGGTGTTATCAGTGAAGTCTCCCCTGTAACCATTGTGAACACGTTTATAAAAAAAATGTTGCTGCTAAAGATTATTATATATTTATTTATATATTGTTACTTAGGTTCGGTCCTTCCTCATTTAGGCAGTGAGTGAGAACTCTGCCAGTTTACGTAGCGTAACTTGAAAGCATTGTGAATGTGCTCAAAAAGCAATCACATGGACATGCGCTGTCGTAGAACTGTGTGTATATGGGACTTGTGGCCAGATTCTACTTAACATTTATCTAGCACCTTCTAGAAAATAATAGCTAGAATCTGATTGGTTGCTAAGGGCAACATATACACTTCTAAAAACCCGCCCTTTAGTAACTATACAGTACACCACAATCTTTTTAAGAGCTCACAGTTTTGTTTTGTATTTTATTCTTTTTTTTTCTTTTTGCCCATCTTTCACTAAATTACTAACAACTTATAGCTTTTCAATGTTTCTCTGGAACCCCTGTTCGTTTAGCTTAATTTATGGCTAAATAGAACTCTGTTACATTTTACACTTTGTAGATTTTTATATTTAATTGACATTCTGCTTGCAGATTATTAATTAACCCTTACTGTGTGTTTTTTTGCAAGATATTTTAAATATTTAAGAAATTTTAACATTTACACTAATGGGCGAGTTTGTTTATAATATATTATACAATTATAGATTCATTGTCTCTCACCTGTCGGGAATTGTCAGCATGAGAACCTGTGGAGTGACAAGAAATTTATATACAGTCATGTAGTGTATGGTGGGTCCTTAAATATAACAATAAAACATCTACTAGAAAAAAAATATTATGAATAAAACTTTTTTGTGTGCTGCATTAATTTTATTATTATTATTTAGAACAAAGTTCAACACATTATGTAGACTATGGTTGAAACGAGATGTAGTTGATACACTTACACGTGATGCCAACTGCCGAAATCCTGAACCGCGGCCACAAGACTGACGCCGGAATCATGGGCATGAGTGGAGATGAGAGATGCTGATGCCGGGATCCCGACAGTAAGTATAGTGGACGCCGTTAGCTGATAGCAGTTGGTGGGGGGATATGGGAAAGATCAGCTGGGCCAGTTTGGGTGGGTCCCACACTCTTGATTTGAACCCTAGTAAGTTAGGGACTTACCCTAAAGTAGTTACCTGGATATGGTGGGTAGGCCCATAACCTTGGCCATGATTATGCTAAAAACCTCTATTGATGCAAAATGTTATTGCATTTATATATAATCAGTAATTTGGAGTTGTGCACCTGATATTTGTCTGTTTCTGTGCCAGCAGTTGGGGTGGGGGTGGGGTAAGGGTTAGTCTGCAAGAGGGGGGAGGTTAGGGTTAGGCTGCAGATGGGGGGGGGGTTAGGGTTAGGCACTAAACAGGAGGGTGCAGGGTAGGGAGGGTTAGGATACAGGAAAGGAGGGTTAGGTGGTGAAGGGGGGAGGGTTAGAGTACTTATTGTGCCCCTGTTAGGATTCTCAGTGTCGGGATGGCGCTGTCGGTCATTTGACAGCCGACATACCGACTGCCGGTATTTCATACCAACCCGGTTAAAACATATGGACTAAAATTAAGAAGGCAACATTTCCTGTTACAATGTAACCATTTGCTCACCTTAGGCTACCTGCACAGTATGTGACCCATTATTGCCAATTTATTTTTCAGTTGAATAAAGTGGAGAAAATCCAAAATTATGACATAAGTTGAAAATATGTCACATTATACAGTAAGTTGTTTATACCTGGAAGTTTTCCCAGCTTCCCAGCTGTAATAGTGTATATCTCTGAGGCTGTAATACTGTACATCTCTGAGGCTGTAATACTGTATATCTCTGAGGCTGTAATAATGTAAATCTCTGAGGCTGTAATACTGTATATCTCTGAGGCTGTAATACTGTACATCTCTGAGGCTGTAATACTGTATATCTCTGAGGCTGTAATATTGTATATCTCTGAGGCTGTAATACTGTATATCTCTGAGACTGTAATACTGTACAACTATGAAGCTGTAATACTGTATTTCTCTGAGGCTGTAATACTGTATATCTCTGAGGCTGTAATACTGTACATCTCTGAGGCTGTAATACTGTACATCTCTGAGGCTGTAATACTGTACATCTCTGAGGCTGTAATATTGTATTTCCCTGAGGCTGTAATACTGTACATCCCTGAGGCTGTAATACTGTACATCTCTGAGGCTGTAATACTGTACATCCCTGAGGCTGTAATACTGTACATCTCTGAGGCTGTAATACTGTACATCCCTGAGGCTGTAATACTGTATATCTCTGAGGCTGTAATACTGTACATCTCTGAGGATGTAATACTGTACATCTCTGAGGCTGTAATACTGTATATCTCTGAGGCTGTAATACTGTATATCTCTGCGACTGTAATACTGTACATCTCTGTGACTGTAATACTGTATATCTCTGAGGCTGTAATACTGTACATCTCTGAGTCTGTAATACTGTATTTCCCTGAATCTGTAATACTGTATATCTCTGATGCTGTAATGCTGTACATCTGAGGCTGTAATACTGTACATCTCTGAGGCTGTAATACTGTATATCTCTGAGGCTGTAATACTGTACATCTCTGAGGCTGTAATACTGTACATCTCTGAGGCTGTAATACTGTACATCTCTGAGGCTGTAATTCTGTACATCTCTGAGGCTCTAATACTGTATATCTCTGAGGCTGTAATACTGTACATCTATGATGCTGTAATACTGTACATCTCTGAGGCTGTAATACTGTTCATCTCTGAGGCTGTCATACTGTATACCTCTGAGGCTGTAATTCTGTACATCTCTGAGGCTCTAATACTGTATATCTCTGAGGCTGTAATACTGTACATCTCTGAGTCTGTAATACTGTATTTCCCTGAATCTGTAATACTGTATATCTCTGATGCTGTAATGCTGTACATCTCTGAGGCTGTAATACAGTACATCTCTGAGGCTGTGATACTGTATATCTCTGAGGTTGTAATACTGTACATCTCTGAGGCTGTAATACTGTACATCTCTGAGGCTGTAATTCTGTACATGTCTGAGGCTCTAATACTGTATATCTCTGAGGCTGTAATACTGTACATCTATGATGCTGTAATACTGTACATCTCTGAGGCTGTAATACTGTTCATCTCTGAGGCTGTAATACTGTATATCTCTGATGCTGTAATACTGTACATCTCTGAGGCTGTAATACTGTATATCTCTGATGCTGTAATACTGTACATCTCTGAGGCTGTAATACTGTACATCTCTGAGGCTGTAATACTGTATTTCTCTGAGGCTGTAATACTATATATCTCTGAGGCTGTAATACTGTACATCTATGATGCTGTAATACTGTATTTCTCTGAGGCTGTAATACTGTACATCTCTGAGGCTGTAATACTGTACATCTATGATGCTGTAATACTGTATATCTCTCGAGGCTGTAATACTGTACATCTCTGAGGCTGTAATACTGTACATCTCTGAGGCTAAAATACTGTACATGTATGATGCTGTAATACTGTATATCTCTGAGGCTGTAATACTGTACATCTCTGAGGCTGCAATACTGTACATCTCTGAGGCTGTAATCCTGTACATCTCCGAGGCTGTAATACTGTATATCTCTGAGACTGTAATACTGTATATCTCTGAGACTGTAATACTTTACATCTCTGAGGCTGTAATACTGTATATCTCTGAGGCTGTAGGTCTGTCTACACAGACAGGGACAACGTGCACAGATTTGTTATTTGCATTTACAATCATGTCAAGACCATAATGTTCACAGATATGATGTCGAAATTGTTAATATGTTGACTTTGAACATGTCGACACTTGCAGAATGTTGACAGTGTCACATTGTGGATATGTGAAATGTTGACATTTTGCTTGGATCAGCAGCTTTAGGGTTGGGCAATGGGAGGGGAGGTTAGACACTAGGGAGAGGGTTAGGGATAGGCTACAGGAGGGGAGGTGAGGAATAGGCTACAGGAGGGAAGGGTTATGGATAGGCTGCAGGAGAGTAGGGTTAGTCTACAGGAGGTTAGGGACAGGCTACAGGAGAGGAGGGTTAGTCTACAGGAGGGGAGGTTAGGAATAGTCTACAGGAGGGGAGGTTAGGAATAGGCTACAGGAGGGGAGGTAAGGAATAGGTTACAGGAGAGTATGGTTACGGATAGACAACAGGAGAGGAGGGTTAGTCTACAGGATGGGAGGTTAGGAATAGGCTACAGAAGGGGAGGGTTAGGGTTATTCTACAGGAGGGGAGGTTAGGGATATGCACTAGCACTCAGTGTGCCTGGACTGGAGACAGGAGTGGAGGAGACCCACCACTGCACACTGCTGATGTAGTGTGTGAGGAGGAATCGAGGCAACTGACCAAAGAACAGGACAAGCAGACACCAGGTAAATTGCATTACCTACGGGATGGGGACATTTCATTCTATAATATAGGAAGGAGAGAGGCATATAATATTCTATACTATGAGGAGGGGGGAGGCAAATTATATTTTATATTATAGGAAGGGGAAAGCACATTTTTTTTCTATACTGCAGGGAGGCATGTTATATTCTTCACTGTAGGGAGGGGGAGGCACATACTCTATACTATAGGAAGGGGGAGGCACATATTTTATACTATAGGGAGGGGGAGGCACATATTCTATACTATAGGGAATGGGAGGCACATATTTTATACTATAGGGAAGGGGAGGCACATATTCTATACTATAGGGAGGGGGGCACATTAACTTCTATACTATGGGGGGCACAATTTTTTTCTGTGGGCAGGGAGGTCGGCCAATTATATTGTTCCCAGGGGCGGTCCACCTATGGGATTAGGGGTTAGGATTAGTAATAATCACCGCTGGAAGTTAAGCAGGATCCACAGGAAGTCACAATGTCACCGCCGGACCCAGATGAAACAGCTGAAGCTAGACCACCACAGATGGTGGGGATTAATTACATGCAGGACTTACTAATGAGTGCAATGAGACTATAGTCATACAGTAGCATGCCTTCACCAAGAAGCATTAATACTCAGGCTTGCATCATTTTTCAAACTTAATATGTTCATAGCAATGCATTTCAGTAGTTAGACTATTTTCATCGGCATAATCGTTTTATCAGCGCAGGGGACCAGTGTTCAGCCTCCATGCATGAGATAATGTCGCCTTATGCGCTGAGAAGACTGACTCTGTGTCAGAGGCTACTGTGAATGTGCATATAATGTATATGGAAAATGGTACCAGCAACATTTTCCCATTGATTTTTCTACTGTGTTTGTGCATATCTCCAGGAATATGGTACCTTCAATTTCTGCAGTGGCAGCAGAACGTAGAGTTAATAGGTGTTTGGTGAGCGATGTGGGACCCCCTTGACTCAGAAGGGCATGTGTACAGTCAACACACCCTTTACCCATGATATATGGGCCTCGTTTCTGCAGAAATATTGAAGTATCATAATTGATTTACATGAAAGTGAGAAGATGGGCTAACCTCTGCCACTAGAGAGCAACTTCTGGTAGTCTGATTTTGTTTCCAATTTACTGAAGAGGAAGAGACCTTTGGTATATCTCTCAATGGCTGGCTGGCGTATCAGCATCTTCCTCTTTGCCTCATCGCTGGGGTCATCATGATCATCAATCACCAAAATCAGGTTCTTAGTTCCTGCAAATATAACAATACTGGTATTTTACTTGGGCCAGAAGAAAAATAAGCAAAAAAGTTAATTGAATTATTCTCCTTGTTCAATTTACAGAGTAAACAATAACAACTAAGAATTTCAACCTCTTTCCACTTTAGATCCAGTCACCCATTTCAGATTTTACTATGGTGGGGGGGACCATGTCTAACAAAAAGAGGGAGATTTTACCAGTGGAGTACCTCAGGGATCTGTACTTGGACCAGTGCTCTTTAATATCTTTATTGGTGACATTGCAGATGGTATTGAAGGGAAAATATGACTTTTTGCAGATGACACAAATGTATGCAACAGGGAAGATACTGTACACCAGAAGCAGTAAAGCAAATGATGGAGGATCTGGGTAGACTAGAGGAATGGTTAAGAATGTGGCAACTACAGTTTAATGCCAACAAAATGCAAAATGATGAACTTGGATCTCAAAAACCCAAAGGCTAAATGTTGTATTAATTGCACTATACTGGTCACTGCAGAGGAGGAAAGGGAACTAGGAGTCTCAATTTCAGGTGACATAAAGGCAAGTAAGCAATGTAACAAAGCAATGAGGAAGGCCAGTCAGATGCTTGGTTGTATAGGGAGAGGAATCAGTAGCAGGAAGGCAGAAGTGATAATGCCACTGTATAGGTCATTGGCACATCCTCATCTACAATACTGTGTTCAGTTCTGGAGGCCATAACTCCAGAAGAATATATAGAGACTGTACAAAGAAAGGCAACTAAAATAGTGCTTGGCTATATCACAAAACTTGACCGGAAAGACTAAAAGATCTTAATATGTTAAGTTTGGAGCAGAGAAGGGAAAGAGAAGACATGATAAAAACTTTCACATATATATGCAGGGTTCTAACAAGGTAGAGGAGGGATTCTTCAAAGGGTTCTAAACAAACCACTATGGAAGCTGTGATGCAACAGTTGTTGGAGTTAAACAGCAGCAGGCTTGGTGACAGCTCCAGTACTATCAAAAATGCCGACCTCGGGTGATTTTTTTTAGGGCTTTCTCACCACTATTGAAAGGGTTGCTACCTCTCAAGACTGGTCCAAAGATTTCTGGGCCATGCAGATTGCCCCGCTGCTAATGGGAGGTCCGAACCACATATGTGGCATCTCCCTGGAGAATGTAAAGGTTTATGACTGAGTGAAGGCTGCCATCACAGACCACATTGCCCTCTATCTGTAGACTAATTGGCTGAGGTTCATGTCTGTATTCTATGATTCTGTTATCAGACCTTAGGTGTGTTTGTCATGTGGCCTTTCTGGGCATAAAGAATGAGAGGGCCTGCAGATGGACTGCTCCCTTCTCAGGGGCTTTGCCACAGCTGAAACCTGCCCTATTCCACCTCTCATATAGGTACGTGTACAGGTGGGAAACTGACTGGTTAAAGGTTTGGTGGACTCTGGGCTTCATTCAGAGCCGCTCGTAAGCGGCCATTCGCTCGTTCTGAGCGATGTTTGTACATCTGCTCATGCGTACGGATTGTAATACGCATGCGCGAACCAGTCAGTGCGGCCAAAAATCGCGTGCTCGCTAAATAGCGAATGCCTGCTATTTTGAGTGACAGGAGGAGGCGTATGTGGGTGGTAACAGGGGAAGGTGCTTGAAAACAGGGAGAGGAGATCAGAACGCAGGCGTGCTTAAAGGTCAAAATGGGCGTTTTAAGGGTGTGCATAATTAAAACAGCAGCATCATCGACCACATCACTTGGTTATTTTATAGTCAGAACTGCTCGCAAGATTGCCGTAGGAAAAACCAACCACAAGAATAGTGAGCAGTTCATACGCTGTTCGATGTACTCAATTAATCTAATAAATAGCGGACATGACGTATGGTGCGAGCGGCCAGGGGGCGTATTTTTCAAAAAACGACCGCATGTTTTGTTCGCTCGTTCAGACATAGAGGCGGCAACAGACCGCAAAGAGCGAACGGTTCATTTAAATAGCCACCCCCTTTATCAGAACGACCGTCCGCAAATAGTGTCCGGCTCTGAATCAGACCCTCTGGCTCCACTACCACCCTGATACAGGGACATGTTTTATCCATAGTGGTTGTTGCCCCACAAATTTTTGTGCATTTGTTGAGTGCATAGGAATGTTAGGGACTATTCTGCCACTGTGTTCCTTTAGACAATCAGGGAAAAGTCTGCCAAATTATATGTGGGTGTGTGTCCCTGGTTATCAGCCCACCTGTTAATACAGTAGGTCATAAATGGCCTCAATTCCGGGTTCTTCTCTTGCCAGAGGAACAGTTGCCTGCTCAATTACCTAAAATGACCTTTGGAGAGACATCTCCCTTTTCCTTGAAATTTTTCTATATCGAGTAAAGTCCCCTAAATCCAAGAAACAAAAGAGGAGGGATCACATAGAGTGGCTTACTGTTGTTGTTCTGGTAGGACAAAATTTGGTTCTCCATAACACTACTGCATGTAATGTGCAAATAAATGCTGTTTTGTCCAGCATAAAAATGTACATACTATATGAATGCAGATTTGTGTAACCGTATAATTGTGTCTACTTATGTTGATATATCTAGCAATGTTAATGTGCCTGCTAAAGCAACTAACCATGATATTGTGACTGTTAATGCTGAGATGATAAGGAACTGTAATGTGTCTAGCAGACTGGCTACTTTCCATAACAATGGGCATAGTGGTGATTGTGTTGCGGTCCTTATAAATAGTATTAACAAAGATGTTTTAACTCTTCCTCTTGCACCTCAGGCTGATTTATGAAAGTCACAACAGGAAGACCTTGCTCTAAATATCGCCCATGGAAATGTATTCTCAGTTGATGTGTCATGCTACCTCATTTAAGAGAATTAAGATATCCCTGTTTTATTTTGCTCAGAAAGATTTTGAATCACCTAAACAAGCAAAAACAAACAGGAAAAGTAGTATTTCAGATAGTTTTGTTTATAGCCCATTTAATCCCATTGAGAACTTGTGATCAATCCTCAAGAGGCGGTTGGACAAACAAAAATCCACAAATTCTGACAAACTCCAAGCATTGATTGGGCAAGAATGGGCGGCCATCAGTCAGTATGTGGCCCAGAAGGTAAGTGACAGCATGCCAGGGCAAATTGCAGAGGTCTTGAAAAAGAAGGTTCAACACTGCAAATATTGACTCTTTGCATAAACTTAATGTAATTGTCAATAAAAGCCTTTGTCACTTATGATATGCTTGTAATGTTACTTCAGTATACCATAGTAACATCTGACACGTATGTAATGCTGTAATGTTACCTCAGTATACCATAGTAACATCTGACACGTATGTAATGCTGTAATGTTACCTCAGTATACCATAGTAACATCTGACACTTATGCAATGCTGTAATGTTACCTCAGTATACCATAGTAACATCTGACACTTATGTAATGCTGTAATGTTACCTCAGCATACCATAGTAACATCTGACACTTATGTAATGCTGTAATATTACATCAGTATACCATAGTAACCTCTGACACTTATGTAATGCTGTAATATTACCTCAGTATACAATAGTAACATCTGACACTTATGTAATGCTCTAATGTTACTTCAGTATACCATAGTAACATCTGACACTTATGTAATGCTGTAATGTTACTTCAGTATACCATAGTAACATCTGACACTTATGTAATGCTGTAATGTTACTTCAGTATACCATAGTAACATCTGACACTTATGAAATGCTGTAATGTTACATCAGTATACCATAGTAACATCTGACACTTATGTAATGCTGTAATATTACCTCAATATACCATAGTAACATCTGACACTTATGTAATGCTGTAATATTACCTCAATATACCATAGTAACATCTGACACTTATGTAATGCTGTAATATTACCTCAATATACCATAGTAACATCTGACACTTATGAAATGCTATAATGTTACCTCAGTAGACCATAGTAACATCTGACACTTATGTAATGCTGTAATATTACCTCAGTATATCATAGTAACATCTGACAAAAAGATCTAAAAACACTGAAGCAGCAAACTTTGTGAAAACCAATACTTGTGTCATTCTCATAACTTTTGGCCATGGCTGTATGTTTCTGGCAAACTCGCAGCTCCGGAGGTGATCTATTTGAAACTTCTAATTAGCTGTGAGTTTGCTACAATTACACCCAAGATTGTAATCTTGTTTCTTAGTAAATTCCTGACTTGCGTCTTTTTCATGAAAAATACTTCCATGGTTGGCCGATGGTGAGTTTAATTGAGTTTGCAATCTCACCAGAGTTTTTCAGTAAAAGATGAGAAATCTCTCCCAAACTCACCCGAGTTTGTCTTCAGTAAATTTGCGAGTTGAAAAACATGCGTAAACTCACCCAAGATTGCAATCTCGACCAAACTCAAATCTTAGTAAATTTACCCCTTCTTTTCTTACCAAATTTATTCAGCTTTTCTATGTCAGAGGCGGAAGCGCCGGATTCCCAATTACATTTGATGGTAACGTAGATGCAGACGGTGAATTTACTTATGATCTTTTCCAACTTATTCCCTTTCACATCAGATATCCTGATATATGTGATCTTCTTCACTAGCCCAGAGAAATACTTTGTGTTCAGCGCTGTACGCAGCCATTTCACGCTTCTCTCTTCCAGTACAGTGAATATCCCGACAACGTGACCCTGTAGGACAAAAAACACAGAGATATAAGATAACAGCACTGCGGAAATCCAATGTACACAAGACATTGGGAACCGTCTGACCCTGACCATAGAAGGTGTGAGAGACGTTTTAGGTCACGTTGTAATGATGTCCTGCTCCTGCTTTCCATCCTGTTGTCCCTATGTTATAATCTGGGCAGAGATTATGAACTAATGTTAGATTCATATATTTTTTTTTTTGTCAGCCTCCTATGTTGCATATAGAAAATATATGGGAAAAACAGGGGCAGAACATTATTACTCTGCAAAATGGTCTACATTATCAGTTGTGATATCTAATTAAGCTGGAATGTCACTCACTAGCTATTGATTGAACCTTATATGTACATACACACGTAACGATTGTTTGAACGATTTAACTATAACAACATCGTTATCGTTCAATCATTGAAAAAATCGTTCAGTTTCTGAGTTATAACGATGAACGATTATCGTTCATGCGCGTTCCCGTTTGTAGTTTGTACAATAGTTCATTCTGACTGACCAACTGAACGATTTTCATTACAAAAATAGTTTGTAGCTCAAAAAATCATTCATTACACTTTAAAAAATATCACAGAAAATCGTTCATAAAATCGTTGGTAACCAAATCGTTGTGTGTCTGCAGCTTTTGAGCTGAAAATAGAGAGAGCTATAGAGACTGTCCTACAAATCCGAGCTCTGTCTCGCATCACCGATGTTTGGGTCTGCCCGCTCGTGTCTAATGTACTGTATATACAGTAGGGGTGTGGTATATTTCTGCTCTTCTAATATATTAGTGTATCATCACTTATTAAAATGATTGGACTTTCAGTCTGACATCTAACAAATGCATCAATTGTTAGATGTCTGCACTGTGATTATGGGTTATTTGCAACTGTTTTAATCTTTTATACTAAATATTGCACTGTACTTTATTTCTGTATAATGTCCAGGTAAATCTGCATTTGTCATACAGCCATGCATTAGTACACATTTGTGGGTTCATCTTCCAGCTCCCCACCATTATCACATCATCTTTGTGCACCAGGCTCATAATCTACTGCATCATTTTATTTGGAGCACCTCCCCCATTCCGAGGCCCCGACGCCCCACATGTGCTCAGCTCTGCCTATAATCCCAATGTATCTTTTTCACACTGAGGGCCTGTTCAGAGATGGAGGCAATGGCTTTATGCAGATCGAGCGATTGTTAGCCAGTGCGCATATGTCAAAGCCACAATGCGCAAACGCAGCAATTGTATTGCAATTACGCTCGCACAGAGGAATTTTCTGAAAAGTGAGTGACAGGTAGTCAGCATGGTGTAGAGGTAATGGGGGTGGTTAAACAGATGCAGGCGTGTCTTATCGTTACATGGGCGTGCATAAATTAGCCAATGCGATTACCTGCGCAGTATGAGAGTTCTCTGCGTGTCTGGAGACGCTGTGTTTGAGACAGGTCAGACCTGCCGCAAGAGTTGCATGGTTGCATGATGTGTGTTGATGTTCCCCATGTTTACGCAGGAGCGCAATGTCAGACGGATATGAGAAGGCAGCAGTGGGCGTCCCTATGCTCGGTTAAGCTTTTGTAGACATTAGTGTAATTTCACAGCAGCTTTCCGTGAGGAATCGCCGCTGTGATTGTATTGGTGTACTGTACATCTCTGTTTCAGGCCCTGAGACATTTGCCATGAGAATCTCTTCTCATTCCCGTAAAACTAGGGACCTGATTCAGACCTGCTCGCTAGGGTGCAATCGCTCGTAGCTGGCCGATATTTGCATTCTGCGCAGCTGTATGCATCACAATACGCATGCGCGAAACACTGCGACTGATCGGAAAGCGCTCGCTCGCCCAGCATAGACAGCCCAGTTGAGTGAGTGACAGGAGAAGCCGTTTGTGGGTGGTAACAGGGGCTAGCCACTAGAAACGGGGGAGTGGAGGTACGAACGCAGGCGTGCTTGAGTGTTCAATGCCGTTACATAGACGTCCATAATTAACAAGCAGCGTCCTAGTACAAATCACCTGGTTGTATTTCACACTGAAGGGATCGCAGTGCTTGCAGCAGGGTATAGTCAACCTCAAGCGCTGTGAGCACATCCGATGGTGCTTGATGTACCAATGTTTTCATGCTCTTCCAGGAGATGATGTGCGCAAGTGGGCGTCTTATGATTGGCTGGTGGGCATCTGCATAAACAAAGTGATCACTCACCAAGACATAGTGGGCATGGTAATGCCTTGCCATGTGATCGCCTGCCTTGCTAGGCGTGCGCTGGATTTGCATACGCTGGGAGCGAGCGACCGCATCTGGCGAGCGGCTCTGAATCAGGCCCTAGGTGCGTGATTAACAAACACACTATTTTGTGTGGCAATAGCACTGGCACGCGAGTCATCTAGTTATATTTAGTTGGAATAAGTGATTTCAAACAACTGAAAACAAATGAAATTAGTGACCAAAAGCTGCATTGAGATTTAAACAAATTCTTTTTATCAAAGGCATAAATGGGATAGTAAAAGAATCACTGCTATTTATTCACAAACCCGGGAAAAAAAATCTTTATTATTAAAATAAAACATTTTCCTTATTTTTTATAATTTTTTTTTTTTTAACATTTTCTTTATTTTTTAATGTAATAAAAATGTTTTTTAATTTTTTTATTTGTGGTACCTGGAAGTGGAAAGTTTTCCATTCCAGAGCACATGCGGGATCCGGGCAGCCTGTGCATCACTTCTGTAAATGGTTTATAACACAGGTTCTCAAACTCGGTTCTCAGGACCCCCAACAGCGCATGTTTTCCAGGTCTCCTCACAGAAATAATTAGCTCCTCCTGTGGATTTTTTAAAATGTGTCAGTGGGTAATGAATACAATGGGGAATCTGCTGGGTGACCTGGGAAATTTGTCAGTGAGTAATGACTACACCTGTGCATCTGCTGGGTGACCTGGGAAATGTGTTTCAATGAGTAATGACTACACCAGTGCACCTGCTGGGTGACCTGGGAAATTAGTCAGTGAGTAATGACTACACCTGTGCACCTGCTGGGTGACCTAGGAAATGTGTCAGTGAGTAATGACTACACCAGTGCTCCTGCTGGGTGACCTGTGAAACGTGTCAGTGAGTAATGACTACACCTGTGCACCTGCTGGGTGACCTGGGAAATGTGTCAGCGAGTAATGACTACACCAGTGCTCCTGCTGGGTGACCTGTGAAATGTGTCAGTGAGTAATGACTACACCAGTGCTCCTGCTGGGTGACCTGGGAAATATGTCAGTGAGTAATGACTACACCTGTGCTCCTGCTGGGTGACCTGGGAAATGTGTCAGTGAGTAATGACTACACCAGTGCTCCTGCTGGGTGACCTGGGAAATGTGAAATGTGTGGAGTCCTGAATACAGAGTTTGAGAACCACTGGTTTATAACAAAGAGTAAAGGCACACATCCAGTAGATGACAGGCAAAAGACTGCACGATTACGACTTTGTAATCATGCAGTCATTTGTCAGTCTGTGATGTGACGAGCAGGCGTTCAGTGTAGGCACATCAATCATCTGTAAACATGTTGATCCTGATTATATCGTCAGGTCTTACAACATACTGTAAATGTACGATGAAAAATGTCTAAGCGACCAGCAGGAGCAAGCATCGCTGTTTTTTTAATACTGTGATATCCGTGATATCATTATCGTTCAATTGCTCAATTTAATCGTCTAGTGGATGTGTGCCTTTAGAATTATACAGGGATAGTTTGCTGGAAAAGTAGGACAAGGCTGTAAATATTCAGGTAGTGATTGCCTTATTGAAAAATAATGATTTACTTACAGGGTAGGAAAATATACAACATGTACGAATTTTTCTTACCGAATCTTTCCCTTTCTTGGATTCTGTAAATCAGGTAAAACAAACACAGTTAGAAGAGAAAAGCCTTTAACAGCATATTCTGATATAACACAACCATTTTTTTAGATCACCCTGTAAAGTTGCCAGGTATTTATAACCTGCATAAAGGGGGGGGGGGGGGGGGGTTATTTTGGCACTAGTCTGTCAAAGTATCACTATGTTTGGCACCATTAGTAGACCACCCCAATGGTGTATGTCCAACACAACAGTAATATACAGTAGTTCACATTAACATGTATTTTTGGAACCTGTATTCTGGCTCAAAAAGAGCCGCTTAGTAAATGCATCTTGTTTTCAAGGGAAATAAAATGAGCTCAGATTATACTCACCAATGGTACTGGCCAGGATCTCTCTGATCTGCCTGAACTTATCATATATTTCTTTCTCCATATTTTCCAGAATACGACATCTGAGTGTTTTAATAAATCAGTTTCTCAACTCCTGTTCTCTTGTCTTGTGTCCTTTCTTCCTCTCTACAACATTATTTGGTATCTACAAGTTGAAAATTAAATGAGCGTCAGGGATTTTGTGAAGATATTTAGCTGCAGGAATACTTTTGAAAAAACAAATTGTGGAGATTATGAAACCCATATACACGCTGCATAGGAGAGGGCATAATATCACTAACATTAATTGTAAAGGTGTGCCAGAGAATATACATAGTTGTGCTCATACACAGACACACACACACACACACACACACACACATATATACAAAATTATAAATAATACTCTCTAAACAGTTAGCACCCACTTGCCCTCCCAAACAATTCCAATTCTAGACTTAGTCCATGCAGATGACTCTCAAGGACTTCAATAGCTGGTGTTACCCTCTGCATCGGAGCCTCAGTGGCCACCCAGTAGTACATATGGAAAATGCAGTAAAACCCAGAAAACGGGGTTTTAATGCATTTTCCATTTAGCACACCCTGCCCCATTATCTTAAATACCTCCACAGATAGATAACCCAAGGTGCCAAACACAGCTTAGCCACTGGTGGCTCCTTCAGCCAAGCAATGACTTTCAGACCAAGGCACCCATGAATGATGTCAGGGTGTCACAAAATATCCCGCAAAGCAACCGTCACTACAGCAATCAGTTTGGCTGCACAAATCAGCAGACAATAATACAACAACGGACACGCTGTGGAGCTCCATCATGGTTGACAGGAGAGAGCCGAGACATTGGACAGCTGGGGAGCTGAGAGGGGACTGCCGGGAGGAAGCAGCGTCAGCGGGGGGACGCCTCCAAGCCTTCCCCTTCAGAGTGGCTGACAGCTGGGGGCTGGATAGGAGAAGGAAGTGCTGTCTCTGGTGCTGAGACAGAGGAAAACAAGGAGCAGGTCTATTTAGCTGCATCTAAATTACAGCTCGGCCCAGCACTTTGATATTGTAGAGTCACTATTCCAGCCCAAAGCTAGTCCTTGCCATAGGGAGAATAACAGACTAGGCTGAGATATATACAAAGTCTCTGAGGCAGCTTAATGTATTCAACCTGTCAGCATTAGTCATAGGATCAAATCTCCCTCTCAGGTAAAACAGAGAGCAGAAGTTAGACAATAATTTAGCAGTGCTGGGAGTTAAGGACAGTACAGTGAGGAGACCCAGCCGACTCAGTGATATCAAACCCATCCTGCATCTATTGTAAGGAAAATTCATATTTTCTGATAAGTTTTGAGAGACTTTATATAGGACTTAAGAGAAAGTTCCAGTTTGCCAGGAAGGAGTCAAATCTTATCCTCCACACTAAAGTAGAATATACTACTGCGATATCCAGCTTACCCTACAGCAGAGCCGGATTTAGACATCATGGGGCCCTAGGCAAGATACCGGTTTGGGGCCCATCCCTTGTTAGTCTCTGTTGAAACCTTGTGGAAATTAAGGATAATATATATATATATATATATATATATATATATATTTAACAATATGCCCCACAGCAGTGGGTGACAGGGGGAGGCAGAGGGTGACGGGGAAGCATAGGGTGACAGGGAGAGGGTGATGGAGGGAGTGAGAGAGAGGGAAGGGGAGAGGGTAACAGAGAGGCATAGGGTGACGAAGAGAGGGGGATGGTGACTGGGAAAGGGTGACAAGCAGAGGGTGTTATTGAGAAGTAGTGGGTGACAGGGAGAGGATGACAAGCAGAGGGCGATAGGGAAAAGCAGTGGGTGACAGAGAGAGAGAGAGTAAGGGTGACAGAGTAGGTGAAAGAAAGAGGGTGAGGCGCAGTGGGTGACGGGGAGAGGGTGATGGTAGAGGGCGACAAGGAGAAGCAGTGGGTAACGGAGAGGGGGGGATGCAATCGGAAAACCAACTGTCTTAATCCCGACAGCCGGCTTCCCGATTGCTTTATCCCGGTGTGGTTAAATGACCGGCGTCTATATCTAGACGCCTGTCATTTACCCAACGCCGGGAGACCGGTGCCCGGCATCCCGATCCAAGGGATGCCGGGCGCCGCCAGCGGACAGCCACGGGGGGGGTGGGTTAGGTTTAGGGCACCCAGGGGGGACTTAGGGTTAGGCACCACCCCGGGAGGGTTAGGGTTAGACTAGGGGGAGGGAGGGTTAGGGTTAGGCACCCCCGGGCGGGACTTAGGGTTAGGCACCCCCCCGGGGGAATTAGGTTTAGGAAGCGGGGAAGGGGGGGTAGGGTTAGGCACTTAGAGTGGGGATTAGGGTTAGGCACTTGGGGGGGAGGTTAGGGATAGGCACCCCTAAGGATGGTTACGGTGTTAGGTTAGGTTAGTAGATACTTACCTATCCACGATTGGGATTTCCAGCGCTGTCGGGCTTACGCTGCCAGTATCTCTGCTTTTGTCAGCCAGGCGCTTACGGGATGCGAACTGTCGGCCACAGGGCCGCCGGTATTTCACTGATTCTGAGAGGGGGACAGGTAGAGGCAGAGGGTGATGGGGAGAGGGTGACAAGCAGTAGGTAACAGGGAGAGGGTAATGTAGAAAAAGAGGGTGACAGGCAGTGGGTAACAGGGAGAGGGTAACGTAGACAAAGAGGGTGATGGGCAGTGGGTGATGGAGAGAGAGAATGTGACGGGAAGAGGATTAAAAGGAGAATCAGTGAGTGATAGGCAAAGGGTAAAAGTTAGAGGCAAATGGTAGAGTATGTTAGGTTTCTGAATGATGGAGTAAATTGAGCTGAAAGGATTCACTGGGGATAGGGTGGGAGAGAGAGAGAGAGAGAGAGAGAGAGAGAGAGAGAGAGAGAGAGAGAGAGAAAAAAACACAACAGGAGTAAACTGTGGTTGAAGTACTGACCTTTCACGCAGTCTGACTGTAGGCTCGTTGCTGTAGCGCTCCTCTCCTCTGGTTTTCATGCAAGGGCAGGTCACTAGGGCAGGTGGAGGAGGTATGGGAGTGAACATTTACAGGTGGGGAAGTGGCGGCCGAGGCATGGGCGGCAATGCAACTACCGCGGTCAGAGGGATAGCCTGGCTGGCCATCAGCATGAACCTCAGCAGCAGTCTCTGGATCAGCTGCCCATATCGCAGAAGCCCCAGCAGCACCAGAGATGAAGCCCGCCGATCAGTAGCTGCCTAAACCCACTCAGCCCCCACAGCCACATGTTTCTAAAGCCCCCACCCCTCAGACATCACCGGCCACCTCTCACCGCAGAGAGTAGGAGGGGAGGAGATGATAGGGGAGGAGAAGAGGCATGTCAGACCGCCTCCACCTTTGTTATGGCTGGACGAGGTGTCAGTGTGACTCATTATTGTCAATGCTGCCATTGCAGCAAGCACCGCTGCAATACACTGCTGCAACTGAGTTTGCCAGGTGATCAGGGCCCCATAGGACTGCCTAGGTTGCCTAGTGGTAAATCTGGCCCTGCCCTACAGCAACGGTTGATCTAGAGTCAGGAGATTGCACAAACTTCAATCTAAATTAAAGGTGTACAGTATCATCTTCAGGTGACTAATTAAGGAATTCTCAGGCCTGAGCTTGCAGCATTCAAGTGTCAGCATCAGTGTCAGCACAGCATTCATAGCCACAATCAGGTATCAGGGAGATATAACATTAAAAGCAACCTTTAATTCTAATGTGCACCAACAAAAGGGGTTTCCTGGCCAGAGTTTAAGTGACTCAAGTGTGATAGTGAGACATGCACATTATTTCAGTATAATACAAAATAATAAAGCTGTTGTAACCATTTGCATATAAGTGTGCTAGGAAAAAGTGCTAACCAGTTTCCTTTTCAGCTTAAAGAAAGAAGTGTTCCGGGATAATAAAACTCCTGCAGGAACAAAGTGTAGTTCCTGTAGTCCTATGCATCTTACTGGAATGTATTTTGTTAATGTGTTAAATATTGTACCGAATTGCTCTATTGTGTTAATGTGTGATAAATAAATTCATCCCATTGTCCAACGTATTGTCAATATCTGAATTGAATAATTTGGAGGATTCCCAGACAAAACAGGAACTATGGGCCTGATTCAGACCCATTCAGACCCGTTCGCAAGCACTATGCGCTCTCAAGCGGGTCGATGGCTGGGCAGTGCGCACTCACTGCATGTGCACTAAGCATGCACGAGCCCCGGAGCGAGCGAGAAATCACTCGCTCCGGAGCTCGCATCCAAAAGGGGCAGCTGTCGATGTTGATCGACAGCTCACCCCATTCGGTAGGCGGGTCGGGGGCGGTGGCTACACAAACAGAGGCATTCCCTGCCTTTTGGGGGCGGCCCCACTGACATCACGAGTGATGTCAGTGGTGAGCTTCCTGCTCTATTAGAGCCAGAAGCTCACTGGGGCTTGAGGCAGATGAGACCCTACAACAAGGGTCTCGTCGCAAGTCCCGATGGTCACGACCATCACGACCATCACCTGGCTGCTTGCTAAAGCTGTGGGTGGTCATAGATTAATGAGAGGCCAGAAGGCCGGACTTAAAAAAAAAATGCCCTTCAGACCTGCGAGAGGGTCTGAATCAGGGCCTATATTCGGTAAGCCAACAAGCTATTACACCACACATAACATTACCTGTCCATAGAGGGGGTGTCACACAAGTACCAGCTATACATGAGATGCAAAGAAAAAGTCATCAAAGCATAACATATAACCACAGCACCCATTCCATGTTAAATGTGTGTTACTACTGTACACGGTTTACATAAACAAGACATTACCTTAAATACCTTTACAGAAATATTCCTCAGGTGCTGACCGCCCCACAAGCACTGATGGAAGATATAAATGGTTCCGTACAGAAAAAAAATTATATATTAGGCAATTAAATTATAAAAATGATATATAAGGGGGCTTGTGCTCACTCCCCGTCCGGGGCCCCGTCAACTCTCGCCGTCTTACCTCAGCGAACTGACAGCAGCATTAGATTCCGGGCACTAGAGCGTGTTCGGCGTCTACTGCGCATGCGCAGATCACTGGGAAATTGGCATGGAAGCCATTTTCACTGTAATTTCCTACTGCACATGCACAAAATGCCATGAAAATTACCACGGCGGCCATATTTCAGGCATTTTTTGTGGTGCTACTCTGCGGGACATCAGAAAGGTAAGTATAACAAAAAGTATAGGTGCAGGGTGTGAGGTGCGGGCAACCCCTGGACCCAGGGGCCCATGTGCACCAACCACCCTGCACCCAGAGGCATCACTTACCTCCATGGCACCCGGTGCTGCAGGAACAGCTGTATTGTGCGCCATAGATGCACGCCCAAAAGGGGGCATGTCCATGTCACAGTGATGCCATCCCATGGGGTGACACCAAAATAGCAAAGCAGCTCTGCTATTTTGGTGTCACTCCCTCGGATGGTGTCACCAAGTGCGGCCCGCACCCCCCTTGTGACGCCAGTGCCAGCACCCATTATATACATGCCCCTGGGTGGAATAGACGAGATGACTATAATCTCAGGCCGATGCAGTCATTACCTACCCAGACTAACAGGAAGGGAAATAAGCTGTTTGAGGCTAAAATGGTGCAGCCAAATCATGTGATCCTTCTGCCTGTTGTAACAGAGAAGAATCTAATTATCCATTGCTATTCTTCTTTTATATATACAATTCCCTCTGGACTCCCAGAGAGTTGGGTTAGTTGGTATTTGGTTATTTAAGCTACAGAGCTGTGGGTTTGAATCCTCTGAATCTGATGAATTTTGGCTATCCGAGTTTAGTACCAAGTAAACTCAGATGTGCCTGCCAAATTCTGAAGGCAGAGAAAAACAAAACACAATGTAACTAGAAACATCGGATCCTGCAGATTTAGGATCACATATAAACTGCTCCCTCCCACTATAATATAAACTGTTCCCTCCCACAATAATATAAACCACTACCTCCTACTATAATATAAACCACGCCCTCCCACTATAATATAAACCACTCCCTCCCACTATAATATAAACTGCTCCCTCCCACAATAATATAAACTGCTCCCTCCCACAATAATATAAACCGCTCCCTCCCACAATAATATAAACCGCTCCCTCCCACTATAATATAAACTGCTCCCTCCAACAATAATATAAGCCACTCCCTCCCACTATAATATAAACCGCTCCCTCCCACTATAATATAAACTGCTCCCTCCCACAATAATATAAACTGCTCCCTCCCACTATAATATAAACTGCTCCCTCCCACAATAATATAAACCACTACCTCCCACTATAATATAAATCGTTCCCTCCCACTATAATATAAACCACTCCCTCCCACTATAATATAAACTGCTCCCTCCCACAATAATATAAACCGCTCCCTCCCACAATAATATAAACCGCTCCCTCCCACTATAATATAAACTGCTCCCTCCAACAATAATATAAGCCACTCCCTCCCACTATAATATAAACCGCTCCCACCCACTATAATATAAACCGCTCCCTCCCACTATAATATAAGCCACTCCCTCCCACTATAATATAAACCGCTCCCTCCCACAATAATATAAACCACTCCCTCCCACTATAATATAAACTGATCCCTCCCACTATAATATAAACTGATCCCTCCCACTATAATATAAACCACTCCCCCCACTATAATATAAACTGCTCCCTTCTCCTATAATATAAACTGCTCCCTCCCATTATAATATAAACTGCTCCCTCCCACAATAATATAAACTGCTCCCTCCCAATATAATATAAACCGATCCCTCCCACTATAATATAAACCACTCCCTCCCACTATAATATAAACTGCTCCCTCCCACTATAATATAAACTGCTCCCTCCCACTATAATATAAACTGCTCCCTCCCACAATAATATAAACCGCTCCCTCCCACAATAATATAAACCGCTCCCTCCCACTATAATATAAACTGCTCCCTCCAACAATAATATAAGCCACTCCCTCCCACTATAATATAAACCGCTCCCACCCACTATAATATAAACCGCTCCCTCCCACTATAATATAAACCGCTCCCTCCCACTATAATATAAACCGCTCCCCTCCCACTATAATATAAACCACTCCCTCCCACTATAATATAAACCACTCCCTCCCACAATAATATAAACCACTCCCTCCCACTATAATATAAACTGATCCCTCCCACTATAATATAAACCACTCCCCCCACTATAATATAAACTGCTCCCTTCTCCTATAATATAAACTGCTCCCTCCCATTATAATATAAACTGCTCCCTCCCACAATAATATAAACTGCTCCCTCCCAATATAATATAAACCGATCCCTCCCACTATAATATAAACCACTCCCTCCCACTATAATATAAACTGCTCCCTCCCACTATAATATAAACTGCTCCCTCCCACTATAATATAAACTGCTCCCTCCCACAATAATATAAACCGCTCCCTCCCACAATAATATAAACCGCTCCCTCCCACTATAATATAAACTGCTCCCTCCAACAATAATATAAGCCACTCCCTCCCACTATAATATAAACCGCTCCCTCCCACTATAATATAAACCGCTCCCTCCCACTATAATATAAACCGCTCCCCTCCCACTATAATATAAACCACTCCCTCCCACTATAATATAAACCACTCCCTCCCACAATAATATAAACCACTCCCTCCCACTATAATATAAACTGATCCCTCCCACTATAATATAAACCACTCCCTCCCACTATAATATAAACTGCTCCCTCCCACTATAATATAAACTGCTCCCTCCCACTATAATATGAACTGCTCCCTTCCACTATAATATAAACCGCTTCCTAACACTATAATATAAACTGCTCCCTCCCACTATAATATAAATCGTTCCCTCCCACTATAATATAAACCGCTCCCTCCCACTATAATATAAACCGCTCCCACCCACTATAATATAAACCGCTCCCTCCCACTATAATATAAACCGCTCCCTCCCACTATAATATAAACCGCTCCCCTCCCACTATAATATAAACCACTCCCTCCCACTATAATATAAACCACTCCCTCCCACAATAATATAAACCACTCCCTCCCACTATAATATAAACTGATCCCTCCCACTATAATATAAACCACTCCCCCCACTATAATATAAACTGCTCCCTTCTCCTATAATATAAACTGCTCCCTCCCATTATAATATAAACTGCTCCCTCCCACAATAATATAAACTGCTCCCTCCCAATATAATATAAACCGATCCCTCCCACTATAATATAAACCACTCCCTCCCACTATAATATAAACTGCTCCCTCCCACTATAATATAAACTGCTCCCTCCCACTATAATATAAACTGCTCCCTCCCACAATAATATAAACCGCTCCCTCCCACAATAATATAAACCGCTCCCTCCCACTATAATATAAACTGCTCCCTCCAACAATAATATAAGCCACTCCCTCCCACTATAATATAAACCGCTCCCTCCCACTATAATATAAACCGCTCCCTCCCACTATAATATAAACCGCTCCCCTCCCACTATAATATAAACCACTCCCTCCCACTATAATATAAACCACTCCCTCCCACAATAATATAAACCACTCCCTCCCACTATAATATAAACTGATCCCTCCCACTATAATATAAACCACTCCCTCCCACTATAATATAAACTGCTCCCTCCCACTATAATATAAACTGCTCCCTCCCACTATAATATGAACTGCTCCCTTCCACTATAATATAAACCGCTTCCTAACACTATAATATAAACTGCTCCCTCCCACTATAATATAAATCGTTCCCTCCCACTATAATATAAACCGCTCCCTCCCACTATAATATAAACCGCTCCCTCCCACTATAATATAAACCGCTTCCTAACACTATTTTATAAATTGTTCCCTCCCACTATAGGGTGAGATGGCGCCAGGCTGTGCTGCTGGCAGTCTGTTATCTACACACTTATACACAAATTTAAAATGGTAATTTTGTCTGCAAGTCTGAAACGCGGAGTTAGGAAATCTGCGCGGAACTGAGGGTATCTTGTGACTCTGGTAATTACACTACAGAAAAATGAAACTCTACAAAAATACAAAACATTCCTTTCAAATATATATATATTGTAATTCTTACTATGTGCAGCCCATTATCACCCTTTGAAGACACAGGGCCGTATTCAATTAGTTTTGCACCCGTGGAAAAGTTTTGCTTGCCATACTTTACACTGGCGGCGAAAACTTTTTGTGCGTGCCCCCTCTATTTGCCATATTCAATTAAAATGACGCGAAAACGCGTCCTGGCGAGTGTGCAACAGGCGAATAGTGCTGTCAGAATTGGGGAAATCAGCCTGACGCCCCCAAAGAGATGCACTAACATTGGGGATCAATCTAGATGTGCCCAAATAGCCCTAATAAAGCTATTTAGGGTACTTAAGTTGTGTCAATTGCTTCTAATTAGCATCTTTGCCCAAGTGGTTACGCAGTGTTTTTTTTTAGAAAGTAAGTAGTCCTGTCAAATTTGGGGTACTTGAAAAAGGGTGTAAACATGGTTTAAAGTCGCTAAAGTAAAGTTTTAAAAAACTTAAAAAACACACCTGAAGCACGCACCTTTCATGGATGATGAGCAAACACGGTGCTCCAATGGGAACATTTTCTATGACATCTGGTCTGTTTCAAGCACGCGAATGCTAGCATAAGCATTGAGAGGAGATAAGCACCCTGTTTTTTATTGTAGCAGTACTGGTTAGAACTGGGTTTTTGGTCGCAGTCATGTTATTGGTATTTGTATTGAGTCAATCAGAGTTTGACAGCCTATCAGGGACCTGTGTAGGCGGGCTCTGTTTAGAGTTATCAGTGCACTGGGAGGAGTCAGCTTCCTCTTTTCCAGTTGTGATCCCACCCAACCACCCTGCAATATAAATCAGCTTGTGCCGATGTTATTCGTTGGAATGTTATTTCTTTGTTTTCTTCCAACAGGTGAGGCGCAGCTGGCGGAAAGCATCGCTCCTCGGCGGCTCTATTTAGTGCAGCTGAACTTGGCTAGCATCCCCCCTTTGAGGAGGCGAGTCGGTCGCTGCCTTAGGGGAGGACCAGGTCTCCATCTTATGGAGGGATCAGCACTTTGCTAGATTAAGGGGAGATGGTACTACTCGAGATAGCTCGCACTTGGGGGTGGAATCTCCACCCCCATCTTAGTAATACATTCCGCTTATGGGCTGTAGCCGACTTAGCGCTGCTTTTTCGCCACCATGCTCGATGCTATTACAGATCAATTACAATAGAAATTAAATAAATTTGTCTGCAACCTCTTTATTGCAAATCTATTCAGTTGTCAGTGTCGTTATTTTAGATGTTAAGTTTAAGTTAAGTATGGTGAAAATAATAAAACTATGGGTGACATGTTTATGTACTTTGGCCCTGATTCAGACCCACTCGCAAGCGGGCGCACGTACGTTAGGCGTACGTACAAAAATATTTAAATTCAATGGCTCGCTCGTATTTTCGTTCGCATCTAAAATTCCTCCCTAAACTCTGACGACCCCTCCTCTAACTAACGAGCGTACGAAATAGCGAGCGTACATCCCCGAAATGGCTTGAAAGGAACGTACGCACAAGTATAAACAGGAAGTGGCCTTGTCAGATGTCGATTACCTGCTCCTTTATTCTGCCTACCTCCATCAATCGTATCATGCCAATCAATGTATCAATTAGCTTAATTGATTGTTTTTTTTCAACACAATGCAAGAAACTTTACTCTTGTCCGTGTTTGTGTTTACCCACAGAATACGTACGGATGAAACATTCGCTTTTATTGTTCAAAAAACATGTGAACCGCAATTAAACAATTGTTCTATTGCTGTGGATCCCCGCATATTTCCCGGGGTTCATTTCTTTATTTAAATTTGCTTACGCATGTCACTGCATCAAGCCTATCATAACTCTCCAGAGATTTCTGGCCCTGTCGAACACATGACTCATACACTAACCAATAAAATTGCTCCTGTTAATTTCCAAAATACATTAGCCAATCAGAAAAATTTTTCACACTTTATCAAAAATGATTTTTAAGAAAAACACCATTGCCATCATGAGAGCCTCCGCATTCACCAGGCGCGAGCTGCTGGTGCTTACGGAGGTCATGGATCGCCGGATCACCAGCCAGCCTCCACCCATCACCAACCGGCAGAAGCGCTCCGCGTATGCGGAGGCACGGTCCCGCCTGCGGTCCTTCGGCTCACGCCGCAACATCGGGCAGCTGGAGCGCAGGTGGTCCGACCTGCAACGGCGAACGCCCCGCTTGCTGGCATGCTTTCGCATGCAGATCGAGGAAAGTAAGTGTTATGTATTGTGGTTTTAATGTTTGTGTTTGTGGGGCAAACTGCATGTGCATGTTTTCCTGTCTGTCCTATTTATTATTTGTACTCATATCTGCGTGTGCATGTTTTCCTGTCTGTCCTATTTATTATTTGTACTCATATCTGCGTGTGCATGTTTTCCTGTCTGTCCTATTTATTATTTGTACTCATATCTGCGTGTGCATGTTTTCCTGTCTGTCCTATTTATTATTTGTACTCATATCTGCGTCTGCATGTTTTCCCTCTATTTGTGATTTATTCATTCTACTCCTATTTGGGTTTTTTTGGGTTTTTTTTTTTTTTTTAAGTTTTGGTCCCCGGATTTGTCCATAAAGTAACCGCAATTTCTTTGACATATTTTAGGGGGACAGCCAAGACTCCGCCGTCACCGTCCGTCCAGACGGCATTCCCGGCCACTATCCCCAACCCCCAGCCAACACTCCACCCCAAATCTTTCCCCTATTCCCCACTCCTCCCCATCCTTCCCAGACCCTCTCCCGGAAATGTCGGGCCTCCTTCCCCTCCGTCCCACTTCCCCCTCTCCTCCACCCACCCCTCTTCCAATTACCCCCTCCCCGGAGTCCATCATCACTCCTCCCCATTCTTTGGGGAATGACGGATCCTCCGAGGAGGATCATGGAGGCATTTCCGGAGCTCCAGTTTTGGCTCCCGGTATGTTTTTATTTTGTTTTTTTATAAAGCACAAACTGTTTGTATGTAATCATGTGTCGTGCCTTTCTTCGTGTTTTTGTGGCTTGACTTTTTGTGATTTATCAGTTTGCCTTTACCTCTTCCTGGTGATTTCAACATACACATATCACACCTGTGTGAATTTGTACATAGGCCTTGTATTTTTGGCAGCACCCCCTTTTTTTTGTTTTTTTTATGTTTAGGAGTGAATTCGTTGTGTTTTTGTTTTTTTAATGTGGATTCCCTATTGTTGTATTAACCCACACACTTTTCTCACCCACAGAGGAACAGAGGCGTCGGCAACAGGTGGCGGATTGTGTTGGCCAGATGCGCCAACATGTAATTGGCCTTCTTGTGGCCCTCGACCGGCTGTCTGGCCTCCTTCGGCAGTAGTTTTTTTATTTTTGTTAACTTTTCAAAATAAATATTTTCATACAAATATACGTTCTGGCTCATTTTTTAAAACCAAAACCAAGATAGTTTAGCCTGACATAAGTAGACTGTTCCTGCAAGGATTTCCCTTTGTTAAAAGTTAGATTGAGTTTTGTCTTTGTATGTCAAACAGACACAAGAAACACATAACAGTAACAATGTCATTTCCCTTTTTGGGTGTAGTGTAAATTACATATTTCTACATTTTACAGGTTCCTAGTTGGTGCGCAAGCTGCTTAGGCCAATCTTACAAATCCCAAGGTTGGGCCAGGCTTCCTTTTGGTGTGGGTTGGGAAGCTGAAAACATATTTCAGTTTAGCTCAACTGGCGTCAGTACTGGATTACCCCTTAGTCAAATGTAAGTTGTGTTAACCTGGTTACACTTGCTGTTAACGTCCCAAAAAAGGAAGACCATTTCACTCTCCAAACATTTATTCACAACATAACAGAGAAAACAAAGTGGTCACTCCCAAAAAAAGAACACAGTGATAAACTCAAATACAACACATACCAAGAAATAATTAAATAAAAACAAAAAATCAAGAACTGGTTGACGAAGGACCATGCCAACATGATTCCACAAACATGGCGTTGCGATATGGGTTCCAGAATATATGCCCAAAAGGACCAGATCCAGGTTTGGTAAGGGTAGCAGGAAGTAGTGAGCGTTGGAGTGCCAAAGATTATGTGAACAAACCGAAGATGGTGAGAAAAAAAACACAAAATTAGATATTCGCAAACAAACACAAACACATTAGGTATAAACACTGTAGTTTTGTTACAACTTACCTAAAAAATCTGGCCACAACATCATCGCGTATGGCCCCCCCACATACTGACCTACGACCAACCTCGGGGGGGCCATCCTCAGGTAAGGCATCCTCTGGCTGCATTGGGACACCACTCCTTATGGCAATGTTGTGAAATATCCCACACAGGACCACAATTTTCGACACCATATCCGGCACATACATGAGCTCGCCACCAGAGCGGTGGAGGCATCTGAATCGGCCTTTTAAAATACCGATACAGCACTCCACCACTTGCCTGGTGGCTGTAAGTGTGGAATTATATGCACTTTGTGGCCCTGGTGTGGGAGCCAAATAAGGAGTGAGCAGCCAGGACATGCAAGGGTATCCACTGTCTCCTGTGAAAAATAATAGACAACATCAGGAACACTGTGTATCAAGCTTAACATTGTTATGTACTAAAGGTCTCCACTTACCCAGAAGCCACGCATCACCAGCTTGTAGGTTGGTTAATTTCTGCCATATCCCTGATTGCCGGATGACGAAGGAGTCATGAGCACTTCCTGGTAATTTAGCATTCAGGGACAGGATCTGGAGGGAGGCATCACATACCACCATTACATTCAGGGAGTGATAGTGTTTACGGTTTCTAAATATTGCCTCCAGCCGTGCTGGAGGCTGAAGTGGTATGTGAGTACCATCCACAACCCCTATGATGTGTGGGAAGCCAGCTATTTGGTAAAAATTGGCCTTGGCCACACTAAGGGCACCCATATCCAAAGGCATTTTAATAAAATGATGGAGGTGCTTGAAAAGTGCCTCCATCACTGCCCTCAGGATCCGGGAAAAGGAGGATTGGGAGATGCCCGCCACTATTCCCACCGTTGTTTGAAACGATCCTGAGGCACAGAAATGTAACACCGCCATAAATTGCGTCAGTGGTGGTATTGCTGTTGGACTGTCAATTTGCCGCTCAAGATCACTTTCTATTAATGAGAGAGTGTCTATGATGATTTTGGGAGGTAGACGGTAGCGTCTTAAAACCTCATCATCGGGCATTCCAAAAAGGGTGACACGTGTTCGAAATATCTGGGGCCTTGCATGCCTACGATGCCTACGCCTGGGACGAGTTTGAGGTTGGTCGTCTTCCGGGAGCAGGGCCAGAACAATTCGCCCCAGATCAACCTGAAATTCAAAGTTTACAATGTAAGGCTTTTGAGCCACCCCAAAAGTAACATAAAACAACTTAGCTTTATGATACCATCCATAGCTGCTTACATGCCGGGGTATTGTCATGATACGTATAAACTGTAAAAAAGCCAAAAATGAGACATCAAAAATTTAGAGGGTGATTTTATGTTTGTCAAATTGGTGCAAGCCAACACATAAAATAGGCGAAACACACATTTGGGCATCGATGAAAACGACATTGCACACCGTACGTCAAATAGGGGTCAAATGGACCCCAAAAATGGAAAAGGGAAAAGCAAAACTGGGTTACATGATGAATAAGCCGCGAAAAATGCGTTAATTAGTTCGCAAATGCAAGTCACCACACCAACAGTGAAAAATGCGTTAATTAGTTCGCAAATGCAAGTCACCACACCAACAGTGAAAAATGCGTTAATTAGTTCGCAAATGCAAGTCACCACACCAACAGTGAAAAATGCGTTAATTAGTTCACAAATGCAAGTCACGACACCAACAGTGAAAAATGCGTTAATTAGTTCGCAAATGCAAGTCACCACACCAACAGTGAAAAATGCGTTAATTAGTTCGCAAATGCAAGTCACCACACCAACAGTGAAAAATGCGTTAATTAGTTCGCAAATGCAAGAAAAATAATGGACTTACCAAAATCGAATATATAAGATTTCCCTCAAAAAGGTCTTTGGGGCCGAAAGCCAAAACAAACTAAAATAGATGAAATTAGTGTTAAAATAAAAATATCAAACAAAAAACCAGAAGGAGACACCAATTGGCCACAAATTAGACTGCACAAAACTTACCAAATCAGGAAACGAATGCGAACGGAAAACCAAAACAACTGTAGCAAACCAAACAAAATACAAACACCGCCAAATCCTCCAACCGCAAACAACAAAATCCAACCAACTTAACCGCCAACAATCCAACAACGCCACCTCGACTCCACACACACCAAGCCATAAATAGTGTTTATTTTCCCGCACAAATTAAGGATGAATCATAGGGACGCACAATCAATGATGCGGCCGCAAACTAAGGACGCATGTAAATACGTCACGAAATCACATTGAATTTCTGGTTGATTTCATTCTGGAAGCAGAGACATGGCTTCAGACCAGGGAAACAATGGCCAAAATTCTGGCGGTAAGGCCTTCATGCATTTTGTCTCACTGATTATTTTAAAACATAATATTGTGCAAGTTGTGAAGTGGCTAAATCTGCATATTTACCCAAATAGGTGAGGACGATGACATGGAAGAGACTGCTGGCCCCAGTCAACCCGCAAAAGCTGCCAAAAAAAAAAGGCAGCCACATTTCACAAGAAAGGAGATGGAGGTTTTGATCCAGAAGTGCATGGACATCCTGCCCCAGGCAGCCAGGAATATGAGCCAAAGCCAGAAGTGGAGAATGTGGGAGGAGGTCGCCGTTGCTGTCAATAGGGTGGGTGATTATGTCCGTCTAGCCCAGGATGTCAAACGGCGGTAAGTAAACACTTTCCCACCCTATAAACAAACCCCATTGTAAACAAAAGGATAATGGTTCCAATTTCATTCCACAGATGGGCAGACTTCAAATATCGTCTCAAGCAAAAACTTGCCGACAGGGCTAGGCATGCAAGGGGGACAGGTGGGGGTCCCACCCCTGTGTCATTGGAGTTGACAGACTTAGAAGAGCTGGCACAGGGGTGTGTGCAGGCTGTGGAGGTGTTTGGCGTGTCCAACATGGATACGGACATGCCAGACTTTGCGGTTCCTCATGTTGTCGAAGGTAAGTCTTGTGATGTCACCAACTCTGAAATGCTATTGTGCCAATATGTAGATTCTAATGTGAGTCTTTTCTCATTTTTCCTAACAGAGACAGAGGCGGATGAGTCTGCTCCAGAGGGGAGCCTTGGCCGCAGAATTTCTGCTGGCTCTGCAGGGGAGGAACCAGTACATCCGGCTGAGGACCCTGCAGAAGCCAGTCCAGGGCGTGCCCCCTCGCAGGCAGTGGGCCTCCTCACAGAACTCAATTTTAAATCGGATTTCCATACGGAGATTCTGCAGAGGATGGACGCCAGTCTGATACGGGTGGCTGAGGCCCTGGAGCAAAATGCTGCGGCCAACGTGACCATTGCTCAGGCCCTGGCGGAAAATACCAGGGCCAACATCCGCATTGCTGATGCCCTGGAGCAGCTCGTTCGCCAGCACATGGTGGAGCCGACCTCCCTTCCTGCCGGAACATCCGGATCCTCCACCTCTGGCACAACATCAGCCAATCCTCCAAATGTGCCTAGCCCTGTGCCTAGTCCAGAGGCCACAACATCTGCCTCTGGACAGGCCAGCCCGATGGCATCCCGGACCCGGTCTGGCGCCCACCCTCACCCAGCCAAACGGGCGAGAAAACGGTGACAGCAATGGTGACTTTTCCCACACTCCTTCTGTGCTTGGCTCATATTCCTTTCTGGTCAAAACTTCCCTCTCCTTTCTTGTGAAATGTTTTTAATTTTGGTATTTACGTTTATGTTACCAGTTATGGTTTTTTTTTTTTTTTTTTTAATTATCTTTGCCACAAAAAAAAGCCAAAAAATTATTAGGCAAATTTGTTTGTGTTTAAACAATAAATTAAAAAAAAACAACTGACATTGTATTGTGACATTATTGTACAAATGGGTTACATTTAATCCTGGCCCTAAAGGCAAAAACTGACCCTCTTAAAAAAAAAAAAAGGCCTCTTTAAGGATCGTTTAAAAAATCACATAGCGATGCAAATTCCACAGTAAACCAAAAAAAAGGGGAGCTAATTAAAACATGATGACATTATTGTTACAATAGGCCATAACCAACAAATTGTGGCCAAAATAAAACACCAAAAATGTACGCTAATTGATTGTGTAATCATGACATTAGCAGCTCTGATTTTCACCTGCGTACGCTTTTGTACTATCCCAATAAACTGCTTTCCAAACACATACCAAGCCGGTTTTCAATCCAACACTAATTACTTTACTGACCAGCCGCGATTAATCGCAGCACCATCGTTGAGTCCCGGGACGGAGGAGAAGGCCATCGCCAATGTGGTCGAGTAATCCTGACCCTAAGCTGTGCGAGCATTTTGAAGGGAAAGCGGATGTTCCAGTGACGTATGAGACGGTCCGAACACATTTGACGTTCGCATCTGCTAATGTATGTACGCCCCAAAAACGCCTCGCCACGCCTGCGTTTTTTCATCTCCACCCCCGTCAACACCCACAAACGCCCTGTTCTGTCAATCACATTTGACATGTCACTTCCTGTACGCTATTTTAGGAACGAGAGAAAAAAAGCTCGCAATCTGCCGTACGCTCATGCGCAGTGTAACACCGACGCATGCGCGGTTAGTCGACATCGGAACGCAACGAGCGTACTGTTGTTAACGTGCGGCTCTGAATGAGGGCCTTTGTATGGCACTGTTGAGCCTTTTGATGCCATATAAATAATAATAATAATAATAATAATAATAATAATACATTTTCAATTGGGGTGTACTAATATTGGGGGATAATGATCATATTGACATCCGAGATAAGAATGGACAGCACATCCTAATCTTAAACATAATAAGAGGTGCTACCATACTTAAAGCCCCATTTATTAATGATGGTTAACCCTTTAGCGCTTTCTAAAGGGCAGTGGCATATCTAGGGTACTTGGAGCCCAGGAAAAATTTAAAAATTGAGCCCACCCCACTCTGTGTGCGCGCGCGATGAAAAATGGGCATGGCCACATAAAAATGGGGCGTGTCAACATGACACACACCCCTTTCTCATCACTCGGAACATTCCTTTCCATATGCAATGTCCCCAGTTGTGGTTACTCTTATGCAGACCCCTAGTAGTGCCCCTTATACAGTACACCGAGTAGTGGTACCCCTTATGCAGCCCCCCTTTAGTTTCCCTTATACAGTACCCCCAGTATGCAATGCCCCCAGTAGTGGTCCCCTTTATGCAGCCCCCCATTAGTTCCCCTTATACAGTGTCCCAGTAGTGGTCCCCCCTATGCAGTGCCCCAAGTAGTGGTCCCACTTATGCAGTGCCCATTATATAGTGCCCCCAGTGGTAGTCCCCCCATGCAGTTCCCCAGTAGTGGTACCCCCTATGCAGTTCCCTTTATATAGTGCCCCCAGTAGTAGTCCCCCCCTATGCAGTGCCACCAGTAGTGGTACCCCCAATGCAGTGCCCTTTAGTTTGTGCCCCCAGCAGTAGTCCCCCTATGCAGCACCCCCAGTAGTGGTCCCCCATATGCCGGCCCCCAGTAGTGATCCCCCCCTATCCAGTGCCCCTTATTCAGTGCCCCTGTAGTGGTCCTCCCTATTTAGTGCCCCCAGCAGTGGTCGCCCCAGTGCAGTGCCCCTTGTGCCCCTAGTAGTAAGCCACTTATATAGTGCCTCCAGTAGTAGTCTGCCCCCTTGTAGTAGTCCCCAGTAGAGGTCCCCACTCCTGATCCAGTACCCCCAGTAGTAACCCCACTCAGTAATAGTTCCCCCAGTAGTAGTCCCCAGTAGAGGTCCCCCCCAGTAGTGCCCCCAGTAGAGGTCCCCCCCAGTAGTGCCCCCAGTAGTGGTGCACCCAGCAGTAGCCCGCCAGTAGTAGTCCCCAGTAGAGTTCCCCCCAGTAGTACCCCCAGTAGATGTCCCATCCAGTAGTGCCCCCAGTAGTGGTCCCCCCAGTAGTAGCTCCCCAGTAGTAGTCCCCAGAAGAGGTCCCTCCAGTAGTGCCTCAGTAGAGGTCCCCCCAGTAGTGTTCCCCCGATGCAGTGCCCCCAGTAGTGACCTCCCTCCAATGCAGTGCAGACACATACAAGTAAAAAAAAAGAAAAAAATACACTTACCTGAATCCACGCTCTGGCCTGTGCTCCCGCCGCTGCCGCTTGTAAATCCTCCCGCTACAATAGCCAGAAGGTGGAGCTCATGAGTGAGTTCCAGCCCAGCTCTTGCAGTGGGTGCAGCAGCTAATCAGAGTCTGTCTGACTATCATTGGCTGCTGATTAACACACACACTGGCGGCGATGTGTGTGTAAAAAAGCACCAGCCTGAGCCCGCCTCCCACCCACCACCTGGCGCTATTGGGTAAGTGCTCAGGGGAGGGAAGGGGCACTGCTGTGCAGCCCAAGATGGTACTGGGCGCAGGGAAGCCTAGCACCAATCCTGTGTAATGTGTATCGCTGACCGCACTCACTGTGGTCGGCACTACACTGGCTAACTAGGACGGGCCGGTACCATGGCCGACTGTGCCACCCCCCCACAACGCCGGGCCTATGGCGGCAAGGGCACCAGCCCCGGCGGCCCTGACCTAGTTAAAGGGATTATGTAATCCTTTCTGTATTTAATAAACAGCAGAAATCTAAGATTAATGCTGTGTGTCACAGTATCATTCTCGCCATCTATAGATGTATAGTGTCCCTTTATTCCACAGTCTCTATAGTCTGGAGATCCCTATTGGCAATAGATGTCTGAGTGATGAACCAAAGTTCTTGGAGTAATGCCCACTGACCAGTAGGTGACCAGCCCCAGTGGGCATGCTAATTGGAAACCCCAAAGGAACTGCCACAGAATTGGTAAATATCTACCATAAACTGCATATATCCCAATAGGGCCTCGAGCCCCTTTTATTTTATATTTTATTATGGTTCAGTTAACAAAAGTATTACTGAGTGGGGGGGGGGGCACTCCAACATTTCTCACACGGGGTACTAGTAGACCTGAAGCTGACCCTGATCTAGGACTTAACTTTAATAGAGCCCATTTAAATGTGTGTACATCAGTGTAAAGGATTCAGTAGTATGGTAGCACCACTTATTATGTTTTAGATCAGGATGTGCAGCCCCCCCTTTTGTTTTCTCTGTATGTGTGTATTTGAGATACATTTATCTTTGGCTGGCACTCCTACACCCTGCCCCAAGTGATTTTTAGTTGTTTGGGTCCTTTTCTTTGCAGGAGGACACACATTTAATTGGGCTCTATTAAAGGTAAGTCTTAGATACATTTATATAACTTACCAATATTAGGGATGTTAGGGACCCACCTTATGAAGTTCATCATTACGTGGTAGGTGGGCAAACATCTTTGGCCAACAGATACTAAACCTTACTTAAAAAAAAAAAACTTTTTAATTGTTGGAGTTTACTATAAAAATTTGGGTCATCAGTATTCTCAGAGCTTAGAGTGTGCGCCTGCATTTTCCTATTTTTACTGTATGTATAAGGAACAACTACCAAAATAATTTCTTTTGTGGGGGCTTAAGCTAACCAAACACTTCACCACAAATGTGCCATTCCCTATTAGAAATGCATGTCCAAGATGGAATTATGGAGCATAATTCCATCTTGCACTATTTTTAATTTTATTTTTTTACATTATAGATATATTGACAAAGTGACAGCTTATGGTAACCGCTGCATATAGGCATGTTTAAGTTCAACATTTAAGTACAAAACATTCCATGGTGGTTGCAATAGCCATCCTATTTTGTAATTATGTCCCTATGGGTTTTGGTCAGATTGTTGTTGTAGAGATTCAGAGCCTGAGTCTGCAAGAATCGCTATTGCGGTATCGTACGCAGTTGGCCGATTGTTGCATACTGGTTATGCGTATGGTCATGTTCAGAGAAACACAGGCGTGCCTGTCCATTTTAATGCTGTTGTATGGCCATGCATAAATTAGCCACTGCAACGGCATACGCAGATTGAGTACTCACTGCGTGGTACGAGATTAGCAGTTTCTTAGTAAGGTCAGACCTGCTGTAAATCTGCGTGAGGGACCGATGTTACTCGATGTTCCAGATGTATACGTAGGATTGCAACATATTACGGATGTGCGAATGCAGTAGTGGGAGGTAGTGGGCGTCTCTATGCTGGCTGTGCAACGGAATTGCAATTGCAGTCATTAACATATTTTTACAGCAGACTTCCGTGTGTAATTGCAGCTGCGAACGCAATAGCGATCCTTGCTGAATAAGGCCTTCATTTTAAAAACGGCACTATAACCAGTCTGCTGCTGCTATCCCTATGTCTAAACACGAAAATTGTGTTTGTGAAACCATTTTATTTCAGCAAGTTTCCCACCCTGGTATGTCCTCACTATTTATTTCTGTTTTAAAAGGACCTGGGTTATAATAATGACATTCTAATTCTAATAAAATGTTCTCAACTCTTTCTAATAAGTTTAATAACCAATATCAAATCAACAAATCATAACTTGCACATTCATAGATGTAACCACCAGAAATTATATTACACATCAGGCACATATGTTATCTCTCCAGTATGTCATCATTTCCCACTACTTACATCCTTCAGGGGAGCAAATCTAATTAACATCAAATAATTTAGTTACTACCTTATCATAAATAACGATGAATGAATAAATCAATGAATCCATTGTCTTCTCCAATCAGTCATATTACTCAAACCATTTGACTTTTCTGGTTTCAAAATCAATTAATCGATCAACTAATCACAACCAAAATGAATACCAAAACACAAAGGATGGTTTTATAACCAAAACTAAACCAATGGGGTATGCACATATCCCTAATGTAAGCATAATAATTAATGTGGAACTGGTACTTTTAACTTGTATTACAGTTTATATTGTCTTCTTACTGTCTGCAGATCCAATAGTCCTTGTCTTAGCTGCCCCTGTGTTTGGCTGGATCCCTGCTGTACTTCCGCTGGCTGGATCCCTGCTGTACTTCCACTGGCTGGATCCCTGCTGTACCTCCGCTGGCTGGATCCCTGCTGTACCTCCTCTGGCTGGATCCCTGCTGTACCTCCGCTGTCTGGATCCCTGCTGTACCTCCTCTGGCTGGATCCCTGCTGTACCTCCTCTGGCTGGATCCCTGCTGTACCTCCACTGTCTGGATCCCTGCTGTACCTCCTCTGGCTGGATCCCTGCTGTACCTCCTCTGGCTGGATCCCTGCTGTACCTCCGCTGTCTGGATCCCTGCTGTACCTCCTCTGGCTGGATCCCTGCTCCACCTCCTCTGGCTGGATCACCTAGAAAAAAGACTGTTACAAAACAAAACAGTTCATTGCTGTGGGACCTGTTCCTTGTATTTTCTGAATGTGTAACCTTTGTCATCTCCTTATTACTCCAGCAGCCCTGCCCAAGTTTCAACATGAACTTTAACTGATTATTAAAGAAACCGAGCTGACATGTTCTTTACATGAGTTTTATTAATAGAACTGTACACAATGTATGCAGTTTACAAATGAGTAAAGATAAAGGAAAAATGTTAATTTACATTTATATATCAAAATATCTCCCAACCCATCCTCTCCGCTCAGCACAAGATCTGCGTGTTACTTGCTCTCATTCACGGTTACAGCACTTTTTTTGGTCTGCACCCACTCTATGGAACGTCTCACCACGTGCAATAAAGGAGCAAACACAGGGAACAATATATAGCATTACGATATGAACGATAATGATACAGTTCAATGATATATCATTCATATCATTCCGTTTGTATGCAATGAACGACCAACAATGCACACTCCCGCTGAACGATAATTATATCATCCATCGGGCATGCATGCAGGCCAATCTGGACAATATTATTAATTTTCTATATGGGAGAATGATCGTTGATTATTCATCGTTGGTGAAATCGTTGGTGTGTGAATGAACACTATCATTCATCCAGCACACCAGGAATTTCAAGGGAGATCGTTCAGAGATATCATTCGCTGAACAGATCGTCCCGTGTGTACCCAGCTTGAGTCTTTCTTCTAGTCTTCAAACCTTCAAGCGTCCCTGAAAACTCACCTCTTCAGACAAGCTTATCAGATTCCAGAACCGCCACATAACCTTCATAGCTTCCACGTCTACTTACATCCCCTTTCTTTCACATTTTTCATGACATTTGGCTGACATTCCTGTGTGACTGGATCATGCAGCCCATCAAGAAACTCTGCAATCTGGCTGGACCAAAATGCAATAAATAGCATCTATCCTTGTGTATCAATGCCTATTTCCCTATAGATTGTAAGCTTGCGAGCAGGGCCTTCCTACCTATATATGTCTGTTATTACCTAGTTTTGTTCTATTAATGCTTCCAATTGTAAAGCGCTACGGAATATGTTGCGCTATATAAGAAACTGTTAATAAATAATAAAATAATTACATTTATATATTATACACAGACCCCCCTCCCTGTTTTGGTTCTAATTCATCATCTTATTTTTCTTTTGGCAAAACTACCCTCAAGTGTTCTGGTTCAGATTCAGTTTTGGTTTTGGATTTCTTTAAAAATGTATGAAAATAGCTCAAATTATTTAATTTGAACCTGTTTTTGTTCCTTTAGTATTATTAACATCAATAGCATTATTTCCATTCATTTCCAGTCAAGTTTGAATGCCTCACAGCACCTAAAAAATCTAGGGCATTTAAATGTAATCTTAAACAGGTGAGATCAGTTTTTTAACCCCGAGCTCCGAATTATGCGAGAAGACCTGAGTCGGGTCTCAGTTCTAGTTAGTACCCTAACGTGATTCCGAACTAAGAATTGATTTGACTCTAAACGCCTAAGTTCGTGTGTAATTGCATTTCAGTAAACTGAATTATCTCTAATTTTAACATGATATAATTAGGCCTGAAATATATTTATGTTTTTACTTCAAAGAGATTTTTTGAAGTGTGGGATGGGCATTTTTGGTGAGTTTGATATTACCAACAAATGTCCAACAGAGTATGTAAAAATAAGCATGTATAAAATATGAGAACGAGTACTCTTGTACCAGGTATCTCACAAAGTGGGATGGCTACCACTTGGTTCAAAGCATGGAGACCCAGGCTTTTTTTTTTGTTTCCCTTCAACAAACCCATACCTGCCTATAACCTTCTAATATTTGGATTATTAACTATTCTCTATAAAGGGAGTGATTTCAAATCCCTCACTAAGTCCATTTGGGACAATGGTATTCAGTGTAGCGATCCAATATGTTTCTCTTTTGATAAGGGCTTGCTGATGCTACAATCATGTGACCCGGCGTCCCTGGTGTCTATCTACCTGTCTGAGGTGGAAAGGCGTGCTTCAGCTTCTGTAGGAGCTAGTGGTACCCAGCTTGTTCCCGGAGGTGAAGGAGCAGTGGTCGGCGATGTGCCTGGGTCCCCATGCTTTGAACAAGTGGTTGCCAACCAACTCTGTGAGATATCTGGTACAAGAGTACTCATTAGCAGTTCTTGTTTTTAACTGCATGTTTTATGAATAAAACTTTTATGCATTATGTAGAGCCCCCTTTCCTTTATATCTTAACAGATTACTACCAGCTCTGGGATTCCAGGATTTTCATGAAAGGGGAGCAGCGATTCTAACCATATGAACCTGTTGCCAATTCACAGCCCATATCGGGATTAAAAGTATGCTGGACTATTTTAGAGAAATTGTGCAGCTAGTGGTAATATGAACACCAACTTATATTAATGTGTAATAAATAATGTATAAAATACGACCGAAAGTTTTAAAGCAAACTTGGAAAGCTTGTAACTCTCCAGGGGGTCAATTACTAAGAATCGTGTTTGGTCTGAGTTTGCTTGAGTATAACCTCAATTTGCATTGCTGAAACAGGGGTGTTTTTGTCTGCTAAAACTCACAAATTTACCAACCATCGTGATTGTCTGAGATCGTGTTTTCCCATGGTGTTTGTGATCGTGTTTATCCCCGAGTTTGCAGTGTTTGCCAGCAGTTAAACACTCCTGAACAAGTAGCCTGCACATATCAGTGAGATACATGCAGGAATAATTGTTTGTGTTCAAAGTAATGAAAGGGTTAATGTTTTTAAAAAAATTATGTAGGGTCCCCCCCAAAGGCACAAACAGCCCCAGGCTCCCGAGCTAGTCCTTGTATTAAAAATATGAGAAAAAAAAACGTGTAGTTTTCCCTCGTATTTTAGGAAGCAGCACTGGGCTCCCAGAGCCGGTCCTGGTTTTAAAAATAGGTGAAAAAAATGGTGTGGGGTTCCCCCTATTTTTAAAATCAGCTCTGGACTGAAAACCTAGCCGGGGTGTAATGCCACAGCCAGGGAACCCTTTCACCAAATCACCCGGCCGAAGCATTAACACCCCAAGCTAGTCAGCACAAGCAAGGAATGTGGGGACCCCCCCAAATAAAGGGGTCTACCCTCTCCCAAGCACCCAATGCTTGCACTGAAGCCCGGAGATCTTCCCTGCACCACTGGCCGGTGGGTGCAGGAGTAATACTGTAGTGTGAAAAATAGAATGAAACTATTGTTTTTTTTTACAGTGGAACTACAGGTGCCAGCGTGCCTGCCCTTTGGCACTTGTGGAGCAATATTTTTGTGATTTGTATACAATATAATTTTTAAAGTCCTTGAGTGTTGTCCTTTTTCTCTGAATATATAGACCACAAGGTAGTTTGGAGAGAAAATGGCCTTACACAGGTCCACAATTAGATCAGCTCTGGAAGGAAAAGAACATGGGCAACCTGCGGCCAGGCATTTTAGGATCTGTAAACATCCCTTAGCTACCATCAGGTACAAAATATTTGATCATGTGCCTAAAAATGTTAGAGGAGGTAATAGGGATAATTTGCTTCTTCAGCTGGAAGCCCGGTGGATATATAAGTTAAACACCGTAGTACCATCAGGGCTTAATGAAACTAACAATTTGTGCTGCTTTCTGTCATTTTACTGCTATCATTTATTTATATATATATTTTTTTTTTTTCCTTTTCTCTGGTATAATCTTGGATGTGGTAATTACATACTGTCCTTACGGTTAGTATCATAAAAAGAGATATGTTACTGCTTAGACTCTAGTGGCATCTGTGTATATGATCTAATTATTCTTAGAATGATTTATTATTTTTTTCTCAGTATAATTTTTCCCCATTATTCATTAGTGTAACATCAGACATGGAGCTTGTACTGATATGTTCATGTATACATTAATTCCACTTAAGTTCATTATTGGAATTTAAGTTTGTTTACAATTTGCTATTTTGTATAGAATGTCAGCGTTGTTTGGTATGTACAGTATGCTTAGATACTTTGCATCTTTATGCTATTAGCAATAATGGCAGGGTAGCAGGGTATACTGCCCTCTTGTGACATTTCTCATTATTGTTCTTTGGTGATTGTTGTCTTTAATCACACTAGTGAGCAGCCTGCATGGGGATCATGGTTACCGTGGTAGCGCACATCGCATTTGGTGATGTCATGGGTACCTGACGAGGACTGTGATGGAAGCGGGTGTGCACATACTAGTTGATCTTATGAAGGTAAGATGTATTTAATTTTACTCATGTCCTAACGAAAGTTAAATAAACTGAAACATACATGACAAGGAGGTCTAGGTGTGGTATCGCCAGTCACTTTCTGTTTATACATGTCCTGCGAGTGTAAGTGGCGGTGTGGGCATTAGCGGTGATTGGGACCTTGTGGCTGAGGATCTTGTCCCTGCCAGCCATTCTGCAGAGTTTGACAGCAGTGCCAATTTCAAAAATGGTGCCTCAGCTGCATTTTTGAAATTCAAGTTGGCCACCATGAGCCTATCACGGCTCACAACATCATTGCCCTGCCCCCTTGGCTAGCTTTTATAAGCCAGCACAATGCAGCGACATGGCAGTCTGTTGGCAGGAAGGGATCATTAGAAGAGCCCCTGAAGAAAGAAGACAGCCGAAGTCCTAGTGTGCGGCAGCCATGAAAAAGAGCTTAAAGGCAGCTACCCCAGGTGAAGATGCAGTATAATAAACTTTTATATAATAACTTTATTTTTTTTTTATATATTTTCTTTACAGATGGACTACAGGTGCCAGGGGACCCGTAATGCCCTGCATGCGGGTACTTATGGTTCTCCAAGTACCAGCATATGGGGGAGGCTTGCTAGGACCTGTAGTTCACATGCAAAAAAACTATATTTTTACTTCTTTCATTTTCAATACGCTATACACAATCAAACTGGCACCCACCACCCAGGTGTGCCCAGGGGAGGGAAAGCCCTTTATTGGGGGGGCCCCAGCTCCCCAGGGATCCCTGGCCTAGGATGACTAGTGGTCAGGGGTAATTATTTGGCTGGGGACCCAGTGAAAGTGTTCCCCTGGCTGTGGCATTACTCCCCTGCTAGAAACGGTCCGGTGCTCGTTATGGATAGTACAGGGGACCCCTACTCTTTTTGTCTCCTGTATTTCCAAAGTCTTGACCAGTTCAGCTAAGCCCAGTGCTGGTTGTGCTAAATACAGGGGATCCCTACGTCTTTTGTTCCGTGTATTTTGACAACTAGGACTGACTCTGAAAAGCCCGGTGCTGGTTGTGCTAAATACAGGAGAACCATATATTATTTAAACCCTGTATTTTAACAACCAGGACCAGCTGTGAAAAGCCTGGGGCTGGTTGTGTTCTTTTATGGGGGGCACGCCATATTTTAAATAAATTTTTCACTTTACACAATCAACGTGGGACCCACCACCTAGGGGTTCCAGGGATTGCCCCAGGCTAGCAGCCTAGGCCTGGAGTGCCCTTAAGAGAAGACCAAAGAGCTCTAGTATCTTTATGCACAATGGGGCTGCTGGTGGTGAATTGACTAGCCCTAATAATATGATCCTGCTTATTCTCTTTTGGACTTGTTCCAAGCAATTGTGTTCTTTTTCTTTATGTTTAAGGATCATTTTTTTGGGATATCTCCTAATGAGGAATTTAGAAATCATATCTTCCAGTTGTTTAATTAGAGTATCTCTATTGCTGTTTATTCTGGCCACCCACAGCCTCTGGGAATAGGGTAAACCAGACTTCAGGGCCTCTAGGTGAAAACTGTTATATCTCAAAAGTGTATTACAGTCTGTTTTCTTTTGAAACACTGAAGTATGTAACTCATTATTCCTGACAATCAATCGTGAAATCCAGATATTCAATTTGGTTGATAGCTAGATTTATATGTGAACTTTATGGAGCCACCTAATGCATTGCTACTGTCAATATGTTGTTGAAGAGTGTTAGCACTCCCGGCTCATAGGATGAGCAGATCATCGATGTACCTTAAATATGTGCTTGTTAATTGCTGGATTCTCAAAGAAATACTTTTTCTCCTGTGCGAACATGTATATGTTTGCATATGTCGGAGCAACATTTGAACCCATGGCACAGCCTGTTGTTTGGAGATACAAAGTCTGACACAATAGGACTTCCTGGTGGGCGAGGAGATGCCGTTGATTTTCAATGTATCGAGTAGGGAGTTTTCAACTGATGAACTGGGAGTTCTAAATAAAGGATTATCCTTTATCCCTACTAGTGGTCATTCCGAGTCCGAATGGAGTCTTGATCTACAATATTTAAAACTGACCAATTTTGATCATTGTAAACTAATAACCACAACAAAAAAAGCTGGACACTAGAAATGCATCAACTTTGTCACCTGTAGGTATCTAGAAATAGGATCTTCTTTATGACACCCTCAAAGCGGACGCTGCATCCCTATCAAACATGTGGTTACGGAATGCATGGTAGCACACCGATCATCTATTAGGACAGCCATTTCCAGCCGCGCTAGCGACCAACCAGTAGCCAAACATATTTTAGAGAGAAAATATACCCTGGCATTTTTACATGACATGATCATCGACCATGTTCCGGACAAATTGCGTGGAGGTAACAGGGACAAATAGCTACTCATTCAAGAAGCAATATGGATCCTTCATTTGGACACGGTCTCTCCCAAGGGACTTCATGAGAAAATATGAAGGAATAGTCTCATTTAACCATTATTATTATTTTTGATATTTTGATTTTTTTAATTATATTTTCTAATTTTTTTATTTTTCTAATTTCTTTTATTTATTCATTTTTCATTGTTTCTTTTAGCTCATTTCTTCATATCTTCCATGGCACATATCCTGTTTATTGGAGCATATGTAATCTCCTGTTGATATTTAGATTTGCCCTGCACGTTTACATACTATTTCATACAGCAGTAGTTTTTTGCTGTGTGGAAGCATAGGTGTTCTTTACTCATTAGGAGATGTTTATTTCTTCAACTTGACATGATACAATTGTTTAATAACATACGTGTATTATATTCAGTGTTTGTTTGTCATTGAATATCATGTCTATTTGTTTTTCTGTTCCAGCGCTGGACCACAGTTTTGTGGGTTGCAGCCTGTGCACGTGGGAGCCGGGGCCTCGATTTGTGCACGGGGTCTGGCAGTCTGACTTCCGCGCTGTCCGGCTGCTGCTGCTCTACCTCCTGGACCCTGGTGTTGTGCCGCCCGCCGGGCTCCCTCCTCCGCTTGCCAGGCTCCCTCCTCTGCTTGCCGCCTGCTGCTACAAGGTGCTTGGACCTCCGTAGAGCTCCCCTGCTGCCTGCGAGCTGGAAGTGTGGGGCTGCCAGCGGTGTGATCGCCCACGGGACCACCTCCTGTGTGTGGCTCTCTCTGGCCTTGGATGACCCCCTGGAGACACTGAGCTCCCAACTGCCTCTGGGTCTCTCATGCCAGCTGCTCCCTGTGTGTGCTGGCTGGCTACTAGACTGATAACCCTGCTCCTGTGGGAGGCTGATCCCTGCTAATATATATCCTTCCTGTATACCTGCTTCCCAGATGCCCTGCTTACCATCCAGGTCTACCTAATATATTGTTACATACATCTACCCTGGTTTTCAAGGTGCTTATTTTACAGGGGGTTTCAACATTATTTTTTCACTATACTGACCCTGGCTTTACTAATCTATTATACTGAAACCAGTTTTACCTTTGAATGTCAACTCCTGTGCACCAGTTACACCTGGTGGAGTTATTTGATGCTACGGAAATCATTGACTTTTCCTTGTTTACCATTATTTCCAGTTATGATTCTACAAGCCAGGGATTGAAGTGTGGACACCCCCATTTCTTATTCTCAACCCAGGGATGGTCTTTTTCATATGCTGATGTCGGCCTAGCCATATTCTAGGGGGGATGGACCAACGGCGACCCTGACCACAATATACTCTACTCAATCTTTTAGAACCATCGGTGCCCTTTTATCTTTTCCTTTTTGCCCTCCCACTGTTTTTTGCTACATGCTTCATGGGGAGAGGTAGGAGAAGCTCTCAGATGGAACAGAAGAGCCCCCAGAAGAAATACTCTGCGATGCCCTATACCTACTTCAGATTTGCGACAGTATCTTAGATCCCAGGGCTCTGCTCAGATGGGGGAGTCATCAGCATCGGCATCTCCCAGACTTTCTCTGGCATCTAACTCTCCGTCCCAGACTGAAGATTCTTCCATGGGCCCAGATGCTGCTCCGGGGCCAGGTGGGATTTCACAGATCCTGGAGATGCTGCGGTCCATGCCAACTAAAAAAGATTTGAAGCATTTGGAACATAGGATTCATGAAACTATTTGCTCTGATATTGCTTCAATTCAAGGAGACGTATCTCATCTTGGCAATCGCCTTATCTCCTGTATTGGGATAGCAAAATGGCTACTGACAGCCATTTCTATTCATGGTTCTTATGTGTGTATCAGACATGAAGTGGTATATCAGGCATGAAATGGTACAGGAATGTGGAAAGCAGACAGGCCATAAATCCACAAGGCGTTGTCTACTGCGATATATGCTTGCGTTAAGTTTTAGAAAGTCCTTATCAGTAGTTAACCAATAAAGTAGTTTGAAGTAGGTTTATGCCCATATTAGTAAGAGTTAGATGGGTATGCAAGTAGGATACTATATAAACAAAGAACAAAGAAGCTTCCAGTGGCCTGCCCTATGCCTGGACCAGAGACTGCAGCTGGTGGCCAGGATATTGTTCGTTCCAGCTCTATTCTGAGAGGAGGCTCTTGGATCATGTAACCATCTTATATTCCGAAGCTAAGTAACTATTATTCTTCCATATCTTATTTGTTGTAATAAATTTTCAAGATACTGGTTTGTGTGGCTTAATTAACCTTCTGTATCCAAGAACCTTATCTCGTTCCACTGGGAACATTTAAGTGGTGTCAGAAAGTGGGATACAGAGAGTTAATAGTCATAAATCTGCTTGAATGTGTAGTCGATTGTTTTAGCATTGCTGTGCAAACATAGTGTTGTGCAAATTCAGGGTTGTGCAAACCCAGGTAAAAAATCCTCTGTCTCATAAGTGAATGAAGGAGGTGTGACCTGATCAGTCACAGAGTGTATACTGTACGTCACAGTAAATCTGTATGTTGTCTGTTTACTGTCTTTGTGTTTATGTTGTTGAAACAAACAACAATAATGCATTTTAAGATTTTCAAGAAATATGCAAATATGTTGAAAAATGAATTAGGCTGATTTCCAGAAAAAGCATAATGTTGGTTTTTCACTGCCTGGTATTGATAAGAGTAAAAATAGTGACATTTTGCGTAGACCAATATATGTTGAAAGAAGTGTAAAATCTGTTGAGAAGAATGCAGTGATAAAGCCTGTCTCACAGACAGAGAGAGTAAGCCTGAGTTCACATTGTCCCAGAAATTCCATAGGGAGGGGGAGTGAATCCCCACAAGTAAGAGCTGAGATGTCAGCTAGCACAGAAATAAGTGCTGATTTATTACACACAGAAAGTGTAGACATTTGTGAGCTTGAAATACAAAGAGAAGTGTGTGAAGTTACGCAGAAAGAACTTGAAACAGAAATTAAGCAATGTATTCACACTACAGAAAATGTGTTTAATCAGAGCAGTTATTCTGTGAGGAAAATTTGTGATGATTTCACAAAATGTGAACAAAATGTTGAAATCCATGAATGCAGGGAATATGTCCAGAAATTAGAGTCAATATTGAATGCAGATGAGGTTTCTGATAACATGCCAGCCATTGGTTAGTGATACTCTTGAGGTGAATGATGGTATGCATGTATTGTCTAGGACTGTCCTGTTTGCTATGCACTGTGAACTGATTGAAAAACAAGATGTGTTTGCATGGCCATTCGAAGGCGTGTCGCTAAGTAAAGGGGTGGTGATGATGCCTTTTGCCTTGCCCAATGAGACAAAATGCAAGGGGTGGAAGATAGAAGGGATTTCAGTAAATGACCATGCCGCTGAGACTGAAGACTTCCTCCATGATAACATTAAATTTACATGGCATGATCAATGTGTCATTGTTGAATTTAAAAATGCAAAAAGTGAAACATCCATTGCAAATGATGTTCATGGTTTACTTGCTCATTGTGAGGGAGGGTACACACTGACTAACCACAAGGGGCATACATGCAGTACAGACACACTGACTGTGGGTTTTTGTAGTGACAAAGTTGCAGATTTTGTGTTTGGTAATGAAATTCGCATCCCAGTGTATTTCCTTAAAAAGCCTTACCAGCCAAAGGTTTTGAAGCAGCTGAAAGACACACAGTTGCTAACGACAACGGCAGAAACTCTCATGCTAATTAAGGAGATCAAAGCACTACTTGCTGGCCAAGTGAAATTTAAACCAATGTTTGAACTGTCCATACTGGATTTCTTTATGATCACAGCTCCACAGTTGTGGGAAGACTTCCAAGACAGAGAGCATTATTGGTTCATGGACTATGGTGCTACCTGCACCCACACAGGACTGTTGTGGAATATTGCTGAAGCAAAGCAGCTATCTTTACAAGCTGACAGCCGACAGACACAAGAAGGAGCTAGCGAACTTGTTGCATTTATGACTGTTTTCCAAGTCACTGACAAGACTGGATGCCCTGTAAATCTTCACACTGAGAAATGGACATTTGACACAAAGTCTATATGGACTGCTGCTGTCCAAAGCTGGAAGATCGACGTGGGACATGTTGATACATACACCTACAGCTTCAATGGTGTGTGCACAAGTGAACTGAGCACAGAACATGGTGTGCAATTCACCGCAAAGATAGCACTGATGGTGCTAGAACTGTTAAGCCATGATGGAGCTGATGCTGCATTCGAGCAAGCTCAAATCAAAGGGATTCCTTACATCCAAATCATGATCAGAGACATTGCAAAAACCTGTTGTGTTTGCCAACAGCTGGAAATGTGGCCTACCTTGCTTGCTACTGAAGGCCTAATTTACTGTGAAATGACTGTGCAAGTCTGGCAATTTGAATTCATTGTTTGCCACCAAGAAGATGGAGGACGAGTGCTGTACTGAACAGCTACAAAACAGTGTTATTCAGGAGTGAAGTTGTCTCAAGCAGAGTGATACAAGATAAGAGACTTTCCTGAACATGTGACATAGACTGACTTGTTGATATTATGGGATGTCTGAGAAGATTCAAGCAGACAAAGACACCCATTTTACAGAAACCACATTGAGTATATTGGGTTTTCTATGCTTCATACCATTCACAAAACTGACATCAGTATGATTGAATGAATGTGTTGTTTAGGAAACAGGAATGTTCATATATATATATATACAATGATTGGTTTTTAGAGCAGGCTGTATACAGTTCATATATATTTTGATAACCGGAGGGTGGTAAAAGGATGAATTTTAAAGTGTATGTGTGTGAGCATGTGATAGGGAACATAGATTGTAAGCTCCACTGGGGCAGGGACTGATGTGAATGGCCAAATATTCTCTGTAAAGCGCTGCGGAATATGTGTGCGCTATATAAATAACTGGTAATAATAATAATAATAATAACCCTGTTCAGAAATAGGGGGTTGGTTCACTGGTTTACTGCATATGCTTATTTATGGAATCATGATTATAATATGTATGTACAGATCTGCCCAGCTATTTTGTTGCTCATGGCATGGCGTGAGTCGCGCCATGGACTTGTGGCGTGGCATGCAGGCCTCTGAGTCACGCCATGTACTTGTGGAATACCGTGGTATTCTTCAATGAAGGATATGCTATGGCATGTAATACAGTGCTTAACCGCTGGGTGGCGAGTGCTCCACTTTTGTAATTGCATGTAATATAGTGCTTAACCGCTGGGTGGCGAGTGCTCCACTGTACTGAATGTCTTTTGCAGAATGCCATACTGTTAAACTTACAGTAAATTGGGTAGATATCACATTCACAGCATTTTCATGTACGCACAACCCATACTGTATTTTTAATGTCGCATAATATACATATACAGTATATAGTACTGTACCGAACTGTACGTAACATCTTATAACAGGATGCAAATCACTGCACATACTGTATTGTACATACGGTACGGTGCAGTAACTGAATAGTAGAGAAGTTGCCGGAGTTGGTGTCACGGTATAACCGATACTGTAGATTAATGAGATGCATGCACAACTTTCACTGATATGGGATGCATAACAGTATGACAATTTTTTTTTTTATTAAAAAACAGCAGCGGGAGGAGTGCACAAGGATGAGGCCACTCTCTTTGGTTCACTGTAGCTGTCGTGTGGGCTAGTGGTTAGGTGATCACTTTGGTAGAGTTATGGTCCCGGGTTCGATCCCTGGAAAAGAATATACCGTACCGTATATATTTTTTTTGTCACTGTCTGCTCTGGACACTACAGTGAAACTACTGTACTTTAGTAATATTGTAGTGTTGTTGCTTAAAAGGCTGCTTAAAAGTAAGACATTACAAACAGATTGTGTGTTTCAATAGTGCAAAACTTTCGTCAATGTCTGTGCTTTCGTCAATGGGATTTCATGCGCATGCCCAGTGGAGGGTTTACAATGGGATCTGTAGTGCCCAGAGAGGGCTCTGTATTTCACTGAATAGTGATTTCATACTGTGGCTATGGTGGCTGACAGGGCTCTGCATCACAAACTGTGCGCCCGAAAACCGCAAAACGCAAACATGCGACAAAGCATATGCAGTCTCAGCCTTGTGCACTATGGCTATGTCCCTTGAACTGTGTCTGAGAGTGGTTTCCGTCTGTGAGAGAGCGCTCTGTGTTCAAAGCTGGCTGTGCGTTTGAAGCGCAAAATAGCGTTGCATCGCAAACTTTTGACATTTGTGATGCTGCTCCAACCTTGCACACTAAGTACGGTAGTAGTGGGATCTGTATGAGAGAGAGCTCTCTGTATTACACGGTTGGTGCTATGGTGGCTGTCAGCCATCTGCGATGGATTAGAAATGGAGGGGGGTACAATGGGATCTGTGGCGCCAAGCCATACGCCATGTAGCGCTATGCTATCACTGAGCATGCGCAGTTGGCTGTATTACTGCAGTCGGTACAGTATTGTACTCTATGCTGTTGCATTTCCATCTTTGGCGGGCGCATGCCCAGTAGGAGGGTTGCGATGGGATTTCTGGCGCATGCTCAGTGGGCCGAGAGTCATACACAGTGCATCAGGTCCCTTCCCCCAAAGCAAGCAAAGAGCCTCACATTACCATAATAAAGGGAGCTTTGTTAATCCATTTACTGTAAGCAGTCAGCTCTTCCCTAGTGTCCTGAAAAATGCTACGAATTGTCACCATTGCCAAGGACACCATCCCCCGTCTGCTAGGACAACTAGTGTGCCGCTATGAATGTGCCTGTACTGAATATTCAAAACTGACGGTGCCATACAATTTAGCATCACAGAATAGTGATTTCATAACTGCAGAAACTGCTAGTGAATCTACTGTCTAGAATGTGAGACAGAGCTCTGCATCACAAACTGTGTGCCCAAAAACCGCAAAACGCAAACATGCGACAACGCATATGCGGTCTCAGCCTTGTGCACTATGGCTACATCCCATGGACTGTGTCTGAGAGTGGTTTCCGTCTGTGAGAGAGCGCTCTGTGTTCAAAGCTGGCTGTGCATTTGAAGCGCAAAATAGCGTTGCATCACAAACTTATGACATTGGTGATGCTGCTCCAACCTTGCACACTAAGTATGGTAGTAGTGGGATCTGTATGAGAGAGAGCTCTCTGTATTACACGGTTGGTGCTATGGTGGCTGTCAGCCATTTGCGATGGATTAGAAATGGAGGGGGGTACAATGGGATCTGTGGTGCCAAGCCATACGCCATGTAGCGCTATGCTATCACTGAGCATGCGCAGTTGGCTGTATTACTGCAGTCGGTACAGTATTGTACTCTATGCTGTTGCATTTCCATCTTTGGCGGGTGCATGCCCAGTAGGAGGGTTGCGATGGGATTTCTGGTGCATGCCCAGTGGGCCGAGAGTCATACACAGTGCATCAGGTCCCTTCCCCCAAAGCAAGCAAAGAGCCTCACATTACCATAATAAAGGAAGCTTTGTTAATCCATTTACTGTAAGCAGTCAGCTCTTCCCTAGTGTCCTGAAAAATGCTACGAATTGTCACCATTGCCAAGGACACCATCCCCCGTCTGCTAGGACAACTAGTGTGCCGCTATGAATGTGCCTGTACTGAATATTCAAAACTGACGGTGCCGTACAATTTAGCACCACAGAATAGTGATTTCATAACTGCAGAAACTGCTAGTGAATCTACTGTCTAGATTGTGAGACAGGGCTCTGCATCACAAACTGTGTTCCCAAAAACTGCAAAACGCAAACATGCGACAACGCATATGCGGTCTCAGCCTTGTGCACTATGGCTATGTCCCTTGAACTGTGTCTGAGAGTGGTTTCCGTCTGTGAGAGAGCGCTCTGTGTTCAAAGCTGGCTGTGCGTTTGAAGCGCAAAATAGCGTTGCATCGCAAACTTTTGACATTTGTGATGCTGCTCCAACCTTGCACACTAAGTACGGTAGTAGTGGGATCTGTATGAGAGAGAGCTCTCTCTATTACACGGTTGGTGCTATGGTGGCTGTCAGCCATCTGCGATGGATTAGAAATGGAGGGGGGTACAATGGGATCTGTGGCACCAAGCCATACGCCATGTAGCGCTATGCTATCACTGAGCATGCGCAGTTGGCTGTATTACTGCAGTCGGTACAGTATTGTACTCTATGCTGTTGCATTTCCATCTTTGGCGGGCGCATGCCCAGTAGGAGGGTTGCGATGGGATTTCTGGCGCATGCTCAGTGGGCCGAGAGTCATACACAGTGCATCAGGTCCCTTCCCCCAAAGCAAGCAAAGAGCCTCACATTACCATAATAAAGGAAGCTTTGTTAATCCATTTACTGTAAGCAGTCAGCTCTTCCCTAGTGTCCTGAAAAATGCTACGAATTGTCACCATTGCCAAGGACACCATCCCCGTCTGCTAGGACAACTAGTGTGCCGCTATGAATGTGCCTGTACTGAATATTCAAAACTGACGGTGCCATACAATTTAGCACCACAGAATAGTGATTTCATAACTGCAGGAACTGCTAGTGAATCTACTGTCTAGAATGTGAGACAGGGCTCTGCATCACAAACTGTGCACCCAAAAACCGCAAATGCAAACATGCGACAATGCATATGCGGTCTCAGCCTTGTGCACTATGGCAACGTCATAGTGTTTTCCGTCTGTGATAGAGCCCTCTGTGTTCAAAGCTGACTGTGTGTTTGAAGCGCAAAATAGCCCACACTACTTTGCCACTACCGTTATGACTACATTACAGTGCACCACAGACGCCTGCCGTAATGAGAGAATTAGTGTCGACATGCGTCGTGTGTCATGCACGTGCGTCATGCGTCGTGCGATGTACGACGTGCGTCACTGGCTAGTCAAAATGGCTTCTATGACGGCAAGATGCTACTCGTCCGGCGAGCTCTTTGTGTTGGTTAAGTGGCGGGACCAAGCGTTCGCCACTAACCAAGACAAAGAGCTCGCCTACAGAGCCGCGAGCAATGAAATCTATAGCCAATATGGCATTCGGCGCAGAGTTCTCTCACTGCAGCACAGGTGGAGTGACCTGCTTCGGAGGGACAGGCCTCGCCTAGAGCGAATTCGGAGGTGAATAATTCGTAGTAAGTACAGCATTGCTGTATAATCACATGAATTACAGTATACTGTACAATAACGAATACAGTACAATGCATGACTCTGACATACTCTACATTACTGTACACTGCACTGTAGGGTGTTGGATAGTACAGTATCTGACGATGACTGACAGTTGTTAACACATACTGACATGACTGGCAGACATTTGATTGACAGGCTGATTAAATCTACAGTACTGTACATGGACTAAAGGGTTACACACTATTGGTCGACATGGCTTGTTTGATTAATAAATTAGTAACAAAAGGCAAGTTGATTGATCCACCATTCTAATGTCTGTCGACCAAATCTATGTTAACCTACAGTACTGTACACACTATTTGTCTGTGCTGGGCCTGCCCCCATTAAGTCTGACATTATTAGTGTACGTCATGGACAGATTCAGGGGTCTCCAATCAGCTCCCAACTGTCATCTCACAGGCTGTGTTTGAAAAATGAAATTTGGGAGCTGATTGGCTGGTATCTTATCACTTCTCACTCTGTGCCCCATTTACAAATGAAGGGAAATACCAGGGGGAATTTTAATTTGGTATCACTGTGATACAAACGAAAATTCCACCGGTAATGTATTTATTAATACCGTACTTACCCCTCTGGCGAGGTCTCGCAAAGTCCTCAGCGGGGTCCTCCGCTGGGTTCGGGCTCCAGTGTCATGCACATGTGCCATCTTGTACAGCTCGTGGGGTGGCGACAGTGCCACCCACATAGCCTATGTGTAACGTTACACCACTTGGTCATACAGTACTTTTCTGAACTGTATATTTTTTATATACAGTACAGTACCATACTGTTTTATTTTGGCCCCAATGCCAGCTTCACAGACTACAGTAGTTTATGTACTACAGTATACTGTATTGGTTTGTATTTTAATCAATAGCTAATTCCCTAAGGCCATCTACCTTAATGACGACATGTATTTTTCCCCACAGGGCGAGCAGCCCCCCCTGCCCCGGCAGCGCCACCACCGCCGCCACCACCGCCGCCACCACCATCACTGCCACCACCCCCATCACTGCCAGCAGCCGGGCCCAGTGGGCTGAATTTTCAGAGTAAGTACAGTACACAATACTGACGCCATCTACAGTACTGTACCGTAATCCCTCTCCAATTTGTAATAGAGGTCTGAACTCTTGTTTTCAAATGCTCCTTATTGACGACATGTATTTTTCCCCACAGGGCGAGCAGCCCCCCCTGCCCCGGCAGGGCCACCACTGCCGCCACCCCACCCAAATCATACTGTTTCTGGCACTGTATCGCCTGATGGCCCACCACCTGGTGGATTTATTTTTTTATTTTTTGTTTACTTTATTTTTGTTTATTTTTGACTTCTATTAAAATTTGTTTTATATAGTACAATGTTTTCTGTATTTACTTGCTTCTGTGGATAAATTACAGTATACTCTATTTAAATTTATTGATACGGTAGCAACTAAAAGGTAAGAATATACAGTACAGTAAGTCACCCATTCAGTACTTTTATTAATTGCACACCACTCTTAAGGGGTGATTTCATAAAGCTTGGAGAGAGATAAAATTGGAGAAACTGTAAATACAGTAGCACCAACCAATTAGCTACTACTGTAACTGTCATTTTTCAAACACAGCCTGTACAGTGACAGTTAGGATCTGATTGGTTGGAGCTATTTATCTACAATTTTATCTCTGTCTAAGCTTTAACTAAATAAATACACGACAACAGTAAACTTTTTTTAGCCAATCATGTGTTTTTGCTCCAGTGGGTGCAAAAGTGCCAATCAATGTGCTCGCAAATGTAATCTCACAGGCTGTGTTTGAAAAATGACAGTTGGGAGCTGATTAACTGACACCTTAGCACTTTTTTATCACTTTTTACTCTGTCTCCTAACACTGCTTAGTACAGTAAATAGACCCCTTGGAGTGAAAAGACGAGACCGGCTAAAAACAGTAAATAGACCACCCCAAAATTGAAAAACGGCCCTCAGTATATACAGTACTATATGTCTACTGTACTGTATTCTACTGTAAGTGCCGGGCAGCTGTGAAATCACTGATGGGCAACAGGGATACTGTACAGTATATGACTGTGGGCGGCAACCCCCATTGGCCGGCGCACCACTGGTGAGTGAAATCCTGTCCAATAGTACGATACACCCCTGCATCTGTGTGTTATTGACTTTTTGTACCTTTTTAATGACAGATGCACGTGTTGGGTCTCAGGCGCACTTAAAGACTGAATTACATACAGTACAAACACCAATTGTATAAATGAATGACAATTTTTATTTTACCTACAGTAACATGCTGTACAGGGGGGGGGGATTCTTTAACTTTCCACCCCCGTAGTCCTCTACTGTATCCCACTTCTTTCTTCTGCCGCTGGCATGTCCAGGAGTTCCAAGCTGGACACGGACATGACTACTGTACAGTACCTAGGAGGAAAGAGATGACGTGAGAACAGTTCTTACTCAATGCCGACCGATACGCCCTACTGGACCGAGGAATACACAAAAAGAGTAGGCTTTTAAGTTAAAATCATCACTGGCACTTTTGGCCTCAGATGCAGAGTTTCACCTATACCAGGTGCAGACTCTACCTTGCATCAGAGTGCAAGGTCCACTGTACACCCTGAAGAAAGGAGGATAGGCAGAGACAAACAGACAGTAAAAGACAGACACACAGGTATGGTACGGTACATACAGTACTCACCGGAGATACTCTTGTTCTTTGTCCCGCTCAATCCCACACAGAGGTCCCTGTAGGAGAGAGAATATGCCATGCAAGGCCCTTTCCTGCTGTAATAGTGTCACACTATTCTACTGTAACATTAATATCAGCCCTACTGTATCTCACCAGCCTAACAAACTACAATATAAATTAATGTACAGTACAGTTGGCCTCACAGAGGGCCTACCGGTACCTGTTATGGTGGAAGAGGCTTTGAGGGGTGGAACTTCTTTAGCTCTTTTGCTTTCCACCCCTGTAGTCCTCTCCTGTCCTCCGCTTTTCTCTTCACATGTGTCTTCCTCTCTTCAGACCTGTTGGTCTACTGTAGGTTAGGTTTAATGTTCCGTTGGCCTCACATAGGGCCTATCTGTTATGGTGGAAGAGGCTTTGAGGGGGGGAACTTCTTTAGCTCTTTTGCTTTCCACCCCTTTAGTCCTCTCCTGTCCTCAGCTTCTTTCTTCTGCCGCTGCCACGTCCTGGACAGCGGCGGCGCCGGGTCTTCCTGTCTTCTGACAAGTCCCTTCAAGTCGTGTTTGTTGATTGCAGATCTGTACTTGTATGAGTGACTGTCTCCCTGCATGTTTCCTTGGCATGCGCAGCACCCCATTCAGCGTATCCTTTATCTGGGTAAGTTCTTCTTTTCCAATCCTGAATCTTGTCCGGCATCTTGAGAGGATATCTTCTCTTAAATTGTTGGGGATTGGCACTTTCTTCCGACTTCCATCAAAGTTCACCCGCTTCGTCCAATTGCAATACAGGTCATAGGGCATGTGTTCCGGAAATATTGCTTGCACATATCGATGCATCTCACAATTCACAGCTCTGTAAATTTCATTGTCCTTGTCAACGTTGATCACAGCCAGTGGTATATCCGGTAAGGGTTTTCCAAATACAGTCAGTGGTGCTGGGGTGCTCGACATGACAGGCGTTCCTGGTGAAAGTACAGGCATGCTTGCATTGTTGATCCTTGATTCTTCAACTGACCGTTCAGGCAGGCGATGTGATGCCACTGGTGTACTCTCCCACTGAGGCAGGCTGCATGATGGCACTGGTGTCATGTCCAAGTGCTCTGATGCCACTGTATTGTCCATATGTAGCAAGTGGAAGGATGGGTCAGTCTCCAAGTTGAAATCGTCGTCGTTCTCCTCAGGCTCAAATTCATCCGGTGTGACCATTTCATACTGGATTGCCTGGTCATGTTTCTTCCTGGTACTCTGGGCAGTGGCCTCTTGCAATTCTTCTTTACTTTGCCGGATTGCTTCTTTCATTGCTTCGGCAATGGTGTCCTTCAGCTCTTCTTTCAAGTTGTCAATTTTCGCTTCCAGTTGACAAACTTTTCCGACGAGGTCTCTCACCATCCTGGCACAGCTACATGTGCATGCGTTATCTTCTTGGAATGACAGTTTTTGCCGAGTTGGTGAGCAGGATACATCTTCAACAAGAGGCTCAAAGCTGTCCAATTCTTCTGGCCCATAAATGACTGGTGTTTCCTCCTGGTTCGGGACGTTCATGGGTTGCTCCACGTTCCCTGGTCCATTTTCTCCGATGTCCACTTGCAAAGTGTTGTTCTTCACCTTTGCATTCTTCCTTGCCTTGACTAGAAGAGGTACCTGTAAATTTTCCTTACCTGTTTTCTTCTTGGAAGGTTTGCTTGTAGACCATTGTGGGACTAGTGCACTCAGCCTTTTGGTCAGTGGAAGTGGGCAAGATTTGTTTCCGTTGTAAAAACATTTGCTCTTCACCATTTTGACAGTTCGGTGCACTCTGAGATACACAAGTACAGTATAAAGACACTAAATACAATGTTAAGTAAAATAGTGGAAATACATGTACTGTATACAGTAAATGTTTCACGTTACAACACTGTAAACAATTACAGTACTCATACTGCTCTTTCTGTCTAGTAAGATTGTGCGTGTGTTATACAGTATACTGTATACAGGTAAATATAGGAGATTACACAGCGCTAAAACTGTTAAAGCACTAACCACTATTGTGAGATTGTATAGAGGCACAAGATAATAAATATGATAAATACAGGTATATAAAAAACACTCCCTAATTATATACTGTACGGTAAGGTACAGTAGGTGTCAGCTCAACAGTAATAAAATGTGTGAATATCTCAACTGATATACAGTACAGTACTGTAAAGTAGAGCGCCAAATTTGCTATTTTTATAACATAAATCAAAACTTAGTGTGTACATGACCATTAAAACCATTAGTCTCAAAGTTAAATGTGCAAAGTGGTGCAATAATGCAAACACACATTAAACACAGCAATATTGCGACTGAAACTAAAATGGGCGCCGAGCAAAACAAGATGGCGGCGGTCACTCACGCGAAACTATGAGGGGCAACAGGAGGCTAGGAATGATCGGTATGTGTGTGTGATAGTTACTGGATTCACAAGTAAGCCTCTGCGGGGATGGGTGAAGGACGGGGCATACCGAGGCAGCGGGACGATAAACACAGCAATATTGCGACTGAAACTAAAATGGACGCCGAGCAAAACAAAACGGTCCCGGACTGTATATGCATTGAAACCTCGCTACGCAAATCAGCGTCTAACACAGCAAACTGCAAAAACATAGCAAGCTACCGTACTTACAGTACCAGCTAGTTGATACAGTATGAAACAGCTGTAGAAGCTCAGGGTACAGCAACAAAGGTGACTCGGAAGTCAGGCAGAGTTGCAGAGGTAGATCACGGTAATGAGCAGCAACAACAGCAACTTAGAAGTCAGGCAGCATTGCAGGTGGTAGTAGTAGTAGTAGTAGTAGTAGTAGTATCTCAAGGGTTCGTACTTTTGATACGTGCCGATGAGACAAACCGAGCAGCAAGTCCGTACAGTTAAGTAGCAGATTCACAGTGTGGATAGCTAGTGCGGTCTGAGATGCTCTTTTATGCTACCAGAGACAAAGAAAACCTTCCCGCAGAAAATCTGCCATGCCATTGGACCACAAGGAAGTGCATTTTTCAAATACACCAATCAGCAGCCAGATTTTCTGCGGGAAGGAATTCTTTTGTCTCTGGTAGCATAAAAGAGTGTCTCAGACCGCACTAGCTGTCCATACTGTGAATCTGCTACTTAACTGTACGGACTTGCTGCTCGGCTTGTCTCATCGGCACGTATCAACAGTACGAACCCTTGAGATACTACTACTACTACAACTACTACTACCACCTGCAACGCTGCCTGACTTCTAAGTCGCTGTTGTTGCTGCTCATTGCTGTACCCTGAGTACCCTGAGCTTCTACAGCTGTTTCCTACAGTATCAACACACTGGTACTGTAAGTATGGGAGCTTGCTAGGTTCACAGTCATTTTGCAGTTTGCTGTGTTAGATGCTGATTTGCGCAGCGAGTTTTCAATACATATACGGTACCGTTTTGTTTTGCTCGGCAGACATTTTAGTTTCAGTCGCAATATTGCTGTGTTTATCTTGCCGCTGCCTCGGTATGCCCCGTCCTTCACCAATCCCCGTAGACGCTTATTTGTGTATGGACTAACCATCACACACACCGATCGTTCCTAGCCTCCCATTGCCCCTCATAGTCTCCCGTGAGTGACCGTCCTGTACCCGTCACCATCTTGTTTTGCTCGTCGGCCATCTTAGTTTCAGTCACAATATTGCTGTGTTTATCGTCCTGCTGCCTCAGTATGCCCCGTCCTTCACCCATCCCCGTAGAGGCTTATTTGTGTATGTAGTAACTATCACAAACACAACGATCGTTCCCTAGCCTCCCACTGCCCCTCATAGTCTCCCGTGAGTGACCGTCGCCATCTTGTTTTGCTCGGCGGCCATCTTAGTTTCAGTCGCAATATTGCTGTTTATTGTCCTGTTTGTCTCCTTCATACGGTAGATGCATACTGTATTTGCGTATTTAGGGGCATACTGTATGAAAGCTTGATGTGAGATTAAATTGGGAAATATATATCACTAATTAGCTCAAAACTATCATTTATTAAACACAGCCTGCAAAATTAAATTTACTAGCTGGTTATACTGTACAGTACAGTATATACCGGTGTACACATGTTACGGCTGATGTACAGTAAGAATGTAATACCCCCCTGTGTTTAAGATACTGAACATTAAATTATGTAGTGTATACTGTACTCAGTCTGTATACTCAGCAACAGTACTGTAACGTATTTCTCTTGTTCTTTACACAGATTTTGTCGTCAAACATGGCAAAAATCAGCAAAGCCATCAGCAAGATAAGTGCAAGCATGAAAAAAGAACACAAAACAACACGATAGATCCAGGCCTGGCTGAAAGAGTGCGGTGTTCTTGTTAGTTTACAGACTGTGCGCTATCATGCATTTGAGAGAACGCGGACCAGATATAGATTTCCTTCTAAATGCACATGGTAGGTACTTTACATCAACCTTTATTACAGTATACTGTATGATGCTAGATTGCTACTGTATTGTGTTCCAATTTCAACACTAACTGTCCAATAATTGCTATAGGCTCTGTATGTGTTCTACCGTAGGAGCGTCAAAAAGATTGCGCACAAATTGACTTGTGAGGATGATGAGCGTACAGCTTTACAAATCCAACGTATTCTAAAAGCAGAATGTGACCTGGACATCTCCTGTTCCAGCATCAAACGGATGCGTAAGGAACTGGGATGGACTTTTGGCCCTACAAGGTACTGTACATACTGTAAAATATATATATACTGTATAGTAATAATGCACTAATTTTACATGACAGTAAACTAAAACTTGTTTTTATTCCACAGGATAAATCCCATGATAAGGGATGCTAATAACGTAAAGAGAGTTGAACAAGCACGACGGTGGATAGAGAGTGGAGAGAATTTTAATGACGTCATTTTCACAGATGAAACTTCAGTTTCTCTCGAGAGGTTCTCAAGACTGTCCTTCCGACACCGTGCACATCTCTCACTTAAACCACGTCCGAAGCATCCGTTAAAAGTCCATGTATGGGGAGGTATATCTCGTTGGGGTGCAGGACCGATCTATATTTTTGAAGGTGCAGTATAGTAATGTTTGTTGTAAAAATGATTTACAGTCCTGTACAGTGTATGCTTGTTACTGACAATTTCTCATCTCTTTAGGCATCATGGATATGACCTTCTTCCAAGAAAAAATAGTAGATTGCTGTATGGTGCCATTTGTGAGAAAATGCTTTCCATCAGGACATCGATTATTCCAGGATAATGATCCCAAACATTCGGCTTCAGCAAAATTCATGGAAGATAGCGGGATAAATTGGGAACGCACACCACCAGAGTGAGTATTGTCCTATAGTACAGTACTAACTGTTTATTGTACCAAAAAGTATGTACAGTACCGAGCAGTAATTATTCTAGTACACTTTTTACTAAGTACAGTACAGTACTGTGACTGAATATTTTTTTTTTACTTACCTGTAGGTCACCGGACATGAATCCCATTGAAATGGTCTGGGCCCAGTTGAAGAGGTTTATCAGGTCTGATGTGAAACCAACAACTAAACAGGAACTTTTGGATGGGATAATGACATTTTGGAGAACAGTATTGACACGTGCCCAGTGTAACAATTATATTGATCATCTCCATAAAGTCTTATCAGTTGTCATCGAAAGAAACGGTCAAGCAACTGCTATGTAGCTTATACTGTACTGTATATAATTAGTAATGTGGAGGAGGGGTTTAACTTCCTCTTTTCAGTTTGTGATCTGTACTGCTAAGTACTGTACACTGTGTCCATACTGTATGTACAGTATTGTGGTTGTGCTTTCTGTCCCTACATTATACAGTATTCTCCTAATTTATTTTATAAGCTCTTTATCTACAATAACTTTCCCTTACTGTACCTTATGTACTGTACTTCATACTTTTCCTCTTTTCCTTACACCTACTTTTATTGTACATTGCCCCCTGTTCCAAGGCACACATTGGCATCGTCACCGATTGTGCTGCAGCTGCCAGTTTCTGCTACTGCGCTTGATGCTGCCATTTGTAATGCAGATGTTTCAAGTTTTCAGGTTCCTTTAGTTCATATACAGTACAGTAGTAGTGGCTGCTTCAACATCCACATCCATAGTTGCAGACATACAGTACTGTACAGTAGTGGGTGCACCGTGAATTGAGAGACAGGCTTCTACTGTACATCTACTGTATGGTTGGACCGGTGGTCCCTTCGACATCAGGATAAGGTGAGAAAAGCGTTTTTGATAATGTTAGTGCTCTGTTATCGTATTCAGACAGCTGGTGTTCACCTCCATCTGGGGCACCCAAATACTGTCTTGTTTCATGTATTTTTTTTTTATCATTATATTATGGGCTGTGGGCCTAGGGGCACTGCTTACAGTATTTCACCACCAGGCTTAATTATAATACAAATTAGTTATTTAAAAAATTGTTAGTCTGGTTAGTTAGGGCATATATTAATGTGGAGAAGTGGATTAGTGTGACACTGTTAGAGCAGGGAAGGGCCACGCACAGCGGATTCTCTCTCCTACAGTACAGGGTGTGTGGGATCAAGCAGGATGAAGAACAAGAGCATCTCCGGTGAGAACCTGTGTGTCTGTCTTTTACTGTCTGTCTCTGCCTATCCTCCTTTCTTCAGGGCGTACAGTGGACCTTGCACTCTGATGCACGGTAGAGTCTGCACCTGGTATAGGTGAAACTCTGCATCTGAGGCCAAAAGTGCCAGTGATGATTTTAACTTAAAAGCCTAATCTTTTTGTGTAGTCCTCGGTCCAGTAGGGCGTATCGGTCGGCATTGAGGATGGACTGTTCTCACATCATCTCTTTCCTCCTACTGTAGGTACTGTACAGTAGTCATGTCCGTGTCCAGTTTGGAACTCCAGGACATGCCAGCGGCAGAAGAAAGAAGCGTGTGACAGTAGAGGACTACAGGGGTGGAACGCTAAAGAAGTTCCCCCCCCTCTGTAAAGCATGTTACTGTAGGTTAATTAAAAATTGTCATTAATTTATACAATTGGTGTTTGTACTGTATGTAATTCAGTCTTTAAGTGCGCCTGAGACCCAACACGTGCATCTGTCATTAAAAAGGTACAAAAAGTCAATAACACACAGATGCAGGGGCGCATGGTCCTATTGGCCAGGATTTCACTCACCAGGGGCGTGCCGGCCGATGGGGGTTGCCGCCCACAGTCATATACTGTACAGTATCCCTGTTGCCCATCACAGTGATTTCACAGCTGCCCGGCACTTACAGTAGAATACAGTACAGTACACATACAGTACTGTATACACTGAGGGCCGTTTTCAATTTAGGGGTGGTCTATTTACTGTTTTTAGCCGGTCTCGTCTTTTCACTCCAAGGGGTCTATTTACTGTACTAAGCAGTGTTAGACGGTGAGAAGTGATAAAAAAGTGATGTCAGTCAATCAGCTCCCAACTGTCATTTTTCAAACACAGCCTGTGAGATGACAGTTGGGAGAACATTGGTTGGCACTTTTTCACCCATTGGAGCAAAAACACGTGATTGGCTAAAAAAAGTTTCGGAGATTAAGTCATTTTGCCAGGCGTAAAATTATCGCTGTATTCAATTTGAAAGCTTTTCTGCCTACCGTAGGCGGGAAGTCAGTGCAATGTACAGTAAGACAGTACTGTATGTTAAGTTTCGCCTACTGTATGAACAGCAGGCGGAAAAATTTGGTGAATTGGGGTGCAATGTTGCGGGAAGCCTTCAACGTCCCCAAAAGGTACTGTAAACTGCGTAACTTTTTTTAACAAAAAAAGTCAGAACACACTAAAAATTAGCTTTCATTTTGGGGGGCAGAAGAAAAAAAATTGGGGGGGAAAAAGTGAAACTTGTAGGGGTAAATTTACTAAGATGGGAGTTCTATTTAAGAAGTTACTGCACTGTATGTTGCCCATAGCATCCAATCAGATTCTACTGTACTTAGCATTTATCTACAGTAGCACCTTCTAGAAGATACTGTACAGTAATACCTGGAATCAGATTGGTTGCTATGGGCAACATCACTTCTTAATAGCACTACCATCTTAGTACAGTTACCCCCTAATATATAAAATGTACTGAGTTTAGTAAGGGTTGGATAACAATACTGAACAAAAGTAGCGAAGACTTAAAAAAAAAAAAAAACGCTACATGGCTATACAGTAGATCTGGGCATGCGCCTGAGATACGATGACGTACAGTATGGTAGGAAACACTCAAGCCAGGTGCAACCTTGGTATTGCAGGCGGCTGTAGTGTAATGGTAAATAATCAAACCAATACATTACGCTGCCTGTACAACCCTTTTGTGGGTTCGAAGCTTGAAAGGTTACACTTTTTATTTTTTATTATTACCAAGGTTAGACTTTTTTGTCAAAGTACTGTGGCATAGAAATACCAGAATTTATGGATAATGTATTAGTGAAGATTTAAAACAAAATAAAATTACCGTATACAGTATATACTTTAAAGGTCTCGAACCAGCGGGAAAATGGTAGATGCAGTAGGGCTAGGCATTAGCCCCCTAGACTACTGCATCTACTGTACTGTAGTTCCTAGAGTCAGGGAATCTCTACAATGTCTACCGTATTGTACTTACAACTACAGTTATAAGTACCGTATAATACAGACAACTGGGCATGCGCAGTGCTATGAGACTCAATACGCCACAGTGTAGCACGCAACTAGCAATGCGGTATACTGTATGGCATACCGTATGGAGCAACAAACTACAGTACTGTAGCTGGGCACATCTACAGTACAATAGATTGATTTTTGTAAGGGTTGGATAATAAGACTGAACTACAGTACTATAGTGAACATTAAAAAAATTAATTAAATTATCAAGGTCTCGAACATAAGGAGAGAAGTGTAAGCAAGACGGATTACCTAAGCCCTTGCTCACAAGTCTCTCCTAGTCCTCTACAGTACTTTATGTGACATCTACAGTACCATACGATGAAGTACTCAGGCGTGTGTAGCGTAGAAGTAAGAAATCGAACTTCTACATTGCAGACGTCTGTACAACCCGGGTTCGAAACCAGGAAGCTTAAACTTTTTTTCATTATTATTAGACAGTCAAGGTTACACTTTTTATTTTTAATATTATTATTACACAGTCAGTGTAATAATAATAACACATTTTCACTGTGTGTGAATCATGACCCGCTACTGTACAGTATGAAATTCCATACTATACGCAATGGCGCACAGTACATAGCCATAGTGCTACAAGGGTATGGCTATGGCGCAGCACCACTTGCAATGCATTGCAACCCCGCCACTGGGCATGCCCCAGAGATCCTACAGTATTTGTACCGTAACCCATCAGAACTTGCTATAAGTTACCACAACGCAAACTGTGCAGACACTGATGCAATTTTGCGGTTTAAACGCGGAGTCAGTTTGTACTATAGAGACCCCTCTCTTATACACAGTCAACTATCAGTTACTAAACATATTAAATTACTAAAGTTTCCAAGTCTAGGACAGCATTTTCATTGACGCAAGTTTGCGCTCTGCATCTGCCCTACAAACTGCTGTTAGTCCACTACTGTAGCACCTTATGAAGTCATGAATTTACTATTGTGTATACTGTGCGGTAAGTCTCGGACAGTGCAGAATGGCACTAGTGTGAAAATTCAACAGTACTGTTAGCAATACAGTCAACTGGGCATGCGCCATAAAATAGCGCTACTTAATGTATGGCATGGCTTCACTGGACATGCGGCACACATTCCATTGTGATTAAACCCCGACCACTGGGCACGCGCAGACATTGACGCAATTTTGCGGGTTAAACGCGCAGTCAGTTTGATATACAGAAACCAGTCTCTTTAACAGGGCCCATTGCCACTTGATGGTCATAATAAATCACTATAATGTCCACGTTCATGTCAGCGCCGGCATTGACGCAAGTTTGCGTTCTAAGGTACAGTACTGTATGTACAATAATAAAAATCCTAGTTTTGCTGTTTGACTCCCGAAGCACTGGGCAGACATGCGCTCAACATGTACTGTATTGAATACTGATTATTATAAGTGAAGATTTTAAAAATAAATTTAAAAAACATACTGTATTTTCAAGGTCTCTAACCCACGGAACAAGAAGAGGGGAGAAGCAGTGAGACTAGGCATTAGACTGCTAGGCCATACGCTTCACCCATTACTAGAGTTCTGTAGTTTGTAAAATCTAATGTCTAAGTCTGGGACAGTGCCGACAGTATTTACATTTGCGCAAACACAGTATGATTTCAACCGCACAGTCAGTGGATAATCCAGAGCTTAATGATTTTAAACTGGATTACACATTCTTCTACCGCTTTATTATACCGTACATTCCTGATTCCATGTGGAAAACACTGTAATACTGTATAGTGTACCGAATCACCGCTTCTGTCAAACAATCATCGGGCGGTGATACAGAACATACCATACGGTACATTGGAAATCACATGCATGCGCTATGTAGTTTAGGAAAAGTGACACCTGGTGGGCAAAATGTTGTATTACACGTAATGAAATCACACGCATGCGCTATGTAGTTTAGGAAAAGTGACATCTGGTGGGCAAAATGTTGTATTACACGTAATGACTTTTTCCACTACTAAACTTTCTTTGTGGCGCAACTCATGGCGTGGTGTGTGTCGCGCCATGTGTGGAGTGAGAGATAGCGCTGTGATGCCACGTTATAGCTGGGCACATCAGTATCTTGTGATCAAGGTATTATTTCTTTGTTCAGGGAAATGTTGTAACATGCTGGATTCTGTTACATTGATGCCAATTAGGAGGAAAGATCCCTATGAGATCATGATATACATGTCTTCCACACCATAAGCCCAAGGGTGGATTGTATTGGGATAGCAAAATGGCTACTGACAGCCATTTCTATTCATGGTTCTTATGTGTGTATCAGACATGAAGTGGTATATCAGGCATGAAATGGTACAGGAATGTGAAAAGCAGACAGGCCATAAATCCACAAGGCGTTGTCTACTGCGATATAAGCTTGCTTTAAGTTTTAGAAAGTCCTTATCAGTAGTTAACCAATAAAGTAGTTTGAAGTAGGTTTATGCCCATATTAGTAAGAGTTAGATGGGTATGCAAGATACTATATAAACAAAGAACAAAGAAGCTCCCAGTGGCCTGCCCTATGCCTGGACCAGAGACTGCAGCTGGTGGCCAGGATATTGTTCACTCCAGCTCTATTCTGAGAGGAGGCTCCTGGATCTTGAAACCATCTTATATTCCGAAGCTAAGTAACTATTATTCTTCCATATCTTATTATTTGTTGTAATAAATTATATCTTTTTTCAAGATACTGGTTTGTGTGGCTTAATTAACCATCTGTATCCAAGAACCTTATCTCGTTCCACCGGGAACACCTCCTTAGAAGATGTCACCTGTGACTCCGTGGCTGCACACAATGCTCTCCGTGCATCCGTCCTTAGACAATCGGTGATATTTCAACAATTTCAAGACTGCCTTGATGACTTGGACAAAGAGGGGGTGTCGGAAGATATCCTACCACAGGGCCTTGTCAGCTTCCTCACCAAGGTCTTCAATGATATCCTGGGCCGGGATCCCAGCTCTTGGGTAGAGTTTGATAGAGCCCATTGCACCTTGCGCCCCAGAGGAGCCCAGTCGGACCGCCCAAGAGATGTTATCTCCATTATTATTCCCAGAAGGAAGATATCTTACGCAAGGTTCATTGTTTGGATGTCATAAACATCAACGATCAACACAATCAGATCTTTCAGGACTTGTCTTGGTTGACACTCCAAAAACACAGAGCTTTGCATCCTCTTACTGCTGAATTGTGGAGGCTCGATATTAAATACAGATGGGGATTCCCTTTTAGCCTTCAAGTTTACCATAACAGCAAGTTGCCTACCTTCAAAGATCCAACTAACCTCACTTGCTTTCTGTTCCACCCTGAGCATTCCTTTGGTGTCCCTTCCGGATTGGCAAGAGTCACTTTTGAGTTAATTCCTGCCAGAACTCTCTAATCAAATAATGACTGGCACCCGAAACCTCCTACTAACCACCGCAAGTCTGTACCCCTGGCTCCCGAGTGATGATCTTCATATATTCTGAGCTGTCTTCCATACTTCTACAAGGGGACTCAATGTACTTTCCAGATATTTCTATTGAGAAAGAATTTTCTTTCTTTGTCCCTTTTTGCTGTTTCTCATCTTGTACTTTCAGGTTTCTTGGATGATGCCCTGTATGGAAACTGGCGAGCCGAATCCTTCCCTTTGGTCCTCCTCTGATTGTATATCCTTTTCAATATATTATCACATTATTAGTGTTATATTATTCATGTATATTCCAGTTAGATATTACCAATTAGCATTCCCCAAGGGACACTCTTGGTTCGATCTAACTAGATATGTTTTTTCAATGTTCTTTTTTTGTACTACGAGACACCAATTTGATTGTATCTGCAATGTTTTCTCTGCTATGTATTTAAAAAGTTTTGTATACACTGACTTCTTATTAGGGTTGTTGTTTGTCATTAACCCCCGATGACCCCCTCACCACCCGGTTTCTCTTGGTCTCGGTCATGCTTCTCATTCCCGAGCTCCCAAGTGGCGGTAGTATCTACAAGCTATTGTTCTGTATGATCCTTATTATGTGTTCTTTGTTTTTTTCTTCTTCTCTTTCTTTCTCTTCCTTTTTTTATTTTGATTACCTCAATGCGATTTCCCTCCCTGGGAGAGTTGGTGTGCTCCATCATGATTTATGTTCACTGTCACAGATGATGGATCATGGCGGTTGATACATAAGCTTCACCCATTAAAGTGGTTTTGCTCAATGCAAAGGGCATAAATTTGCCAGAGAAAAGATATAGGGTTCTATGCGACCTGTTCGTAGCTAAGGCGGATGTAGCGTTTCTCCAGGAAACACACTTTAGGTCTGCTGACGCTCCTATCCTTAAAGATCACAAATTCCCTGTCTCTTTTTATAATAACAACACTAAAGGCAAATCCCTTGGAGCTGCGATTCTGCTATCTAAATGCCTCCCATTTCAAGATGTGAGCTCAGTAGCTTTGGAGGAGGGCAGGACACTTTTGGTTAAGTGCACATTATTTGGCCAACTGCATACATTTATTAATCTTTATGTCCCCAACCAGAGTCAGCCATCTTTTGTCTCAACTGTCCTGGATCGGATTGTCCCGCTGGTTGTAGGTATCCCGGTTCTTGGGAGTGATCTGAACTGGTCTCTCCAGCTGGAAGTGGATGTTTCAGGAACACCTGCTAGACTCTTGCTGACTTTAATGAGACACCTGAGGTCTCCGAGGTCACAGTGTGGGAGGCCCATAAATGTGTTTTACGGGGGAAACTTGTCCAACTGGGTTCAATGCTCAAACGTGAAAAAACAAGTAGGAAAATTGCCCTGTTCCACCAGCTTAGAGTGTTGGAAACAACACATAAGTCCTTCCATTCCCCTCAAATCCTATCTGATTTGATTGAGACTAGGTCTGCCCTTAATGCTTTGCTCTTTGTCGACATTAAAAACGATTACCGACTCTGTAGAAACCGGTTCTATCAATGGGGAAATAAGCTGGGCAAGTTGCTTGTAATAAAAATGAATGTTCTCCTTAGAGTTTTGTTTTTCCTCCAAACCTTGCCCATACATATCCCCAAGTCATGGTTACAAGAGCTCCATAATGTCATCAGAGACTTTGTATGTGGAAATAACAGACCTAGGTTTCAACACGCAGTTCTCTTCAGACGCAGACATATGGGAGGCCTTCAGCTGCCCCATTTCCCAGTATACTATGACGCATAGTGTTAGGTAGGATAATGGAGTGGTCTTGGACAACTGATACCAAACAGTGGGTTGACCTTGAGAATCATTCCCTTCCCATCCACATTGCACAGTATCCCTGGGGATCCAGGGTTACGATTATCTCTCATCCCACTATTGGCCCCAACTTAGCACGATGGAATAGATTATGCAAACTAATGGGTGTGTCCTCTACTCTCTCCACCTTGACCCCCCTTTTCAGTAACCTTGCTTACCCTCCGGGTGTTAACGGCGCTGCATTTGCTATTTGGAAACGTCAGGGAGTGCAGCGAGTTGCCCAGCTGATCAAGGGGGGAGTTGTGCTCTCCTTCTCCACTCTGCAGGCTACATGGGGGCTTCCTCCGGCTGAGATTTGGAGTTATCTCCAACTGAAGCATTTTCTGCAAAGGAGAGATGTTCGCTTGGCGGGATCTAGATCTTTGACTCCCTTTGAAGATTTGTGCCTGACACCTTTGCGCCCCGCGCATTTTCTCTAACAGGGTTATGCACTTTTGATTGAACATTTGTACCCTACTCTTCCCAAATACGCCAAGGATTGGGAGCAAGACCTACACCTTGATTTAGAGGAGAGTGATTGGAAAAAAATTCTTCAAAACATGTTTGCTAGCTCAGTTAGCTACTCTGTGATTGAGACACAATTTAACGTTTTGTCCCGATGGTACCGATGCCCTCATACGCTAGCAAAAATGTTTCCGAGGCTATCGGACAAATGTTTGAGGTGTGACATGGAGACAGGCTCTCCACTACATATTTGGGGGGACTGCAGTCTCTTAAGTCCCTTTTGGAACCAGGTGATTTCCATTACAAAGACTATAGTGGGTGCAGATACCCCCTTGACTCCTCTTTCTGGCTTCTCAATTTATTCCCTGGCCCTATTTCAAACTTCAAAAATTCCCTGTTAAAGTTTCTTAATAGCACCACCAAAGCTGTGATCCTGGTGCATTGGTGATCAACTTCTCCTCCCATGCTTGGTTCACCCATATAGACTTATATATGTCCATAGAAGATCTTCGAATGGGCCCGGAGAAATATCAGGAGTTTACTTCTACCTGGCACCCATGGTTGGAATTGAAGTCTTCTAGTACATATTTAAGTTCCGTGGATTGAGCTCTGATATTATTTTCCTGTCATCTCTAATCTAATTTATTTTATTTATTTATTTTTTTCTGCTAAAAGGCTGTTCCTTATGGAACATTTACTTAATTCTAATTAAGAGCCACCATCTCTCCCTCATCCACCCCCCTCTTTCTTTCTTCTTTTTTTCTTACCCTCTTTTCTGTGTTACATTGTTATTAATTTATATTTTCATTTATTTATTTATTTATATTACTTTTATTTAACTGTGTTTTCTTTTCTGTTTTTGATTATAGCTGTTAAGGTATGGATCTATTTTTATATCTAGTACTTGTTATGTGTGATTTATATTTCAAGCATGCTACTGAATGTATGTTTTTCTCACAAACTGTTTTTGGAAGCAAAAAAAAAATCTAAATCTACCAATAAACATATATTGATAAAAAAAAAAGTGGTCGGGATGCCGAAGTCACAATATCGACAGCGGCATCCCAACAGTTAGAATCCCAACATCTGAGGAAACTCTAACCCCTACCCTCTCCCTATCCCACCTTTCCCGCAGCCTAACCCTCCAACCCATAGTGCCTAACCCTAACCATAACTCTCCTTTTAGTGCCTAAGCCCTAACCTTAATCGTCCCCCTAACCATAATACTTACCGTTGAGATGCCGTTGGTTGGGATCTTGGCTCTGGGATTCCAACTGATGTTGGGATTCTGGCACCTGTATTCTAAGTGCCAGCATCCTGACCACCAAGATGGAACTACTGTACATCCTGACCGCCAAGATGGTAATTACTGTACATCCTGACCGCCAAGATGGTAACTACTGTACATTCTGACCTCCAAGATGGTAACTACTGTACATCCTGACCACCAAGATGGTAACTACTGTACATCCTGACCACCAAGATGGTAACTACTGTACATCCTGACCACTAAGATGGTAACTACTGTACATCCTGACCACTAAGATGGTAACTCCTATACATTCTGACCACCAAGATGGTAACTACATCCTGAAACAAGGATGCTTTATGCTCAGTTGGGGAAGGGGAGGTCAGCATATGTTTTTTCAGTGCTTTTATAAACTGAAGTTCTCTTTTACTATTTGTGCCTTGTACACGGTGCATATAAAATGCTCCAAGCTTATAATCTACACTATACGGCCACTGCATGTAATGTGTTTCCTTTGTGATTTTTAATACAGTGAAGCCACGCCCCTAGCGGCATTCCAGCTGCATCTGACCCGAGCATCTGAACAAGTGATTCTGTCTGTGTAAAGAAAAAGGTCTAATGAGTATATTTACAGCAAATTGAGTAATGAATCTTTTTTTTTTAGATGTTCAAGCAAAAAAGTCACACATGTAAGTTGTAACAGTGTAACAAGTTGCATGCAATCTTGTTACATTATTATTATTACTATTATTATTATTATTATTATTATTATTATTATTATTATTATTATATGAAAAATACAAATTTAGGTTGATCATCCATCTTCAGAGCAATCTTCAAACTTTCTCTCCGTGTATCACGTACAAATTTCAAATACTGATCAACCTTCTCTAATCACAATACACAATTAATACTAGACTAACATGTACAGTACTAATAATATCAGAGGAAGCCATGAAGAAGGAGTTGCACTGACTGTACATAACACCACATTTGTATTGGTTACATTAGTGTGTATATTAGACATTATGGGGCATATTTATCACAATCCGCATCTCAGTTGTGATAAATTCGCCCAAAATCGGAATGTAATACTTGATTACATCACTAGGATGTATGATAAATCACAAGCAGGGACAGAGGGTCTCATTCAGACCCGCTCGCGAGCACTGTACGCTCACAAGCGGGTCGATGTTACCCAAATGTGCATGCGCACGACAGAGGCTGCTCCGTCGTGCGCATGCGCGAGATCCGGCGAGCAACGGGGAAGCTGTCACTCGGGGTCTCACACCAAAGGGGGCGTTCTGTCGATGGAGAGTGACAGCACGCCCCTGTTGGTGGACGTGCCGGGGGCGTGGCTGCCCAGACAGAGGTGTTCCCATGGGAACGCCTACCATCTGGGTCCGGCCCCACTGACATCACTAGTGATGTCAGTGGGATTGTTTTTGGCTCTGATAGAGCCAAAAGCACTCCGGGCTTGCGGCAGCAAGACCCTACCACAAGGGTCTCATCGCAAGCCCGATGGTCGCGATGGTCTTGACCATCACGACCATCTTTTTGGCTGCTCGCATAAGCTGTGGGTGGTCACCCACAGCTATGCGAGTGGCCAGGAGGCCGCTCCAATATTAGGTAGGAGGGCCCTGATTCAGAGCGAGCACTCTGGTCAGAGTGTGGCTCTGAATCAGGCCCCGAGTTTGCAATATAGCTCTTTTCCTGCAAATCCACTTAACATACTTTTCACAGTATTTTCCGCAATACATACAGTGAGTATATATCTGTACATGCGTCACCAGCTGCTGCTAAAACCCCTGCAACTGACACCCCCAGTGATCTCACCCTCTGTGATTAACCCCCACCCCCATGACACCCCCTTAGCTTACACTTACCTGCCTGGTGATCGGTGTTCTGGTGAGGTCCTCTCTCTGTGGCTCCAGTCAGCTGTTCTCCCAGCTCCTACACTGTGACCCCAGTAAGCTGTTCTTTGTAGCAGGGTCACAGTGCAGGAGCTTGGAAACCAGCTGACCGGAGCCCTAGAAAACATCACGGAGCACCGATCACTGGTCCCTGGAAGCAGGTACTGTAAGTGTTATTTTTTTTGTGTGCAGTGAACAGCACATAGTCTATTTAGAACACAAAGCTGATACGAGGTGGGCTCTCGGCTCTGCTCTACCTGTGAGAGTGGAATAGGAGTCGGGGGACCGGGGGGAAAGCCCCAATATCACAGGGTTTTCCCACTTATCTTTTTACAATTTATTTTTAGTAAATCTCAGGCAGATCACATTTCCCATTACAAGTATGAGAAATGCAATATGCATACTAAAAATATGCAAATTAAAGGGCACAGGGTACTTTTTCATGAAAACTACTCTAATTACTCTGTAATATATGTATGTGATACTGAAATAATGGTAATGTGTGTGAAAACAGCCTTTTTCACATTTTTTAAGTAAAAATAATATTGATAAATAGAGTCCTGTGTGAGAATAGTGAGTGGGCTTCGGTTCAGCATATTCCAAAATTATATTCTCTGTTAGTTTATAATTTATAACCTGTGTTTTATATAATGCTCACAATACTGTACAATGTTTATAGTAATATTCTACAGTTACCGCTTCAGACACACAGGCCTGGATCAGAGTCAGACGTAAATTCATACTGCGCTTGCGGCAAAACGCGCTCTGTGCATGTGTCGCCCGATGCATCTGTAGTGACAAGCAACTCCATATGGGATGGATTATGAGCCGACGTAGGGCGCAATTCTGAGTCAGATGAAGACGCAGCCATTAATGCTGCAATTGATTTCTTCAAGAGTGAGATGCCGACTTCCAACAGACTATGGACACTTAGGGCCTGATTCAGACCCGCTTGTAAGCGGGTCAATGTTCCCCCACTATGCATGCGCCACCTTTGGTGTGTGCGCATGCACGAGCCCCGGTGTGCGCATGCGCCAGCCCCAGCGAGCGACGGCAGCTCCGTCACTCCGGGGCTCAATACAAGACGGGGCAGCTGTCGATGTTGATTGACAGCTCGCCCCATTTTGTAGGCGGGGAGGGGGGGTGGCTGCACAAACGCAGGCATTCCCTTAGGAACACCTGCCATTTGTGGGTGGCCCTACGGACATCACTCGTGATGTCAGTAGTGGAGTTCCTGCTGTATTAGAGCAAGAAGTCCACTCAGGTTTGCGGGAGGCGAGACCCTACCGCAGGATCTCACCGCAAGCCCGATGGTCATGATAATCGCAACCATCGCCAGGCCACTCACACAAGCTGTGGGTGGTCACACACAGCTGTGCGAGTGGCCAGGAGGCAGGAAAAAAAAAGAACGCCCTGATTCAGAGTGAGCTCTCTGAATCAGGCTCTTAAATTGGATTATTGATACATCAACTCTGAGAAGAGTGAAATATCCATTGCCAGATAATTTTTAACAGTACATTTATCAATATTGGATGATTTTATATACATGTATTATTGATGTGCATTTATGCTTAGCAATTTAATTTATTCTATTGCTACCACTGTAAGAAATATCATTATATCATACTACTCATCACTTTCCTACTGGAGAAATAAATATGATGTTTTATGTTAAGAATTTTTAATATTAAGTCTGTGCTCTACGGTATATACATCTGTTTTGATTGCATATTTTATTGGTGGCAAAAGAAAAGGCCATCAGTATCAGGGGCAGCACTAGATTGACCTTAGAATAAGGACCCCAACAAAAATAAGGGGGGGATTCCTTATCTTTTAGCTTTCCATTTAGGAGCACCCAGGACCACACAGCCCCTTTTGTTACACTAAATCCACACTTCCTGCTCCCAGATTTGTTTTGTGTCTCAGTTTTATAATAGTCGATAGGTATGTGCAGTACCTAAATCATTGGCCAACTGTGTTTATATCGTCTTAGCGTGCAACTCAGGATCAGGCTCATAGCCTTCCATAAGATGGGATTTCTGGGTAGCAACTAGGTCAGAGGTTCCCAAACTCAGGGCCTGATTCAGAGTTGGGAATAGAGAGAGATATCTCTCAACTGATCATCTTGGTGACACCATGCAACACTGCAGGGGGGGCAGCTGTAAAATGTGCAGAGAGATTTAGATTTGGGAGGAGTGTTTCCAAACTGACATCTAAATTGTAGAGTAATAATAAAGCTGTGCAGTATTTGTGGGATACATGCAAAAGCAGCCAGTATTTACCCCACATGCAAAAAAATTATGTATTTACAACACCCTGTGCATTGCAACATGGTTTGTTCAGGTTCACAGTTGAGAGACATATCTCTCTGTTCCCAAGTCTGAATCAGGCCCTCAGTCCTCAATGGTCCAGGTTTTAGGAATATCCATGGTTGATCGCAGATTTTTATATAAAAAAACTGAAGTCTGGGAAGATTCAGCACCAATGTCACATCCAAATCAGGTGGGAAGCTGAAAAGCCGTGGCTCAGATGCCTGTGTTCGGAGAGGTCCAGATTCCAGGTGATCCAGACTGGTCATCTCTACATATGCATATGCTGGGTCACCTCCATCTGGCAGCCCACTGCCACAGCCAGAGCCCCCTGCCCTACCGCCTCCCTTCCCGTCCCCCTTACCACCACCGCAATGATGACCTGGTGATTGTACAGAAGAAGGGGGAAAAAATTGAAAAGTCATTGAAGAGAAGACCAGACCGCAGCACTGGGATTTACTGCACTGCTTTCCAAACAGGTAAGTTTACACAAATTAGAGATGAGCGGGTTCAGATTTCACAAATCTGAATCCACCCGAATTTAGGTGATCTGAGCCAGATCGGAGTTGGCTCGGGTTTTCCCACCTGACTTGGATCTCAAAACGAGGCATAACATCATTATCCCGCTGTCGGATTATCACCGGTTTTGGATTGTATAATAGGACCCGTGATCGCCGCCATTTTCATTCTGGTTGTGGAGAGTGAAAAGGAAGGTGGGAGCTGTGCTGTGCTGTTGCAACTTGCTGTGTGTTTAAGGGGCTGGCTACTGTTTTCACTTGTCAGGGGCTGGCTGCTTAATGTCTATACTGCATAGGGCCTGGCTGGCTGTTGTCACTTGTTGTCATAGGGGCTGGTTAGCTGTTGTCCACTCCATCCATATCCATATATTAGGGCTGGCTGCTGTGCTGGGCTATGCTGTGCCTGTTGTCCATAAGGGCTGTGTTACTCTATATAGTTATACTAGGAGGAGCTGTGCTACAGACAGAAGAGGGGGGCTTCAGTAGCTCCTGTGTCTCTGCAGACCATAAGAGGTGCTGCTGTGTTGTCCAGGTGGTGCTCTGTCCATCGAAGGTGCTCTTCCCCCCAAGTTCCAAATTTTTTTAAAAAAAAATGTGTGTGAGCGCACATTAGCCACACTTATCAGCAACTTAGCTGCGCAGGGGTGCTGCCTGTGTTGTTTATCAAGGGTCTGCTGCCTCGTTCAGGTGTGCTCTTCACCAGTTTTAAAAAAATATATATTGTTTTGTGTGTGGTTGTGTGCGTTAGCCGCAACTTAGCTGCTCTATAATTGCTTGGTGATACTGCTGCAACAACACAGTGAGTATGGAGTACAGTCACATGACAGGAGAGCAGAAACCACATACCAGTCTTGTAGCTGCCAGCAGCAGTCATGACGATGCAAGGCAGTCAACGTCATCTATATAGGCCGAGGCACCAGGGCTTAAGTCAGGCCATGTAAAAAAAATCTACTTTTACCCTGTTAATGAAAAAAAATCTAAAGCTAAGTCAGCTTTAGAGAAACAAAAAATTGGCAATATGCCATTCACTGCACAAAGTGGCAATGAAAGGATAAGGCCTTGGTGGTTCTAGTTGTGATAATTTAAGCCCTTCTGCTTGTAGGAGAGGTACAAAAAAAATAAAATTGTTAAGATGAGTAAGACACCAGAACTAACTGTGTGTGAAAAGTCACAGATCCCCAATGAGAGTCCAAGTTTGTCCGCAGTTGCCATGTGTGAACCTGACCTTTCTAATACTGTACTTGAACAGGATCCTCCTTCCACCATTTGTGTGCTCTCTACAAGTCAACATGCTGATGTAGAAATTGGGGATGTTTTTGTGGGATTACACCAGGAGGATGAGGAGGATATTTACGTAGTTGGCGATAACAACAAGGATGATGATGATGAGGAGGATGTTGATGCGGAGGATGTTTGTGTAAAAACTGTAAATCAGGCAACAGTTGTTGCCCATGGTGGGAAAATCCCATTGTTACCATGCCTGGGCAAAGGACCAAAAAATCCACTTCTCATGTGTGGAATTGTTCCACACAATCCAGAAAACTTTTGCCAAGCCATTTGTAACCATTGCCATGTAAAGTGAGTAACCATCTAGGAACCTCCTCCCTGTTACATCACTTGCAGTGCATTCATCAAATTGGAAAGGGTATTTCAAATTCTGAAACTTTGGGGACAAAAAAACAAATAACAATCAGTCCAGTGTCACCTAGCTGCTCCCTTCTATCTGGATCCAAGTGCCTTCAATCTCCACCACTAACACCTGCATCATCATCAACATCCTCATTCGTGATTGGAAGTAGTTCTGCATCCAATTTCATAAGCATGACTGACTCCTCTCCTATCCATGATTCCTCAGAAGGATCCTTGAGTGCTACGCCTGTTGCTGCTGCTGGGGGTGGTTCTTTCATCCCTGAAAGGAAGCAAGACTACTACTAGTAGTAATTTCAATAAACAATTGACTATTAAACAGTCCTTTTGATAGAGGAAGTAAGTATAACTGCTGTCATCCAGTTTCACAGCGGATCACTGACGCCATGATGGCTGTGCTACTATTAGATGGTGAAATAATAGAAAATGAGGATGATAGTGTGGAGGAAGTGCAAAAGGAGGATGAGGCAGAAATTGTCTCTTATCTGACGCTAATGTGGATGTTGATGATAAGGATGTGGTTTGGGTAAATCAGCTACCAGTGGCAGCAGTTCTTGCTAATGATAAAAAGAAAGCCAGAAAAGCCATGTCTTGGGTGTGGAATTATTTTAAATTAAATTCTGACAACAGTTGTGAAGGCATATGTTCCATTTGTAAAGCCAAAGTTAGCAGAGGAAGGGACGTTAACCATCTAGGCAACTCCTCCCAGTTACTTCATTTGCAGTGAGTTCATGCTATTTGTTTAACAATATTATTACAATTTGTAAATTAATTACAAGTAGTCCAGTATCAGCTACCAGCAGTTCGGACCAGCACATGCAATCCCCACCACCAACACCCTCATCATCAACCTCCTCCTTAATACTTGAAGGTAGTCCTTCCAAAAAAATGTATTGTGGGGGCCCAAACAAACCAAGGAGTTCAGCCATGAAAGTGTCAGTCCTATTGGCTAAAGTGCTTGGCTTGTTAAACTGTGCATGTCCTTTTTAATATACCACATAAGAGTGGGTGGGAGGGACAATTCCATCTTGCACCTCTTTCCTTTACATTTGGCACAATTTGGGGCATTGCTGACTGACATTATTACAGTTTATTAAACTGCCATCCTGTCTGCCACTGCTGTGTGGCAATGTTTCCTAGATGTCCTATATTTTTTAAATCTGCCGTGCGTTTGTGCCACTGTTCTGCCGCTTACGTTAGCCAGCCAGCTCGCTGCAGCCTTTGGGTTTATTTGGTGAAAAATAGTGAAATCAATATTGTGAGCTGTGAGATGGTTAAATATCCATGCAAATGCCTGAAAATGATTGTTATTAAGATTAATATTACGGTAGGAACAAATACAGGCCCAAATTATGTGGTCTTAGCTGTTTATATCATTTTTGAAAAAAATACAGATCCAAAACCTAAAAACAATACACCAAGGAAAAAGATCCAAAGCCAGACCCAGATCCAAAAGACAAGGATACAGATCCAAAACCAAAACACGGGGGTCAGGGCACATCTCTAACAGAAATAGCTACTTATCTAAGCTATAGATAGCATCAAACTGATGCGATCTATAGTGATAAGTAACAATTCACCCCCGCACAACTACATGAATTTACCCCTTAGATACTAATTAAGTCAACTGTGTCCAAGCATGGTTATCCTTAAAACCTACACTGTAAGGTTGCCTTGAGGACCGAGTTTGGGAACCTCTGATCTAGGTGTTTACCATGCGCACACATGAAACAGAGGCATCTTGCAGGGATGTCATGGCAGTGTCAACTTTCCTGCCATTTGAGACATTCGGATGGAGATGGGATGACTGGTACAGACAAATCTTTTGTGTCCAGCACAAGGGGGATGTATGAGCTGATATTAATGATGACAGCTGTAGCAGCGGCTGGGAAAACATTGGGCGGAGCTATACATGCGCCAGGCACTCGCATAGACAGATGAATTGCATTAGCATAAGGTGGTATATTTGGCTGCTGCAAACTTCCACACCTGTGGCCGCAATGTAGAAAGCAGCGGGTGGAAGTGATTTGCGCACATTGGATTGTACATCCACGATCATTCGCAGGCAGGTTCGATCATCTCCATGACTATGGACAGAGGCCCTGATTCAGAGCCGGACGCTCTGACAGAGCGCTCGCTCTGAATCAGGGCCGTCCTTCTTAATTTTAGAGCTGCCTCCTGGCCGCTCGTATAGCTGTGGGTGACCACCCACAGCTATAGCGAGTGACCAGGAAGATGGTCGCGATGGTCAAGACCATCACGACCATCGGGCTTGCAACGAGACCCTTGTGATAGGGTCTCATTGCCGCAAGCCCTGGAGAACTTTCGGCTCTATCAGAGCCGGAAACACTCCCACTGATCTGTCCCCAGATGCCTCTGGGCAGCCATGCCCCCGGCACACCCACAAAAGGGGGCATGCTGTCACTCACCATCGACAGCACGCCCCCTTTGTAGCGAGACCCATAGCGATGGCTTGCCCGTTGCTATCCAGGTCTCGCGCATGCGCACGACGGAGCCAGGTCCGTCGTGCGCATGCGCAGTGGGGCAACATCGACCCACTTGCGAGCACTCAGCGCTTGCGAGCGGGTCTGAATTAGGCCCAGAATACGGATTGGAGTGAATGTGAAAGGAATTGGATTATGGGGAAATGTTTGGTTTTACTAAGTTCAGCATTTCCTTCATTCTCTGTATTTTGTCACTTGTTGGCTTATTAGCCATTTTTTGTGCATGTTTTTCTTGTCCATCAAGATATTTTTTTTCCTTTGCAGTAAAGAAGAAGACGTCCCCGGCCAGTCTCCCGATGCTGGGCTGCTTCTTCAGGACCACGGATTTAACTTCATCTCTGCTGTCATCCAGGTCATCGATCACCACAATCACCTTCCGCTTCCCTGTATCCATCACAAACGTAGTAATTAGTCACAGACAATAAACTGAGGACTCCTTGTCATAAATACATTCATACTGTATTCAGCACATAATAAAATAGACTTGCCCCAGTTATAATATAATAAATCCACACTTCCTCATTATAAATACACTATTATTGCCTCCATAATAAGACAATGCTGGCTCACTAATAAATACTTAACTAAAATCTTTGATTATAATGGTGTGCAGTTTTGTGTCAAGCTCTCCTTTGTGTAATTATGTGTCATTGTCTCTAATGTGTAGTTTATGTCATGGTCCCTGGTGTGTAGTTTTGTGTCATTGTCTCTGATGTGCAGTTTTGTGTCATGGTCTCTGAGGTGTAGTTTTGTGTCATGGTCCCTGGTGTGTAGTTTATGTCATGGTCCCTGGTGTGTAGTTTTGTGTCATGGTCTCTGATGTGTAGTTTTGTGTCATGGTCCCTGGTGTGTAGTTTATGTCATGGTCCCTGGTGTGTAGTTTTGTGTCATGGTCTCTGATGTGTAGTTTATGTCATGGTCCCTGGTGTGTAGTTTATGTCATGGTCCCTGGTGTGTAGTTTTGTGTCATGGTCTCTGATGTGTAGTTTATGTCATGGTCCCTGGTGTGCCATGTTGTGTCATGAGGCTCTATTTATTATCATTATTTTGACTAAAATAAAGTGAAAAAGGCTGTTTTGTGTTTTCACACCCTTTTCACATTATTTTAGTATCACATATAGTTAGTCTACTCCAACCCCTAGGTATCACTTATTTTTAGTAATCAGATCGCATTTCCCATAACTGTAATGGGAAATGTGATCCGACCAAAGTTACTACAAAAAAAATTGTAAAAAAATACCGGGGGAAGCCCTGTGATAATAACGCCACCTGGATCTGACGTTATCCAGGATCTCCCCCAGTTACCGGACTCCAGCCTGCTCTAACGGGGAGAGTAGAGCCGGTCGCCGGTCCCAGTAATCAGCTGTGTGGTCTAAACAGACCGCAAGCTGATCACTGCTACACAGACCGCAAGCTGATTACTGTAAAAAAAAAAAAAAAATTGGTAAAAAAAAAATGTACTAACCTGACTCCAGGGACCGGTGATCATGCCTCCGGTGATGACTCCCCTCCAGTCAGCTGGTCTCCCATAGTGCACTGCTGCCCGGTCATCAGTTGATCGGGTCCCAGTGCAGTATGGGAGATCACCTGACCAGAGGCATGGAGAACATCACCGGAGGCCCGGATCATGCAGGTAAGTGTAATTAAGGGAGGGGGGGTCGTGGGGGGTCTGCTATCACGGGGGTGGGGCTTAGCGCTGGGGTGGGTAGCAGCAGCAGCCAGTCGGCGCATGCACAGGCACTTTGTCACGGTATTTTTTGTGAAAATACTGTGATAAGGCTCTGAAGGGGATTCGCAGGGACAGAGCTTTATCGCAAGCTTTGTCCCTGCAAGGGATTTGTAATAAATCCCTGTGATATTGCCTGAATTCGCAATGCAAATTCAGTTGTTAATGTCACACTACAATCTGCATTCATTATGCGGTTTGTAGTAAATAGAGCCCATGGTCTCTGATGTGCAGTTTTGTGTGGTGTCCCCTGGTGTACAGTGTTTGTGTCATGGTCTCTGGTGTGTAGTTTCATCTAATGTTTCCTGGTGTGCAGTTTTGTGTTATTGCCTCTGTTGTACAGTTTTTTTGTTGCGGTCTCTGGTGTGTAGTTTTATCTCATGTTTGCAGATCGTACTTCAACTCGCATGATTAGGTGAAACCACAGTTTGGTGAATTCTTCGTTAGAGTCTGTACAAGAAGCGTTCTCTCTGTGTATAGTGTATGGTGCATACAATGGCAACCAAACATTATGGGCTCATTAAGGGGAATATTTATTAAACTTGTATTGCAAGAAATACTGTGAAAACATATAGGTATCTATTTGGTCGGATTTACCAAGCTGCAGATGGCATTACTCTATGGGGCCCTGTGGGTGACTGTAACGCAATTCATTTTAGAGAGGGGTTGAAGGTTTAGTAGGTGTCTGTGTATATATATATATATATATATATATATATACAGTGCTCGAAGTGGTAATTTAGAGGTGGGGGTATGGAGATTGAATCTCCCCCCCACCTATGGGCCCCTGCTTCCATATCACCCCGTTGTACTTCTGACTGCCCCCCCCCTCACACTTCTCCCTGCCTGCTCCCTTCTCTCACACCCTGCCCTTACTGATTCCCTCTCTCTTTCACCCCCTACAATAGCTAGCCTGCCTCCCTCTGTCTGCCCCTCTCTCACACCCTCCCCTCTCTCTAATTCCCTCTTACCTGCGCTGCTGGAGTGGAGTCACCGGGATCCTCGGGTCTTCACTGCAGTTTATCTGGCGCTACTGCGAGCCAATGAGAGGCTGCCATTTGGCAGCTTCTCATTGGCGCCGCTGCGAGCCAATGAGAAGCTGCCATTTGGCAGCATCTCATTGGCTGGCGGCTGCAAGCCCTGCAATTGGCTGACGGCCGCGAGTCCCATGATTGGCTGGCGGCTGCGAGCCTTGTGATTGGCTGGCAGCCGCGGCCGCCCAGTACGTGGTGCTTACAGTGCAGCCGGGACCAAGTACTTCGTCCCGGCTACATGTCAGCACCTCCACTGCCCCGATTGAGATGTGTCCCCTGCGGGACACATCTTAACACATTGCCACCGCTGTTCCAGCGCTGGGATCCCATAATGGATCCCAGCGCTGGTGCATTCTCGTCTACATTTAAAATGAAGTGGGGCTGGGAAGTGGCGGTATATCATCCCGCCGTATACCGCCCCACTTCGACCACTGTATATATATATATATATATATATATATATATATAGCAAAAAAATTAAACAGCACTCATAGAAAACACTATTGTGATGCCCAGTCCACAATAAAATTATAAAAAACTCTCAGCAGATCCAGCGGGGTAGGGGCAGGGACAGCACTCACATTTTTGGATGAAAAAAGGGGTGGTTTATTTATATCAGAACAGCGAGTTATCTGACAGAAGCACTTTGTGCCAGATGGCCATTTTGATTCAGCAAGGATCACAATTGCAAAGCTGCACTCAGGCTATAGATATATGATTTATGCACGCAGGCTATAGATATATGATTTAAGAACGCAGGTTATAGATATATGATTTATGCACACAGGCTATAGATATATGATGTATGTATGCAGTCTATAGATATATGATGTATACATGCAGGCTATAGATATATGATATATGCACACAGGCTATAGATATATGATGTATGCACGCAGGCTATAGATATATGAGGTATACACACAGGCTATAGATATATGATTTATGCACACAGGCTATAGATATATGATGTATGTATGTAGGCTATAGATATATGATGTATGCACGCAGGCTATAGATATATGAATTATGCATGCAGGCTATAGCTATATGATTTATGCACACAGGCTATAGATATATAATTTATGCACACAGGCTATAGATATATAATTTATGCACACAGGCTATAGATATATGATGTATGCACACAGGCTATAGATATATGAATTATGCATGCAGGCTATAGCTATATGATTTATGCACGCAGGCTATAGATATATGATGTATGCACGCAGGCTATAGATATATGATTTATGCACGCAGGCTATAGATATATAATTTATGCACACAGGCTATAGATATATAATTTATGCACACAGGCTATAGATATATGATGTATGCACACAGGCTATAGATATATGAATTATGCATGCAGGCTATAGCTATATGATTTATGCACGCCGGCTATAGATATATGATGTATGCACGCAGGCTATAGATATATGATTTATGCACGCAGGCTATAGATATATGATTTATGCATGCAGGCAGCTTTGCAACTCCATCCTTGCTGTCATGCAAATGCAGCAGGAGGTGGACAATGGTCTCTATGGTGGACGGCTCCAGGCTACCAAGCAGCTGAGTAAGCCTGCGACTATGCAGGACCCATTCTGCACACTCGCAGAATGTGTTCTGCACATGCACAGATAATCGGGAATCTGCGATCATCAGTGCACTTGCGTGAAATGTTGAATCAGGTCTGCGATGAAAAAGCTTTTTTAACAAATTTATGTGATATTTATAGATTTTTGGCTTCTGAACATGAAAATTACTCCCGATTTTGCATATCACATCACGTTTTTCTGCAAAACGTGTATTTATGAATAAGTCATTATTTTCATATTCTTTAAAGTAATAAATGTATTCTGCCAACATTTATTATAAAACATGGTCTTAAATGAATTCAGTCAGTAGTATAGAACGTTGCAATTCAGTTCTCGTCATAAAACTTCCGCCCGCCCAGTGCCAGATTAAGGTCCACATGGGCCTGGAGCTGAAATTTACAAAGGGCCTAAACCCCATACTGTCTAAAGGAACATTACACACACACAACAGCTACAGCTACAAGGTGAGCTGGCGAAGGTGGAACCAAATACAACAGATGCAATACAGTTTTTCCCTGTGCCAGCTCATTTTAACCCCTGCCTACTACCACATACACACACACACACACACACACACACACACTACACACGCACAGTACATATACAGTACACCTCTACATACAGTCAGGTGCATAATTATTGGGACATTGACAGAATTTTCATATTTTGGCCTCTATTCAAAACCACAATGGATTTGAAATGAAACAGACAAGATGTGCGTTAACAAGTGGGAGGCACATATAGAACCCGTTGTAATTCCTACACCGTTCACCTGATTTGGATGTAATTACCCTCAAATTAAATCTGAAAGTCTGCAGTTAAAGCACATCTTGTTTGTTTCATTTCAAAACCATTGCGGTGGTGAATAGAGGCCAAAATATGAAAAGTCTGTCAATGTCCCAATAATTATGCACCTGACTGTATAAAATTAGGACTGATGAAACAATTTGTAAAAGCACTGCCTAAAGCTGGATACATTTTCAAATTCCCTAACCTATCTGATGCTAAACTGAAGGAAGGCATTTTTACAGGCCCTGACATTAGAAAGTTAATAAAGATGAACATTTCAGGCGTATAATGAATATTGTGGAACTTTCGGCGCGGACTTCGTTCAAACAAGTGATTTCAAAATTTTTAGGCAATGTCAAGGATCCAAACTACAAAGAAATTGTCAGGGAAATGGTTAATAGTTACAGAAACCTTGGCTGCAATATGAGTTTAAAGGTACATTTTTTGAATTCCCATATTGAGCATTTCCCGAATAATCTCGGAGACTACAGGGTGAACGTTTCCACCAAGACTTTAAAGATGTAGAAAGAAGATACCAGGGTCGTTGGGACATCAGCATGATTGCTGACTACTGCTGGATGATACACAGAGACGACACAGAAAAAGCTTATAAGTGAAAAGCGACAAAACAAAGTTTGAAGACAAAAAAAAAACAAGATATTAACAATTGTTTCAATAATTATGGTTTTGTTTCTATTATTATTTGATTTTGTTGTTATTTTATTATGTAATTAAGACAAAAACACAGTGATATCATCTTCACTTCTTCGTATTTCACAATAAATATGTAAAAAACAATTAAACTTCTTGTTTTTTCTTAAAAATGTATGTAACCCCCTTATAGGTAAATTTGATGTGGTAATTTTGCAAATATAATATTTCTTGATGTGCAGGAGTATAATTAAGAAAATAATGTCTTAATAAAAAAGCTTTCAATACCTTACATTTTACAGACCTGTGTCATCTATCGGCCATCACATAACTATGACCTATTTATCAATAGAACTTTTTTCACACTGAGTTTTATAGCTGTTTTATAGGACAAATGTCCTTCAGCTCATAGGTAGTAAATCTTATCTTCATTCTCAGTTCAGTGTACGCTCATGTTGTACATTGCACTGGATAGTTGGGTTACACAGATCTTCTCATGTGATAAATACAGTATCACAGCATGCATAATTAAGTATTGCAATATCACTATACTACTGCACCCACTGCATTCTGGGGCCTGATTCACTATGGATTGCGATGGCAGCTGCAGGTATGCTGCAAAATATGCTAATGATTATGATCACAAACCAGTATAGAGACGCCCATAGCGAGCACAGACACGCCCACTACCGCTATCTCACATCCGTAATACCTTGCAGTCCTGCGTATATATCGGGAACATTGAGTAACATCGGCCCCTCACACACAATTACAGCAGCCCTGACCTTTCGCAGACATTGCTATCCTGGTCGCACGCAGTGAGCACACAAGCTGCATATGCCATCGCAGTGACTTATGCACAACCAAGCAGTGGCGTATCTATAATGGGTGCAGTGTGTGTGGGGCACACGGGCCTCCAGGTCCAGGGGGGCCCCGCACTGCACTCCCTGCACCCATATTGTTTTAAACTTACCTATCCATGGTCCCGCAGCAGCTGTCAGCGATGCATAGAACACCGGAAAAATGGCCACCGCGGCCATTTTTCTGGTGTTCTGTGCATGCGCAGTAGACTCTGGGCACACTCTAGTGCCCGGAGTCTACTAATGCTCCAGTGGCTGGCCAGCAGCGTCAGTCAGCTGCCGGCCACTGGGGGGAGAGGAGGGGGCCCTGCACGGGGAGTGCACACGGGCCCCCTCCTCACTTAAGACGCCCCTGCAACCAAGTAACTGCATCCAAATGCACAGGCACGCCTGCATTCCTCTGACCACTCCCCCGTCCCCAAACGCTGACCTGACATCACTCACACGCAGTGCAATGCATATGCATGCTCAGTACCCACCATCGACCGCTCTGCGTACATGGTTGCAATTGTGATCCATGATGAATCAGGCCCTTTGTACACAACGGGCCTGATTCTGAGACAAACGCTGCTGCCTGTCTGTGCGCCTTTTGCTGTAGTCGCACCTGTGACTTTATGCTAAGGCTGCTACAAAGCCCTTCCCTGCTGTACAGCGAGGCGTCTGATTGTGCGAGCGCTGAGATGACCAGTGTCAGACACGCCAGTCATGCTCGGTCCCACATTAGACGCAACCAACATATGCACCATGGAAGCCTGCACCAGCCTTATGGTAAATGCAGATTCTCTGTCAGATTACGGCCTCCGATGTAAACGATGAATTACCTGAGACAGCATCCAGCTAAGCAACACGCCTGCGACTCTCCCATAACAAGCCCATAAGACGGGTGATCTCTGTACATCTGAATAATCATCTCCCAGTCACCATCCAAGAACACCCCATTTCCCATACACTTAAGATAATGGGCCTGATCAAGAGCTCAACGCTCTGCCGATGTTCACACAGTTCAGCGATTATCATTGCTCTGCGCATGCGTCACAGCTGCATTGCGCACGTGCAGCGAATGAATTGTGATCGCGCTTGCTGTGAGCATTCCCTCACAATTGATGGACAGGAAGAGACCATTTTGTGGGTGGTTACACGTGTGTTGGGGCCATTTCCCGGGCGTGTACTAGCCAGTGTCTAATCGCGGAGGCAGAGAACAAACCTCCAGCGTCTTAGCTTCGGCGGCCATTCTGAGTGACTATAGACTCACTTGAGGAGCTGATGTTTTTAAGATCTGTGTCTAATGCTGCGTCTGTGTACACAGTTGCGGGCAGCTGCGAGGGGTCCGGTGGGCACCTCAGTACAAATTCAACAGACTGATGCATTAACGTATTTAGCAATTGCTAAGCGCCAAAATAGCAAATGTGTTTTCATTAGTGACGCGTACACCTCTAAATCAAGCCCAATATGCATCTCAATCCATGCAACTCTGCGTGTACCCATCATTGGATACATGTGCTGTGCAACTTTTTACCAACTAACTAGTTTGCACAGTTCAGCGTTTTAAGAGAGGATGGACCATGTGCAGTCACCATCCGGGCTCCCCCCCCCTTCCCACTCTACCCAGTGGCTGGCATCGCACTGAGAACAGCAGTACACTCTGGGCACTAGTCTGTGCAAGAATCTACTACACATATGCAGGTCACTAGGGAAATGGTACTGTGGCCATTTTCCCAGCAATTTGTACAGCGCTGCTACCGCTGACGCGGGACTCCGGAGAGGAAAGTATTGAATAAAGGAGTGCAGGGTGTGCAATGTGGGTCTGCTGTGTGCAATGTGGGTCTTTCCTGATGAAGCCACTGATACATCCCAAGACCTCCAATTTTTTTTCTCCATGTGAGCTAAATTGTATCACAACAATACAGTAAGTGGATTGCATTCATTCCGGCTCCTGCAAGGAGAATAACAGTACGAGCCATATAGCAGCTTCACTCTGAATAGAAGGTCCGTGGGGTAAACCGTAAGGGATAGAGTAATATAAGAGGGGCAGTTTTATGCATGCATGCCATTGTTTAGAACTTGCAACAATATCAAACTGATTGTGTCTTTTGGCTCTGAATAGCAACTTAATGGAGAGGGGATACAATAGGGATTTATGGATGACACAAGTATACAATGGAATCACAGGATTGACATACAAGTTTAAGAATGTATTAAGCATCGTACTCTCAATTGCTTCTTCCACAAAACAGCAATAATCTTCCGTTTTGCTTACTAATAGTATTTAAGTACATTTGCTCCATCAATTTTCTGATTAATTCTAGAGCTCAGTAATGCGTATTAACTAGGAACACTTTTTTTTTTTTCAAGGTGCAACTTTTTAATTGTGATTATTAAATTGTATTTGTGTTATACTTTTTTATCTTATATTTAGGGTATATATGATTTTTTTTAATATTAATAAATAATTTAACTGACTAGCGCCTCATTTGTTTTCACTATATATTCCTAATTTTTGGGGCGTCCAGTTCTCCTCATATTATATGGTGGCAGCTGTCAGTTAATTGCTGTGTTTGTTTAGATTGCCCAACAGGTTAGCACCTGTTTTGTTGTGGTATTATAGATATGCCACTACAAGGAATGCAAAAGTATTTATTCACTTACTGTGCTGGAAAACATACTATCTATGGTTGCATGTTACACAATGTTAGTGAGCAGGTGCATTTTTATACTAGAATTTAGATTAGAGCTAAGGCATGCCCCCTACCAACATCATCTCTACAGTATATAAGGGTATATGACTTTATGCTCAGTCACGAAAAATGCAGCATTAAATGGAATGTAGAGAACCACCAGGGTCATAGGCAAATGCAGAGGGGGTTTCCGTCTGCCTGGAAACCCCCCTCCCCAGCCCACACCATGACCACAGTAGAAATAGTAATGTAATAGAATTTTACTAGTGCTGCATTTTCTTTACAGTATCACAAATGAAATAATTAGCACCAACTGTGGATCTTTTAACATGTGTCAGCCAGTAATAAATAACCTGTGCACCAACTAGGAGATCTGGAAAACATTCACTGTTAGGGATATGCTGCTATAGAGTCCAATATGTACATATATGTCCAGGCAAGTGCTAGGTTCTTCTGCTGCTCCTCCAGGCTCCCGGACTTGCTCTAATACTCTGGAATGGTGCCCACATCTAACATAAATACATTCACCTCAGGCAGGATGGCCATACTGCCGCATTTAATGGCTAATTACTGTGATCACTGGTCCTGTATATGCTTCAATTATGTCACACAATATACTATGTATGACACATATAATGGGTTACTGTGATCACTGGTCCTGTATATACTGGAATTATGACACACAATACACTATGTATGACACATATAATGGGTTACTGTGATCACTGGTCCTGTATATGCTGGAATTATGACACACAATACACTATGTATGACACATATAATGGGTTACTGTGATCGCTGGTCCTGTATATGCTGGAATTATGCCACACAATACACTATGTATGACACATATAATGGGTTACTGTGATCACTGGTCCTGTATATGCTGGAATTATGACACACAATACACTATGTATGACACATAATGGTTACTGTGATCACTGGTCCTGTATATGCTGGAATTATGACACACAATACACTATGTATGACACATATAATGGGTTACTGTGATCACTGGTCCTGTATATGCTGGAATTATGACACACACAATACACTATGTATGACACATATAATGGGTTACTGTGATCACTGGTCCTGTATATGCTGGAATTATGACACACAATACACTATGTATGACACATATAATGGGTTACTGTGATCACTGGTCCTGTATATGCTGGAATCATGACACACAATACACTATGTATGACACATATAATGGGTTACTGTGATCACTGGTCCTGTATATGCTGGAATTATGACACACAATACACTATGTATGACACATATAATGGGTTACTGTGATCGCTGGTCCTGTATATGCTGGAATTATGCCACACAATACACTATGTATGACACATATAATGGTTTACTGTGATCACTGGTCCTGTATATGCTGGAATTATGACACACAATACACTATGTATGACACATAATGGTTACTGTGATCACTGGTCCTGTATATGCTGGAATTATGACACACAATACACTGTGTATGACACATATAATGGGTTACTGTGATCACTGGTCCTGTATATGCTGGAATTATGACACACAATACACTATGTATGACACATATAATGGGTTACTGTGATCAATGGTCCTGTATATGCTGGAATTATGACACACAATACACTATGTATAACACATATAATGGGTTACTGTGATCACTGGTCCTGTATATGCTGGAATTATGACACACAATACACTATGTATGACGCATATAATGGGTTACTGTGATCACTGGTCCTGTATATGCTGGAATTATGACACACAATACACTATGTATGACACATATAATGGGTTACTGTGATCGCTGGTCCTGTATATGCTGGAATTATGACACACAATACACTATGTATGACACATATAATGGGTTACTGTGATCACTGGTCCTGTATATGCTTCAATTATGTCACACAATATACTATGTATGACACATATAATGGGTTACTGTGATCGCTGGTCCTGTATATGCTGGAATTATGATACACAATACACTATGTATGACACATATAATGGGTTACTGTGATCGCTGGTCCTGTATATGCTGGAATTATGACACACACAATACACTATGTATGACACATATAATAGGTTACTGTGATAGCTGGTCCTGTATATGCTGGAATTATGACACAATACACTATGTATGACACATATATAACTGGTTACTGTGATCACTGGTCCTGTATATGCTTCAATTATGTCACACAATATACTATGTATGACACATATAATGGGTTACTGTGATCGCTGGTCCTGTATATGCTGGAATTATGACACACACAATACACTATGTATGACACATATAATGGGTTACTGTGATAGCTGGTCCTGTATATGCTGGAATTATGACACAATACACTATGTATGACACACATATAACTGGTTACTGTGATCACTGGTCCTGTATATGCTTCAATTATGTCACACAATATACTATGTATGACAGATATAATGGGTTACTGTGATCGCTGGTCCTGTATATGCTGGAATTATGACACACAATACACTATGTATGACACATATAATGGGTTACTGTGATCGCTGGTCCTGTATATGCTGGAATTATGACACACACAATACACTATGTATGACACATATAATAGGTTACTGTGATCACTGGTCCTGTATTTGCTGGAATTATGACACAATACACTATGTATGACACATATAATGGGTTACTGTGATCACTGGTGCTGTATATGCTGGAATTATGATACACAATACACTATGTATGACACATATAATGGGTTACTGTGATCGCTGGTCCTGTATATGCTTCAATTATGACACACAATACACTATGTATAACATATATAATGGGTTACTGTGATCACTGGTCCTGTATATGCTTCAATTATGTCACACAATATACTATGTATGACACATATAATGGGTTACTGTGATCGCTGGTCCTGTATATGCTGGAATTATGATACACAATATACTATGTATGACACATATAATGGGTTACTGTGATCGCTGGTCCTGTATATGCTGGAATTATGACACACAATACACTATGTATGACACATATAATGGGTTACTGTGATCGCTGGTCCTGTATATGCTGGAATTATGATACACAATATACTATGTATGACACATATAATGGGTTACTGTGATCGCTGGTCCTGTATATGCTGGAATTATGACACACTATACACTTTGTAAGACACATATAATGGGTTACTGTGATCACTGGTCCTGTATAAGCTGGAGTTATGACACACAATACATTATGTATGATACATATAATGGGTTACTGTGATCACTGGTCCTGTATAAGCTGGAGTTATGACACACAATACACTATGTATGACACATATAATGGGTTACTGTGATCACTGGTCCTGTATATGCTGGAATTATGACACACAATACACTATGTATGACACATCTAATGGGTTACTGTGATCACTGGTCCTGTATATGCTGGAATTATGACACACAATACACTATGTATGACACATATAATGGGTTACTGTGATCACTGGTCCTGTATATGCTGGAATTATGACACACAATACACTATGTATGATACATATAATGGGTTACTGTGATCGCTGGTCCTGTATAAGCTGGGATTATGACACACAATACACTATGTATGACACATATAATGGGTTACTGTGATCATTGGTCCTGTATAAGCTGGAGTTATGACACACAATACACTATGTATGACACATATAATGGGTTACTGTGATCACTGGTCCTATATATGCTGGATATATGACACACAATACACTATGTATGACACATAAATGGGTTACTGTGATCACTGGTCCTGTATATGCTGGAATTATGACACAATACACTATGTATGACACATATAATGGGTTACTGTGATCACTGGTCTTGTACATGCTGGAATTATGACACACAATACACTATGTATGACATATATAATGGGTTACTGTGATCACTGGTCCTGTATATGCTGGAATTATGACACACTATACACTTTGTATGACTCATATTAAAGCTGGTTAAGTGCTAATTCTGCCCTCTTCATGGACTGGCCACACTCACTCTAAAATCAGGCATTTGGAAACCCCCCTCTAGAAATCCTGCATTTGCCACTGAGGGTATTCCCAGGATTGTAAAATGCCACAAGTGAATGACCAACCTTACACACAGCACCAGGACCTGGGAAATCAAACAGACTAATGGACCATGAAATACATGACAGCAATAAAGACATAGGGGGTTATGTAGTATTCTCTGGTGAGATTCTGGGGAATCTGCTCATATTTTTAAAGTGCCAATTATTTAAAAGGCAACACAAATCTAATGTTTCCTTTCAAATGATTGCCGCCTAAAAAATATGGCCAGACTCGGTGGAATGCTCCTGGATCCTCCATCTCATAGGCTGCTACATAAACCCCTTAGAAAATAAAAGACACACTTACATACCTTGGTTAATGTGCCCTATGGACATGGAATCAGAGCCGTAACTAGACTTTATGGTTCCCTGTGCCAGAAAGAGCATTGGCGCCCCCCCTATTTTTAAATAGGGAGATAACACCCAAAAAAGGGCCATGGTCTCATGGGGAAGGCCAGAGAAGAGATAGGAGAGGCCAGGAGATGCTGGGGATAAATAGGGACATAATATAGTGCACCTGAGAGATGGCCATGGCCTCATGGGGAAGGGCCAGGAAAGAGACAGAGGAGGCCAGGAGATGCTGGGGATAAATAGGGACATAATATAGTGCACCTGAGAGAGGGCCATGGCCTCATGGGGAAGGGCAAGGGAAGATATAGGAGAGGCCAGGAGATGCTGGGGATAAATAGGGACATAATATAGTGCACCTGAGAGATGGCCATGGCCTCATGGGCAAGGGCCAGGGAAGAGACAGAGGAGGCCAGGAGATGCTGGGGATAAATAGGGACATAATATAGTGCACCTGAGAGATGGCCATGGCCTCATGGGGAAGGGCCAGGGAAGAGATAGAGGAGGCCAGGAGATGCTGGGGATAAATACGGACATAATATAGTGCACCTGAGAGAGGGCCATGGCCTCATGGGGAAGGGCCATGGAAGAGATAGGGGAGGCCAGGAGATGCTGGGGATAAAAAGGGACATAATATAGAGCACCTGAGAGAGGGCCATGGCCTCATGGGGAAGGGCCAGGGAAGAGATAGAGGAGGCCAGGAGATGCGGGGGATAAAAGAAGAGGAAGCTACAAGTGAAAATGACAATAAACAGTAAAATTTATAGGTCCAAAGCGTGCCCCCCTGCTTTGCGGTGCCCTGTGCCATGGCACTGGTAGCACTACCCTAGTTACGGCCCTGCATGGAATGCTGGACTGACTGCAGAGTCCATTGTACATTCCCCCCATACAGTAGCTCTAACCACGAAAGGCAACAGCTGTCCTACCTGAGTAGTCCATCATTCATGGGCATGGGGTTCTGGGAGTTCTATTGCATCTGACATAAAAATTATGGGCAAAGACATGAGAAAGTCTATGACTCACAGGCAGTCAGAAGCCTGACAGCAACCAAGGAACAGATCAGAGATCAGATTATGGGAAAAGTAAGTTGTGTCCTGCCAGACCCAAATAGAGTTGGGTTATTTCTAGTCAGTCTGATGCTGGACTTGGATATTTATGACTCACATTTGTCAGACTGAACTGCTCATAATAATATTAATATTTATGTAATATGATGAATAATGAATGTTGCGCGTCCCCCGAGCACAGTAGGGATAGGAGACATATATAAAATGTTGCTTTATGAAGGGATATAACACAATAAAGGCTTTGCATAGGTTAGATTTCTGCATGCAAATGAATCAGAAACCATGTGGGTTACCATAGGAGAAACTCAGAGAGTACAGGAGGAAGGAACCTGATTTAAGTATCTATTGCAGAGGTTCCCAAACGCGGTCCTCAAGGTTCCCCAACAGTTCAGGTTTTAGAGATATCCATGGTTGAGCACAAGTGGTTAAATCAAAGTGACTGGGGTACTAATTAAGTCAGCTGTACTTAACCATTGATATCTCTAAAACCTGACCTGTTGGGGAGCTTTGAGGACCGCATTTGAGAATCTCTGGTTTATAGACTTTTTTTTATTACATTTTGTATTTTCCGTACTACATTTTTTTAGCATGTTTCACCATTTATCTCATAGGGGCATTGGCGCTATTTATCAGTCTAGGGCACCTTTCGCAGCCACCACAAACATCCCACTGCTAAGTAAAAGTTTTCTCACCCTCACCAGCAGCTCAATTCTGCCGTTCCTGCAATAGCTGATCCAGTGGGGATTTTATCAAGTCCCCTATAGACAGATATATGGTAACGCCATCTCATGGCAAAGCTTCTTGTAGACTGCTAAATTGCGTTATGTCTCCATCCGCATACATCTCTATGGTGATGTAAGCAGAAAAGCCCCTATTACATTTAAAAAAGTTGAGGAAAGACCTTTCTCCAGGGTTTACACCAGAAAAAGGGTTTATTTTAACTTAATAAATAGACCCCCTAGTTTGCATTACAGTCTCTCACCAAGTTTTGCTGACAGCTTTTCCAGCTCTTCATGATACAGCGCATTCTCTACATCTGTGATACGCAGCTTCCCGCTCTTCATAGTGTGATACAGGATCCCGAATTTACACTGAAAGGCGACCTCTCTGAATGTCTCATCATCAAAGCTAGAAATCCGACAGCATCTGACGTCCTTACACCCAGAGTCCCCGGCTACCAGCAGCGCCCGCAGCCAGGAGTAGTCGCTCTCCTCCGATCTAGAGAAGATGCCGATGGTAGACCTTGATGATGTCTGTACAGCCTGGGGGCACGTGGAAGACAAGTGAGCAGAAATATATCACTGAGCTACATCATACACTTAACATTTATCCGCTCTGGGCATCGCCATAGGCTATAGAAAGAGAATGTTCTTAATTTAATGCCTGTTAGAAAGGTTTTCACATATGGTTGAATGTTGCTGCTCCATTGAACAGACTCATTTGGTAGAGTTTTGCCACTGAAGCATTTATCATCACTACACATTAATAGTTTTTCACATATTTAGCATGTCTAAAGTTTATATCCAACTGGATTCCATGAACCCAACTAAGGGGTATATTTACTAAAAATTGTGGCTGGCCGAGATTGCATTCCCGTGCAAATTTTCCCTGTTTTTTTAAACTCTGAGATTTACTAAAGGCAAACACAAGTGCAAAATCACGATTCCACACAGAAAAAGATGGCAAAATATGCAAATAGAAGTTATAAACCATCGAACCAACTCGCAAGTACTTTCCATAGACAGGAATATTACTCACAAATTTACTAAGAATATTGTTCAATAAAACTAAAGGTTACCTAGTTGTACTCACCATTGAAGTCAATGGTGAGGAACCTTTCATTGGCTGAGAGAGGCAGAGGCTCACCTCTCTTAGCCAATGAACGCTCAGCCCAGGCATTTCTTGGAGCTCAGTGAGCTGTCATTCAAGAAGTACCGTCCTTAGAGGATTGTACTTATGTCCATGTCTCGAGACTTTGGGTTTTTTAGTGTTAAGAAGACATGGATGCCTACATGGAGAAGAGAGGTCATGATCAGGGATTGTAAATAAGTATGTGTGAGTTTGAGTGAAATAAAGTTCTATTTTCATGGTGTGTGTGTCTTGTGCTTGTTTTACTATTTCTATTGCAGGTGAACTAGATGTACCAACAGGCCCTTATTGCCCCACATGCTGGTACTTGTGGTTCTCCAAGTAGCAACATGCGGGGGAGACTTGCTGGGACCTGTAGTTCTCCAGCATAATACAATATTATTACGTACATCTATTTTTTACACTACACGTTCACACAATAAACCAGACACCCACTTGCCAGGGGTGCCGTGGAGAGCCCAGGCTACCACCCATGGCCTGGATTGCCCTGGATTGGGGGAACCACTTAATTGGGGGTGTTCTTACCTCCTAAGGGATCCCTGGCCAAGGCAGACTAGTGGTCAGGTATAATACTTTGGCCAAGGGTGCTGGTTTTGGAAAATATGGGGGACCCCTATGTCTTTTGTCCCCCACTCCCCTTTAGACTGTAAGCTGTCATGTTCTTTTCCTTCCCTTACTTATACCATCATCTCCTACCCACTGCCAATAACAACACCTAACCCTTGGGTTCTGCTGTCCCGCTGCTTATTTGGGTATTAAAATGTACATTTACTAAAGTGAGAGTTTTCAGAAGTGGAGATGTTGCCCATAGCAACCAATTGCATTCTACTTAACATTTAACTAGCACCTTCTAGAAGATAATAGCTAGAATCTGATTGGTTGCTATGGGCAACATCTCCACTTCTAAAAACTCTCACTTTAGTAAATATACCCCTAAGATTGGAGATACAGCAATGTTTATAAACCTTGTCCATGTCCTGCAATGTAAGCCACTTTTTTCTTGTTTTGTTCATACTGTTTCTGTACTTTGTAAAAAACTATAGACCCCTTGTGGTGCCAAATAAATAGAAGATAATAAATTAATAGTAATAATAATACTCTTACATTAGAATGAATACAACATGATTATCTATTTAGAACATTTCTTAGAAGAGGAGGAAGGAAGAAATATAGAACAAATATAACAAAATAACCCTCTATAGACAGTGAAAGTTTGGAAGTTATGGCCACTAAAATTGTTTGGTAATTAAGTCAAGGTTATTGTAGATAACCAGATGACCTACAGTGGGAGAGTTATGATACTGTAGAAGGATTAGTCTGTTAATGAGGAGAAGTCATGTACTGTACAGTATAATCAACAATATGTAGTTAAAGAACCATCTTGCAAGATCCGGTCCTTTTTGCATTGAAACAGGTCTTTCACCACTCTTAATTCAGCTGGTGGCTACAGGATTTAGTTTTCTCAAACCAGAAGGGGTTACTATTCTTGTTGGTAGTATAGGCAAAGTCATTAGATCCCTGGTTTTTAATTTCCAGATCCTGGCCACTAGTTTAGCACAAAGTTGAAGCTTGTGAAAAGCATAGCTCACTGGGCTTGCATGGAATTTATCCTACTGAGCGATATAATAAATTCTAAACCGTGGTGATTAGTGTAAATAGTTACAAGATGCAAAGTTCCCTAAGAAATTCAATACCATGACTCCTGAGATCTTCCACCGTCCTTCTGACAATACTATTTTGTTCTAAGATTTTATGAATGAGTAAGGACATCATCTAGGTACAGTAGATGATGCTAAACTGAGCTAGAAGATCTCTGAAGACATCATTCAAAAAATGCTAAATGTCACTGAGCCATTACCTAGACCTCATACAATGGGAGAGGAAAAACTAGTTTCAAACACTACTGTAATTTTATTGCCCACTGCAGGTGCTGAATATCTTTGCACTAGGCCTTTATCAATGTAATTCCCCATAGATTCTGGGCATTAGAGACATTTCTATTTCTGCAGAACACTGTAAGAGGTACTGTAAAGCAATGTAGCAGTCAGGTATGCATGTAGTAGGTCTGCTGGAGCAGATATTATGAGAGACATTTCTAGACTGACTCTATTCCTCCTTCTTCTTGGGGGTTGGTGCCCTGGCATGTCCCAACAGTTTATTCCCAATCTTCCAAGTAAGGATTAGCATTGGCACAGTAAAGGGATAGATCCTTTTCCCTGTCATTTATGTGCAGACAGGGGGCACCTGAGAACGCTAACTTGCATAGGTTCTGAGTCAGACGTTTTGGATGCCGATCTTACACAGTGTGGCTCACTTGAGGGAGGATACAAGGTATTAGTGCGGGATGATCCGCGTCTGCACTTCCTGGACTCAGTTAAATAGAAGTCTATGGATATACTGTACTATACATCATTCCACAACTTCTACCTTCCCTGTTGGCAGATCCATTTGGGCTAATTTATTCTTGATGACCTAATGGAATCTCTTTCCAAACTGATTGTTTGGCCACCACATTCCAGCTTTTATCCCCCATCCACTGTCTGGACTCTATGGTGTAAGATGGTGCAGGAACCGTGACACAAGGTCACAAGTTTAGATTAAGCTGTAGCAACACTATGGGGATCTTCAAAGGCTTTAGCAAATGAATGTGAAAACAGGGAATAATTCAGTATTTGGTATAGTCTTTCCAGATGTTGCTAAGGCTTGGCTTTCAATGAAGTCAGTATTAACCACACTCTCAAAGCATCATTGTAAAAAGTTCTGTGATGCATCTGACAAAAAGATATTGCAATGTAACAAATGGTCTGTACTGAAATCTATTGTCATCAAATGTTTCCATTAGCAGAATCACAGGATCACTTGGCATAGTAAAAGGGTCCTGTGGCTTCTGGAGGTTGGATAGTTCGAGAAGCCTGGTGTTCATCTTCTCTAATTTGCATTGCTGTAAACTGGCCTTGTAGAGTTTTGACCACCTGAAAAAGGACCATTTCTGTACCCTAGCTTTGTGCGTATTTCTCAATATTTCAAATATGACTTCAATTTCAGAGGCACACAGCATGATATGATGTCCATAGTCAGTTGGTCAAAGATCTGGTACGGATGTGTTTCTTTCAACAGATATGTGTGAGACAGGGGGGGAAATCTGGGTACAAATCTAAAGGTCTGGTTCATGAATTATCAAGTAGACAGACTAGAGTGAGATAGACTCCAATGCAAGTACACTTCCAAGGGTTCAGGTTCACAAGTTATAAGACAGACAAAAATGTAGAAGAGACATCAATAAACATACATTCTAAGGGCTCAATCCAATTAGGTGCAAATTGCAAGCAGTGAGTTTGTTTCTTTAAACTTGTACACTTCACCCTTGAAGCACGCACCTGAGAATTCTCCAATCCAATTAAAAATGCCTATTCGCACTACTCGCAGTGGAGGAGTGCGAATTAACTGCCAAATGAGATTTGAAAGAAATGCATGAAAATGTGGGGAGACCATCCTGGACCCCCAAACTAGATTATTATGTTAGAAGGACTTTATAGACGGCTGTTTGTGGCCAGTAGGAAGTTACTGTAAGTTTTGAAATGGTGTCAAATGGCTGAATTGTGTATTGCTGTTTTTTTTAAATGCAAGAAACTGATAAAAAATAAACTTTAAGTTTAATCTCAAACAAATTAAATGAAAAATGCAAAAAAAAGTAGGAAAAGGGTGATTTTGGGGTACTTTGAGGGCACATTGAAAATTTTTTATAAGAACAATTATTTTTCAATTAAAAAAATATTATAATTAACTTTGGGGGTGCCTAAACTAACGAAAAAGTTGATTTTTGGGGTAATTTGAGGACATTTTTTTTTACCCCCAAAAAATGACATGTAAATTCTGAAATAATTACGCTAATTTAAAACTTCCAAATGCCTAATTAGTCATTAGGGTGGTGTCCAAGGGGTTCAGCACAGTGTACCCAAATTTTAACCTTAAAATAAAGATTTTCCTTTCCATCTCTCACCCTCAGGAAGGTGCGAGTGGAAAGTTGCAAATTCAGTCTGACTGATCAGTGTGAGATGCTAATTGGATTGCAAAATTAATTCTCTACATGAATTCAAAGTGAAAATTGCAACTTGCACCTCACAATTCACACCTAATTGGATTGAGCCCTTAGAGTGGGATTAAGAAAGCAGATTATAGGAAAATGATGAGGGCCCTGCTCGTGAGAGCTTACATTCTAAAGGGGAGGGGCAGACAGACAGGGGTGACACAGATGGGGTAGATAGTGAGATAGGAGCATGGTGCAGGGGGTTAGGATATGTGCTGTGGAATGTGAGGGGCAGACAGACAGGGGTGACACGGATAGGGCAGATAGTGAGATAGGAGCATGGTGCAGTGGGTTAGGATATGTGCTGTGGAATGTGAGGGGCAGACAGACAGGGGTGACACAGATGGGGTAGATAGTGAGATAGGAGCATGGTGCAGTGGGATAGGATATGTGCTGTGGAATGTGAGGGGCAGATAGACAGGGGTGACACAGATGGGGTAGATAGTGAGATAGGAGCATGGTGCAGGGGGTTAGGATATGTGCTGTGGAATGTGAGGGGCAGACAGACAGGGGTGACACGGATAGGGCAGATAGTGAGATAGGAGCATGGTGCAGTGGGTTAGGATATGTGCTGTGGAATGTGAGGGGCAGACAGACAGGGGTGACACAGATGAGGTAGATAGTGAGGAAGGAGCATGGAGCAGGGGGTTAGGATATGTGCTGTGGAATGTGAGGGGCAGACAGACAGGGGTGACACGGATAGGGCAGATAGTGAGATAGGAGCATGGTGCAGTGGGTTAGGATATGTGCTGTGGAATGTGAGGGGCAGACAGACAGGGGTGACACAGATGAGGTAGATAGTGAGGAAGGAGCATGGAGCAGGGGGTTAGGATATGTGCTGTGGAATGTGAGGGGCAGACAGACATGGATGACACCGATAGGGCAGATAGTGAGATAGGAGCATGGTGCAGTGGGTTAGGATATGTGCTGTGGAATGTGAGGGGCAGACAGACAGGGGTGACACAGATGAGGTAGATAGTGAGGAAGGAGCATGGAGCAGGGGGTTAGGATATGTGCTGTGGAATGTGAGGGGCAGACAGACAGGGGAGACACAGATGGGGTAGATAGTGAGGAAGGAGCATGGAGCAGGGTGTTAGGATATGTGCTGTGTAATGTGAGGGGCAGACAGGGGTGACACAGATGGGGTAGATAGTGAGGAAGGAGCATGGAGCAGGGGGTTAGGATATGTGCTGTGGAATGTGAGGGGCAGACAGACAGAGGTGACACAGATGGGAGATAGTGAGGAAGGAGCATGGAGCAGGGGGTTAGGATATGAGCTGTGGAATGTGAGGGGCAGACAGGGGTGACACAGATGGGGTAGATAGTGAGGAAGGAGCATGGAGCAGGGGGTTAGGTTATGTGCTGTGGAATGTGAGGGGCAGACAGACAGGGGTGACACAGATGGGGTAGATAGTGAGGAAGGAGCATGGAGCAGGGGGTTAGGATATGTGCTGCGGAATGTGAGGGGCAGACAGGGGTGACACAGATGGGGTAGATAGTGAGGAAGGAGCATGGAACAGGGGGTTAGGATATGTGCTGTGGAATGTGAGGGGCAGACAGACAGGGGTGACACAGATGGGGCAGATAGTGAGATAGGAGCATGGAGCAGGGGGTTAGGATATGTGCTGTGGAATGTGAGGGGCAGACAGACAGGGGTGACACGGATAGGGCAGATAGTGAGATAGGAGCATGGTGCAGTGGGTTAGGATATGTGCTGTGGAATGTGAGGGGCAGACAGACAGGGGTGACACAGATGAGGTAGATAGTGAGGAAGGAGCATGGAGCAGGGGGTTAGGATATGTGCTGTGGAATGTGAGGGGCAGACAGACATGGATGACACCGATAGGGCAGATAGTGAGATAGGAGCATGGTGCAGTGGGTTAGGATATGTGCTGTGGAATGTGAGGGGCAGACAGACAGGGGTGACACAGATGAGGTAGATAGTGAGGAAGGAGCATGGAGCAGGGGGTTAGGATATGTGCTGTGGAATGTGAGGGGCAGACAGACAGGGGAGACACAGATGGGGTAGATAGTGAGGAAGGAGCATGGAGCAGGGTGTTAGGATATGTGCTGTGTTATGTGAGGGGCAGACAGGGGTGACACAGATGGGGTAGATAGTGAGGAAGGAGCATGGAGCAGGGGGTTAGGATATGTGCTGTGGAATGTGAGGGGCAGACAGACAGAGGTGACACAGATGGGAGATAGTGAGGAAGGAGCATGGAGCAGGGGGTTAGGATATGAGCTGTGGAATGTGAGGGGCAGACAGGGGTGACACAGATGGGGTAGATAGTGAGGAAGGAGCATGGAGCAGGGGGTTAGGATATGTGCTGTGGAATGTGAGGGGCAGACAGACAGGGGTGACACAGATGGGGTAGATAGTGAGGAAGGAGCATGGAGCAGGGGGTTAGGATATGTGCTGCGGAATGTGAGGGGCAGACAGGGGTGACACAGATGGGGTAGATAGTGAGGAAGGAGCATGGAACAGGGGGGTTAGGATATGTGCTGTGGAATGTGAGGGGCAGACAGACAGGGGTGACACAGATGGGGCAGATAGTGAGATAGGAGCATGGAGCAGGGGGTTAGGATATGTGCTGTGGAATGTGAGGGGCAGACAGACAGGGATGACACAGATGGGGCAGATAGTGAGATAGGAGCATGGAGCAGGGGGTTAGGATATGTGCTGCGGAATGTGAGGGGCAGACAGACAGGGGTGACACAGATGGGGCAGATAGTGAGGAAGGAGCATGGAGCAGTGGGTTAGGATATGTGCTGCGGAATGTGTGTATAAGATGACCTGATGTAAAGTCAATTTAAGTCCTTCATTCATCTATCTCTATGAAAAGAAATAGATTATGTTTATGTTATTTACATGAGAGATGTACAAAATAAAGTTGTAGCACTTTAATTATTGTGTGTTACATATTAGCATCTAAATACATCCTGCTAAAAATGCAGCTATTATGGGACTGTCCTGCCATCCTGATACAGTAGTGACTACTTTAGTCCCAGCTGCTGGGTGCTATGCCATGCTCCTGTGAGTGGGTGCTATGCCATGCTCCTGTGAGTGGGTGCTATGCCATGCTCCTGTGAGTGGGTGCTATGCCATGCTCCTGTGAGTGGGTGCGTCTCACATGATAGACCCACCCACAAATGGGTGCAGCCATCCTCAACATGCTGTGGTCCCACAGAATGTTGCTGTATATGGGCCCAGAATTTCTCTTGGCAGCCCTGGAGGTGACAGGCCGAACCAGGAGGGAATGGGGCTAAGTGGTGGGGTAACAAAGCCATGGAGGGAGGGAGGTGTTTGAGAGTGGGGGGACAGGAAAGGTGAGGGAAAGAAGCAGAGGGTTGGAAAGCAGACTGATGAGAGAAAAAAGGGGGAACAGCAAGTGGAGGAGACAAGTGGGAAAGGATGGGGATGGATAAAGTAGAGGATTATGTGGGCACTGAATAAGGGGGGTGTCTGAAGTAAGGGTGTTCATGCTGCGACATTGTATCAATGATGTTACCACAAGATTAATCTCAATTAACCTTGTGGCTATGATGTAGCGGCTCCCATCATACACTTCAATGGTGATTACTCACCATAGAAGTCTATGGGAGACACAGGCTGACCACATTCAGCCAATCAGGGAGCTGCTTCGACGGAGATGGCCGCTGATTGGCTGGCGGCACCTTCAATGACGGGGCACACGTGTACACGCACATACCTTGCTCAGTCCAGGATGGTACAGTATTTTTCCGAATTTTTTTTTTAATCCTTTGGATGCCTACTTGGACAAGAGGATGCGATCTTCGCATAGGAGAGGTGAGTATGGCTTTTTTTTTCAGGTACCCCTATGGATTACTTAGGATACTAGGTGAGTATGTGTGAGTGTGAGTGTGCATGTATGTTTAATTCAAATTTTACATTCACGGTGTGTGGTTTTTTTTTTATGTATTTCTTTAGTTGTGGAACTACAAGTGCCAGCGGGCCCGTAATGCCCCGCATGCTGGTATTTGTGGTTCTCCAAATACCAGCATGTGGGGGAGGCTTGCTGGTACTTGTGGTTCTACAACTAAAGACAATATTTAACCCTTTATTTTACACAAAACACTATCACTATCAACCTGGCACCCACCACCCTAGGGTGCCAGGGATAGTCCCGGGCTATCAGTCTAGGCCTGGGGTGCCTTGGAGAGGGGAACCCTTTTATTGGGGGGTCACTAACTCCCCAGGGATCCCCGGCCGGGGCTGACTAGCGGTCAGGGGTAATGCTTCCCCAGGGAAACCGGTGAAAAGGTTTTCCCTGGCTGTGGCATTATCCCCCCGCTAGAAAGAGCTCGGTTTTGGAATTTTCAGGGGACCCCTACTCGTTTTGACCCTGATTTTCTATAACCAGGACCAGCTCAACAAAGCCCAGTGCTAGTTTTTAATATACACAGGCCCCCTACGCATTTTGGCCCCTGTATTTTTACAACCAGGACAGGCTTTATAAACCCGGGGCTGGTTATGCTTTTGGGGATGGGGTGCACGTAATTTTTTTTAATGTAACACCTTTTACATAAGTACACACAGAAACATGCACGTATCTCATGCATATGTGCATGTTTCAGTGTTAATCTGACCTGCTCAGGATGTACTCGCTATCCTGTGGCTGGTCTATTATTTGTGGACTTTTGGTTAACTTTTTTTTGTGAGTCTAAAACAGACACCCTGTTACATTGGGCGAGTTTATTGTTTTCAATGTGAAAACATCTAGATGCGAGTTTGAGAATGGGGATTATTAGTAACCCTTAAAAAATGCGAGTTCTATTGAACTAACACCCTATTACATTGGAGAGTTGTGAATAATTGTGAGTTTAGCACAAAACTCGCAATTTACCAAAACTGACACCCTATTACATTTGGCCCTTTGAATCTAAAACTGACTAATGCAGCCTATGTCTATGCAGCCTAATTAATCACTAATAACTAAAGTTACAAACATGTCTCTGTGTGCTCACTGATTGGGACCCCACCCCACACTAAATTGGGATGCAATAAAGTCTAAAGCTGGGCATCCACTATACAATTATCTGTCAGATATCTGTCCAATCTGACTGGTTGGATTGAAAACCTGGTAATGTATGGGAGTAATTGACAATTATCCATTTGCTCACAAACACTGGAAAATAGCCAAAAATGGTTGTTCGGACAAATCGGTTAAAACACACAAATTTAACCAATTGTAAAATTTTTTTGTCCTTTTTTCAGTGATTAAACCATATGATCGACTATCACTTAATCCCATACATTACCAGGTTTTCATTCCAACCAGCCAGATTGGACAGATATCTGACAGATAACTGTATAGTGGATACCCAGCTTAGGATAAACAATTTGTGAGAAGGGGGTGGAGCATCACAGATTCACAATAAATTCCTAACTACCTTTATAGAAATTGCTCCAAATATAAAAGTAGTGACAATTTACCTAAAATAATTTTTCAAAAATGTCAATATAACAGCACTATAACACTAAATTGGCATGATGGTTCTAGCTTGACCAGGATTTGGTTTTTGCCTAGGTTTGAACTTCGTTAGGGCTACAAAGTCACACAATCCAATAAAACTGAGATATTCTTAAATTGTTTGGGGCTGAGGGACTGGCTTTATATGCACACTGTCAAACCATGGAAGGCTCATGAGCAACTCAGCACTCAATACATTCAGACTGTGGCAGAGCTTAGCATATGGAGATTACAAACAGTAGGGGAGATTGATCGCGGCCGCAAAGTGCCACCATGGGCGGGCCCCATTCTGTCCAGGAATGGGACTCCATTAATTGCAATTGATGACAGCCTTGCTAAACATAGTCTTCAATTTTGGTCTGCAGAGTGATTTCAGAGGGTGATTCAGCTGCAGGCACAAGGACAGGGATCATGGATTCTCCCAATTTTCGGGAATCTGTGCATGTGCCTGACCCATACTGCACATGTGCAGTGCAGTACTGTGATCCTGCACACAGTCTGCCAGTAGATATTCATTGATAGATAGCGTGATGCTGTATATGGGTGGTGACAGTCCCTGTTTTCCAAAATGGAGCCATTTTGCTGCCCTTGGGGGGGGGAGTGGAGAGGCCAGGATCTCTGATTTCCATTGGCTGACAGAGATTTCCTAGCCTATTCAACTTATCTGTGACGGCCGGCTTGCATGACTCAACCGGCTGAAGGGATTGCAGATATTTCAATGCTGCAGTTACATCTCCTGCTGCATTACCATATTACATGAATTGCA